>LR994567.1:10815000-12015000 GCA_905187585.1 Cyaniris semiargus
ATGTAGTTTTGATAATATTGTCATTAGGAGTAGAATTTGCTTTTTTGTGGAGTGCATCCCGGTGAGCTATGCATCGTAAGATGCCGGGTATTATCCACGGTTTGATAATTTGTTTTCTGTTAGGGATTTTCTTAACACGTGTATTAAATTTTAGCGAATCTCTGAGATGCGAGACAAAACTCTCCGCTGCAATGTTAGGATCACCAATTTCTAGAATATATGAGAAATCTCCATCGTTAATATCTTTGGAGGCATTCTCATAGTTTGTTACATTTAAAGTTTTTGACAGCTTAGTGGGATTAATAGCTTTATTTATGCTTAAAAGAACAGGTAGATGATCTGTTATATGTGTATTGATTATGCATGTTTGTGTCTCTAGTTTGGTTTTTATCATAGCGTGATCAAGGCAATTAGACTCTCTGGTCGGAAATAGGTGTGCAGGTAAAAGACCGTTTTCTGCTAGCAGATTAAGATATTGTTCGCTACGTCTATCAGTATTATTAGGTTTTATATCGATGTTAATGTCACCCATGATAATTAGCGTTTTAAAGTTGGCAAATTTTTTTAAGTGTGTATCAAGAGAGATAAGAAAAGAATCGGTATTGTGTTGTGATGGGGACCTGTATAAGCAGAGAATACCATAATGACAGTCAATACCTACAAACAGACCACTGGCATCACCAATATTCAATTGTTCGACGTTATGGGAAATATTATTGGAGATATATATAACCACGCCGTCATTTCGATTGTGGGTTTTAGATGTATAGTGGATGTTATAATTTTCTAACTGTGGTGGTACTTTAGAATCTGAGAGACGGCATTCTGTCAAAATCAATACATCGCAAGGTACCTTAAGTCTTTTAAGGAATGCCGCAAAGTCATCAAGATTTCTATATATGCTTCTTATATTCTATGTTATAATATTTAGAGTCTTAGCAGGGGGTTTCAGAAAGTTCGCGCAATCTTCGGGTTCTATTTGAACCGACTTTGATACACTAAAGATATCTAGTTCGCTATTTAAATCATTAATGTTAGTCACCGTATGTGTTTAGTGTTAATGGTTCATTTAGAGGAATTGAATTTGAACATGCAGATATTTTAGAGTTAATACTGCTGGCTTAGGAATCAATTACGTGCAAATCCGGTAGGTTCATTGGAATTCTATAATTATCTAGGAGTAAGATGTTAAAGCAGAGTTGAATTAGGTAAAGTATGTTGGGCAATGGGTAAAAAGGTGTGACTGTATTTGTATAATGTAAGATCATGCATATGTGTATTAGTGGTATAGTAAGAATTGTAAAGTAGAATATTAATACTAAGTTTAGTTTAAGGTAATATAAATAGAAAACATACAAAATTAAAACTAGTTATTTCGTGGTTGGCCAGGATAGGCTGAGAAGGTCTTCTTCCTTGTTGATACGTAGAACTTTTGCGCCATTTTCTTTTCGTAGGAAAACATTTCCGTGTTTGGTCCAACAATATTGGTAGCCGTTTTCTGATGCAAATTTACGCGATTTTGCGTATAGTTTTTTAGTGGTTTGCGAAAGACTTTCGGATATGAATATAGGTAGCGGGCGATTAATATGAAAATTAATTGACTTTGTTGATAAATTAGCCTTATTAGTTTTCCTGTATTCTTTAGACGCCCCAATGATAGCCTCCTTTTTCATTACTGTTGTAAATTCCACGACGATTGGCGTTCCAGAGGATTTGGATTCATAGCGAAAGAGGTCTTTAATATCGTTTGGATCAACAATAAATGTCTCCATAGAATGGAGACATTTATTGCTGATCCAATATTCTTTACCAGGTTTAAGATATCATTTTTGGTTTCAGAGGTTTTTCGGGGTAAATTTCGTATTTCTATACTTGTATTACGGCTTGCCTTTTCCAAACTGTTAATTCGCGCTTCCAGTTCATTTATGTAAACTAAATTCTTTTTTCTTTCCGTTTCGCTTTTTTCTAATTCGCGTCTCATCTCTTCGTATTTCTCGGACATAAAAGCGAGGGATTTGGAGATCTCAGTATTTTGCTGCTGGATTTCTTTCATAGTACTGTGAAGCGTTTCGAATTTCTGGTCTTGGTCTCTTATGTTTTGGGACATCAGGGTCTTCATTTGATCCATAAACGCCTTCAGTTCATCCTCAATAACGTCACCACGCTTTCGTTTATCATGTCTGTAAGTAGTATTCCTTTGAATCGAGGTCGCAATAGTCGATAAGTCCGGCTCCGAGACACAGCAATCCTTAGGCGGCGAATGTCTTACCGACATTGTTAATAGGCAGTTGCGAAATAAAACAAGTGAAGTTCAGTATCGCTTGAGCCGAGAGGTCTTCTTATATTTGTGGCAATCGAGGAATACGTACTGAATCGCTTTCCGTCAAATGTAACTTGAACTGGGTTCTAGTTAAATTGGTTGCTATCGAGCCGCGCGTACGATATGGCTTGCCGTCCAACGTAACTTGAACTGTGTATTATTTAAAAATAGTAACGTGAACATTCACTACACACGACCGATCTCCTCGGCGATCCGCGGGCGAGAGGTATGATTATTGCAATAAACTTATGCAAAATTATACGCATTTACGTATGTATTATCTTTCAAAGGTTTCGCCATCTAGTGTCAAGTAGTATAATTAACCTGTCAATCCCCAACCGGTCGCATGCGACCGGACCAAATATTCCGTCAAACCCCAAGCGGTCGCATGCGACCGCTCTCTTTCATTCGATTGAGTTACGTATTTCGTCGACTTAGAGACTACTTTTGTATGAAGAAGTTTGGTTAGTTACAATCTATGATACATTTGCCACATTCTGAATGCAAAATATTATACAATCTGTGGTCGACGAATATTTTTCAGTCATTAGAAAATCGTGAATTTTTTCGTGTGTGTTCTGCCATTTTGTGTGATTTGTTTGAAATAATTGATGGATTTAACGAATGTAAGTAGTAAAATAGTAAATTATACTAATTATAAGAACATTTAGATAATCATTTGCTAGAAATACATCGTAATAATTTCTAGGTTACACTCGAAAAGTTGTGTGTGATTTATGTGATTTGAACGCAATTTGCTTCATATATTTGTAAATTAATTACGTAAAACGCTTATAGAAGTTATTACACATCGTCTACAAGACGATTTATATCGATAGTATGCCTTACGTGAGTTACGTAACTAAAACAATTGAGATAAAAGTTCGCAGATAACGACTATATTCTGCCGGCCGCGGCCATTTTGAACTTTATTTGTAATGCCCTAATGACGAAGTTTGCTTGTGGGTAATACGAAACCCATTTTTTTCGGGTCATATTTATTACCTGTTTTTATAAACATCTCAAGTTGTTACGATGAATTGTATTTCTGTGGGTCTGCACTAGGGTTCCGTCGTGTAGATTATTACAAAATATTAACTTATTTCATGTGAAACAGTCAGAAAAATATTTTTCAAAATATATACTTGTGAAAAGAATATTAAATCAGACTAAATACTATATTATGAAGCCTTGATAGATAGAAAATTTAACATAGCTGTTAATGTTTTTCACACAAACATAAAATATGGTTTGGATGTAAAAATATTATATTATTTGTAAAAAGGGGGTAAGGCCGAGCGCCATTTTTTTTTTTGCTTGTTTAATAAAACTTCAATCTCCAATATTTATGAGTTTAATTGATATATGATATCAGTATATTCGTTACACAATTTTAGCAGAATAACAGTGCAGTATATAATAACCAAGTGTCCTTGTTCGTTGCTATCCATAGACTGAATAATCAACCCGACTGCCCATCTCTACCCCACCATTCCAACCCCTACCACCTAACAAACGGGTGGTGGGATTCGAGCGGTGTTGCCAGGTATAGATTGGTATTGCCATACATAAAATTAAAATCATGACATTCGGCCATCCTGTAACGTGCAGACTCCCGGCGCACGTAGATATAGACAGTCGGTAAGATTTGTTTTATATTAACAATAGTTACGTAAGTACTAAGTTCTAAAAGTTATATTAAATATTATATTACTACATTTCTAAGTGAAAAGTTTGATTCAGACTTGCTCATGTAAAATAACAATATAAACATTTAAATTAAATGAGATAATATAACATTTTTACCAGTAAAGATAAAGGTACTAAATTCAATCATACGTCTTTAGTACATTACATTTCATTGACTAAAGAATATTGATTATATTAAAATAATAATAATAACAACAATAATTATTACATAACACCTCAATTAAACAAGATTAATTGAATATTGTATAAGAAAATTAAAATCATGACATTACCTACTCCATAATCTAAGATTATAATATAGAAAAATACAAGATTTCATAAAACTATAGAAATCCGTTTTTTTTTTTTTATAAATAAACACTGTTTTTATTTATTAGGCAAGGCAACTGGCAATAAAGCTAATGTTCGTGTTCGTCTATATTGCTGTCAGTGTCCGAGCTACTACGATCACTGTTATGTATTTCTAGTGCCTTTATATGTACCCACGGCCTCAACCTATCGGCTGCAATAACCGAATCATATAACTTGCCCCTTTTAAGAAAACCCGGAACATCAACAACCCTGTAGCGATCATTTACAAGGACCTCTGACACTCTATAGGGACCAATAAATTTTGAGAGAAGCTTAGAACTTTTGCCGTCATTACAATAATTGTTTCGCGACACCTTCACTAGATCACCTACATTATATTTAACCGCGGGAGTCCTATTTTTATCATGTCTATTCTTTTGTTTTATTTGATCCTTTTCTATATTTAAACTAACCTTTTCCCTAATATCCTCCAAACTTTCGCTAACTTCCCTCCGTTCTATTTGCATCTTGTTAGTTAACTTATCGCGCATCCTAACACCGAACAATACTTCCGTAGGAGATTTTTGAGTTGTCATATTGACAGTATTGTTGATTCCCCATTGAATTTTGCCTAGTTGCTTGTCCCAGTCGCGTTCGTGGTTATTAAAATTTTGTGCTGCTAAGGAATTTAAGACAACTTGATTATATCTTTCGGCTTGGCCATTCGCCCTGGGACAAGCAACCGCATTCAAGATATGTTTAATTCCGTATTCAGTGCAGAAACGTTTAAAATCCCCTGATGTAAAAGATGTCCCGCGATCAGACACTAACCTAGCTGGAATTCCAAAATCATGAAAAATATTTGTTAAAGCTTTGATAGTAGTTTTAGTTTTTGTATTCTTAACAGCCCGAATGAAAACATATTTTGTAAATCCGTCGACAATAGTTAAAATATGGGTATTCCCGCTTTTGCTCTTCACAAATGGACCTAAATGGTCAACATGGACGGTATGAAACGGTATATCAACTTTTTCAATAGGAAATAAATGTCCAGTTTTCACGCGCGAAGCACTATCCTTATTATATGCACACTCTATGCACGCGCCTACATATTTCTTTACAAAACGTCTAAGTTTCGGAAACCAGTATTCATTTTTTACTCGCTCTAATGTTTTAGCATAACCAAGATGACCTAAGTCATCGTGGTTTGCTCTACATATCTGCCACCTAGCGTTTCGTGGTACGACTAGGCGTAATCCGTCGTCAACTTTTCTATATACTATGCGATTTTTGATAACATAATTTTTCTTAATTTCCTTACACTCCTCATCCTCGTCCGGCTTTAGTATTTTTACTATGCGAGAAATATCTGGATCAGCTAATTGTAAAGTAAGAAGCCAACTATCTGACTCGATACTAAAAACACTAACGCATGGATTATCTTCTACGTTCTCGGATAATACGGTATTCCTACTCAAAGCATCGACATGCAACATTTGTACCCCGGGGCGATACTCGATATCAAATGAAAATTCAGAAATTTGTAACCACCACCTAGCTATGCGCGGTAACAAATCTCGTTTGGTTAAGGTGGTTCTGAGGGCCGCACAGTCTGTGTATATTTTGAAATGGAGCCCAAGTAGGTATACCCTAAATTTTTTTAGTGAGCAAACGACAGCTAAGGTTTCTAACTCATAAGAGTGAAGATGTCTTTCCTCTGGTGTCGTTTGCCTACTAAAGTAGGCGACCGGCTTCAACACACGAATGTCACGCTGCCATTGCATCAATATTCCTCCAATACCGAGAGAGCTAGCATCAGTGTGCAACTCTGTTTCTAGCTTCGGATCATATAGGGCTAATACTGGCCTACTTATTAGCTTTTCTTTTAATAATAAAAATGCATTATCTTGCTCCTTAGACCATTGCCACGTAGAGTTTTTTTTTAATAGGGACGTAATAGGTCGTGCAATTTCTCCATAATTTTGTATAAATTTACGGTAATATCCCGTTAATCCCAAAAACTGACGTACCTCGTGAATATTACTAGGTTTGGGGAACGACTCTACGGCTTTTATTTTAGCTTTGCCTGCCACTCACTCCACGTATAAACTACCGTCGGTAGAGATTCAAACCACTTTTTGGCTAGTCCAGTTAATTTTTGTAACGAAAAGTGCACAATCTGGGCTTCATTCCATCCATAAATTCTGGCACATTCGTTTACCTTCTTCAACCAAATTTCTATAGTCTGAGCTCTATTCGACGGGTTAAACTCAGGAATTACGTTGTTAAGATTGTTAAAATTCATTCCAGTACCTTGATCCCCTTTAAAGTTAGCTAAAAGTTTTAGCACATCGTCTGTAGTAAGTCTCCTTGATTTTCTACGCGATAAAGAGGGTTCCTCCTCCGATGAACTAGACGTCAAACGACGCCGTTTCCTTCGTCTATTCCTTGGTGGTGTCGTTGGAGGTGTACCTCCCTCACTTAATTCTCGCGGCATCCCTGCAATTGGTTTATTAAAACATACGAGTAAACCATCTCAAAGTAATTCCTAATTACGTACTTAATATGCAATGATACAATAGTTTTATATTTATATCCAGGGTTACTTAACCAATCAGAATTAAGTTATCAAAATAAAATTATTCACTCAGGTAACTCTTCATAAATTTAAAATAAATACTTTGGCAAAATATGCAGACAAACTGGTCCACTCAATTGAATTTAATTATATAATGTTACTAATCCTAGTTCAGAATATATTATCACAGTACAGTAACAAACAGTGAACAAACCTAGTTCACTATAGTAAATCGAACTAATAAACTTAGTTCAATAAAGTATCCGGCGAACAAACCTAGTTCACCCAAGTATCCGGCGAACAAACCTAGTTCACCCAAGTATCCGGCGAACAAACCTAGTTCACCCAAGTATCCGGCGAACAAACCTAGTTCACCGAAGTATCCAATGAACAAACCTAGTTCACCCAAGTATTTAGCAAACAAACCTAGTTCACCGAAGTATCCAGCGATTAAACCTAGTTCACCGAAGTATCCAGCTAACAAACCTAGTTCACCGAAGTATCCAGCGAACAAACCTAGTTCACCGAAGTATCCAGCGAACAAACCTAGTTCACCGAAGTATCCAGCGAACAAACCTAGTTCATCCAAATAATTCTAGTTTACGCAAGCTTCCAGCGAACAATCCTAGTTCACTTTAATCAATCTAACCAACCATTTCGTTTTCAAGAAAATTAAATAAATGAAAGTGAAAATTATATCCATTATAATTTGTAAACCAACCAACTCAATTATAAGACTTAGTTGGTTTAGTTTGAGAAACAATAAGGCATCTTTTAAATATATTATATTGTACCTATCTAAGAATAATTAAAGTAAATTAGAATTATAAGTTTTAGGGTAGTTCATTTTTAGGGTAGTATCAAATATCGTGATATGAAGTTATAAAATGCATTTTCATAACGTCCGATAATATATACACAAAATACAACTTGATTTTACTAGTGTTCCGTTTCCTTAAAGGTTAGTTTTTGAAAAACGCCCAATAACAAAAAACTTGATCATGATACTTAACTTTATTCAAATCATCCAACAGGAAGTAATAATTTACTTAAAGGTCACTTTATATAACAAAACAATTTCAATTAATTAATCACAATATAAACTACCAAACAATGTATAGGACATTAATTAACTTTGAATATTGTTTGCGTTAAAATATGTTGAAAGTTGTCCATTAGCAAGTGTACTTGCGTAGTGTAATGCGAATCACTGTATATAATATTATAAGGATAAAATGTAATGTAATGTTCACTGTCGAAGAGTTGCCTCGACCAAGTGAAATGTGTGATGATGTTAAAATGTAATGTTGAATTCACTGTCGAAGAGTTGCCTCGACCAAGTGAATTGTGCGATGATGTTAAAATGTAATGTTAAATTCACTGTCGAAGAGTTGCCTCGGCCAAGTGAAAATATGTGTAATGATGTTAAAATGTAGTGTTAAATTCACTGTCAAAGAGTTGCCTCGACCAAGTGAAATGTATAATAATGTTGACTGCGGTGCGTGGTAGTGAATAGAATATATTTATTAACGTGTTTTTCGAATATCTTTTGTTGAAATTTTAAAACGATAAAATTATATTATTTCACATTACCAATTAACAACTTTTTAATGAAATAATAATTAATGATAACAAGTAAATATATATAAAGTGAGCGTACATACCTGGAGGTTTCTTATCCCGCTTCTGAAGTTTAATAAAACTTCAATCTCCAATATTTATGAGTTTAATTGATATATGATATCAGTATATTCGTTACACAATTTTAGCAGAATAACAGTGCAGTATATAATAACCAAGTGTCCTTGTTCGTTGCTATCCATAGACTGAATAATCAACCCGACTGCCCATCTCTACCCCACCATTCCAACCCCTACCACCTAACAAACGGGTGGTGGGATTCGAGCGGTGTTGCCAGGTATAGATTGGTATTGCCATACATAAAATTAAAATCATGACACTTGTGTTGGATTACTATTTTTGACAGATGTTGTCACGGTCCACGGGTTAACGCTGAAAGCTAAAATGTTCTGGAACTTTTATATTTAAATTACATTTAAAATTATTTACAAATGAAATGTGATGGTATTTATATTATCAGAACGTCTGTCTGAGTAACTTTGACATTGTAAAACACAAAACTTCATCCTTGTTAAAAACGCAAAGAACACCAATTTATTGGGAGTCTCGTTACGTGTGCACCTGACAAACGCTGAAAGTGTACTGACTTAAGCCCCGCCCGCAATGATGACGTCAGGACCTAGTTGAAAATCACAGTGCACAGTTGCTTAGGCCAGCTCCTCTTTGTTTTAGCTCCGTGGTTATCCGTTACCTCGAATCGACGACACTCTGGATACCTTGAGTGGCATGAAATGGTTCTCGACCCTGGACCTGAAATCTGAATACTGGCAGGTGGAAATTCATTCAAAAGACAAGGAGAAGACAGCTTTCTCCACCGCACCGGTAAAGGTTTATGGCAGTTTAACGTCATGCCCTTTGGATTGTGCAACGCACCTGCCACATTTGAGCGACTCATGGAGTGTGTGGACCACCGCGTACCATCCACAATCTGATGGAATGGTTGAGAGATTTAACCAGACCCTTGAGAGGCATTTGGCGAAATTGGTAGATGACAAACAAAAGGATTGGGACAAGTATATACCACTCTTCCTTCTGTCGTACCGTACCGCCGAGCATGAGAACATAAAAGCTACCCCGGCGTATGTCAATTACGGTAGAGAACTACGAGTACCAGTAGACCTCTTGACAGGAGGGTCACCGGAGGAACCAAAGACCGTACAAGACTATGTCTGCGATTTAAGGGAAAAGATGCGCTATATACACGCCATGGTTCGGGAAAATGGGTTACAGTCAAGTGAGAACATGAAGACCAGATACGACCAGAAATCGAACACGAGCGGCTTCGAAGAAGGGTCACTGGTGTGGCTGCATAACCCAACTCGTCGAAAACGGAAATCTCCAAAGTTGCAGACCAAGTGGGACGGTCCATACAAAGTGGTTACCCGATTGAATGATGTGACTTACAGGATTCAAAAGCAACCAAGAGGGAGATTCAAAGTGGTACACATAGACCATCTGGCGCGTTACCATGGCAGTAACAACGATGCTCGGGACGAGCATCTCTAAGAGGGGAGTAGTGTTACGATTAACTTACGACATATAGTGCCATCTAGCGTCAAACCATCGGAACTTATCGGGGGAACACTGACAACATAAATCCCCTACTTGATGCTAGATGTCGTTAGGTGTACGATTACATGCGCGTATTTTTTAGAAACGTTCAACCCATGTTTACGCAAGACAGATACATTAGAAACGAACTCTCTGAAACATTCTGGCACTCGCCTCGGCCCATATAAATAGCCGCAGTCAGGCGGTCCAGTCAATCAGTTCAGTTTGAGCTATCCTAGTGGCGACTTTGGAGTGAAAAGTAGTGATCAAAAGTGATGCCAGTGAAACCTACGACTTGGCTACGACCTCGGACAGTGTAAGTGCTTAGTGTTTTGGACCTAGTGCTTTGTGTTGGACCTAGTGCTTGTGAATAAAGTCTTCAAGAGAGTCAGCAGGTCTTTCTCTCCAAATCCTTCGAACCCTAGCACGTAACAATATTTAATACTGTTACGTGCTAGGGTTCGAAGGATTCGGAGAAAAAGACCCGCTGACTCTCTTGATGACTTTATTAGCAAGCACTAGGTCTTACACTAAGCACTAGATCCAAATCACTGAGCACTATCACTGTCCTAGGTCGTAGCCGAGTCGTAGGTTCACGGGTTCACTCACTATTGATCACTTGTTTTCACTTCGAAGTCGCCTCGAAGATCGCTCGTATCGAACTGAACTCCCGTGCCGTCTACCTGCGGCTATTTATATGGCGAGACGAATTCCAGAAAGTTCCTTCCCTGATTCACGTAAACAAGTAAACAAGTGTGGGAATTTTCTAGGAGGCTCGAGCGTGGTACTAGCGCCATCTAGTTTCGAGTAGGGGATTTATGTGTAGTGTGTCCCCTAGATAAGTTTTGCTGGTTCGACGCTAGATGGCTCTGTGCGTCCGTAACACTACTCCCTTCTTAGAGATGCTCGTCCCGAGCATCGTTGTTACTGCCATGGTAACGCGTCACGCTGTCCCCACGACTCCTGCTCTGTGGTCCCGTTACAGCAACGCAAGTAGTACATTTGAGGCACCAATCCTGCACATCATCTCGCCAATGCAACCAGAAGAATCGTTCTCGCACTTTTCTTAGCGTCCTCTTGACACCTAGATGACTCCTTGATACGCCCTCATGTACCTCGCGGAGAACATCTGGTACTTTCGCCCTTGGGACAATTATCTGAAAGTAGAACTCTCTGCCAATAGCCTTCTCCCATTTCCGGTAGAGTATTGCATCCTGAAGTATCAGACTGTCCTATTGCTCCCAGTACGCTTTAGTGACAGCGCCAGTGGGTGCAACCTCACCCCAGATTGGTTTCACGTCACCCCGTTTCTTCCATGTGATCATCATCATCATCATCATCATCATATCAGCCTATATTCGTCCACTGCTGGACATAGGCCTCTCTCAATGAACGCCAAGATGACCGATCTCCTGCTACTCGCATCCAACATGGACCCACAACTAAACGGAGATCGTCGTCCCACCTAGTTGGAGGTCGACCTACACCCCGATTTCCTAGCCTTGGTCTCCATTCCAGAGTAAGTTTACTCCAGCGATCGTCTGTTCTTCGAGCTACGTGACCAGCCCAGTTCCACTTCAGCGTACTGATTCTCTGCACTATGTCGGTAACTTTAGTTCTTTGACGAATTGTTTCATTTCGAAGCTTATCCGCCAAAGAAACTCCGAGCATAGCGCGCTCCATAGCACGCTGAGCAACGGAAAACTTACGAGCTAGCCCTGCTGTAAAAGGCCAGGTTTCCGCCCCGTAGGTCATAACGGGAAGCACGCATTGATCGAAGACTTTCGTCTTCAGGCTCTGCGGAATTTGCGACGTGAGAATGTGGCTTAACTTCCTGAATGCTGCCCAACCCAACTGTATCCTCCTATCGGTTTCTCTCTCGAAGTTATGTCTACCTACCTGCAGTATGTGCCCCAAATAGACATATTCCGTTACGACTTCGAGAAAGGCACCGTTGACTACAACCGGTCTCGGGAGAACATGTTCGTTGAACATGACTTTCGTCTTGTCCAAGTTCATCCCGAGACCGATCCGCCGGGAAGATTCATTTAGGTCGTTCAACATTTCCTGCAAGTCCTCCAACGATTCTGCCAATATGACGATATCGTCAGCGAAACGAAGGTGTGAGAGGTACTTGCCGTTAACGTTTATGCCACGTCCTTTCCAGTTTAGGGTCTTGAAGGCGTCCTCTAACGCATTTGTGAACAGTTTCGGGGAAATAATATCCCCCTGTCTCACTCCTCGATGCAAATAGATTGGCCTTGTTGTGGCCCCCTGTACTCGGACGGACATAGACGCGGCATTATATAGACCTTTTAAAACTTCGACGTAACGCCAATCGACTTGACATCGTTGCAGGGCTTCCAGAACAGCCCAGGTCTCAACAGAGTCAAAAGCCTTCTCATAGTCCAATACTCGCCATCCTGGAATTTATTCGTTTCCCCTTATCCCGGGCAGGGGACGAAACTGCTTGCTTCCTCTTTCCTTTTCCTCTATTTGCTCCTCGATCCTTTCCATCCGTGCCATCTGGGTCTTCTTCTGCGGGCAGTTGAGCTGGAGATGGCCCCTCTCACCGCACTTATAGCACATGGCTTCAAATCTTTTCCTTGCAGGAGCCTTAACTTCCTTGACTTCCTCAGAGACCTTGTGGATCTTATGAGTCTGCCGTATGTCATGGCGAACAGCCTCGACCTCCAAAGCATGCGCCAATGCTTCTTTTAGCGAGGTATGGTGACCAAGCCTTACTGCAGCTCTGACCTCCAGGTCTCTGATTCCGTCGACAAATCCTTGAACAATATTTGTGTCGACCATCTTGGTGTCGGCTCCTGGATATGCCTTCCTGCCGAGTTTTTCAATTTCCTTCCTTCTTCTGAGCGTTGGACTCTGTCACGCAGTTGGGCACGGAACACGTGCTCCAGGTGTCGCTCCCCGTATCTGGATTCAAGTGCCTCCATCAGGTCTTGGAACCCATTTCCTGTATGTGCTTCCAGGACCGACAAAGCTTGCCCTCTAAGCGCAACAATGAGGGCGGTCAGGCATTGTTCTTCCGTCCATCCGTTGGCGCCTGGCGGTAGCAACAGCCTGAAATTGCCGACGATATGCGTTTCATGAAGTAGTGCCGTCGTACGGCGGCACCTTGACACTTGGCCCTTGCGTCACTCCAGTGGTTCCACTAGACACCGCAACTCCCGTAGTTTCAAGGCGCACTACTCTCTTCTGCAGTTCAGTGAAGCCGGTTTTCAAATTTTCCACAACCAACTCTAACCCGGATACTCGTTCTTTTACTACGTCGACATCTTTACGAAGCTTAGTCACAGTTTCACTAACATCCTTTATAGCCAACAGCGCTTTTTCTTGGAGGTCCTTTTGTTGCTCTTGCGACTCCTGCAAAGCGCCGAGCTTGCGGTCTTGTGACTCCATCATTGCCCTTTGAGAATCTTGCAAAGCGCCGAGCTTGCGGTCTTGGGTATCTTGCAAAGCCTGAATTAACTCAATTATGCTTTCCAATTGAGGAGCCATTTGAGGGGCCGTAGAAACTACGGGCGTGGCAGGATGGATGGAGCTAGTCGACGGGGCCCAGTGGGCGGGGCCAGTGAGCGTGTCCCGGTGGGTGGAGCCAGTGGGCGTGACTTCACCCAAAGTGGGTGGAGCCTGAGAGGCGTGGTCAGTGGGCAGAGCCTGGTGGGCGGGGCCAGTGGTGGGGGCCTGCCCAACAGTGGGCGGAGCATGGTCCCCAGTGGATGTGGCCTCCGCACCTCGTTGCGCCCTTGTCCTGACACTCCTTGAAGTTCTCTCTCGGAGTCAATGGCATCTCCAAATCCCACTTCTGACACCAGTTGTTACGTGCTAGGGTTCGAAGGATTTGGAGAAAAAGACCTGCTGACTCTCTTGAAGACTTTATTAGCAAGCACTAGGTCTTACACTAGCACTAGATCCAAATCACTGAGCACTATCACTGTCCTAGGTCGTAGCCGAGTCGTAGGTTCACGGGTTCACTCACTATTGATCACTTGTTTTCTTGAACTGAACTCCCGTGCCGTCTACCTGCGGCTATTTATATGGCGAGACGAATTCCAGAAAGTTCTTTCCCTGACTCACGTAAACAAGTAAACAAGTGTGGGAATTTTCTAGGAGGCTCGAGCATGTACCACCTAGCGCCATCTAGTTTCGAGTAGGGGATTTATGTGTAGTGTGTCCCCTAGATAAGTTTTGCTGGTTCGACGCTAGATGGCTCTGTGTGTCCGTAACAATACTTTAATACTATACATGAATTTAAGATTTTTATTATATGTTTAATTTATATTACATATTTAATACACATCCATGACCCAGGAACATCGAAAACTTTTTGTTTCGTCGGTGGGATTCGAACCCGCGATCCCCGGTTTGAGCGCTGACAACACGCTCAACCACTGAGCCACAGAGGACGTCAAAATGTACTAAAATAAAAAAATGTATTGCATAATATTATGCCCGGTTACAGGGCCATTAAAACCATTTTAACAACTTAACTGTCCAATGAGTCACATTTGACTCATGGTGAACATTTGGAATAAGTTCATGAGTCGCAGGTGACTCAAATTTAGATGAGAATTCGGGATATATTTTTGTTATGAGCGTGACATAAAGCAGTAACAAAAATTACGTGAACGTGTGGCAAAAACCCTAACCTTTAAGAAAATGAAAGAAATTTTCGCAAAAGTTTATACATAGGTACTCTAAAGATATTATGAAAAGTAAAACCATGGATTTCTAGGTTTAGGCTTAGTATTTGTATAAAATAAGACAAACATTGGAAAAATAAAACGTTTTACTGCGGAAAATATTTAAAAAACTAGTTATGTTTTTCATTGTAACATTCGAAACAAAATGCTTTGTTACAAGCTTTGCACTCTGCGTCCACTTGTTTGGCCTTATGAGCCAACTGCCCTAGAGTTTTTAGTTTGGCATGGCAGCCGCTGCATCTTTTTCTAACCAATTTATTGTTTGCGATGTTACGCGGAATTTCTAGAAGACTGATATACGATATATGACTGTGATATATGATATATGACGTATGTGCATATATGACTCATTGAACGTACGATATATTTTTTTTTCCCCACGCTCATGAGTCATATGTGAATCATAAAATAAAATGAAAAAAATCAATACAAAACATTAATAATTTTATTTAAATACTTTGTTTTACGACACATATACGTTTTTTAAACCTAACATAATAGAAAACATGATGGACGTGGGATAGTTGTATATTTCATTGTATGGGGACAGTTAAGTTGTTAAGGCACTCCCCCTACGAATATGCCGTAATTTACCATTTTTAGAGCCTTATAAGTTCAAACTCATAATTTTAAAGCTACAAAATTATAATAAAAATACAGCAATAATCTTCAGTATATGAACATTCCTTTCCCCGTTATTAATTTCCTATTTTTGTTTATTATATTCATGATAATATCAGCTTCCAAAGTAATACCAATTTATTAAAATTCAAGCATACTTTCAGTATCTCCCTAGTATTTACAAATTACTTTTATTTGAAACACACGCCAATAGATCGACAATTTCATTAAGGTGGTTCGTTTTCCATAGTAAAATATTTTTCCATTTACGGACGAATGGAGCATAACCTTAAACTGAAATTATATAATTTGGCATTTATTATGATGTTTATTTGCGGCAAATTATATTTACTAGACAAAAATTGTATAATAATCGCATAAATCAGTCGAAAATTCAGTTCAATTTTGTTAATGTGTGAGTGTACACCGACAGTATCGTATGCTAAGTTACAAGTTTAGTTGTGTGTCCGGCTACGTTGCCAGCTCGCGCCTCGCTTTGCTCGTTCCGTACACTGTTGCCGTTCTTCTAGACGATCACTTGGATCTTCAAATTGTAATCGTGGGAGCTTGTTTTCTTTCTGCCACTTTTTACAAAGGTGTTGCCAACTTTGCACTTTTGATGCTAATCATTTTCATAATTATGCGTAGGCCGTAGCCCCATTTGATTTATATTTATAAATAATAATTATAACTAATTACCATTATATCTAGCTTTATATCGTTATTATAGTTATTTTTTGGGGAAATGTTTCTATTGAGCATGCAAAATATCGCGGATGATGCCGAAATACAAAAACTGTTTAAATATATATTTATGTTGAGAGGAAATTAGGGTCCAGAGGGAAAGAAAAAGGCCAAAGACTATAAAAGGGGAAATAGCGGGAAATAATACTGTATAAAAAAAGGAAATAAGTCCTAAAAGGGGAAACCTGAATTGGGGCGAAACGAAATCATTATAGTGGAAACACTGGACAGTCGGCCGGCCGGTGTCAACTTTATATGGCGTTCCTGATTTGCTCTGCATCACGCATTGTTTTAATCAGAATTCCATATATCATATCATCGTTATTCTTTTATAAATGACAATTTTATTGTAAAATGTTATTTTTCAATAATGTAATAAATAATAACTGCAATAGTAAAAACCTGATTTTTATTTAGAACTCGGACAAAAATACATAATATTATATTTCACGAGTAAAATCTCTTATTATGTAATTTGAATAAAATTACAAAAATATAACAAAAAAAGTTCAAAAACAGTATGTCGGTCTAGCGATACGAACCCGATACCTTAGAGTACAGACCAAGACGCTTACTCATTTGATCAGATCATGCTATGCAAAGCGGACGAAATTTACTAACGCTTCCGTTTACGATGAAATCTTTGTATGTGTGTGTGAATCACTCGCGCGCCGCTTCGCCGATGCTAAATGCACAAATAAAGCTATTTTAACACTTAAAATATTATTTAAGTATTGTTAGTTACATCAAAAATATTACGCTATTACCGGTAAACACTTTACTTTCTAAAAATTTGTTCTATTTAGTTGAAAAAAAAAAATAAGCTCTATTAGGACATTGACGCCATCTAGTGGCGCGGCAGTGCCTAGCTGACCGTGACGAACCACCTTAACTACATACTACATACATTGTATTCCCCGTTTGAATTTTTTAAGTCAATTTTTAAATAAGATAATTAAAAAAAAAAATAGTATTTTGGTGCGATCACGGCAACGCGACAAATGTATGGTCAAGATGGTTTGCTTGGAGGATGGTCTTAATTTAACTGGCCATTAGTATCAAAAATATACATACTTCCATGTTTCTGCTCACCCGTATTCAATCAAATAAAGTTTATAATTGCTGATTTAAAAATGCATCGAATCGCATTGTCACGTCACGTTGCAATGCGTAGACAGAGAAAGAGATAGGATAGTTAATTTAGGTTGCAATGTAAACTGCCTATACGTGGATAAATAAGTTAGTAAAATAATAAAAGACCTTGTCATTTCGGAAACATTTATTCATGAATCATGAATTTGTGGCTTGTTTCCAGGATTAACACGACCCTCCGTTGGCTCCGGTGCCAGCACCACCTACTGCGGTAGCAGCATTGGCAACGGCAGTGTTACCGGTTCTGCCGGCAGCGGCACCGGCTCCGGCGGCGGCGTTACCGGTTCCGCCGGCAGCGGTAGCGGCACCGGCGGCGGCAGCGTTACCGTTTCCCGTGGCAGCGGCACCGGCTCCGGCGGCGGCGTTACCGGTTCCGCCGGCAGCGGTAGCGGCACCGGCGGCGGCAGCGTTACCGTTTCCCGTGGCAGCGGCAGCGGCTCCGGCGGCAGCGTTACCGCCTCCCACTACGCTAGTGGATTGGGCGGCAGTGTTAGTGGCTACGCCGGTGGGGCCACCGACCCCATAGCCTCCGTTACCACC
This sequence comes from Cyaniris semiargus, assembly GCA_905187585.1. Lineage (NCBI taxonomy): Eukaryota > Metazoa > Arthropoda > Insecta > Lepidoptera > Lycaenidae > Cyaniris > Cyaniris semiargus. Next base: position 10,832,873 of record LR994567.1, read on the forward strand.
TCCTAGAAAAATAATAGTCTAAGCGGGACCCTAGACGATCAATTTTGTTGTGCAATATCACGTATTGTGCAATATTATTGACCGTCTAAGGGTTGATATTGAACGCGTCCGTCTTTCAATCTTTTTGTCAAATAAATTGTTCAATAATATTATTTAATGATATTGCACAATAAAATTGATCGTATAGACTATAGGGTAACTAAAGTAATAATAAATTATTTATTTTATATTGTAATGTGCCACTTTTTTGCGGGCCTTAAAACAAATACTAAGAACAAAATCCATACTAATATTATAAATGTGAAAGTATGTCTGTCTAGTGTCTGTCTGTTACCTCTTCACGGCCAAACAGCAGAAACCGATTTTGTTGGGTATGGGGATACTTTAAGCACATAGAATACTTTTTATCCCGGAAAAAATGTATGGTTCCCGTGCGATAAACGAATTTTGGCGCAACAAAGTTGCGGTCGTCATCTAGTATTAAAAATATTTAAAGGGGCTCTCGACCCAAAAACTTACTTTAAAAAGATAAAACCGACTTCAAAATTGTACGTAATTGAGAATCAAAGTTCCCTATCTCCAAAACTACTGAACCGATTTCGATGAAATTTGCAGCATTCCCTAGGTTGAACAATACGTGTACCAAATACAACAAAAAAAGAATTATTTAAATCGGACTTGATATGCAAACGCAAACATGAAAACATACATACATGCAAACATACGTACATAAACTTGAAATTTGTAGATTTTATATTGAATCTCCTTTTTTGAAGTTGGTTAAAAAAAACGGTTTAAATTACCATGGCCGCCGCCGAGTACGTGGCCTACAATACCCAATGGAAGTTTTACCGCTAAAAATAAAAAAATAAAAATTATTAATGATACTGACTACTTCGTAGGATACTGAGTAATGAGAATGACATACATATTGGGTTGATACCTAAAGTACCCCGCAAACGATCAAATTTGTTTGACAAACATGTTTGATGTAATTTACGTTTTCATCAAACTGCAGCGCAGACGATCAAACGTGTATCAAACAAGTTTGTCAAACAATAAGCTAGAATCGGTTTGAGATCATGAGATCTTGTTCGACAAATACAGCGGAACACGTTCAAACACGTTTGTCAAACGCTACGCAAATCGAAATTTTCTTAAAACAGGTCAAACTCGTAGTTTGTTTGACAAACGCTTCAAACAAAGCTGTACACTATCAAACTGTTTGACAAACAGGTAAAATTTGACAAACAATTTGATCGTTTGCGGGGTACTTAAAGATACAGTACGCACATTAGCACACATTACACATTAACGGCTAGACCGCACTAAGGGCCTGTCCGCACTGCGAATTTTAACCACGTGGATTATTTTTCGCACTTCTGTAATACATTGAATCTTATAAGAGTATCCGCACTTGCGATAAAAAATTCGCAATAAATTTATAAATTTATCGCGAATTTTTTATCGCAATTATATAAATAAATTCGCGCGCATTAAATCCGCACGGTTAAAATTCGCAGTGCTGCGGGGCTAAAATGGTCACATTTAGCAATTCCTCTCAATCAATTCAGCAAATGAATTGTCAAAACTGTCAAACTGATAAATGTCAAATCAGTACAAAAATACAGAAATGAATTGCAAGCAGAGTTGCATTTTGCGATTTTAGAAAAATGAATCATATTATGATTCATATCATGATTCTTCAAAGCGACCATTTTAGCCCCGCAGACAGTCCCTGATAGTACAAACAGACGATCGAACTTGGTTCGGACCGAACTCTGAAGTCTGAACCGTCAAGTCGATAATATATGTATACAGGTGTAACAAAAATAAGTGATAATACTTTAGGGTGTGTACGTGTTCCTTGTAGAGAGTTCACTGTGAAAGTAGCAGCGCTGAAAGACGTTTTTTTTTCACTTTTGTATGGGGAAACTCGTGACGCTCGGGCCCTTGCCCATACAAAAATGAAAAAAAAAAATTCGTCTTTCAGCGCTGCTACTTTCACAGTGAACTCTCTACAAGGAACACGTACACACCCTAAAGTATTATCACTTATTTTTGTTACACACTGTATAATTCGCTGGTTTGCGAGAATATCGACGTAATTCAAAATTCTGTCAAATTGAATTCTGTATGCCAAACAATCATAAATCTTTGATATTATTGTATCGTCAACAGAGACGCAACGCCATACAAAAAACACAATTTTTGCCTATTTTTGCTCTATAATGGTACGGAACGGAACCCTTCGGTTGAAACATGAGAGTATTCTGTTTCTAAGCTACAATCAATAATTCATCATCATTTTAGCTAACTTACAACTCGAAAGAAGTAACGATTACTTAAAAATAACAAGATAAAAACATTAGCTGCGTCCCTTGAAATTTGAATAAGTATCCTGCCTATTTACGAAAGCATATAAAAGGTGCTTTTATAATTACCTCCGCCTATGATTTGTTTAGCTGAAAAGAAAACATGATAAAATCACTTTTTTGAAAGTCTATTCAAAACGTATCTTACATCAAAGTATACTAAAGTCGCTAAAATATACACTGTGTATAATATTTTATCTTTACTTTTGCATTTAATATTGCAACTCAGCTAAGTTATTTTCCTAAAGTCTAAACTCTAAGGCCCGTATAAATAGTCCTTACTTAAGATGCGACCCGGTCTCAAGACGCGGTTCGGCTCTGTGATTGGTCCAAATTTTGACAGCCAATCAATCACAGAGCCTGAACCGTGTCTTGAGACCGAGATGCATCTTGAGTACTATTTATACGGGCCTAAGGGTGCGTTTCCACTGACGCGGAGCGGGGCGGAGAGCCATGACACCATGCTCGAAATCTTCGCTCCGCTTTAATGGAACAGCACAATTGGTCAATTCGGGCACCGCTAAGCTCCTCTCCGCCCCGCTCCGCGTCAGTGGAAACGCACCCTAAGGGTGGGTTGCACCAACTTTAACTATAACAAAATGTCAAATGAACTGTCAAATCTCTAGAAGTCAATAATGGACGCCATATTTGACGATAACCTTAACCTTAACTATAACAACGCCTCTGGTGCAACCCACCCTCAGTATCCAATGGATTTGCAGACTTAAAAGTAAACAAGTTAGATACTGATATAATTTATACAGAACATTGCAGAATTATACACAAATGAAAAGATTTTTATTACCTCCGCCTACTACGTCGAAAATCGCTGAAACATAAAAATTAAAATACATTGTACAATACAATATAATAATATATATACAGGTTTAAATACGTAATATTATTAAATTAGGTTTGTTAAATTAGGTCCATGGTAGCCCGCTATACACTTGTGAGTTCTTTGAGCCAGCGTATTGAGCCAACGTGTAGAGTACGATATGTCGCTCCCAGCTTATGGCCAAGTAGCTGCAATGCGCTGGTTCAATGCGTTGGCCTAACGTGTACAGAGGGCTTAACGTAGTTGCCATAGACTGCCATAGAGTATAGGGTAGAGACTATAGTCTTATGACTTATGATTGGTCAGCGCTTTATTGACCGACAAGGCTTTAAATGAACGTGGCGAAAAAAGGAAGTAACGCCGCCGTCATACAAAAATCCCATTTTTGTAGCATTTTTCACATATTTTTGACAGTTCTTCTGACTTCTTTACCGGCAGCGCCCGCCCACGTGCATATATAAAGCCTTGTCGGACTATAGTCTATACTGACCATCCATCTTTAGCGCTAAGCAAGGAAAGTGCTAAGTGTCATGCATCCACCTTCTCCTTGACTGCCCTGCAGTGTGCACTGTGCTCTCCAACAGAGCAGAAACAGAGGCCGTAGCCAAAGTCCCTTTCGTTAAAAACGATGACGAAATTCGTTATCAAAATGTATGGGATTTGACATTAGTCTTCGCAAGCGAAATGTCATTTAGCGATGACTTATGTCAAACCGCATACATTTTGATAACGAATTTCGGCATCGTTTTAACGAAAGATACTTTATCTAGGGCCTCAGCAAACTTGGGCGCAACGAATATGGTCGCTGCTACGACGTAGAATGTCCCGTAGCGCTACGTAGCTTAGTTCTGACGTTATGCTACGTTGTGACGTGACGTAGAACGTAGGAAATTCGTAGCTCCAACCCTTTTATTATTCGTAGCTCCAACCCGAATGAGCAGCTTTGGATTGTGGACGATACCTACTCTAATGCAAAGGAGTTACAATTATTAAAGATCCTGAAGGCTGTATAATGTACCTACATGTAACACTCGTAGTAGACATTTACTTACCTAAGAAACGGGCGACAAAATACTCAATAGATACTATGTATTACCGTGTTAACACTTTGAAAGGAACCTTAAATAGTTTCTTTGTTTAAATATAAGTACACGAGTTCATAAGAAATAAGATAAGAAACAAGAATGGCTTCTACGGAACTAAAGATGGCAATAAGTTAGGGATTGGATATTTGTTTGAAAGTCCTATGTTTTAAAGTGGCCCAATGTACCTACGTACCTGCCTCATTTAAAGGGCGTAGATATTCGCGGAATGGATTTCACGAAATTTTAGACTAAGGAGTTAAAATGCAGGTTGAGACTTGAGAGCCCCATTGAAACTTAAATGTTCTATTTCTAAGCTACAATTAAGAAAGAAGTAATAATTACATAAAAATAACAAAATAAAAACATGTGTTGCGTCTCTTGTACTTAAATATCCCTTAGTTACGAAAGCAATATTATAATAATAATTATAATAATATCTATGGACGCTTCACACCACGTCAGTCTGGCCCCGTGCTAAGTACCTGAAGGACTTGTGTTACGGGTACCAGACAACGGAAATATATTTAATACTTTTATACTATACATATATTTAAGATTTTTATTATACGATACACATATTTAATACACATATTTAATACACATCCATGACCCAGGGACTTTGAAAAACTTTTTGTTCCGTCGGCGGGATTCGAATTTCGATTTCCCCCGGCTTGAGCTACCAACAGCCCACCAACTGAGCCACAGAGGTCGTCAATAAAAAAATATTAAAGGTGCTATATTAATTACTTACCTAAATATCATTTTTTGAAAGTAGATTCAAAACGTATTGTGTATCAAAGTATGGTAAAGTCGGTAAAATTTTATCACATTGTGTAAATAATAAAACTTCACTTTCATTGCAACTCAGCTAAATTCTTTGTCCAAACAATATTTAGGTAAATACTAAGTAGGTATCTAATGTTTTGGCTTAAAAGTTAACGATTTAGGTACTGATTTAATGCATAAATGCAGGTTTAATATTTTAAGTAGGTAATTAATTTAAATACGCGTGTGAAAATGTTTTTATTACCTCCGCCTATTCCACCGGTAGCCCCTGAAACATAAAATACACTGTACATACTTGAATGTTTACTGGATAAAATAAAATACATAATAAAGGCCGCAAGCCCCAAAAAGAACTTAAGCTTGAAACTTACCTTGTGCCGCAGATAAAGGATCACAACCTGAAAATAGGTAAATAACAATTTAATCCATTGTGCGCTTTTATAATTTTGGACGTATATCGTATATGTCGTGGACGTCCGCGGCAAAACGATAACACAGTGAAGTAAAATGTATGGAGATATATGAAGACGCTTTTAAATTTCCGTCGACTATAACGTTATAACGTGCACGTTAGAGGCCATGATGACGTCTACACTCTTCTGAACTTGCGCTTTCATATTTTTAGACGTGGCGGTATTATCGTGGACGTCCGCGGTAAAACGATAACACAGGGAAGTAAAATGTATGGAGGAGATATATGAAGACGCTTTTAAATTTCCGTCGAGGATAACGTTATAACGTGCACGTCCACTCCATAACGCTACGATAACGTGGCACACCAAACTTCCCTCTAAAACCGTCCTGATATTTTTGCTATGTAGTCCGTAGCTACAAGAATGAGGCATTTTCTTATTTTTTTAATTTGATTGTCAAACAGTTTTCATTTTAGTAACTAGATGGCGTATGGGTAGACAACTATCGGTAATACCATCATTAATTACTACAAAACTGGGCAAAAGAATTTAAAACTTGATACAATTTAATTTGAAAAAGACGCAATAATATTCCAACGAATAGGATAATAAAGTTATTATAACGATGTTTTAGTTAAAACTCACGGAAGAAATAGCCCTATTTACCGTTATTCACACCAAATGTCACAGGAATTATACATTTTGGTTTTGACAACATCTTACCTGCACTTCTGCAAGATAACGGATATTTAATGGCTAATATTTTACCAATAATGAACATCAAAAACACAAATAACACAATTTGGGAAAAAATAAAAAAACACACCAACAATAAAAAGTAGAAGAAGTGTCAAAGTAACATGCCCGCCAAAACTCTTTCAGTTGTCAGTTTTCAGTTTGACGAGTATTATATTATGTCAGCGTGTTCCTAAACTGTTACCAGTATACTGGCCTAATCGCTTAGGCCAATGATCGCTTAGCTTTTGATTTATGTCACACTTGACAGTACACTGAGATATTTTAGAAACACAACCCATATGTAGTCAGTGATGACAACCTGCAGATAATTTCAGACCGGTGGGGAACCAATAGAAAATCTAGAAGTGTCTATCGTCGCGCCGTCTGGTGGAGATCAAAAAAAGAAAACAACCCATTAATTATTGATGTGTGAGTGAGACCACGTGCTCTTTAGGAGGAAATGGTATAATTATGGGTTTGATGAGCTTCTCTTAAATGATGCGTTAAATAAAAGCGTTACATACGTACAAAAAAGTTTATATTGATAAATAATAATATTAATAAAAAAAAATAATGTCACTCTTTTTAGTTATTTACATTAAGGCAAACACATAAGTCGAGATCGTCCATCTTGGCGTTCAATGAGACTTGAGAGAGGCTTATGTCCAGCAGTGGACGAATATAGGCTGATTGATTGATTGAAACACATTAAAGTATGAAACTATCCCTTAGGTGGTTTTCAAAAAAGTTATAAACTATATTATTCTCTTAAAAGCCATGACACTACCCTTAATATGCATACATGCAACATACAGGACCTTTGAATCCAATAAGCACTCGATTAAATTGCTAATATTATAATATGTTATTTATTACTTATTCTCAATACTTATTATCCCGGAAAAATGTACGGCGCAACAGAGTTGCGAGCGTTATCTTTAAATAAGTACACATAATATGACGATTGACGACGTCGACGACACGACAGACAGAGAAAATGTGAAAGTTTCTCGGTCTGTCATTATATTGCTGCCGAAAAGCAGCAATACTTACGACAGACAGAGAAACTTACACATTTGTAATAGAAATAAGGCTTACCTATAATAGTATTGTTTATGTAAGGGGGTTAATGTATAATCTTAAATTATGAAACAAAAACAAAGGGGTTAAAAACAAATCCATTAATTTTTACCTCCTCCTAAAAAAGTTGGTACTCCTGAACCTGTAATAAATTAAAATAGTGTATTTAAAATTGTCACTTAGATAATCTATATAATATTGTCATGCCAACAAACGTCACATTAATAAATATCACAGTCAATAAAACCCAGATAAAACCACACTATTAGCCCGGCCGCACATTTAATCCGAATTTCTGATTAGAAAAATTTGGACGCCCCGCCCCGCTCATTACATTTTGACACGTCAGAATTCTGATAGTATGCGGGGTCTACAACAAAATGTATGAACAGAGTGCGTTCCGGCGGGCGTCCGAATTTTTCTGATCAGATTTTCGGATAATGTGCGGCCGGGCTTGGAAAAAATCTAAAAAACATTAAATTAGAGAACTAAAAAAAATCTTAATATATAAAACCAAGTTTTGTTGATTACAGAATCCTAAAACGGAACCCTAACGAGCTGATTTTTTTTTATATTGATAGGTTAATAGTTATATAATTTAAGAGTAACATTGCCCTACAAATAGAACAATCCATATTTTAGGACCATCAAATCAAAATATTAAATCCTTTCTATCTCTGTTAGCTACCACTTTCGAGAATTTTCGCAAAGGAAATTATTGTTCGTCTTATCCTACTCACGAAAAACTTGATAGTAGTAAAAAAAATTGTTCTATGAAACCCGGACTATTGCCACTTTTAAAGCAAATAAATGAATTGAATTGAATCGAATCATATTAATATACTTAATATAATTTTATGAATGCAGAATATGCAGGAACATAGGTAATATTATCATTAACTTAAAGGTATAATAAAAAGATAATATTTGATAATATACGATGTCTAACTACTACTTTTAAGGTTCCGTACCCAAGGGTAAAAACGGGACCCTATAACTAAGACTTCAATGTCTGTCCGTCCGTCTGTCTGTCTGTTTCCAGGCTGTATCTCAAGAACTACTATAGGTAAACTTCTGAAATTTTCACAGATTGTGTATTTCTGTTGCCGCTGTAGCAACAAATACTAAAAATAAAATAAATATATTTAAAGGGGGCTCCAATACAACAAACGTATTATTTGGCCTTTTTTGCTCGATATCAATAACGGCAAGGCACTTGAAATATTCACAAAATCCTCAATTGGGTGCATAGAGATATTATAATGTACTATAGGACTACCAGAATCTGATGGCAATTTTTGACAGCAGATTTTTAAAAAATATCCTTGATCATTGGATAAATTTTTATATTTGCATGTTTAACACACAGAATCAGCCGCTATAAGAAAAAAAAAACGGATCAAAATGTTTTATTCCAATTACCCCGGTATTGCTAGTCAATTATTTTCTCACTTTTTGCCATCAGATTCTGGTAGACCTATACCTACGTAGTACTTATATGTCAGTGATTGGGTGGATCAACTTTTTCTTGCCAAAACCTGTCCCTTCACAATAAGAGTGCTGGGTCACAAAACTATTGGCAATAACAATAATTAACTGCTTTTATATGTATATCAGAACTACTGCCGTCATATTAACGTACGGATTACTAGACATTTTCTTATGAAAAATATAATAACTTACATGTCCCCACCGACGAAAATTCACTTTCATACTTTCTGTTGTCTTTTTGACAAATCGATGTATTGAATTTGATATTATTATGACAAAAAGTTCCAAAGCGAAGGCTGTTTTAACATTCCGATTGCGTCGTGTTTGAATGTGTAACGTTTCATTTAATCTTTAATTATAGGCTACTAAGTTCTGTTTTATTTGATAATTTGACTTTAACAAATTTGTCCCTACCAAAACTAAAATATGCTGGTCCGCTGTTTAACGACACATAAGGTGGGGTAAGTGCGACAGACACAGCCTTTTTAAACAGCTTGACCAGTAGGAAACCTTTATGGGAATCACCCGATACTCGTCACGGCACTTTATTTTCGCTGATTGATCCGCAATTTCATCCGAGACCCTGAGTGAGGCAGCGTGTTTTATTGTAGAGCTGCGGGGTAGCATCGAAATTAAGGTAAGTATATGAATTATTTCAATACATTTTTGTGGTTATAATATATGTTAAATATAATATAAAATATATTATGTCTTAGTTTTCCAGGGTATTGTTGGAATTTCCAGATTTCTTATATTCATCTACAAAAAATAAAATATGTGTCTCCTGGGTGACGGTTCCACTGTCGTTACCCAGGAGACAATTGTTACTAACTAAGATGCTTACCTACCTTCTAACTAAATTTGCCAACCCTTTGGGTTTACTAGCGTTATTTTCGTCCGCTTTCAGCTACCATGCCTTTGTCTGTGTTTTCAAGTGCTACAGAAGCAAAAACGGTACAAGGAAAAGTTGAAACTAAATAAAGAGAAGCGTGAAAACTATATTGATCTCACTTTTCATAGCTTTTTGGAAAACCATTTATGTTTCATTATGACTTTGTCTATGAATAAAGTATTTTGATCTATCAATATCTTTTATTATATTTAATTTAAATCCAACTAACTAAACTAGTAGTAGTATTTTTCATAAAAAAACGCTCAAAAAGTCAACGCAAATCGGTGTTGAAACTACTGATATAAAATTAAATGTATAATTAAGATGATTCCCTAAAGGGATTCGTAAAAAGATCATTCTTGTATTTTTTGAAAAAAAAAAACTTGATCGCGTGCAAAGAATAGTTAGGTAATTCACCCAATTATACTTTTTACTTTAATAATTCGTAATAAAATTCAAATAAAATTAATAATTAAGGGGTCTCCCATATATAAAACACAATTTTTGCGTATTATTGCTGCCATTATGGTACGGAACCGTTAGTGCGCGAGTCCAACTCGCACTTGGCCGATTTTTATTTTACTTACCAGGGGCAGCGAGGAGAGCAACCAGGCACTGTAACAAACGACATAGTGCATTAGGGTATGGGGTATCAGCGTCATAATATTATATTATTATAAGTGAGTAATATCTCCATATGAAAATTCATCAAAATCGATTGAATAATTTACGCGCAAATCATAAAAGTATATTGTGCAGTAACCGTACATTTTTCCCGGACAAAATGTATCCTATCCTATGTTCTTTCCCGGGACTCAAAGTATCTCTATAGTCTATACCAAATTTCAGCAAAATCGGTCCAGCCGTTTACGCGTGATGTCGTGAACTCGTGACCAAGGGAAATATGGATTCATTTTTAGGGTTCCGTAGTCAACAAGGAACCCTTATAGTTTCGGTTTGTCCGTCCGTCTGTCCGTCTGTCTGTCTGTCTGTCCGCGATTTTGCTCAGAGACTATAGAACCTACAAAGCTGTAATTTGGCATGAATGCACATATTAATGATGCCGACAGAATCTTAATTTTTTTCCGGTACGGGGTGGGTTATCTTCCCTACACATCAAGCGGGGATGAATTTTTTTTTCGCGTCCACCCCATCGACGTGTGTCGTTGGATAGGTTTCTTAAAAATATTATGAGTATTCATAGATTATTTTCCGATTTAGGGATCCGTTTGTGAAATATTAAGTTTTAAAGTGGAAAAAATCGTTAGTGTCCCCCCCCCCCCCTTCTACCAGCTAAACGGTTGCTTCTGGAAATGTGAAAAAATTCACAGGAGTAGGAAATATGCTGAATTTAAAAGGAAAACTATCACGGCTAAGAAGACTTCATAAGTTATTGAGTAATAGTCGATCAACTAAAAAAAATGTATTCAGAGAAGTATAAAGGAACTTTTCGTTGAAATTCCTTTGAACGTAACTGAGATGATGTTGTTAGTAGTGTACAACACTTTACAAATATACATTCATTGACCATACAAAAATTAAAAAAAAACTAGCGGTACTACGGAACCCTATATTGCGCGTGGCCCGACACGCACTTGGCCGGTCTTTTTTATTATTTTAAATACGGTATAGATTATTACTAGCTGTCCCGGCAAACGTTGTTTTGCCATATAATAAAGTATTTCGCCCATATTATTTTATTGAAGTGACTAAATAAGTATGTCACCATGGCAACGTCCATCGCTATCCCGTCGCACAAACAATGGTCGCCGTCTGTTTCGAGTTGTAATAATTTACTATTATTTATTCAACAAATGCACTTATGAATGCTTATGATTATCAATAATTTAAAAAGTAGATGTCCGATTCTCAACCCTAGCCGATATGCTCGCTAACGCTAAGATTCACGAAAATCTGTCGAGCCGTTTCAGAGGAGTTCAATTACGCACATCGTGACACGAGAATTTTATATATTAGACTAGCTGTCCCGGCAAACGTTGTTTTGCCATATAAAGTATTTCGATTTTCGCCCATATTATTTTATTGAAGTGACTAAATAAGTATGACTGCTCAACTACGGGTGTAAAAAAAGTGATACTTAATACGCGTAGGTACGCAACATATTGTGTCCCTTACATAGAGTTCAGTGTTCACTGTGAAAGTCGCAGTGCTAAATAAAACAATTACTGTTTTTTTTTTGTTTAACATTGTTTTGCTGCCTGTAACTAAACGATGTGAAAAAATAAAATTTAAAATTTGTTAGTCTCGCTAAAACTCGATAACAATTGAACCGATTTGGCAAATTTTTGTCTTAAATTATATTTGTGGACATCCATGGAAAGTTTAGGATAGAAGTGATACGAAGTTTACACCCATCTAGTATTATGGAAAAATAATAGTTAAAACGCTCTTTTTTTATTTAATTTTTTCAAAAAATGTTACAAGAAATTATTGCATTATCATTGGCTTTTAATACGTATGCAAAGTTTCGAATTAATTAGACCACTGTAGATGTTAAAAATCGTACTCGAAGATTCCGTTACATACAGCCCAAGCTTATAAAAGCGTGTTAAAAACTCACCAAGGCCACAGCGATGTATTGTTTCATGGTGATTGATGGTTGTTGTATTAGCTGCGAGAGAGCCGGAGGATGCTTGCTTTGGTAATGTCATTTTGAGGAAGATTTTCTGGTATATAAAGGTAATGTAACAAAAGACAAGCTGTACCAATATTGATAAAGTTGGTGCCTACTATTTACTTATAGACACGCTATTAATAATATTAACAATTATAAGAACATTTTTGTTGCGAGGTCATGACATGGGGTGATGATATAACAAATTATTATTTTTAGGATTCCGTACCCAAAGGGTAAAAACGGGACCGGGAAAGGAATTATACTGAGACTTCTATATCTCTCCGTCTGTCTGTATCTCCAGGCTGTATCTCAAGAACTGCTATAGCTAGACTTCTGAAATTTTCTCAGATTGTGTATTTTGTTGCCACTATAATAACAAATACTAAAAATAAAATAAAATTTTATTTAAAGGGGGCTCCTATACAACAAACGTGATTTTTTTGGCCTTTTTTGCTCGCAATCAATAATGGCATGTCTTTAAATACCCACAAAGTCCTTAATTATATTTGTAATTTAATAACTAACAATAAAAATAAAATAAAATAAATATTTAACGGGGGCTCCCATACAATAAACACATTTTTTCCAACCGTTGCTCTATAACGATACGGAACCCTTCGTGCGCGAGTCCGACTCGCACTTGGCCGATTTTTTGCTATATTCGCCCCCTTCAATTTTTATTTTATTTTATATTTTAATATTATCTATTGTTAATTATTAAAGTACACGTCATATTATAATTAAGGACTTTGTGAAAATTTCAAGTGCCTAGCTGTTGCCATTATTGACATCGACCAAAAAAGGTGAAAAAAATCACGTTTTTTGTATGGGAGTCCCCCTTAAGGCTTAAATATTAATTTTATTTTACAGCCTGGATGGAGACAGACATACGGACAGACGGACAGACATCGAAGTCTTAGTAATAGGGTCTCGTTTTTACCCTTTGGGTACGGAACCCTAAAAATGAAACAATTATTAGCTTATTGTCAAGTATAGAAATGAATATGATCATCTACATATTTTGCTTTAGTCGCCCTTAAAATGTTATTGAATAGGTAACGTATGGTCCGGGTTCCCTAGAACAATTTTTTTTTGATTACTATCAAGCAAATTTTTTGTAATAGCTTCATTTTTATAAGACGAACAACAATTTTATTTATGAAAAATCTCGAAAGTTACAGAAACAATGTTACTTTTAAATAATATAACTATTAACCTATCAATATACAAAAAAACAGCTGGTTAGGGTTCCGTTTTAGGGTTCAACAAAACTTGGTTTACTACGGAACCCTAAAACGGATCCCTAACCAGTTGATTTTTTGTATGTTGATAGGTTAATAGTTATATTATTCAAAAGTAACATTGTGCTACAAATAGGACAATCCATATTTTAGTACCATCAAATCAAAGTATTAAATCCTTTCTATAGTTAGCTACCACTTTCGAGATTTTTCGCAGATAAAATTGTTGTTCGTCTTAAAAAAATGAAGCTACTCACAAAAAATTTGCTTGAGAGTAATAAAAAAAAGTTTGTTCTAGGGAACCCGGACTAGTAGGTTTAACCATCAACAAATTAGTTGTATCTACAATAATTTATATTATTATCTAACTTGCCAGTGTAAAATTTCCAAAACTTTGGAAATTTTCCACTAGCAAATTACCAATTGTTTAAACATTATTCATGTACATTATTCATGTATGAAGCGTCCATAGATATTATTATTATATTATTATTATTACTTACTTACCTTAGTTATTAGTAGAATGATATTATTGATAAGTATATTTAGTTAATAATACTACAAAAATATACAATGTGTCCCGACACCGGTGTCCGATCCTTTAATGTCTTGATCTATGGCATATTTTATCGACAAATTGGCTCTCAAATTTTTTCTCTCTCTGACGGTTGTAATATGGCAGCCATTTTAGTTTTTCTCGGGCTTTCACACTAATCTGGCCAATACTTCTCAGGTAAACCTATGAAGATATGAAAGGTCTCATATTTTGATAGCTAAACTTGTGGACTACACTCATGGGCGTACCCAGGATTTTAGCTAGGGAGGGGCAGCGTACGGTCTGTTTAGAGAAGATGATGAGAAGGTCTTGTATATTGAAACAAAAAAACATGAAAATTGACTTTTATTAATCTGACTGAAAATATTTTGTTTCCAACACTTCATTTTGCGCAGAGTAGGTAACACGTTTTTAATTCCCACTTGCCAGGAAAATTGACGTTTATTTTATCTTCTAGGGGGGTGGAAATGCCGACGCACTCTCACGAAGGCCGTGTTCAGAAGACTGCAAACATTGTGTTAAGTTGGAATCTAATGAAATAACATTAAAGTTAACGAGAACAAGTCCTTTGGGTCTATGGGAGAATGATGCTATGAGGAAGGCTCAAAAAACAGATGACGATCTTCGGCTCATGATCACATGGAAGAAACGGGGTGACATTAAACCAATCTGGAGTGAGGTTGCACCCACTGGCGCTGTCACTGAGGCACTGTCCATCTTCAGATAGTTGTCCCAAGAAAGAGAGTACCGGATGTTCCCCGTGAAATGCACGATGACGTATCAGGAGGTCATCTAGGTGTCAAGAGGACGTTAAAAAAGGTGCGAGAACGGTTCTACTGGTTGCATTGTCGAGATGATGTGCAGGATTGGTGCCGCAAATGTACTATTTGCGCTGCAGTGAAGGGACCACAGACAAGGAGCCGTGGGAACTTGCGCTTGTATAACGTTGGCGCATAATGGGAACGAATTGCAGTTGACGTGGCTGGGCCATTTCCTGTAACGGAATCGGGAAATAAGTACTTTATGGTCATAATGGACTACTTCACCAAATGGCCCTAAGTGTTTGCTACACCAAACCAGGAAGCTACAACAGTTGCTTCTAAACTAGTCGAAGAAGTGATATCTTGCTTTGATGTGCCTCTAGAAATCCATTCTGATCAGGTTAGGAATTTTGAATCGCAGGTCTTCCAGGAAGTGTGTAGAATTTTGGGCATGCACAAGACGAGGACCACCGCGTATCATCCACAGTCTGATGGAATGGTTGAGAGATTTAACCAGACACTTGAGAGGCATTTGGCGAAATCGGTAGATGACAAACAAAAGGATTGGGACAAGTACATACCACTCTTCCTTCTGTCGTACCGTACCGCCCAGCATGAGAGCATAAAAGCTACCCCGGCATATGTGAATTACGGTAGAGAACTACGAGTACCAGTAGACATCTTGACAGGAGGGTCACCGGAGGAACCAAAGACCGTACAAGACTATGTCTGCGATTTAAGGGAAAAGATGCGCTATATACACGCCATGGTTCGGGAAAACGGGTTACAGTCAAGTGAGAACATGTAGAGCAGATACGACCGGAAATCAAATACGAGCAGCTTCGAAGAAGGGACACTGGTGTGGCTGCACAACCCAACTCGCCGAAAAGGGAAATCTCCAAAATTGCAGACCAAGTGGGACGGTCCATACAAAGTGGTTACCCGATTGAATGATGTGACTTACAGGATTCAAAAGCAACCAAGAGGGACATTCAAAGTGGTACACATAGACCGTCTGGCGCGTTACTATGGTAGTAACAACGATGCTCTGGACGAGCATATCTAAGAGGGGAGTAGTGTTACGGACACACAGAGCCATCTAGCATCAAACCAGCGCAACTTATCGAAGAAACGCAGACAGCGTTAATCCCCTATTCGATACTAGATGGCATTATGTGCGCGAGTACATGCTCGAACTTTGTAGAAACATTCCACACTTGTTTGCTTGTTTACGCGAATCGGGTAAGGAACTTTCTAGAACTCACCTCGGCCCATATAAATAGCCGCAGGTAGATGAGCCAGTCAATTCAGTTTAGTCTGAGCGATCTTCGAGGCGACTTCGGAGTGAAAACAAGTGATCAATAGTGAGTGAACCACTGTGAACCTACGACTTGGCTACGACCTAGGACAGTGATAGTGCTTAGTGTTTTGGACCTAGTGCTTTGTGTAAGACCTAGTGCTTGTAAATAAAGTCTTCAAGAGAGTCAGCAGGTCTTTCTCTCCAAATCCTTCGAACCCTAGCACGTCACAATATAAATCCGGGCCCTACTTATTATAAGCTACTACAAGAGCTCATTATCGAAGTAACTTTACTTCAGTATTTAATAATAATAATATCTATGGACGCTTCACACCACGTCAGTCTGGCCCCGTGGTAAGTACCTGAAGGACTTGTGTTACGGGTACCAGACAACGGAAATATATTTAATACTTTTATACTATACATATATTTAAGATTTTTATTATATGATACACATATTTAATACACATCCATGACCCAGGAACTTTGAAAACTTTTTGTTCCGTCGGCGGGACTCGAACCCGCGACCCCCGGCTTAAGCTACTAACGCGCTATCCACTGAGCCACAGAGGTCGTCGAAGTATGTTTTCTAATAAGGGTTAGAATTTTTTACTTATAAAGGCTTGTAAGTGTATTTATAAGAATAACTTTATTTGAGTATAAAATGCATTTTTCAATACTTTTAATGGTGCAAACAGCACATGTGTCAAAACTATTATAAGTATTTTATAAGTGTAGTATTCTTATAACGTACGTGTGTTGGGAGTAATTTGCTAGTTGGGTGGCTTATGCTTTCAGTGGGTTAAACAACGCCAAAATCCCCGAACCTATAAGGATTCAAAAGTTCTGTTGGGTACCTTCGGATCCAGGGTATAACCTGGTGTGAAGTCTTACTTTTTGGTAGCATGTGCCTCGAATACTTCAGAAAAAATTGAAATCACTATATGTTTCCACACAAATTTCATGGAGTCCCCTCGATTCCTCAAGGATCCCATCATCAGATCACCACTTTCGTGAATATGGTACCAAATTCGAGTTAAACCCTATACAACACAAAAAGAATTTTGAAAATCAGACCACAAACGGCTGAGTAATCGTTGAACATACAAAAAAAAAAGATTCATACAGCCGCGCCGAACGTATACCTCCTCCTTTTTGGATCTCGGTCAAAAACTGGGGAGTCAAGACGAGCCAAGCGAAGGGCAAGGGCACTACCTACCTTTTATCGAAGTGTTTCGTCGTTTATGTTTGGTCTCAATAAAGTTTTTAGGGTTCCGTACCCAAAGGGTAAAAACAGGACCCTATTACTGAGACTTCGATGTCTGTCCGTGTGTCTGTATGTCTCCAAGCTGTATCTCAAGAACCGCTATAGCTAGACTTCTGAAATTTTTACAGATTGTGTATTTCTGGTGCCGCTATTACAACAACTTTACACGTGGGAGAGCCATGCTTCGGCACGAATGGGCCGGCTCGACCGGAGAAATACCACGTTCTCACAGAAAACCGGCGTGAAACAGCGCTTGCGCTGTGTTTCGCCGAGTGAGTGAGTTTACCGGAGGCCCAATCCCCTACCCTATTCCCTTCCCTACCCTCCCCTATTCCCTTCTCTTCCCATCCCTACCTTCCCTTATTACCCTATTCCCTCTTAAAAGGCCGGCAACGCACTTGCAGCTCTTCTGATGCTGCGAGTGTCCATGGGCGATGGAAGTTGCTTTCCATCAGGTGACCCGTTTGCTCGTTTGCCCCCTTTATTTCATAAAAAAAAAACAAATACTAAAAACAAAATAAATGAAATATTTAAGTGGGGCTCCCATACAACAAACGTGATTTTTGGCTTTTTTTTTGCTCGATCTCAATAATAGCAACAGATAGACACTTGAAATGTTCACAAAATACTTAGTTGTATTTATAATTTAATGATTAATAATAAAATTAAAATAAATAATAAAGGCGGGCTCCCATACAAAAAACACAATTTTTCCCCACTTTCGCTCTATAACGGTACGGAACCTTAGTGCGCGAGTCCGACTCGCACTTGACCAATTTTTTATTGTTATTATTTAGGTCCCGAGAAAAGACTTAATCCCGGAATTTACGGCTACCTTTACCGGCAGCGCCCCCGCCTACGTTCATTTAAAGCCTTGTCGGTCTATAGGTATGGTAAGTAAAGGACAAAGAAAGGGCTTATAATTAACTGATCACCAGAAATAGTAACATTTTCCCAGACAAAAATAGTAAACGATCACCAAAATACAGACTACCATTTTAATGTAAAATGATTACCAAAGATTTAACATCTCGCTATCCTATTTATGCAAAATGACTCCCAAATAAATCATTGTAAAACCAAAAATAATAAATGATCACCAAAATTAGTAAATGATCATTGATCACCAACATTATACTAGCATTTTAATGTAAAATGATAACCAAAGATATAACGTCTCGCTATCCTATTTATGCAAAATGTCTCCAAATAAATCATTATTAAACCAAAAGTAGTAAACGGTCACCAAAAGTAGTAAACGATCACCAAAATTAGTAAATGATCACCAACATTATACTAGCATTTTAATGTAAAATTACAACTAAAGTATTTTCATTTTGCTACCCTATTAAAGAAAAATGAACAAAAAAATCATTGCTAACCGGAAAATAATAAATTAAATAATAAAAATATAACTCTCATCATCCATGCTCAATGATGAAAAACTCAAAGACCATGCTAATATTTTAAATTGAAAAGGGTAGGTGTCCGTCTGTTCTCTTGGTCCAAACTGCTGAACATAAAATTATATGGAGTTATAATACTTTTTTTGTTAATATGCTTACATTTTTTGTCAATCGTAGTGATTTATTTGGACAAAAATATCGCATTGATTTGCTCACAAGGATTTGGTGATCATTTACTATATTTTGCGTTCGATTACAATTTGAAGTGTTGTCGTGACTTAAATAGGTATTGCAATTTTAGACTTTCTTTTTTTGGTGTTAAGTATCTTTTTTTGTTAAACAAGTTTAGGGTTCAGAGATATTTTATGGTGGTCATTATATTTGTTCCCACTGACTTCCATTACACAAGTACGCTGGACTAATGATACCCTTTGAAATGACAGCTATTTTTTGTGCCTATTTGAAGCGGAATCAGCTCCCCCGATGGGAGGGATAGGAACTAAATTTGACCATTGACCAAATATATTTGTCTATGATTTGACGTAAAAGTGACGTTTGAAAGTCTCCATATTGGCGCTGATAGCAGTAGTGGGAGTATTTGGAACTAATACTAGTGATGACAACCAATAACGATTAAGCGACCATTTGCAATTTACGTCAAATTTAGTTCTCTTCCCGCTCACTGGGGGCGCTGATTCCGCTTCAAATAGGCACAAAAAAGTGGGTATCATAGGTCAAGCGTACTTGTATAATGGAGGTCAGTGATTTGTTCCCCAAAGAAAGTGTCAATTTTTGAAAGAAAATAAGACTTACATTAAATGAATAGCTGACCAAGTAAACCGTTGTTTTGTTACATGTCACAGGAATAGAGAAAACGTAGGTATAGTTTTAAGTAGCATAGGAATTTATTTTATTCAATATAGATTTGATGGTGTTACTTGTTATTTATTACCTAAGGAGTACTATTAAGTTACATATTATATTCTGTGACCTAAGCACATGAAATACTTTAATGTAAAATGCTGCTAAGACGAGATTACTTAGGTATTTATGTGACATATTTTAACGACGACGTAAGTTTTGCAGGACGTAAACGTAAATTCAGATTGTGATAATTTCTTGTAAATATTAAGAATTGTTAAAAATTCCAACAGAATATCATTGTAATGGCATAAAGCTACGTAAAATTTATAAATGGCATTTTTAGACGCCTCCAATATGATCCTAATTTAATAGTGACGCCACTACAATGTTATTAACTGTCGTCTGTCAGTGTCATAGGGACCATGGGTTCGCCGCGCCGAGCATTGAGTTATTATTACTATATCCTTAATCTGTGGCGCCGTCCGCCGAGTATAATCACTGTTTAAAACTTATCATAATATTTTTATCTTGCTTATGTAAGTTGGGTTAGTATAGGTCTACCAGAATCTGATAGCAATTTTTGACAGCAGATTTTCAAAAAATATCTTTGATCATTGGATAAATTTTTATATTTGCATGTTTAACACACAGAATCAGCCGCTATAAGAAAAAAAAAAGGATCAAAATGTTTTATTCCAATTACCCCGGTATTGCTAGAGTCAATTTATTTTCTCACATTTTGCCATCAGATTCTGGTAGACCTATAATTATCAAAATATTATTTTTTTCAGTATCCGTATTACGTTTGTTTGTACAAATGTTACAGGGTCTTCATAACAATCTATTTGCATCACAAGTCATTATTTACACAAGCCTACCGTATTTAAATCAAAAAGAAGAATTTGTTAATATTTGATAGATTAGGACTAGGTACTTACCTAATTTATAATAATACCTAGGTTAATTACCTACGACCTACCCAAACACAGGCAAGATAAACTATTGGGTAGTCCCAATTATAGAAAACATAATCATTTCGTCTCTTAAATTAAAAAATAAAAAGCGTACGGTGGAAAATCGATATTGGCGGAAAAGTTTAATCAAAACTCAGGGCCCCCGCTACCATATTAATTATGTAGGTATAATGTGCAAAGAGGTGCAAAGTGTGCAATGCACACGGGCGTCATCCTTTAGGGGCGCCAAAACCAAGGGCCCCCTTAATTTATTTATTTAGTTTATTTTAACTGTATTATTAATTATCACTACATAGTATAAAACAAAGTCGCTTTTTCTGTCCCTATGTCCCTTTGTTCCCTTTAATCTTTAAAACTACGCAATGAATTTTGATGCGGTTTTATAAGTAGGTATAATAATATTCATTAAATAGTGGAGAAACACTGTTATTTTTTAAGGTTTCTAATGTGATGCCGTAAATAATTACATTTTTTTTCCGCTTACATTGCAAAAGAAGGCTGAACCCTACGGAGATTTATCAAAATAATGTACTAAGTATTGTAGGTGGGTACACTGTGAAAATGATTTTTTTCCGTCTAGCCCCCTTTCGCAACAAGCGATAAGCAACTTCGTTCCAAAAAAAGAGAGAGAGAGAGAAACACGCGCTACCGCACGGCTTACAACTACTTATAGCAAAAAGCACAGACATAGATCAAGATAGATACCGCATCTATCTTGATCTATGTCTGTGGCAAAAAGTGTCGTTACAACTTTTCGTATGAATTTTTACCGTCTAGCCCCCTTTCGCAACGCGCGATAAGGAACTTCGTTCCAAAAAAGTTACTCTTTTAGCGCTGCTACTTTGACAGTGAACTCTATACAAGGAACTCATATACCCTCTAATGTATTTTCACTTAGTTTGTGACACCCTGTATATAATATAAGTCTCTGAGTGCGGCAGATACATCTTAAACTTTTCAGCCGCTTTATTCTGTGCCACAAGGGAGTGGAAGGGCGAGGTCCCTCCTGGTTCCTTAGCCCCTCCCGGTTCCTTAGCCCCTCCCGTCTAAGCTCCGCCCTTCGTGGGCGTCACTACCATCTCGACGAGAACAAATCAGTACACGGCTGGATGCTGCGAAGCGATGCGTCAAAATACTTTTTTTCATAATCTTTTTTTTTTAGTCCGAAGTAAATAGTTTAACACAGTGAAGTGCAGTGTACTTTTGTGAATATTGTGGTAGAACTGTGTGAAAATTGTGATGAAAAATTAAGAAATTGATGAAGGAAATATAAATTTTAATCTAAAGGTAAGTTTATTTGGACCTATAGGCATGCGCATTATTTTGTAAAATCTGATAATAAATTTTTAAAAAGGCCATGGATTCTGATGAAACTGTTGAGTATATAGAGTGGCAGTGTAGGTGTAGATATTATTATTTATTTCTATTGAGTGAAAAATTTAATTGCCTGTGACTTAAATACAAATATGCTGTTCTTTTATTGCTATTTAAAAAAAATAAAAAAATAAAAATATTTAAAGTACTTATCTACTTACAATTTAAAATTTTTAATATAGTTAGGTAGGTATAACTTATATTAGTTAATTAGAATAGGATAAAGAATAGTAGGATCACTAATTTAAGACTAGGTACGCACCAAAGCTCCGCAGTTTCAGGATAATTAACCTTTGAAAACTGAATTTAGAACTCTTTGCATATACCTAACTATTGTCAAAATGAAATAAGATGGTACCAGCGGTCATTGACCTTTCTAGTCTAGGAGCGATAAGAAAAATACTTGCACTGTTTTTAAGGTTCCGTATCCAAAGGGTAAAAACGGGACCCTATTACTAAGACTTCGATGTCTGTCCGTCTGTCTGTCTGTCTGTCTGTCTCCAGGCTGTATCTCAAGAACCGCTATAGCTAGACTTATGAAATTTTCACAGATTGTGTATTTCTGTTGCCGGTATATCCAACAATAAATACTAAAAACAAAATATAATTGATATTAAGGGGGGCTCCCATACAACAAACGTGATTTTTTGGCTTTTTTTGCTCGATATCAATAATGGTAACTAGTAGGTAGGTACTTCAAATCACAAAGAAAATAAAAATATACAAAAAACGCAATTTTGGCCTATTTTTTCTCTAAAACGGTACGGAACCCTTCGTGAGCGAGTCCGACTCGCACTTGGCCGATTATTCGTTGACCTCAAAAAAAATTTGACCTCTTATAAAGACACAGACTATTATAGATTCGATTTTCAAAATGTTCTAATTTCAAAGTTGTGAATTTACCCGGAAAAACGAAGTTACGGCGCATGTAGTATGGGATAACACGAACTTCGTTTCTCCTTACGTAATTCGGGTTATAATAGTAAGTACGGGAAGAATTATTTATTATAAATTTTAATAATCAATTTTAAGGATGAATAATAATAATCAATAATAATAACTCGTAGAGGACCCGAGTGGTCCTCTAGTAGGACGGACGTCATCCCGTCATATCTGTGAATTTTAAAAAGCGGTGAGGTGACGTCATCTATAATATAGGTCTACCAGATTCTGATGGCAATTTTTGACAGCAGATTTTCATAAAATATCCTTGATCATTGGATAAATTTTTATATTTGCATGTTTAACACACATAATCAGGAGCTTTAAGAAAAAAAAAGGATCAAAATGTTTTATAATTTATTCCAATTACCCCGGTATTGCTAGAGTCAATTTATTTTCTCACTTTTTGCCATCAGATTCTGGTAGACCTATACCTACTAATATTATAAAGCTGAAGAGTTTGTTTTTTTTTAGCCTATTTTTGCTCTGTAGTGGTACGGAACCCTTCGTGCGCGAGTACAACTCGCACTTGGCCGATTTTTTCTAATTTTTAAAAGGTATTTTTTTAATTGTATTTTAAATAATATTCTTAACGAAATCGGTTCATATATGACAATATTATTATGTCGCATAGTCCTAAAAGTTAGTTCTTTCATGGTATTCGAAGTAAATAATTCAGAATCGTGGTATATATGAGGCATCACATTCATTCACATGTGGGGTCCACGTTCGGCCGCTACAGTGTTTACAATACAACGTTACAGTTTTTTTACATATTTTGTATCACGTGATGACATCAAAACATTGCGCAAAGGATTGATTGACGTCCAAACTAATAGCGGGAATGCACTGGAAATTGCAAATCAGTGCATTCCAGACTTTAGTGCCCGTTTACATTATTCCAGTTCCAGTACGCGCTGGATTGGATCGCTGGATTGGAATAATGTAAGCCGGCGAAATTCCCAAGTCTATATAATATCTCGTATTTATCTTAACATTTTCGAAATGGATTAGAAATAAATATTTTCGGAATTTTATATTACATGTCCCACCGGTTCGGAAACTAACCCGGCGGCCGGCGTAAGAAACTCGCACGGGGCCACCAAAAATTGTTATTTTAAAAAAGTGTTGCAAATTGCAATTTTAGGCAATATTACGCAAAAGTCGGAGCAGAGTACGATATATTTAAAAATGGCTGGTATAAATAAACATGTTTTGAGTCACTGTTACTTGACTCAGAGCACTTGACTGCGGTACCTCCAGTTATTTTTAACTGAACTCTTGAACGCATTAACCATAGATAAACGAGATACGGATCTTGTAAAAGCTACCTGATTGTCAGACAAGTGCAATAGAATCGTTTAAACTTTAAAACGTTCTAAGAAGCTGCACATGGAAAAGCACAGCTCAGTGTTTTAGTTTGACCGAAACGAAGGCGCGCGTATTTTTGGGCGAAGTAGAAGCCCATAAGGCTGCGTTTCCACCGGAGCTGAGCTACGCTGCGTTGCGAGGAATGTGTTATTAAGAACCAATAGAAACGCTTCATTTGCCTGACAACATTCAACGTAACGATTCTATTGGTTCTTGTAAAACACATTCCTCGCAACGCAGCTTAGCTCATCTCCGGTGGAAACGCAGACGATTCGAAAATAATTCAATGAGAGCAATGATTGTTATTTAAGAGGCTAGTTCAAAACGCTAGCTCCGCCTACACACACCGCTATCCTCCAATCGTGATACAATGATTCCATGAATCGTGTTCCCGGGCAATGTGCTTTACACTGCAGCTAATAGTGAACAATATCGCGTACAACGGTTCCCGCATTATAGCACGAAAGTAAAGGTCGTAAATCCTAAAAATGTTTTTGATGATTACTTAAAAATTAAATACAATACTAATATTTCCTTTAGCTATTATTTTATAAAGTGTGTGATTGTAGTAGTGCAAGTTATTTAATGATAGTAACTCAATAAGTGTAACAGATATTTGTTGAAAAGCCCAGAAAGATTCATAATTTCAAAAAATAAAACTATCGAGTCAAAATAAGTGAACCGTGTTTTCGGTTAGCCAAATATCAGATATACAATGATGAATGAATGAATATACAATGATTAAACAATCTCAATTTCATTTGAGTCAATCATCTTCCGGGATCGTAATACCTATTAGAAAACACAGCAAAATTTGACAGCCCGGACTTAATTATAAACAAGATTTTCAGGCAGCACCAGTACAGAATGTAAACAACAAAGTTTTGTTCGACGTTTGACAACGTTTCTGTAATTATTCTGATATGACGTGTGCAACATGTCGGATTTCGGTCGGATTGTATTTACTGCATGTGCTAGTAGCGCCCTCTGCTCCGACCTTTGCGTAATATTCTCTTCCCTTCCCAAGAAATCGATTCGTAGACAGATGCAACAACTTACGTTATATCTGCTGCCCTAGCATACCGTCACTAGACAAACGAAAGAATCTAAATTTTGACAGTTTTACACCGGAAAAACTGTCAGATTTCTACCGTTTCCAGCATGGCGTTCGAATTATGATGTCGATTTCTTCCGCTTTTGAAAAACTATATGTCAAGCATGACGAGTGACGACCATTTTTATACGCTTTTGACATTTACATTCTTGATTCTTGAAACTTTCTGCGTATTATGGCTCGTTTACACGTACAATAAGTAGATAAGTAGTTAACTTTTTAACTTTATTTTAAGTTATTAATTGCATGTAAACACAAAATTTTGTAGCAAGTTAAAATTTAGTTAAGTACTAAACAAGATACCTACCTAATTAGAATTTCGTCTATTTTTCTGTTAAGTTGGCGAGCGGGGCTTGTCACTCGACACGTTTGGACAGGCACAATCAAAGCACAATTTAGTTAAATTCATAAGGGTGGGTTGCACCAGAGGCGTGGTTATAGTTACAGTTACGGTCAAAGTTATGGTTATAGTTAAGGCTAACTTAACTTTAACCTTAACTTTGACCACAGAATTTGACAGATGTCTGTTGCTGGTCCGACAAGGCTTTAATGAACGAGGGCGGGGGCGCTGCTGGTACAGGAGAACTGTCAAAAATGGCGTTTTTGTATGATGACAGCGTTAGTTCCTTTTTTCGCCACGTTCATTTAAAGCCTTGTCGAGCTCAAGGTTATGGTTAAATATGGCGTCCATTATTGACTTTAACCAAAGATTTGACATTTTGCATTGTAGTTAAAGTTACAGTTATAGTTAAAGTAAGTTGGTGCAACCCACCCTAAGTGTAGTGGCGCACTCGGGTTCAGTTTTTCGTCGTGTTACTTTTAGTTGGTAGGTACTTATAAAATATATTCTTCTCATTGGTCGTGTGTTGCTTTTTGTAAAATGTCGGAGTGAACGGAAGATACTATCCTGAAGTTTGTTGAAGAATATTTAAAGAAAGAATGATTGAGGAATGTAAGAAGTACGTTGTTCATCGTCCATCTTGACTTAACTATTAGAGCTTACTGCTTAACTACTTAAATACGTATGGACATACACTTAAAAATAAAGTCACTTAAAATTAAGTTAAAATTTAGTTGACTACTTATCAACATAATACGTGAAAACCAGCCATTAGAGTCAGAATCTGTGGTACGATTACCGTTGCTATGGAAAGAGTTTCTTGTGTTTGTCCACTTTGAAACCCGTGTCGATGGGTAGCGCCATGCTCGGGAAAAATATATTTAGACATGGAAAGAAACTGCCATTACCCCATTACTTTCTTTCGAAGAATCGACTGGACAACGCCACGCTAGGGCAGCTGGTCACGTTATGTTAAACCCACCCGACCGATCACAGCTAACATTGAATTGACATAAGCCAACCAAATGACGTGGGTCCGTCAACTGCATAGGAATCAATTTCCTCGATGATACATTGCTTGTTATTTCCAGATGTCGAGCTACGGCAGCACGTCGCCGTCGGATGAGGGGTTTGACCGCTACGAACCGGCCTTCTACTGCCCGCCGTCACATCAAGGTCATTATTTAACTCTGTGTAACAGTGCACAGTGTACACAATAGATGAGACTGTCCATACACATCGCTGATGAAGAAAACACTCCAAATAATTCATACAATAAACCAGACTATTTTTGATAAAACAGATATCTTTAGAAAAAATATAATTTAACCTATTGCTATAGTCCACGCGTTGATTCAAGGCGCAAGCGGTCATTGACATGTCAGAGAACTTTAGGCATTTCATCGTCATGTTTTCTGGCAGGTCATTGACCGCCGCAAACATTTTACAAAACCACAGCGCAGTTGACAATGAAAATATATTAGGGTTCCGTAGTCAACAAGGAACCCTTATAGTTTCGGTCTGTCCGTCCGTCTGTCCACGGTTTTTGCTCAGAGACTATACTAGGACCTGCAAAGCTGTAATTTGGCATGAATAGACATATTAATGATGCCGACAAAATGGTACATAAAATCTTAAAAAAATATTTTTTATGGTACCTGCCCTACAGATCAAGTGTGGATGAATTTTTTTTTCGCGCTCACCCCATACTGTGGGGTGTCGTTGGATAGGTTTTTTAAAAATATTGTGAGTATTCATAGATCACTTTCCGATTCAGGGATCCATTTGTGAAATATTAAGTTTTAAAGTGGAAAAGTCGTTAAAGTCCAGTGTCCCCCCTTCTACCAGCTAAACGGTTGTTTCTGGAAATGTGAAAAAATTCACGGGAGTAGGAAATATGCTGAATTTAAAAGGAAAACTATCACGGCTAAGAAGACTTCATAAGTTATTGAGTAATAGTCGATCAAGTAAAAAAAATGTATTCGGCGAAGTTTAAAGGAACTTTTCGTTCAAATTCCTTTGAAAGTAACTGAGATGATGTTGTTAGTAATGTAAAACACGTTATAAATGTACATTCATTGACAATACAAACATTATCAAAAACTAGCGGTACTACGGAATCCTATATTGCGCGTGGCCCGACACGCACTTGGCCGGTTTTTAACTTTAGGGACGGCAACTGAAAATAGGCACCAACGGCTCTCAGACATGAAGGAAACATTAATATTAAGACGCTGCCCCTACGGAGATGCCGTAATTTACCGCTTTTTAGAGCCTTATAATCTCATAATTTGAAAGCTACAAAATTATAATAAAAATATAATATATAAAAATACCAATAATCTTCAGCAAGTATACGAACATTCTTTTCCACGTTATTAATTTCCTATTTTTGTTTATTATACCTACTCATGATATTAGCTTCCAAAGTAATGCCAATTTATTAAAATTCAAGCATACATTCAGCATCTCCCTAGTATTTACAAATTATGTACTTTTATTTGAAACACACGCCAATAGATCGAGAATATCATTAACTACATATTCCACGTTTTAATTTTTTTTAGGTCGATTTTGAACTAAGTTGTAAAAAAAATAGGATTTTGGTGCGATCCCGGCAACGCGGCAAATGTATGGTCAAGGTCGTTTGCTCGGGGGACGGCCTTAACTCACGGCTCCAAATATTTAGTTTGTTAATACCTACGAATAATAAAAACTATAATACTATCTTATTAACACGATTTGACAAAAGTGACTGCACAAAATAATATTTCCTGACTCACAAAACCCTCAAAATTTACACCTCACAGTTGAAAGGATGTTCGTAAATTTGGATGTGTTGTTTTGTCAGGAAGCCCCATGGACGGCGTGTACTGGTCAGCCAACGGCGAGGGTAATGAGTTCGATGCCCAGGACGTCTACCACGACAACAACTACATCGGCAGAGGATACGGTAACTGTTGCATAATATTATAAGTTTGTAGAAAGAAAAAAAAACAGACGAACCTCCACACTTTAGCGCACACGTCATGCTAATGCTCCTTCTCCAAGTCAGCGCAATGCAGTCACGTAGTTCAGACCATCGTCAGACTTCAGACACGTGTGGACTATATTTCTGCATCATGTGCGTCAAATGGCGTCAATCAAAATACGAAGCAGCTGTCAATTAAAATGACGTCACCTTTAGTTTTGGCCCATATTTTGGGTCACAGAAGGCCACACCGGCCACTGCACACATAACTTGATGATTTTTTTCCATCATATTGGACAGAAGTGTCTGAGTGAAATAGCTATCTTTCAAGAGACTGTTTGCAACATGGCAATGCTAGTTTTAATATTATATACGTGCAGGATTTTAAAAGCTCACCTGTTATAGTCGTCATTGAATTTCTATAAGTATAGGTCTACCAGAATCTGATGGCAAAAAGTGAGAAAATAAATTGACTCTAGCAATACCGGGGTAATGGGTAATTGGAATAAAACATTTTGATCCTTTTTTTTTCTTATAGCGGCTGATTCTGTGTGTGAAACATGCAAATGTATAAAGTTATCCAATGATCAAGGATATTTTTTGAAAATCTGCCGTCAAAATTTGCCATCAGATTCTGGTACACCTATAACAATATTGTTGCAGGCTACGACGAAATGCAGATCTCGAACAACGAACCTTACGATGCGTATAACAACATGCTACATATCAACTACGCACAGAACAGCGGAGGTAACAAGCAGGACCAGTGTATAGACTATATAGTTCCTTGAGATTGGTCTATTGACCTTTCTGTCTCTTCCATCTATCGCTTGCACCCGAAAACAGTTATGTACCAATATTTTCGAGTGCGAAGCGAAATCTCCAGACCTGAGATCACGCATGCCCGGAAAGTCGGAAAGAAACAGGCTGGTTAGTGGTTATAGCTGAATGGACGAATTTTTCTCTGTGCGACTGGACTTTATTTGCCTAGATTTTAGCCTTTTTTTAGTTTGATTTAGCCTTCCACTTTATTTCTTTCCTTTTAAAACAGGTCTAGACTGTGATATGCAGAATATACCGCGTTACGAGCGGACGCCGCCCGCCTTCGTCAGGGTGGTGAAGAGGAGGACCACGGCCAACAAGAAGGAGAGGAGACGGACGCAGAGCATCAACACCGCCTTCACCGATCTCCGGGAGTGCATACCTAACGTACCTCCTGATACGAAGCTGTCCAAGGTGAGACTGAGAGAGATTTTAACTCCCAGTAGAGTCGCAAAGGTCGGAGCAGAGGCTAGCACATAATATGGCATACATTAAATAATCCGACCAAAATCAGAGAAGTAGCACACGTCGTATAATATTGACAGAAACCTTGTCAAACGTCGTATAAAACTTTTTGTTTACTGTCTATGCTCGTGCTGCCTCTAGCGTGAAAATATTGCAGTAATACTCGTATATCCCAATTAGGCTGTGCACTGTCGCCTCGCTCTTAGGCTGCACACGAA
Organism: Cyaniris semiargus; assembly: GCA_905187585.1. Lineage (NCBI taxonomy): Eukaryota > Metazoa > Arthropoda > Insecta > Lepidoptera > Lycaenidae > Cyaniris > Cyaniris semiargus. Next base: position 10,863,195 of record LR994567.1, read on the forward strand.
ACTAACTTTTAGTGCGTTGTCGTCGGAAAAGAATAACACATTTTATATTTGTGCATTATGTTTGTATTCGAGGGGCGTTGACTGTAAAATGATGTCACATGTGATAAATGATAAGGCAAACGAGTAGATATTTGAATAACATATTATTATGATTGGACACATGTGCTTGCGTCAATAAATACTTGTAGGAATAACCAATACTTAAATATGTGTGCGTATATTATAATTTATACGCCTACCAACATAGAGATATAATGATTAATGTACTACGTACTACCAATGATAATAATTTATTTTCTCGATGTGCCCATCGTCCTTCGCTCAAGATTCAAACGATTTCTTTAAAAACTGGGGGTTAAAGGCAGGAGCTTCTAAGATGCCCTAACGAGTTACGATAAATAAATACCAGACAATTAGGTATGTCCACGATAAATACTAGTGGAGTAAGTCATCCGGCCATTCTAGTCATGGCGTCAGAATAAACATGTACCATATCTTTCATTTAAGTCTTAGCGTAAAGGTATTGTGAAGGAAGTTGCTGGTAACAGTTTAAAGGCTCCCCCCTATACGAGGAGGCCGATCGTTCTGCCTATGTGATTGCAGGCTGACCTGACTAAGTGTAAGAAGGTAGGCCTGCGGTCACTTCGGCTGGACTCGATCGGCCTGCTCGTGTATAGGGTCCATAACAGATTATATTTTGCGGCCAGATGGCGCGCCGTTCGCAGAGCATCAATACAGCATTCTCTAACCTGCGGGACCGTATCCCCAGCGTGCTGCCCGACACCAAGCTAACCAAGGTGCGTGGCGATTGACATTACTACTTTTTTATTTCAATAATACAATTGCAAAGGAATGGAACCGCCTTAACTTTTTTAAATTTAATATCAATGCAAAAATAATGCAGTCTTTGAATTTTTTAATTTTCATTACTAGCTGTTGCCCCAACTTCCTTCATATTTTATTTCCTCGGGGATAGGTATATTACATTATAGTTACCAAATTTAACGTGCAATTAGCTACAAAGGTGTAACTGCCCTTTTATCTAGGACTCGACCGCGAGAGAGACCTATATTAGGCAAAAAATCTTCAGTTAACCCCGAAAAAAGTTCCAAATTGATTAGCCTGTAAGACGCGTCGTCGCCAAACACTCCAACTTTTTTCTTTCAGATCAAAACCCTGCGGCTGGCGACGTCTTACATCTCGTACCTGCTGAAGGTGCTGGAGACGGACGGGGAGCCGGCGGGGGGGTTCCGCGCCGAGCTGCAGCACGCCCCGTCCCGCCGGAGAACTGCTGACTCACAGGCATGTAACTGAAATATACACCGGCAGTAGCGTCGTTAGAGGAGCTGACGACGCTGGGCGACCGCCCAGGGCGCCGCTGACACCCCTTTTCTCTTTGACGTAGGTTACACGATCAGTTTTTCATCAATCTGATCCATCAATCTGATTGACGGAATACTGATGGTTATAAAAAGTACATATTATTAAAAAAATGATCAGTCCATCAATCCGTGGGTTAGACGATCAGTTTTCCGTCAATCTTTACCAGATTGATGGAACCTGTTTCTTATGTCAATGGATGGATCAGATTGATGAAAAACTGATCGTGTAACCTACGTATTTTACGTACCTACTATGTCCTTACCAGAACTTGCAAAGTTCTGATAAGGACAGAAAGAACAACAGACAAAAAACTGAATTTCATAAGCTACTTTTTATCCCGGAAAATGCACGGCTACCGGGCGATAAACGAATTTAGGCGCAACGGAGTTGCGGGCGTCATCTAGTCACTAATAAATCGTTATGCTGGCACTTCACATGGCTATTTGTATTTGCGTATTTGATGTATTCGCCAAACAATCACCATGTGTAGACGGTATGTTTGACAAAGTATTGGCTTTATTTGCCTATTTGACAAATATGACCAATACCAAATACACGTATCCGTACCTTTGTCGGTTTTTGACGTACATCAAAAGAGTCAAATAGGCAAGTACACAAATAAACCGGTGCTGTCAACTTGACAATAGACGGTATATTTTCAAATTTCAGGTGATTTTCAGCAATTTTTTAGTCATTTTCAGTGTTGTATCGTGAGCGGAAAACAACATTTTGTATCATTTTTGGATTCATATTTGGATTTGGATTAGTGGTCCAACTTTTTTTAATAAATATTCGAAGTCTACATAACTGACACCCGACATTGTATTGGTCAACACTGAACACAAACCTGATTTAAAATTCTGAATCGAATGTTTGTAAGTTTGCTATTTGACGGCCATGTGTGGAAGGTCGTATTTGCCTTTATTTGCTTATTTCATATTTGTTATTTGCTTGCGTCAATAATGTTGCCAAATACAACAAATAGCCAATACAAATAGCCATGTGAAGTGCCAGCATTACATGTAAGCATACAAAATATGTTTGTACTTTTTGGTAAGTGGTAACTAGTATCCTGCCGTCAATAGCATAAACACAGTAAGTAGGGTTTAGGCGGTTTCGAGAAAAACGCGGTTAAAGTTTTGTTGCGAAAATCATCAATAAATTTTTTATTTGTGGTCCGATCATGACGGTTGATACCTTAAATGAAAGATAATTTCAGCGTCTATCTAATACTTTTTTGTAAATCAAATCCGCAATATATAGACGTAGATACATAAACAATATTAGTTATGCTATGTATCTGCTGGAGATCTGTGGTAGAGGTCACTTAGCATAAATACAGTAAGTGTGAATTTTACTGGCTTTATGCTAAGTATCCATACAAATTTTTTAATTTATCTCATATATAAAAATGGATTTTCAAATGTGTAAAACTCGAAAACGGCTGAACGGTTTGGGCTGATTTTAGTCTTAAAATATCCGTAGTAGTCCAGGGAAGGTTTTAAAGTGACACGAAGTTCACCGGGACAGCTAGTATGGGTTATAAGTTTTATTTAATCAGGCTGTAATTGTTACAGTAAAACAATAAATTATATTAAAAATGTATGTATTTTAAAACTATATTGTTATCAAATTGCAGAAAGTTGAAATTAGTTACGAAAATCAACAAATATTTTAGTTTTTATCACATTTTTTCTTACGATTATTAAGCAGCTCTTATGCTCATTTAACAAATAAAAAATAAAGTTTCACTTTACTTAATTAACTTAGTATTAAGCGTTACAAATTGTCACAGCCGTGAATATGAATTATGTTAACTTAATGTGTATTAATCAGTCTCCTCAATATTAATTAAGTGCTTTAAATCACAGATTTTCTTATAAGGAAAAATGAGATACATAACGTAGATAATGACTATTATTATTGTAAACTGTATTTTTCTTCTTCTATAATATATATCTTTATACGATGCTATAGAGTATTTTTCTTCTATAAACATCTTTATAAAATCCTCAAATAATAAAAGCTATAACCATTTAGCCTACGACATAAAATTTTCTTCTGTAACAGTGTAAAAGTTAAATAACATTTACGTTTTTCCAAGATATCCGCTAATAGCTATAAAAAGAAAATCTGCTTATTTGCTAGGCTCATATTCATTTCCTATATAGTAGGTGACATAACATATTAGCAGTATAGATGCCATACTGTATTTTCGCCGAGTAACTCTCAGAAAAACCTCTGCAGTAAGTATACATACTGTAATAATGCTATGTATTCTTAAAAAAAAAACTTGACTTACTGTTATTTTAAAATTGGTTTCTTTGGTTAAAAAAGAGATATAAGCGAATGGATAAGACACAAATGTAGAGCTCATTTTCGTGATTGCGGCTGTATATCTAACTCATTTTTGGCCAAAACCCGACTTACTGTGTTTATGCTATTGACGGCAGTATCGTTGTGTAGCGGCGCTGCTCGATCGCGCGGACGCATAATATAAATTGAGCCTGAATGATACTAATGTATCATTCAGGCTCAATTTATAATTAATTATGCTGCGTAAATATCAGTCCTGGATTTATAAATAGGCCGTATAGGCTGCGGCCTAGGGGCGACCGCGACAGGGGCTCGGCAGCGTCTTAGGGGGTAGCAGATTTCGTACCTACATGGGGCGGCGAAAATAAAATGGCCTACATTTATAAAAAAAATATCCACAGCCGAACATAATATAACCTCCTCCTTTTTGAGTCGGTTAAAAATATAAATCCGGCACTGGAAAATATCTTTAGTCCGTATGTGGTTTGTAGAGTATTATCTAAACGCCAAACGGGCAGACCTCAGAGTGCAGTGAGATAACAGCGCAACCACTTGAAACGTTCTCATGGCTTGAGTGCATGTGGCGACGCTCAGACGCACTCTTTATGGATGTTTGTTACTTCATCTGAATCTGATACGTACTAATATTATAATCACTTTGGTCCGCTGCTCTACGTAAAAACGGAACATTTTTATTAGGGTTCCGTACCTCAAAAGGAAAAAACGGAACCCTTATAGGATCACTTTGTTGTCCGTCTGTCCGTCCGTCTGTCAAGACCCTTTTTCTCAGGAACGCGTGGAGGTATGAAGCTGAAATTTATATCAATTACTCAGGTCTACTGTCCCTTGAAGCTGTGAAAAAATCAAACTTCTAAGCCAACGCAATCAAAAGATACAGCCGTTTATGCCGCAAATTTTCGACACTTGCAAGGGAATCAAAACCTACAGGGTGCTTCCCGTGAACTCAGAATCTTGAAATTTGGTACGAAGCAACGTCTTATAGCATAGATAAAGGAAAAATTACGAAAACCATAAATTTTTAGTTACATCACATAATATATTTTTTTTTAATAATTTTAAACTTACTACCCATTTCCTCATAAACGCGTAGAGGTATTAAATTGAAATTCATACCAAATACTCAGGTCTATAATACCTTTAAGCTGTAACAAAATCAAACTTTGTAAACCTTGCAGGTTTGTACGGAACCCTCGGTGCGCGAGTCCGACTCGCACTTGGCCGGTTTTTTTTTTTAATATTTTTCTGGAGTAATAAAAAGTATCTATCACAACTACAAACGGATAATTGTAACAGCAGAGCTGTCATAACAATTATTATTGTTCCGATTAAAAAGACCAACGACATAATTATTATAACATCTTTGATCTTATTGCTATTGGAGGGTGGTCCCAGGTTCCATACTGTTTTGCGCATCATCTTTTCATCAAACACCCTGGCAAGGGCGTACCCAGGGAGGGGATAGGGATATACTTATTGAACCAAAAAATCATGAAAATTGACTTTTATTAATCTGACTGAAAATGTATTTTGTTTCCAACACTTCATTTTGCGCAGAGTAGATAACACGTTTTTAATTCCCACTTGCCAGGAAAATTGACGTTTATTTTATCTTCTAGGGAGGGGGCAGCTGCCCCCCCCCCCCCTGCCCCTACCTGGGTACGCCCATGCACCCTGGGTTTATGATACAACTAGATGAAGGCCGCAATACCGTTGCGCCAAAATTAGTTTATCGCACGGGAACGTTAGATTTTACCGGGATTAAAAGCAGTGCCGTAAATAGCCTTTTTGCGCCCTGTGCGAGCTTCTATAACTGGGCCCTTGTTTTTTTTTACCAGTACCCAGAGCAATGCTATCTATGTATATAGGCCTCTCTGGTCTGGCCATTCCTGCGCCACCCAGAGTCTACGCCCTGTGCCTGGGCACCGGTGGCACCGCCCTATTTACGGCACTGATTAAAAGTATCAATCCTTTCCCGGGACTCAAAGTATCTCCATTTTTTTTTATGAAATAAAGGGGGCAAACGAGCAAACGGGTCACCTGATGGAAAGCAACTTCCGTCGCCCATGGACACTCGCAGCATCAGAAGAGCTGCAAGTGCGTTGCCGGCCTTTTAAGAGGAAATATAGTAATAGGGGAGGGTAGGGATGGGAAGAGAAGGGAATAGGGGAGGGTAGGGAAGGGAATAGGGTAGGGGATTGGGCCTCCGGTAAACTCACTCACACGGCGAAACACAGCGCAAGCGCTGTTTCACGCCGGTTTTCTGTGAGAACGTGGTATTTCTCCGGTCGAGCCGGCCCATTCGTGCCGAAGCATGGCTCTCCCACGTATAATCCATACTAAATTTCAGCAAAATCGGTTCAGCGGTTTGGGCGTGAAGAGGTATATATAGACAGACACTTCCGCATTTACAATATTAGTATTTAGTATAGGTATCAAGACAAGTTGTAATACAAAATACTACCAGGAATAAATAAAAAGCTATATATAGAAAATATCTAAACGTGTGCTGAATAAGTACTATCAGAGAAATTCATTCCTAGGCAGATGGCGGACCTAAGTAATTTGGTCGCGTTAAGGTGCAGTGGTTGTTGCAACTACGTAAAATGGGTTTTTTGAATAGTGTTTTTTCTAAAGGAAATGTCATTATTTAAGTATGAAAAAAGTACCGTTTTAAAATTGAGAAAATTTACCATACGAATAGATATATCAGTACACAATTTGAAAAATTCTGCTCGATAGAAAAAAATCTCAAAGATGACTATTATTAACGCCCTTTTTCATAATTAACTCATTTTATGGCCAAATTACACACTTTCTAGAAAAACAAAAAATGTAGTACATTTGTCATAACATAACCTAAACCATTTGATATATTTGATTTGTGTAATACTAAAAACAAAAGGTTTTTTCTCCTGTTTCGCCCTATCAAGGACGCGGCGAGCGTCGTAACCGCCAATGTACAAGGCGCGCTGATATGAATGTTATTTTAATGTCCTTTACGTCGATATTCCTGCCTGTCTGACCTGCTAATTTTAGGGACTACCTCGCCTTAAGTCAAACCCATCCGACCGATCACAATTCACAAATCACAGCTAACATTGAATTGATATAACGTCGGCCTAATTATCAAAATGCGTAACTCAACAAAATATCGAAAATAGACTTTTAATGCCATCTAGTGGAATATTTTACCTTTTTACATTATACATATATTTTATATTATACTTTAGCCTACCGAATGTAATACTTCTTATGTCCAGCAAAAATACTAATTTGTTATGAGTCAATAATAAAACCACCTATTTCCTGGCCGCCATTTTGTAACTTGCAAAATGCTTAAGTCCTAACTTCAGTACGGATTCACTTGTGCCGTAAGGAGGTCGCGTGCTGTTTTGAGTAATAAGTTACGTAAAATTAACGTTTATTATAGTACTATTCGATATTATTCTTTGAAAAGAAACTGATTATTATAATATTCAACCACAAGATCGAAATATTATCTCCAATTTGTTATAACAGTTAACTATTCAATATGTTTTTTGGAGTTACGAGTTTTTATTGTTTTGTTTAACGCGAAAATGCGATTTTGTAGTAAGGAATTACGCAGTCTTATCCAAATAATTAGGAAGCTTTTATCTAGTAGGAATGCAGTGTTTTGTTATTTATTGTAACAAACAAACTATAGGTATAAACTGTGCTAGTTTACTCGTTGAAAACCACCCCTTCACACGTTGTGGTTAAGTACTGTAGGTACTTATGGTACAGACCAACTTCCAAACATACTTAGGTATTCGATCTTATTTAGATGCTTAGTTAATTTACATCCAAAGTTCATATTATCCAGATGATATTACCTATCCATTTTTAATCGCTATTTTTAAATGCTGAAGGTAAGTCAAAATGGGACTTTCAGTATGCTTAGCATGGCCACCATAGAAGAGTTTATTCTTATGGTAAAGTAGACAAAGTAATGGATTAACAAAGGGAATCTGTCAGTTGTGCACAAAAACTAACAATGTTTCTATTCTTTCGCATTTCTACTATGGCCATGCTAAGCCTGCAGGTGGACTGGATATTCCCACCTCCTAACCTCATACCTAACCTTGTACTAGCCCATCTGAACAATGCCAGGGGCAGATACAAACTAATACACACACAGGGCATGAGCCTTGGAACCTCCTGTGGAAATAGAAAGACTCGGAGAGTATAGTGGATACAACAACGGGCCTTCCACCCGAAGTGAACCAGCTAGAATCACTAGCCTGGTTAGTTGGAGGTGGGGACAAACCATCACTGGATGGTCAAAACCAGAGAGACAATTATTCTGTAGGCAATAATATTCAGGAGGCAATCTCCTCTGGAATTTTTTTTGCCTCAATAAGAGCCAAGAGGTGGCAAGAAGGGTGCAAAAAGTATTGACTGGACATGTATTGGCCGGATTTCTAGCCTTCTTGTATTTAAATGAAGAGTTAGCATATTATAATACAATCTAGTTCATAAGTCTGCTCTTTTTACATTTTGTGAATTGGAACAAAATGGTCAAAACCATATATTATGCTAATTTGACAAATGCTTAAGGCTATTTCTTCAGCTCAGCCTTCTAAGCCAAAACCCTGAAGATGGGATCCAGAAATTCTCTTTAATTGGCTTTCTAATTTAAGTTGTCAGGATAGTATGTTCAAAACATCCCAAGGAACAACAGCAATCCTTTTATTATCACCTGGTCGAGAGGTGCTCGTTATAAATTACAGAAGCTTATCTAAGCACCTCTGTAGGCAGGGCAGTTTTGTGGCCCACATTTGGTTCCAGTACGGGCACTTTGCAAACATCCGGATAAAGGACTATGCCCCGTAAATTGGCTGCGGAAGCTATTTATAATAATAATAATGTCTAAGTACAGAAGAGAAAATTTAGACAATTTATTTGTAACATTGAAGACCAGACCACATCCGGCATCCAGAACTGTAATAACTGGTAGCCTAAAAACTATACATGAGGAAGCAGGAATTTCTGCTTCAGTTTTAGATCCGAGGTAGCCTCAGCAGGTTGGTTAGATAACCACCCAGTAAATACTTCCTAGGGAAGGCTGGAGAGGTGAAACACTATTATAATATTATAATACTATTGCAAGGAAATGGGCAAAAGTAATAACAGATTTTTTACACTTCCTAACTCTAAACAACGTCGGGTACAGCAGTAAAGAAAACATCGTAAGTCCATTTTCTTAATGATCTAGTCTGCGAAACTAAAAACAAATTGTAAAATGAAATAAATTCCTTGATCATTTTTACTACTAGATTCATAAATGCATTGAAATAATTTCCGCGCATATTGAAAATAAACAGTTTTTACGTGCTTCTGAAAAGTTCATGAAGAAGGAGTTACGAATTCTTATAATTATTAGGCCGATGATAAGTAAGCCGACCACATGACGTGATCCGTCCACTGCCTAGGAATCAATTGCCTCGATAGTACATAAAATTATCAAAGCGCCTGAAGAAAATAGAAAGTTTACTACGTATAATGTATTTAAATTTTATAATATTATAGTGTACAGGAAACAAAGAACATAATATTAATATTCCAAATATTATGTTCTTTTTTTCCTCTTTCTGTACTTACATTATTATTTATTATATTATAATTTGTATCATGTTAATACAAGAATTGGGATTCTGATTAATTCTGATAACTGAAATTCTGATTAATCATATTAATATTGTGATGTTCAACTTTAATCACAAATTGACTGATAATGACCTGATCAGATTCTAGTTTCTACAGAGTCGATTGCTGATAGTAGAAGGGGTCAATAATTACGATCGCCTCTACTATAACGGGTCTCTAATAGAGAATGTATATTGTATAGTCAAAATGGAATAAGATGGCACGTCAGCGGTCATTGACTTTTCTAGTCTAGGGACTATGAGACAAATGCTCGCACTGTATTCTGTTAGGTAACTTAAAAATTTACCTCTTATACCGGATGTAACGAAACTTGTGATAATACTTTAGGGTGTGTATGGGTCCCCTACATAGAATTCACTGTGAAAGTAGCAGCGCTGAAAGACGATTTTTTTTTCACTTTTGTATGGGCAAGGGCCCGAGCGTCACGAGTTTCCCCATACAAAAGTGAAAAAAATAATTTGGTCTTTCAGCGCTGCTACTTTCACAGTGAACTCTCTACAAGGAACACGTACACACCCTAAAGTATTATCACTTATTTTTGTTACACCCTGTAGATTAATTGGAAAACCTCTCGGTAACTCTTAGAATGACAATCTCCAACTTTTTATAACTTTTGCAACATTAAATTTTATCACAAATTAAGCAAATAATAAAAATAAAAAGTAAAATTTCCAAATGTAATAATCGAGTAGGTACGAATCGCACTTTTCCGGCTTGATCTAATTTGACGGGGCCATGTGGCGATAGCATTAGCGGCAATAAACGGCGCTATTGCTCATTATACAGAGTGTTCTGGCGCGAAACAGATATTCCGAGACAATAATATTAAGTAATAACATTTGATATCACAGACTCCAGAGTCCAGACTAACTTATAAATAGGGTAGGCCGTAGGACGTGTTTCAGAGCCCCTATATAGCCAACATGTCTTTATCGCTTCTTTATACAGGTTGTAACAAAAATAAGTAATAATAGATTTCACTGCAGCGCTGAAAGATTTTCCATATATTTTTATTTAAATACCGTATACCGTATACCGTATACACAAATGCTTAACAGCGTCCATTATTAGATATTAACCCCATTCACGAGCTATTTCGGCGTAAGATCTAGTATTCTAGTCTTATTACTGATTTAAAAAACCGGCCAAATGCGTGTCGGGCCACGCGCAATAGGTATAGGGTTCCGTAGTACTGCTAATTTCTGATAGGTCAATGACAGGAAATATATAACGTGTTTTACACTACTAACAACATCATCTCAGTTACGTTCAAAGGAATTTGAACGAAAAGTTCCTTTATACTTCGCCGAATACATTTTTTTAGTTGATCGACTATTACTCAATAACTTATGAAGTCTTCTTAGCCGTGATAGTTTTCCTTTTAAATTCAGCATATTTCCTACTCTCGTGAATTTTTTCACATTTCTAGAAGCAACCGTTTAGCTGGTAGAAGGGAGGGGACACTGGACTCTTAACGATTTTTTCCACTTTAAAACTTCATATTTCACATATGGATCCCTAAATCGGAAAATGATCTATGAATACTCGTAATATTTTAAAAAACCTATCCAATGACACCCCACACGGTGGGGTGGGCGCGAAAAAAAAATTCATCCCCGCTTGATGTGTAGGGGAGGTCCTATAAAAAATATTTTTTTAAGATTTTATATTACCATTTTGTCGGCACCATTAATATGTGCATGCCGAATTACAGCTTTGTAGGTCCTATAGTGTCTAAGCAAAACTGCGGACGGACAGACAGACAGACAGACGGACAGACAGACGGACAGACAGACGGACAGACAGACGGACAGACAGACAGACGGACAGACGGACGGACAGACCGAAACTATAAGGGTTTCCTGTTGACGACTACGGAACCCTAAAAATGGTTCTGTACTAAATCAACCGCGTGAACCCTTGTTTCACTGCTCATTGAGTTTTGTTTACACAACTTTTTTTTTACGACAAAAAGTAACAAATCGGTTGTAAAACCAAAAATAAACAGAATATTCGCTTGACACGTGGACGTGGGGGCGGTTTTTGTTCGCCTCATCTGGTGCTGATCACGCGTAAACGATACTTTACCAAATTACCGCCAAACGTTACAATATCTTATCTGTTTAGCGGCTAATTGTAGATTTGTATTCTGTGTGCGCGTTCGGTGTTATGTTACCTTGTCGGATCAAAAAAACTATACTGCAGCACTCAAAGACGTTGAATGATGATTAAACTTAAATTTGAAGAGTTTGACAGATGATGTTTGGGGAATATGTCAAAATTTTAATTTAATCACAATTGAGTAATTAATATTCGTCACTGAGTGCTATCTGCCTACTAAACTTAACAACAAGAGGTTTTCTTTGTAGGCTAGTTGCATATTGCAATTTTCTGAAATACGCACATTGCACACCTTTGTAGTGCTTGCATAAAATGCAGAGTATCGGAAATATATTTTCCTTTTCCAATTTTTCCAAATTTCGGGACCTTTCATTTGTTTGCAAACAATAATAAGTATGTGTGGGATATAAATATAAATATCTATAAACAATTGTGCCCCCATCACCCTAGTCCCTAACCCTATTTAATGATTAAATCTTATTATTTGATTACTCGATAATAATGGCGAGGGGTTGAGGTTGTATTATCTGTTTAAAATAATTACATCATGATGTTTATTCTTTCTTCTTTAATGGTTAATTATTACTCATCATTAAGCTTAATAGCTTATGAGTTATAAGCCACACTTAAATATAAATCGTCCATAATGGATGGAAAAGCCTTATTTTTTGAAGTGACAACTAATTATTTAGGAACGTTGTGCACTAAGTACGTTGTGCAGTATTTTTTTGATAACGTCGGGGATAGTGCCGCGTAACTAGCATTAATTAGATAATTCCGCGTATCTGTCAAATGTATGTAGTTAGAGTTTTCGCAGACAATTCGCGCTTAGACTTGACTGGCTGCTACTGACTACAGTGTTGGTTGGTGAGTTTTCATTCGACCTATAAGAATCTAGGGGTGAGCCCAAAATTAGTTGAAATAAGAAATTTATTAAATTTTATCCTTCCCCTGTAAAACCAAAACTATTGCAGATACGCGGACTTTACGTATGGTGGATTCGCGGATTTGCACTATTCCCGACGAATTTTGTAAAATAAGTGAAGCTCTTGTCTGGAGTCACGACTCAGAATATAGTTCCTACTTCCTACTTCCTGATCAAAATTTCGTAAGACAGAGGAAGAGTAGACTGCTGCGCCGAGTAAAATTTAAAATATCTACCTTGCTCTTGCGGTTTCAATGTATACTTAGCAGTTTTTTAGTTTTTACTTCTGCCGGGGTGCAATCCTTTTAAATACTTTTTTTTAATAATAATTACAATTTACAATATGTTAATTATTGACGTCAAAAGAAAATTAAATATTGTAAAAGAAGCAGCATTCCAGAAAGACAAAGGTAACATTGACCTTGTAATAAGCCAATAATGTATCAAAAGCAAATACAGACAGCCAGTGAATGTAAAAGGCAGACAATAGCAGCTACAGATCAGTGTATTTATTTTACACAGTTTATTTGATGCAAAAACGTAGCCCTATAGATTGTATTATATTAATATTTGACTACTCAGGAGTCAGGGGTTCCCAAAATATGTGTCGCGACCCCTTGAGGCTATATTTCACCGGTACACTTAAGAGACCACCGCGACCGACAAAACTTCAAATAAAATGCCACTTTATGACTACAGGTTTCATTTTCACCGACATTGGTCTAGCGACCCATGCCGCCGCCCACCACTGCTTTGTAGTGGGGTAAAGCAAAATAGCTATACTAGATATTAATATCTTTTTTCTTTCCAGATGAACTCTGACAAAAAGGCAAAGGGGCGAACTGGCTGGCCACAACACGTTTGGGCGTTAGAGTTAAAAAGTGAACAAAACCTGCAGTCATAGACTAGATATCAGTATTTTAGGATTTTGTAAATTCTTAAAATAATGCCAAATTTGTGCAATTACTTATTATTAAAAAAAATTAAAAAATGTCATCGCTTTGTGTGTTACGTCACAGTATTACAATATCGACTGCCCCTAAGTATACTGAGTCAACTAACAAAATTTCCAAATTACACTTTTTGGTATATTTACAGTAATTAGATCATATTATATTCTACCTGCTGGTTTTAAAAAAAAGTTTGTATCTTTATTAATACCGGAAATAGAATGACGTATACAGGGTCAAGTGCATGACTTACTTATCTTTGCACATGGAACACTGAGTCAAGTTGTATTCTACCAGTATACGCGGGACAAGGAGGGGATTTTGTTTGAAATTGAAAGTTGACTCAGTATTCGTCTGGTCACCGCGGAGTGAAAATACCAAAATACCACTCATTTAAGGTAGTTAGGGAGTCCAAAGTGCTCTTTATGAAGTTAGTCGAGTGTTTTGTAGGCCTAGTAGGTTTTGTAGAATAGGTAAAACGGATAAAAAAAAATATGAGCGTTTTTATTCTAGCGTTGAGTTCAGATGCTACAGCCAATTTAAAGTTATGAAAATATTGAAAAAATGTATTATATAGGAAATTAATATAAGATTTTATACGACAAGGGCTAAACCATTTAATCAAGTGCGACATAAACCATCTGCAAAGCTATTTAATAAATAGCTTTACAGATGGTTTATGTCGCACTTGAAAAAAATCAAAACTTCAAAACATAAAACTTATTTTTTTAAGAAAATAATATTTTCTTAAAAAAAAAAGTTTTGTTTTGAAATTTTAAAATGTCCCTGTAGGCTTACTTACCTTTAAATCTTTACGTGCAGCTTCTTTAGAGTATACTTAACATTCCCTATCTTAATCTTACAGATTCATGACATTTCAATACTTAAAAAAAAGTTTTTAATCCGCCAACTAGGGAATCAGATTTTTGTACCATGCTAACATTTGGGAACCTTATACAAGCTTAATCTGACATCTCAAACATGGCTCAAAATCTCTTCTTGTGCTCCCTTACTAAGGGATCCATACCCAAAGGGTAAAAACGGGACCCTATTACACAAACTTCGGTGTTTGTCCGTCGGACCATTTGTCTGTCAGCAAGCTGTATCCCGAGAATCACTGTAGCTAGACAGTTGAAATTTTATGTTTTTATTATGTTTTTCTGTTGCCACTTGCCGCTACAACAACAAATATTAAAAACAAAATACCTAAAATAAATGTTTAAGGGAGTCTTCCATGCCATAAACATAATTTTTTCCCCTTTTTGTTCGGTTTAAATGTGCCCATGCCAAGAATAAGTAAAAATTAACATGCTTAAGTAAATTTTTGAGACTGAGACCGTTTTAAAATGACTGCTATTTATTAATTAATCAAAATTTTCATTCTTAGCAAGAAATGTGCAATAGACAATATAATATTTTTCTGTTTTGTTACTCGAAACCTAACTCTTAGCTACAGAGGTTTAACTTCGTTAATTTTATGAAAATAAAGAACTTTCAATAACATATATATTTTAATCTGTATGTAATTGATTATTTTAATTCAAAATATAAGAAATAAAAGATTTTTTTAAATTATTTTACTTACATTGTCACACTTGACTCACCAACAAAAATAGGACGCTTCTTATTTTATATCCATGTACAGTGAGTCAACTGCCAAGATTTATACAAAAAAGAAATTATGAGAGCAAAATGGTGATACGTTAGGAAAGAAAACTCTAAATTAAAAATAGTTTTACCATAATTGAGGTTTAGAACTGTCAAAATACGTAGATTTAATTATACGACGTATAAAAATATAAGCGGTAGTTGATCCAATCTCAACTTACAGATAATCGACGTATACAAGTATATCTACATTATCTCAGTAAATAATAAAATAATGTATTTTTTATTTTGCTGTGTTGAAGGGCCTTTTCATGGGTAATTAATAATTATCAATGACCATTTATATTTTCTTAATTTTGATGACGTTAAAAATATAACGTTTTGTTCTTTCTGACGCTTTCCTGTAAAGTTTGCAATTTGTTAGTTGACTCAGAATACTTAGGGGCAGTCGAATATAGGGTAAATATTGTAATACTGTGGTTACGTTATAATAGACAGCGGTTATACAAAGTTGAGACACTTACACAAAAAACATTCTAGGTCTATATTGTATTATCTAACTTCAATATTATAAGGAATAGTATTTTGTGATATCTTTTTTCAGCTTTATTTCAACACTCTCTAGTCTCTATTTTATTAAGGGGCTCCTATAGTGGCAGCAATAATTACGAACCGTAATTCTATAATATTTAAATATAATATTCTTAGGCACAATTTACACCGGCGCGGAATGGAACGGAATGGAAGCATCAATTTCGCCTCATGACTAGTCATGAGTCATGAACTCATGAGTCATGACATGACATCCCATTGTTTAGTCTGTATCTTTTACTTGACTAGTTCAACTAGTTCGCACCACTTCGCGCGGATTCCACAGATGGCACCGGAGAATTCTCGAGAATTCCGCGGAAGACGCTTGTCCAATTTTTTGGCTCCGTTATACCGTGTTCATTATGTACAGTTTCGTTGCTAAAATTTGCTTCCGTTCCATTCCGCGGCAGTATAAAATAAGCCTATATTTTTTCTGACATTTTAAATGTTGATGATAACTTTCCTTAGTAGGGTACATATTTTAATAAGTTGCAGAGCCTTAAATATTATAGAGATAGAAATAGCATTTTGACTTCAACTCAATTTGAATGTTCTTGTTATTAATTGTACTTACTTAGTTATTTAATTTATGTATAATATCTATCTAGTTTTAACGTTAATAGTTTTCTTATATTGATATAAAATTACATGATAATTATTAATATTATAATGTGGGATGTATTCCTACAATAGAATAATCTGAATTCATATCAGATATTTTTATATATTTCAGGCACTACGGTTAGGTAGATTTTTGTCCTATTTAAAATTAAAAGAAAATGTTAGGTTTAATAATTATTAGTATACTGAATAATAAAAGTAAGTATAATCTCAAATCTGTATTATAAAATCATCGCTAAGATTTATGAAAATACCAAATATTATTATTATATTTTATTTTGTACTGACGAGATTTGACAAATGTTGTAGTCAAATAAGTAGGGGATTTTGTAAAAAAACTTACCTTATATTACACACATAAATTATTTAAACCAAAGATTATAAGTTTCACCCACAGACATAGACTGTGGTTTCACCCAAAGAGAAAAATGGAAGATATGGAAATTTTTTAATTCCATTGTTATTGAAATATTTACCTACAGGCGTTCTAGTGTAGAGGGATAAATTTTAAACTGGTCGAGAAATAACTTGGTCGATGTTATGAGAGAAGATACATTGACACATAATACTAAATGTAAAAATCTAGTCTTAAGTATCTATCTTATGCTCGTTTTCATCAACCGCTTTTCATCGCAAAGTCTTTTGAGGTCTTTAAGAAACGTATAACTCAGTAAAAAAATTCAACTTTTTATGCCCTAAGATCGCCGCTAAGGGACATTCAACGCTAGGGTGGTTAGGGTAAGGTTGGTGAAAACGGACTGAGTAATATACCTTATAAGTAATTTATTGTTTTACAAATAAACATTAAATTTTGTTGAAAACGTTTACTTATTTATTTTATTTGCCTGTAGTTTGTTAGAGCTTGGAATAGTATTTGTCTCAAAAGATACTACCTACTTAGTTTTGTAAGTGTCTCTAAAGTCTAAAGGTACAAGTTGGAAGCCGGCTACATGAAGCGGCAGTAAGTGTCGCTAGCTTCGTGTCGCTAGCTGCGCAGGGTATTTCTGATTTCATAGAAATACATAGAAACCAGAGTAGTGTCGCGATGGCACGTCGTCTGCAGTTGTCGCGTGTCGCTCGGTTCCAACTTGTACCACGGCTGAACCGATTTGACTAATTTTAGTTTTGTAATATTTGTGGAAATCCTGGAAAGTTTTATATTTGGAGCAAAGTGATATGAAGCTGACCGGTCATATAGTAACAAATATAAATTAAGTATAGCAATTTAAAGGAACATCTTGAATTCGAATTTTCCATACCCTACGTAGTACCAGAGACTATATTATAATCATTATAATTTAAAGGCAAATCTTGAATTCGAATTTTCCATACCTCATAATATTATGATCAATGGTTTACTTTTATTAAATAGCCTAATAAGCGTATCTACTGCACATTAGGTAGAATTCCGAAAAAATGTATTTGTTTGGGGTTCCAACATCTCAAAAGTTTGGGAGCGTCTGGATTAGGGGACCAAACTAATTCACTCAACACTTTTCGCCTAATTTCATTAACCGAAATGGAATCATAATAGAATTATTGATACAATAGGGAATATTACGCAAAGGTCAAAGAAGGCGTTACTAATTACTAATTACTAATTAGGTTATAGGTACTATATATATCAGATATATCACATATCTGATATCGGTCCAGACTCCAGCCGTTCCGCAGAATTGTGCTACAAACACCATTGAATTTATTTCTAGATTTTCATTCTTTATTTTTGCCAATAATTTCAATTATCGCAAAGGACATTTGGTCGAAAATTAGTGACTTATTGAATGAAGCTAACTAATTTCACGTTAACCGAATGAACCTGTTGATTGACTACAGAGCACGAAATATTTTGCGTTATTTGGTCGTGTAAACAAATCTATTCCGAGAGTATCAGGTTGTATATTAAATAAAGTTTATCGCTGGTTTCCGCCAGACTCCGGGCCATGTGCTCTTCGTAACGTGTGCTGGCTGGGGTGACCGTGCTCGCCCGAACTCGCGGACGGCAGGACTGATCGCAGTCGGGTAAAAGTTGATTGTGTTGTAATCCGGACATTTCTTATTATATTTTTTACAACAAAGTATAAACAGCAGACAGCTTGTAATTGACTAAAAAACTTTACAAGTGACAACGTATAACACATAACAATAAATAGATACACTAAACTTATACAAGTACTTTATTTTTTTATGAGGGTTTTTGAAATATATTTGCAGCTAGATGAAGAATCCGACTCACTAGGAGCCCCGCTTGGTGGACTCGTGTTTCTAAAAACCGTTAGAATTTTCCGACACTTATCTGCCTGCCACCAGGTGGAGCTCTATGTGTAAAGTAGCCGTAGGGTCTTTCGTGTCAAACAGCTGTCATATGTTACAACTTAAAAACCGTCATTGCCGAAAGACGCCGAAATATGCCAGGAAACTGGAAAGGAGAAAGAACTAGTTTTTATTTTGGAAAATGTACGGGCGAAAACAAATTTCTCTTAGAACGGGAAATTAGGCCCTAACACAAAGTATTGTGTTTTAAAGTTTAAACACAAAGTATTGTGTCAAATATTGGCCTCTTAATTTTTAGGGTTCAGTACCCAAAGGGTAAAAACGGGACCCTATTACTAAGACTTCGATGTCTGTCCGTCTGTTTGTATGTCTCCAGGCTGTATCTCAAGAACCGCTATACCTAGACTTCTGAATTTTCACAGGTTGTGTATATCTGTTGCCGATATAACAACAAATACTAAAAATAAAATAAAGTTAATATTTAAGGGGGGCTCCCATACAAGAAACGTGATTTTTTTGGACATTTTTGCTCGTAATCAATAATCCCATCAAAAACATGCTGTAAAAAAACAAGTCTCGCAACTCAGTTAGTCTACCGTAAAAAGTTGTAAGATCCATGTAATACCAAGTCGGTTAATTTATTCAGGGGACCTTCTGTCTTAAGTTATTACGTAAGTTATTATCATATCAATATTATAAAGATTTTTAAAATGGATATGATAATAACTTACGTAATAACTTAAGATAGTAAGTAAGTAGTGTATCTAGAAAACTGGACAGAAATTATGAAATGTTTAAGTTTTCCCTTGATTAAGACACTAAACACTACTTATATTCTAAATTTGAAGGTTCTATGTTTGCTAGAAGTGCCTTAGACTTTTGGTGATCGGTCAGTCATTTTCAGTGACTGAATTTTCAGTCACTGAAAATTGGCTTGTTGTTTTATCCACAACGAAGTTATAGGGGGGTCAAAAAGAGCCTGAATTGGTTCGAGAAAAGGATGGTACGGCCGTGCCGCTTTTTTGCTCGACTTGGCGGGGGCACTGCTGTGCCCCCAGATGGTAACAGCTAGGCACTTGAAATTTTCACAAAATCTTTAGTTATATTAGTACTTTAATAATTAATAACAAAATTAAAATAAGGTAAATGTTAAAGTGGGGCTCCCATACAAAAAACACAGTCTACTTTTGCTCTATACCAGTACGGAACCCTTCGTGCGCGAGTCCGACTCGCACTTGGCCGATTAATTAATTTTTAGGACTTTACAGTAGTAAAGTCCTAAAAATTAAGAGACCAATTACGTTAATTTTTCAATTCATTTTATATATTTTTTATAAACGTTACGTTTCACAAAAAAGTTTGTTTTCCTATTATCTAAGTGCACTGGAAAGTGTCCTACGTAAAAGTGAAGCGTGGTCACCCTACTTTGTGTACAAAAATATCTGGATAATTTGTTTTATAGTAAAAATACAAATGCGATCTGTACCTTTGATGTTTATTGATAATCAATTGCTAATTAAAATCTATTGCTACTTGCAAGTCTTAGCCGGCCCCTAGGGCCTAGACCAAAACAGGTTTTGGTCTAGGTGTCATGTCGCAAGCCGCAACAAAATTTTTTTAGGGTTAAAAATAACGTTTTTGAAAATTAGCAATTTGAAAGTGAGGGGTAGGGAATGCAAATCTCGCGAGATTGGGGCTCAAGCGAGATCCCGCGAGCTTATGAATAACAATAATGCGAGATCTCGCCAATTTCGAGATCTCGCGAGATTAGCAGTTTGGTGGGTTTTTTTGCAAATAATCACAATTCACAATACTTATTTGAATAAATTAGGAAAAAAATAATAAATAATATAAGTATTATAAGATATTTATTTATTTTAACATTTATTTACTCACGAATTTTATCAATAGACTTTTATGCATCAAAAATTGTTTGACGTATCTGCCTATATTTTTTTTAATAAAAGGGTTCAATCAGACCGCAACGTGACGCGTAGATGCATTTCTAAACTTGACGTACTGAATTGACAGATTTCGTGAGCGTGAGACGTCTTGCAAATCTGTCAAATCAGTACAAATTTAGAAATACATCCACGCGTCGCGTTACGGTCTTAATTGACCAGAGTGGGTTGCACCAGAGGGGTTGTTAAGGTTAAGTTTATCGTCAAATATGGGGTCCATTATTGACTTTAACTAGAGATTTGACAGTTCATTTGACATTTTGTTATAGTTAAAGTTATATTATCGATAAAGTAAGTTGGTGCAACCCGCCTTAAGTAGTAAACTTTGACATACGTATATATCAAATAACAAATGAAAGAAACAACCAGTCTTCTCTTCTTATATCAAACAAAAATCTTTTAGTAATAAAACAGTTCTTTTATAACAAACAAAACAACGAGGAGTCAAAAAAAATGAAAGTCCGCGCTTCGAATAAGACGTTTTTATGCTCAAGTGCAATCTCGTCAAACTCGCGAGATCTCACCTTTTTTCGTCCGAGATCAATCTCGCTAAAAAAGGCCGAGATCTTGCGAGAACAAGATTGCATTCCCTAGTGGGGGGGGGGGGGGTGTTAGGGGGGGGGGGTTCCGACTCAAATCTCATCTAATCTTACGTTGGAGAGAAAGGGGGGTCTCTGCAAATCTCACGTATTTTTTCTCATTGTTAAAAAATACTATTTTGGTCCATTTCATCCAGATTGTACGTCGTATCCTTTAAAAAGCAAGGATGTTCCTAAAATTAGCAGGTCGATGTCTGTCAGTACGAATATCGACGTAAAGGACATTAAAATAACATTCATATCAGCGCGCCTTGTACAGTGGCGGTTACGACGCTCGCCGCGTTCTTGATAGGGCGAAATAGGAGAAAATTATACATTTTATTTTATTTTTTTAATGACCGAATCATTATTAATGCACGGTTACGGCAATATATGAAAAATTAGTGAAAATTAGATGCATTTTTGTGATTTTTTTCTATCAAGAAAATTTCAAGATACTTATCGTGTTTTTGCTAGATACTTATCAAATTCTTGGAAATAAAATGTGGTATGTTTAGAAAATAAAACAATTCGGGGCTTATTTTCAAGTATAAAAATTAAAAATGAATTATACCTAAAATCGACAATTTTAGGTTAGTCGCCCCCTTAATTATTAACGTTTTCGGCATCTAGAACTGCCCCGGGGCCGGGACAGGGTAGGCAGGGCAGGCCGAATGAATACGGAAATAGCCGAAGTTTAAATGACTACATAACATAAACTACGTATTGAACTAGTAAGTACCTACTAAGTCTAAGTGCTTCGTGGATCATCGGTTTTTTCGGCTATTTCCGTATCCATTCGGCTTGCCCTGCCCCGGGGCAGTTCTAGATGCCGACAACGCTCTATTATATTAAGTACTTAAAATTATGTCAACAGTGTTAAGTCCAGCAACAGAACCTTCATTCGTCAGTCGGTAAAACATTTTATTGATATAAACATTTTATAGAATTCGCAGATGTTTTTTCAGGTGAAATAAAGCACACTATTTACTTAATTAACAATATAATTGTTTGATTAGCCATGTATGTTGTCTCGGATCGGTATATAAGTTACGGCGACGGCTGTACTTTCATCGAGAGCTCAGCATGAAGACTTTGCTGCTTATTGTGGGGGTCGTGGTAAGTCATCTTTTTAATCTTTAATGTTTGAGACAGTTGTGGCAAAATTTATATATTTCTGCCCTTACAGCCGCACTCATAGACGAATATTATTTATAGGTCTACCAGAATCTGATGGCAATTTTTGACAGCAGATTTTCATAAAATATCCTTGATCATTGGATAATCTATACATATAATAAAACTGTAGAAATAAAAATTCTGTACATTAAAGATATTCAAAAAATAATAAGCGGGGGGTGTTACTACATCGCTATAGAAGCCAAAAATGTGGTTAGTTTTTTTGTCTGTCTGTCTGTCTGTCTGTCTGTCTGTATGTTTGTTCCACTATCACACGAAAACTACTGATCCGATTTGAATGCGGTTTTCGCAGATATATTTGTCTTCTTCCAACTTAACATCTGGTGTATAAAAAAATTCCCCCCACCCCTCTAAAGGGACGAAAGAGGGGGTCAGATTTTGTATAAGACTTTTGCTTTAACACGAAAACTACTGATCCGATTTGCATACGGTTTTCGCAGGTATATTTGTCTTCTTCCAACTCAAAATCCGGTGTATAAAAATCCCCCCCCACCCCTCTAAGGGGAGCAAAGAGGGGGTCAGATTTTGTAACAAATTTTTTTCTTAAATGGACTTACGTCATATTATTAACTGCTTTTTCCAACTTAACATCTGGCGTATAAAATTTTTCCCTCCACCCCTCTTAGGGGACAAAAGAGGGGGTAAGATTTAAATACTTTAAATGGCAAAACAACGTTTGCCGGGACAGCTAGTTTTTTATATTTGCATGTTTAACACACAGAATCAGCCGCTATAAGAAAAAAAAAGGATCAAAATGTTTTATTCCAATTACCCCGCGGGGCTAAAATGGTAACGTTTTGCAATTCCTCCAGAAAATGAATTGTCAAAACTGTCAAACTGACAAATGTCAAATTAGTACAAATTGTGCAAATTACTAGACATATGAATTGCAAGCAGAGTGATTTTGAAAAAATAAATCATAATTATTATGATTCGTTTTTTAAAAATCACTCTGCTTGCAATTCATATGTCTAGTAATTTGCACAATTTGTACTAATTTGACATTTGTCAGTTTGACAGTTTTGACAATTCATTTTCTGGAGGAATTGCAAAACGTTACCATTTTAACCCCGCCGGTATTGCTAGAGTCAATTTATTTTCTCACTTTTTGCCATCAGATTCTGGTAGACCTATACTTCATTTTATTCCAGTATGTCATAGAATGAAGATTTTGATATTAAGCCCCATAGGCTATGCTTCATTGAACGTTTCATGAAGCATATGCGTGGCTAAATTAGACCACTTATTATTATTTGGAGCCATTTTGAAATTTTCAGGTACTTACTTGCACACGGTTCTTCAAATGCTTCGGATGTTTCTTTGCCAAGAAGTGGAAATTCTATTGCACTTATGTTTTTCTTTTCATTCTTTCAGAATTTTGGGCATAGTAATATAAGATATCTTCTTCTGTAGACCGTAATATCTTATTTGTTTCGAGTATAATATTATTATACTCGAATCAAAATTCTAGGCTTATGAATTATGATCTATTGATCAACCTCTGACTTGTACAGAATGAATATTCATTTCTAAACTTTTCCGAAAAAATACAGTCCTGAATATTATATGAATGTGTGGTAAAATCAAGTTATTATTTTAACAGGGTCTCGTTGCCGTAAGGGCCACTCCAGGTGAGTTAAATCAAAATTTGTTATATATTTTAACAAACGCGGATCCCGTGGTATTTCTTAAATTAGGAACACCTCGCAAACCGTTCCCTTAAGCTCGTCACAGACTTAGCTATAATATATATTATAGTATACCATACTATAATATATATTATTATAATAGCTACCACACACTGAGAACACAGTCACAGAAATATATATTAGGTATAGCTGAGTGTGCGGTCACGTGAAAATTAGTATAGAAAATATATAGTAATATGCCTAGCTATAAAAATCTATACTAATCTAATTTACGCGGGCGAAGCCGCGCGGAACGTCTAGTATTAATATATACTAGACGTTCCGCGCGGCTTTGCCTGCGTAAATTAGATATTTCACAGACAAATCAGTCTACAAAATATAGCCTATGATCCTTCACGTGGTCAACTTCTTATCTGACCCAAATAACAGAAAAATTACTCTAGTAGTTCGTGAGATAAGCCCTTTCAAATAATTTCCCCCGTTTTTTCCACATTTTTTTCTATTTCTTCGCTCCTATTAGTCTTAGCGTGATAAAATATAGCCTATAGCCTTCCTCTATAAATGGGCTATCTAACACTGAAAGAATTTTTCAAATCGGACCAGTGGTTCCTGAGATTAGTGCGTTCAAATAAGCCCTTTCAAATAATTTCTCCCGTTTTTTCCACATTTTCTTCTATTTCTTCGCTCCTATTAGTCTCAGCGTGATAAAATATAGCCTATAGCCTTTCTCGATAAATGGACTATCTAACACTGAAATAGTTTTTCAAATCGGACCAGTAGTTCCTGAGATTAGCGTGTTCAAACAAACAAACAAACAAACTAACTAACAAACTCTTCCGCTTTATAATATTAGTATAGATTATAGCTAAGTCTGTGACGGGCTTTATACTCTATAATTATTTGTGCCCGATTCATTAAAAAACCGGCCAAGTGCGTGTCGGGCCACACGCAATATAGGGTTCCGTAGTACCGCTAGGCTTTTAATTTTTTGTATGGTCAATGAATGTGCATTTATAACGTGTTTTAAACTACCAACAACATCATCTCAGTTACATAATAAGTCGTTTGAACGAAAAGTTCCTTTATACTTCGCCGAATACATTTTTTTAGTTGATCGACTATTACTCAATAACTTATGAAGTCTTCGTAGCCGTGATAGTTTTCCTTTTAAATTCAGCATATTTACTACTCCCGTGAATTTTTTCACATTTTCAGAAACAACCGTTTAGCTGGTAGAAGGGGGGGACAAGTCCAAACTATTTTTTCCACTTTAAAACTTCATATTTCACAAATTGATCCCTAAATCGGAAAATGGTCTTTGAATACTCATAATATTTTTAAAAAACCTATCCAACGACACCCCACACGGTGGGATGGACGCTGAAAAAATAAATCATCCCCGATTGATGTGTATGGGAGGTACTATAAAATGTATTTATTATTTAAGATTTTATATACCATTTTGTCGGCGTCATTAAGATGTACATTCATGCCAAATTACAGCTTTGTAGGCCTTATAGTCTCTGAGAAAAACCGCGGACAGACAGACGGACAGACAGACAGACGGACAGACGGACGGACAGACCGAAACTAAGATAAGGGTTCCTTGTTGACTACGGAACCTTAAAAAAAGGGGTTGAAAAGGGAGATCAAAGTTATGGAATTTTATCATGATTAAGCCTACAACTTATTTTGTAGACTTTTGTTTTGATCTAAATAAATACTACATTCAAAGTTAAAAAAAAACAAACAGGTAAAAAATAGGGGATGAAAGTTTGTTAGATAATATAATTACTCCGCTGTCTGTGAACAGATTTTCAATTTTTTTTCTTTGTGTGTGTGTTTGTTTCCAAATTGCTCTTTTCAATATTTTCGAGCCACGTTCACGAGGCGAGCGGGTCAGCTAGTTAGATTAAAAATCGGCCAAGTGCGAGTCAAACTCGCGCACGAAGGGTTCCGTACCGTTATAGAGCGAAAATAGGCAAAAAATTGTGTTTTTTTGTATAGGAGCCCCTTTTAAATTCTGCCCCTGTGGAGCGACTCTTTTCTTTTGGGGGTATGATTCTAAGCCCTAAGACCTCATAGAAGAAACATGAGCGATGAAATATTTGAAAAACTAGTTTTAATATAGTCTTTTACTAAAAAATAATATAATATTTTGTTTTGTCATATTTTAGCGATTAACGCGATTTACTCGTAAATATCATTAATATCAATTGTAAAAAATAAACTTGAATTCATTAAAATAAAATCTTGTTTTCTTACAAATAACAAAAGTATTTTTATCTTAAGAAGTATTTAGAAGATACCTATTTTGTATTGAGTATTTCAGATACTATTCTAGAAAGTATTTTTTATTTGGTATCTGAAATACTTAATTTAAAAGTATCTTGCATTTTGTGTTCCAGATACATTGTACAGGGTATTTTGTACATCTCTGCCTATCTTAGAGAGACGCATTTGACTACCCGCGATGGAAATTTTGATAAAATCATCCAAATTTTAAACGCTTGAGTTTTAAGACGTGGCGTGACAAGGTACCCTGACTACTAAACTTTATGGTCGGAGAAATATACTAACAAAACCTAATTTTACTGATATTCTTGAACACACCTGTTCCTTAGGATGTAAAGAACCTTATTATAACAAAAACCCATTTTGGTACTTTTTCACCAGCATCCACAAAAAATCATGTAACTCGGTTACTAAATATCGCAACAAGGTACCTTTTCGTTTGCACTGCCACATATAAATTTCGTAAGATTTTACGAATTTCCGCTACTATAGATATGAGTTATGACTGACTTGTGGGTTAACGAAATGTTTCTTTTTTGTTTCAGTGCCTGAACCATGTAAGTCAATAGGTAAAAAATTTATTTTTAATACAATACATACATACAAACCGAAAAGTAAATTAAGTGTTTTAACAAATCACACACAATATGACACAGACATACAGACACGTCAAACTTATAACAAGAAATCCCAACAGGCAACAACGTAACAAATATGAGTTATAACAAATATGAGTAAATCATTTTGACCACGTTCCCTGTTGGTTATATTACGTTGAATTCAAAAAAAATATTCAAGAGATTATAATATGGACGCTGTTAAGCATTCGACTAACCCACAAAAAAATTACGTGTAGAGTTATGAATGTAGTTAGTATGTTCTTTAGATGATTTAGATTTTAGAACAAGCGGTACGTTTTCGAGAAAGTATTTCAGGTCGGCTGATTTTGTGATATATCGTCATTCTTGCTCTTCTGGTTACAGTCTGGGCGGTCTGGCTGCCGGTAGTGGTTGCGTTCATTAGTGCGCAACCTTTTTGTCCTGGTTATAATCCTGGATTTTAAAATCATTTTAGTATACATACTGTATACTAAAATGATTTTAAATTATTTCAAAATCATTTTAGTGAGCAAAGGAGTGCTTAACACAAACGTAATAACAATGACAATAGTAATAATTATTAAAGCCTGGCCTTTAACATGACAAGAGGCAGAAGCAAGAGATTGCCATTTCTTTTTATCAGGCGCTCCTTATATTAATAGCATCACCTGGATAAATTAAATGCGCACTAATGAACGCAACCACTACCGGCAGCCAGACCGCCCGGACCAGAAGAGCAAGAATGACGACATGTCACAAAATCAGCCGACCTGAAATACTTTCTCGAAAACGTTGCTACCTCCTTTACTAAAGACTGCATTAAAAATTTAACAACAAAAAATTTTGTGGGTTAGGACCTACGAATAATAAAAACTAAGGAAAAGTAACAACGTCAAAAAACATGTTCTACAATACGTGTCAAAAATGTGTACCTAGGGGTACACATTTTCAATACATTTGCAATATTTAGGTGGCCTTCAGCGGTATCAGGCTGACGTTACAATATGACAGTTCGAAAGGAACCAAATTTTAAAGGGTAATAGTATGGGAGTTACGTTTCCTTAGTTTTTATTAATCGTAGGTTAGGACACAAATTCTTAACAGCGACCATTTAAATTTTGCCTTTTTTTCACATCGAATTCCAAAATAAATAATTAATGATTATGACTACGAAACAGGCACGATTATTGGTACTGATTTAATATCCAGAGTTCTTTAATCTTTTCACCACCCTATTTTTCGGTACTCAAAAAATACAAGAATTATTTCCTCATTCATCGAAATACTTTACAACCATGTAAGTATGTTTATTCTAACTTATTATTTAGGTGGGTGTGCTCCAGGAGGACCAGGCACCGGGACTCCAAACAACGGACCAAAAGGATGGCCCTTGGGACCTCCGAATAAAATAGGATGCGAGGGTCCAAGATGCCCTCGTAATAACGGAAACAATGGAAATAACGTCGTCAGTACAACAGGACCCAATAATAGTGTACACAGTGTTAAAGTGGTCAAAAATAACGTCTTCAACGTTGTGGAAGGATTACTGAACGCATTAAACACAAACACCGGTTTTGGAACAAATCAGGGACAAACTAGTTCTAGCTCACATGTAATAACAGCTAACAAACCATGGAACATCGTATCAGGCACTACAACCGGAAACAATGTAGCACTAAACAATAGCCCATGGAGCTATGTCACCGGTTCGACAGTAAATAACAATATTGATTCTGGGTCAATTATCAACAATGGTCAGAATGTAAACAACAATATTGCCACTTCCGGATCAACAGCTAACATCGTTCAAAACGCAAGAAACACTAACAATGTTGTTTCTGGATCAACTAACAACAACGGTCAAAACATAAACAACAATATTGCCACTTCCGGATCAACAGCTAACATCGTTCAAAACGCAAGCAACACTAACAATGTTGTTTCTGGATTAACTAACAACAACGGTCAAAACATAAACAACAATATTGCCACTTCCGGATCAACAGCTGACATCGTTCAATACGCAAACAACAATAACAATATTGCTTCTGGATCAAGTACCACTGCCAGTCAAGGCATAAATAATATTTCTACTTCTGGAGCAACAAAAAACATCGTTCAAAGCGGAAGCAACACTAACAATATTGTTTCTGGATCAAATAACAATAACGGTCAAAACATAAACAACAATATTGCCACTTCCGGATCAAAAGCTAACATCGTTCAAAACGCAAGCAACACTAACAATGTTGTTTCTGGATCAACTAACAACAACGGTCAAAACATAAACAACAATATTGCCACTTCCGGATCAACAGCTGACATCATTCAATACGCAAACAACAATAACAATATTGCTTCTGGATCAAGTACCACTGCCAGTCAAGGCATAAATAATAATATTTCTTCTTCAGGAGCAACAGAAAACATCGTTCAAAGCGGAAGCAACACTAACAATATTGTTTCTGGATCAAATAACAATAACGGTCAAAACCTAAACAACAATATTGCCACTTCCGGATCATCAGCTGACATCGTTCAATACGCAAACAACAATAACAATATTGGTACTGGATCAAGTACCACTGCCAGTCAAGGCATAAATAATAATATTTCTACTTCTGGAGCAACAAAAAACATCGTTCAAAGCGGAAGCAACACTAACAATATTGTTTTTGGATCAAATAACAATAACGGTCAAAACATAAACAACAATATTGCCACTTCCGGATCAAAAGCTAACATCGTTCAAAACGCAAGGAACACTAACAATGTTGTTTCTGGATCAACTAACAACAACGGTCAAAACATAAACAACAATATTGCCACTTCCGGATCAACAGCTGACATCATTCAATACGCAAACAACAATAACAATATTGCTTCTGGATCAAGTACCACTGCCAGTCAAGGCATAAATAATAATATTTCTTCTTCAGGAGCAACAGAAAACATCGTTCAAAGCGGAAGCAACACTAACAATATTGTTTCTGGATCAAATAACAATAACGGTCAAAACCTAAACAACAATATTGCCACTTCCGAATCATCAGCTGACATCGTTCAATACGCAAACAACAATAACAATATTGGTACTGGATCAAGTACCACTGCCAGTCAAGGCATAAATAATAATATTTCTACTTCTGGAGCAACAAAAAACATCGTTCAAAGCGGAAGCAACACTAACAATATTGTTTTTGGATCAAATAACAATAACGGTCAAAACATAAACAACAATATTGCCACTTCCGGATCAAAAGCTAACATCGTTCAAAACGCAAGGAACACTAACAATGTTGTTTCTGGATCAACTAACAACAACGGTCAAAACATAAACAACAATATTGCCACTTCCGGATCAACAGCTGACATCATTCAATACGCAAACAACAATAACAATATTGCTTCTGGATCAAGTACCACTGCCAGTCAAGCCATAAATAATAATATTTCTTCTTCAGGAGCAACAGAAAACATCGTTCAAAGCGGAAGCAACACTAACAATATTGTTTCTGGATCAAATAACAATAACGGTCAAAACCTAAACAACAATATTGCCACTTCCGGATCATCAGCTGACATCGTTCAATACGCAAACAACAATAACAATATTGGTACTGGATCAAGTACCACTGCCAGTCAAGGCATAAATAATAATATTTCTACTTCTGGAGCAACAAAAAACATCGTTCAAAGCGGAAGCAACACTAACAATATTGTTTCTGGATCAAATAACAATAACGGTCAAAACATAAACAACAATATTGCCACTTCCGGATCAAAAGCTAACATCGTTCAAAACGCAAGGAACACTAACAATGTTGTTTCTGGATCAACTAACAACAACGGTCAAAACATAAACAACAATATTGCCACTTCCGGATCAACAGCTGACATCATTCAATACGCAAACAACAATAACAATATTGCTTCTGGATCAAGTACCACTGCCAGTCAAGGCATAAATAATAATATTTCTTCTTCAGGAGCAACAGAAAACATCGTTCAAAGCGGAAGCAACACTAACAATATTGTTTCTGGATCAAATAACAATAACGGTCAAAACCTAAACAACAATATTGCCTCTTCCGGATCATCAGCTGACATCGTTCAATACGCAAACAACAATAACAATATTGGTACTGGATCAAGTACCACTGCCAGTCAAGGCATAAATAATAATATTTCTTCTTCAGGAGCAACAGAAAACATCGTTCAAAGCGGAAGCAACACTAACAATATTGTTTCTGGATCAAATAACAATAACGGTCAAAACCTAAACAACAATATTGCCACTTCCGAATCATCAGCTGACATCGTTCAATACGCAAACAACAATAACAATATTGGTACTGGATCAAGTACCACTGCCAGTCAAGGCATAAATAATAATATTTCTACTTCTGGAGCAACAAAAAACATCGTTCAAAGCGGAAGCAACACTAACAATATTGTTTCTGGATCAAATAACGATAACGGTCAAAACATAAACAACAATATTGCCACTTACGGATCAAAAGCTAACATCGTTCAAAACGCAAGGAACACTAACAATGTTGTTTCTGGATCAACTAACAACAACGGTCAAAACATAAACAACAATATTGCCACTTCCGGATCAGCAGCTGACATCATTCAATACGCAAACAACAATAACAATATTGCTTCTGGATCAAGTACCACTGCCAGTCAAGGCATAAATAATAATATTTCTTCTTCAGGAGCAACAGAAAACATCGTTCAAAGCGGAAGCAACACTAACAATATTGTTTCTGGATCAAATAACAATAACGGTCAAAACATAAACAACAATATTGCCACTTCTGGATCAAAAGCTAACATCGTTCAAAACGCAAGCAACACTAACAATGTTGTTTCTGGATCAACTAACAACAACGGTCAAAACATAAACAACAATATTGCCACTTCCGGATCATCAGCTGACATCGTTCAATACGCAAACAACAATAACAATATTGGTACTGGATCAAGTACCACTGCCAGTCAAGGCATAAATAAAAATATTTCTACTTCTGGAGCAACAAAAAACATCGTTCAAAGCGGAAGCAACACTAACAATATTGTTTCTGGATCAAATAACAATAACGGTCAAAACATAAACAACAATATTGCCACTTCCGGATCAAAAGCTAACATCGTTCAAAACGCAGGCAACACTAACAATGTTGTTTCTGGATCAACTAAAAACAACGGTCAAAACATAAACAACAATATTGCCACTTCCGGATCAACAGCTAACATCGTTCAAAACGCAGGCAACACTAACAATGTTGTTTCTGGATTAACTTACAACAACGGTCAAAACATAAACAACAATATTGCCACTTCCGGATCAACAGCTAACATCGTTCAATACGCAAACAACAATAACAATATTGCTTCTGGATCAAGTACCACTGCCAGTCAAGGCATAAATAATATTTCTACTTCTGGAGCAACAAAAAACATCGTTCAAAGCGGAAGCAACACTAACAATATTGTTTCTGGATCAACTAACAACAACAGTCAAAACATAAACAACAATATTGCCACTTCCGGATCAACAGCTAATATCGTTCAAAACGCAATCAACACTAACAATATTGCTTCTGGATCAAGTACCACTGCCAGTCAAGGCATAAATAATAATATTTCTTCTTCAGGAGCAACAAAATACATCGTTCTAAGCGGAAGCAACACTAACAATATTGTTTCTGGATCAAATAACAATAACGGTCAAAACCTAAACAACAATATTGCCACTTCCGGATCATCAGCTGACATCGTTCAATACGCAAACAACAATAACAATATTGGTACTGGATCAAGTACCACTGCCAGTCAAGGCATAAATAATAATATTTCTACTTCTGGAGCAACAAAAAACATCATTCAAAGCGGAAGCAACACTAACAATATTGTTTCTGGATCAAATAACAATAACGGTCAAAACATAAACAACAATATTGCCACTTCCGGATCAAAAGCTAATATCGTTCAAAACGCAAGCAACACTAACAATGTTGTTTCTGGATCAACTAACGACAACGGTCAAAACATAAACAACAATATTGCCACTTCCGGATCAACAGCTGACATCGTTCAATACGCAAACAACAATAACAATATTGCTTCTGGATCAAGTACCACTGCCAGTCAAGGCATAAATAATATTTCTACTTCTGGAGCAACAAAAAACATCGTTCAAAGCGGAAGCAACACTAACAATATTGTTTCTGGATCAACTAACAACAACAGTCAAAACATAAACAACAATATTGCCACTTCCGGATCAACAGCTAACATCGTTCAAAACGCAAACAATAACAATATTGCTTCTGGATCAAGTACCACTGCCAGTCAAGGCATAAATAATAATATTTCTTCTTCAGGAGCAACAAAAAATATCGTTCAAAGCGGAAGCAACACTAACAATATTGTTTCTGGATCAAATAACAATAACGGTCAAAACATAAACAACAATATTGCCACTTCCGGATCAATAGCTAACATCGTTCAAAACGCAAGCAACACTAACAATGTTGTTTCTGGATCAACTAACAGCAACGGTCAAAACATAAACGACAATATTGCCACTTCCGGATCAACAGCTAACATCGTTCAAAACGCAAACAATAACAATATTGCTTCTGGATCAAGTACCACTGCCAGTAAAGGCATAAATAATAATATTTCTTCTTCAGGAGCAACAAAAAATATCGTTCAAAGCGGAAGCAACACTAACAATATTGTTTCTGGATCAAATAACAATAACGGTCAAAACATAAACAACAATATTGCCACTTCCGGATCATCAGCTGACATCGTTCAATACGCAAACAACAATAACAATATTGGTACTGGATCAAGTACCACTGTCAGTCAAGGCATAAATAATAATATTTCTACTTCTGGAGCAACAAAAAACATCGTTCAAATCGGAAGCAACACTAACAATATTGTTTCTGGATCAAATAACAATAACGGTCAAAACATAAACAACAATATTGCCACTTCCGGATCAACAGCTAACATCGTTCAAAACGCAAGCAACACTAACAATGTTGTTTCTGGATCAACTAACGACAACGGTCAAAACATAAACAACCATATTGCCACTTCCGGATCAACAGCTGACATCGTTCAATACGCAAACAACAATAACAATATTGCTTCTGGATCAAGTACCACTGCCAGTCAAGGCATAAATAATATTTCTACTTCTGGAGCAACAAAAAACATCGTTCAAAGCGGAAGCAACACTAACAATATTGTTTCTGGATCAACTAACAACAACAGTCAAAACATAAACAACAATATTGCCACTTCCGGATCAACAGCTAACATCGTTCAAAACGCAAACAATAACAATATTGCTTCTGGATCAAGTACCACTGCCAGTCAAGGCATAAATAATAATATTTCTTCTTCAGGAGCAACAAAAAATATCGTTCAAAGCGGAAGCAACACTAACAATATTGTTTCTGGATCAAATAACAATAACGGTCAAAACATAAACAACAATATTGCCACTTCCGGATCAATAGCTAACATCGTTCAAAACGCAAGCAACACTAACAATGTTGTTTCTGGATCAACTAACAGCAACGGTCAAAACATAAACGACAATATTGCCACTTCCGGATCAACAGCTAACATCGTTCAATACGCAAACAATAATAACAATATTGCTTCTGGATCAAGTACCACTGCCAGTCAAGGCATAAATAATTATATTTCTTCTTCAGGAGCAACAAAAAACATCGTTCAAAGCGGAAGCAACACTAACAATATTGTTTCTGGATCAAATAACAATAACGGTCAAAACATAAACAACAATATTGCCACTTCCGGATCAACAGCTAACATCGTTCAAAACGCAAGCAACACTAACAATGTTGATTCTGGATCAACTAACAACAACGGTCAAAACATAAACAACAATATTGCCACTTCCGGATCAACAGCTAACATCGTTCAAAACGCAAACAACAATAACAATATTGCTTCTGGATCAAGTACCACTGCCAGTCAAGGCATAAATAATAATATCGTCACCCCTGGAACAACTGGCAACATCAATCAGAGCGGAAGCAACGGTAACAATGGTTCTGCTGGATCAACTACCGTTCAACGCGAAAATAACAATAACAATGTTGTTGCTACCACCACTAGCCAAGGCATAAATAATAACATTGGCACCTCTGGAACAACTGGCACCATCAATCAGAACGGAATCAACAACAACAATATTGCTGCTGGATTAACCAACAATTATGGTTTGGGTAACAACGGAGGTTCTGGAGGACTCTCTTACCCAAACCCTGCCACAACGTACGGCAGTAATGCTTGGAACAGCAATGGAGTTGGAGTGGGCTCCGGTTATTACGGATCAGGAGCACCAGGTGGCCCCAACTATGGATACAACCCTGTATATAGAAATTATGGTTTTGGCACAATTAGTAACGGAAATAGCGGCTTATATAACACTGGCAGTGGTGCATACTTCAACAATGCAAACGGATATGGTTCGGCAAACACTGGTGCTGGAAGCACTTCGGCAGCTTCGTACGGAATCACCAGTAGCCCCGCAATCGGTTACGGAAACGGATATGGATCTGTAGGCGGACCCAGTCCTCCTAGCTACAGCTACAACCCAGGATACGGAAGCGGCGGCAATGGATTTGGTTCCTATAATGGTGGCAGTAGCAGTTCGGGCGTCTCCAGCGGCTACTCCATTCCCAGCGGTTATCCCGACAGCAGTGTCGGTGCCAGCCAATACCCGGTGAACCCCGTGAGGCCGGCGATCCTGCCCCCCCGTTTTGGAATACCTCCCAGCTACAGCAGACCTGCCACCAGATGTTACTGCACTTCAGGTTCGTACTCGTTATTAACTTAAACAAAATTGTCTGCCTAAATAATCATTACGCTTAATTTATACTGTACTGTACCACAATTACCTTTTGGAATTTGGTGTGTCCACTGGCCAATATCGAAACTAATGGCACCGTCTAGGCAATTGCCATTTGATAAGCTGCAGTATCGTGATTAAGAACAATAATTGTTGTTAACGATGAAGCTCACGCCTCCCTGACAATGTTCTGTAGATCGTTGTTGGTTTCTATTTCTAATTTAAAGTGCGCGCACGATAACTTTGCGCGCGGCTGAAATCGGAACTAACTGTCGGGCGATCGGAACTAACGTTTACATGATAATCGATACGCCTATTCCTATACATAATTTAAATAAGTAAATAAAGATATTAAAGTAAAACTTCCAATGTTATTTAAAAAAATATCATTGGGATTACCCATTTTTTTAATGAATCCCTACGCTGGCACGCCACGTGTCGCGCGCAGAGTTATCGTGCGCGCACTCTACCTTCTGTATTTAATTTTGTTTTTTTTTTAATTACTTTTTTTTTTCACAGGACTGGGCTTCTATGAAATCCCGAACCCAAGGCGCTCGTGGTATTGAAGACCCATATTTTGTATTTTGATAATACAGTATGTTAATTGTTAAATTTTTTCGAAGAAATTTCTTTTTCATTAATATACTTTGATTTTGACGATTTTAATTAGGTACTAATAGATAATAAAACTATTGCATTCCAAAATATTTTTTCTTATCTACCTCCCCTTACTTTTACTTAGACTGTGTGGATTGTATGTGTGTGTTTGCAAATTGCATGAAACCGTTGTGTACCTATCCAAAACTAGGGTAAAATTTTTCTACCTAACAAAACATACTACTAATAAGAACACTGAGTTGTTTTTTTAATTAGCTGTTAGTTATAACTGCAATAATACAAACGTTCCACACCAAGCGGACAGGAAAAAAAGGTCGATGTCTCCGATTTTGATAATATTTGAGTATGTTATACCTGTACATAATATGACTACGTGTACCAAATATTTTTGTAAAATAATGACTAGTTTAAGATCTATAGGACTTTAAAACTCTCGACAACCGGTTGGCATATTATGTTGCTTCGAAGCCGATTAAAGTTGACACTCATCACTCGTCATAAAATTATATTATGTTTTTATTTTTCAACGACTGGATTTATTACTTCATTAACTGAGCTTTTTAACTGTATTTTTGAAAATAAACAATTTTATTTTTTTGCAAAAATAATGCAATTATTTTTTTTCCTTCATTTTCGCAAAAAAATCGAGACGGTCCGTCTTTATTTTTTTTTTTATGAAAATAGCTAAAATTATGTAGAATATTCCTGCACTACTTCCATAATGGGCCGGAAAGTGGTTTAGGAGCTAGACTGAAAATACTACCGAAGGATGGCGTCTGGCCCCACCGCGCCACCACGTGTCGCGCTACCGCATCTATGCCCGCCACTTGAGTGAGTAACCAGATTGTTATATTTTCTGGTAGTTTGTTATTTAGAATGAAACGAATTAAATTTACTGTTAAAATGCTGTTAAATGAATTTATTTAAATTTACAAATTTCTACAATTTTAAATGTTTCACTGGTACTTGTGCGTTTTACACAAGAATTATTAATTGATGTGTGAATGAGACCACGTGCTCGCACTTCCTAGCCCGGGCCCCCGCGCCCTGCTAATACGCATGCCTGTCAACAACAACAAAGCTGTCTTCACTAGTATGAACTATGAAATAAAAAAAAACCGGCCAAGTGCGTATCGGGCCACGCGCTATCTCAGTTACGTTCAAAGGAAATTGAACGAAAAGCTACTTAAAGGTGCTCCCGCGAAGGGATCACCGCGAGCATTCACTTGCAATGTAACATTATAGATTTGTTTTTGAGCATTACATTACACGTGTAATGTAACATTAAAGATTACAATACTATCTCCCTGACTGACGAGCATTCGCGTGTAATGTAACATTCGACTTTGAGCATCCCATAGCTAGTTGATGTTACAAGTTGTATCAAGATATTACACACTGCTGTATTGCTGTAATGCTCGGTTTTGTATCATTACAAGCAAAGGTTCACATTGCAATGCTCGACTCTGTAACGTTACATTACAAGCGAATGCTCCCGGTGAGGGAGAACATTTATACTTCTCCGAATACATTTTTTTTGTTGACCGACTATTACTCAATTATTACTCATGAAGTCTTCTTAGCCGTGAGCCGCGGACAGACAGACCGAAACAAAACAGGACATTTAACGTCCGCGTTTTACCGTGGAAATCGGCGTCCGCGATATTATCGTCCAGAATAATTATAAAAGCGCACGATGTTATTGCTCCTCTACACGATGGACCAGCGCTGGCCCATCAAATGGCGCATGCGATGGATATACAATGGTTGCAACGCCTCTACATGATGGCCGCGTTCAGATGTGAATTGTGATCTAAACGTCTTTCAAGATGGACGTGTAAGCATTAGCCATTGCGGCAATGCAAAACGTACATTTTTCAGTAATTTATAACTTCACCAGATGATCCGGTGAACTTCGTATCACTTCCCTCCTAATATGAACCTTTCCAGGATAAACTACGAATAATTATTTCGAGACTAAAATTAAAATAATGGTTTAAGGTAGTAATGAATGATTGATGATGATAATAATTAATGTAATAATAGCATTATATGCTTTCCGTTCTTAAAACAACGCCGAAACTCCCTAACTTGTATATTTAAAGAGTCAGGAGTTCTCTTAGCATCTTCCGAACCATGGTATACCAGGTACACCTCGGTGCCTTACTTGGTGTCGTAAATTGTCATACTACTTCCTCACTCGACCGCGTTCGGGCACAGACTGGTATGGGCCACGTGTAGATGCGTACCGCCATCTCTGGGCCATTCCCTTTGATGTGTGGCTGAAAAACCGACACCGCCGCCATCTCAGGGCCATCGCTGGCGCCATCAGCCATCCTACCACTACGTCCTCCACACGCTGAGCCATCGTGATGGGCCACTACGATGGGCCATCGTGTAGAGGCGCAATTATGTGTGGTTCAGAAGAGTGTAGACATCGTCATGGCTTATCTATTCTGTGTCATGGCCTCTAACGTGGCATTTTACTTCCCTGAGATATCGTTTTACCGCGAACGTCCGCGATATTACCGTCACGTTAAAAATTATAAAAGCGCACATTCAATGGGTAGGTACTAGGTGGGTAGGAATAATAGAACCTTATTAATGATTAAAAAAAAGTAAGAAGTGTATGTGTGTGTGTGTGTGTGTGTGTGTGTGTATGTGTGTGTATGTGTGTGTGTGTGTTTGTGTGTGTGTATACGTTCGTATCAGATGCAAAGATTTACTTTATCTCTTCAAATTACGGACGCCCAGATATTTGATTGACGTGGCACGAGCAATGCGTTCACAGCTGCACTTTTGCAGGAGGGGGAAAATGTGGTAGGACATTTTTCGCGGTGTAACCTTATGGGTTTATCTATTGGCTTGGAAGCTTCAGTTATATGGAAAAATAGAACTTTTGATTTCGCTGTTTTAAGAGAGAGGAGGTTTTGGTTGAGCCACTTATTTATTATAATCATACCTCTTTCTGCAGCACATAAGGTACTACGCCAACATTTACCTCTGAAAATAGCAACTGTATCGTCTGCGTAGCAAATTAATTCTGCATTAGGAATGTTAAGTTCCAGGATTCCATTCATGTAGAGTATAAATAGAGTTGGGGAGAGTATGCTACCTTGTGGGACACCGAAGGTGATATTTTCTTCCTCACTCAAATAGTTCCCAAGCTTCAGCCTTTGACGTCTATTGCTAAGGTAGCTTTTAAACCAAGAGAGGGCGTTACCTCGTATGCCGAAGCCTTCAAGTTTACGAAGTAGCAGTGGAATCGAAACTGTGTCGAAGGCTTTAGCAAGGTCCAGGAATACCCCAATACTCCTGTTCCCTTCGTCCAGGATCCCGACTACAGTGGAAGTCAACATTCCCACGGCATCCTCCGTACAACGACCTTTCCTGAAACCGAATTGTCGGTCAGATATTATCCCTTTTTTTCCAGATAGTCTACGAGCCTCTTGTTTATCACCTTTTCCAAAATTTTTGAAAGTATAGGTAGTAGTGAGATTGGACTATAATTTTCAATTTTATCTTTTGGGCCAGATTTGTAGATTGGGCGCACTATAGCGGTCTTCCAGCAGTCAGGAAACGTGCCAGATTCTATGCTAAGGTTGCAGAAATGTGTCAGTGGTGTTACGATGCTAGATTTAATGTACCTTAGCAGGAAGGGTGATAGCGCGTCTGAACCCGGGGCGCCTCCAGGTTTTATATCGGCTAAAAGATTTTCAATTTCAGTCGGGTCTACCGGACTCAGGAAGATTGAGTCGGAGGAAATTGTGTTTACTTTTACGGTTTTATGGAGAGTATCTTCGCATTTGATAGTTTTTTTAGAATATTTGAAGCTAATTTTGGAGCTGCATGCGCAAAGTAAGTATTATAAGAATTCACTGCTTGTTGGGGACATGTGTGATTTTTTATTAGTACCTCTGAGTCCGGTTTAGTATGGGGTACTGGGGTATGTCACTGACCTCTTTTATTGCGGACCATAGTCTTTTTGGGTCTCGATGGTTCTTAGCTAGTATGTTATTTTCATGATTTAGTTTAAGTTTGCGTAATAGCTGGTTACAAAAGTTCCGGTATCTAGTATACGTTGTTTTAGCAATTTCGTTATTTGGGTCTCTTTTTGCTTTTAAATGCAGAAGGTCTCTGTGCCGCATACAACGCATGAGCCCGGGTGTTATCCATGGCTTTAAATTGTGTTTCCTTCGGCTGATTTTCATCTCCGTGGATAATCTCTTTACTAGCGTTGTGAGAGTTTTATTTAGGGACATTGTTGCATCATTTACGTCGTTAGCGTTGAGTACATCACTCCAGTCATTTGCTTTTAGACTATCAAGGATTCCTTTGAAGTCTGTTTTTAACTTAATTCTGGACCTGGACTTGTTCGGTTGTGGCACAGTATCTCTTAAAATAATACCAGCTATGGTCAAGCTGTGATCGGTTACAGAGGAGTTCCATACGATACCTAAAGCTTTTTTGCACGGTTTTATAAAGATATGATCGAGGCACGAATTGATACGAGTTGGTATGGAGATAGCAGGGAGGAAGCCATATTCGGTCAACGTGCTAAGGTAAGAGTCCACTGTATTTGACGTTTCATCTACGAGATTTATGTTTATGTCTCCAGCAATTACGGTGTTACTTGCCTCTTTATCAGATTCTAGCATTAGATCAAGAGAA
This sequence comes from Cyaniris semiargus, assembly GCA_905187585.1. Lineage (NCBI taxonomy): Eukaryota > Metazoa > Arthropoda > Insecta > Lepidoptera > Lycaenidae > Cyaniris > Cyaniris semiargus. The sequence continues at coordinate 10,904,178 of LR994567.1, forward strand.
GTTATAAAATTCTGGGGATTAATAATGGACGGCGATCGGTAGATGCCTATAATATTAACGAGCTTCTCGATATTGACCGTGAGGCAATTAGCATCGTCTACATTAGGCTCCTGTGCGTTAGCAGACCAGTGGTTTCTGACGTATATTGCTACTCCACCACACTTATTTATAACCTTTTTGGTGTGGAAAGCAGTGTATCCATAAATTGTGGGGATATAAGGGTCCTGAGTATTAAACCAGCATTCTGTAAATACTAAAACGTCGAAACAAATATCGAGTCCCTTTAGAATGACATCGAGTTGTCCTGTGGCGGCTTTGTGGGCCAGACTTCTCACGTTGCATGATAAAATTTTAAAGTTATACCTTGCAAGAGCTGTTCCACAATCTTCAATTTTATCTACAGAGCAACAGTTAATGGAAAGAGTGTCGTCAATATCATTCAATAAGTCTATATTATCCATAATCAAGGGATGACGTCATAGCTGACAAGGTTTCAAAATAAAAACGTGATTTTGATTTTAGGACCAGCTCATTTGATTTGGTAGTGAGTGTGTTTACATTGACGTATTCTCTAAGGAGTAAATTTATTGATAAACGTAGTACATAATATCTCTATGATTGATAATTTGCCATCTATGTACGAGGACAATTACTTCTCTCGTACTTCGCAGATTCCATTTTGTACTCTGTAAACGGTCGCTAGATGATGTGGATATTCTCAAGCTAATTTGAAATCTAAAATATCCACGGTTTTGTAACTAAATACTTTATTGCATTCATACGGAAAATACACAGGAAAAATTCTCAAAGCAAAAGTAAAAGTCTAAAATGTCAACGTGTCATAGAGAGAAAACAGTAATTCAAAAAACATAATAAAACTCCTTATAAAATCCTCTACAATCCACTAGTGTGATACTGTGTTGTAGATGAATGAATGTGGGGGAAAACTTAACTGTTGATTATTATTCATTAGATGTGTGGTGGTTTTGTGGTGGTCTAGAAGTTGTATGAATAAGAAATAATATATTAATAATAATAATAATTTATAGGTTGTTTGGAGCAAGGAAAGATTTATCTTGGTAGGGATAACAATTGTTAAAGTGCATAAAATCATACAGTAATATAGAATTAAATATTTTTTAAGATTACATGGTTCTAAAGTTATTTTAGGAAATAGTGATTCTGTGGGTCGTTGCCGATTGATTAGAGGGGTGTTTTTGAATAATTTTATCAAGGTCCGCTGTGCTGTTAATTGCGATAACGGGACTACCTTCTGCTCGACGGACAAGAATTCTCCCATTGTTGATCCAGCAGAACCGAAATCAATTTTCCCTGGTGCGATTTCTAGCGTCACGAAATAAAATACGCCTCTGTTTAATGTCAGATGCTAGTTTATAAAGATTTTTCTACTGGGTCCCTGTAAATCTAAATCATTAGAAGATAGTGTGCGGCGACTCTTGACACCTTTCAGCAGTTCATCCCTCTTATTTTTGCGGATTAATCTGACAATAACTGGTCTAGGAGGCGAAGGGCTCGTCACTTGTTCCTGTGTGCTTAGGCTAGGTTTTGATTTTTAAGGACCAACGCGGGCGGCCCAGTCGATGTCTGTGTCCTGCAAGCTAACTCCTAGCTTTGTTCCTATGAACATAGTTATGTGTGATAGGTTTTCGTTTTGGCTTTTTGTACCCCTAAAATTTCAATCTCATTTTTCATAGCAGACTGGGATTGTTGAGCGAGTTGTTCCTCTAGGCTTTCTATTTTTGCCTGCAGTGTTAGAATAATTAAAATTTGGTTTTCGATTTCTTTTATTCTGCGGTCAAAGATACTTATCAATTTTTTCGAGGCATTTTGATAGCCCGTCTGATAAACAGGATTTGTAATCATGCATTTCTTGGCGAAAAATCCGAAGCTCGGCTATGATGTCTGATTCGTTATCACTTATCAGTAGGTGAGTGTTCAGCGGCGATCGGGGAGCTCTAAGCGGCACGTTTACTAGCCCGTGATGTTGTTGCAGTTGCAACCCCGTTGTAGGACTTGTAGGGGGAAGCGCACGCGTCGATTGCGCCCGGTTCCGCGTCTATAGATGATAAGTTACGGCAGCCAGAGCATAACCAATTTTCCTGGTGAATTGGGTCTCCCATAGTTGTGTTGACGCAAAAGTAGTGGAAAGTTTTCTTGCATTGTCTGCATTTGAGGCAACGGGGAGTGGTGATTGTTTGTGAGCATTTAAAGCAGCTTTTCTTCATTTTGCCCGGATAATTTGTGACGTTATCAGCGTGAAGGGACCTTATTGTCGGTATTGAGTTATTAGCATCCCCATAATCTACATTTAATAAACTATCGAACCATGTAAATAACATGCGTGTAGGTCTGGCAAATATTTAAAAAAAATGTTGAAACTCGGAAGTCGTAAAAGGTGATATTGAGAAAATCGCATTCAAACTTCGAAACCCAAAAAAAGTATGTTATTGTGGGAAGTTATATAGATATTATGCTTTTTCAGAAGTACATTATATATGGTCTTTTAGATTTTAACTTCAATTATATAATTTTATAGCCTTATTCCCGTTTTTTACCACGCCAAAGTGCATGATGTTTTGAAAATGCCCAATGTGGTTTTAATAAATATTTCATTTATAGTATGTTTTCTATAGTATTTTATGAAAGAATAATATAAAACGGGTAAGTTTTTACTAAATAAAAACGACTTCAATATTAAACGACATTGTTTAGTATATTAAAAAAATATTTGAACAAATGAAACATTGTGCTTCATTAATCTTATTAATCAGTCAAAATTAACAAAAATTTAAATTTACTATGCTTAAAAATAGTCAAATGAGATCAAATATATAAAGTTCTATTAAAAAAAGTAACTTTTTTCAGTCTTAAAATTCGAGTTAAAGTTTAGTAAAAAGCTGGTACAAACTCTAAAGTCTAAACATTTTATAAAAGGGACCTTATTGTCGGTGATTAAAAATTTAGTGATATCACATAAAAATGAATATAAATTTTGATTAACATTGAGGTTCTTATTTTTAAAATAACTTTAATTATCCTTTAGTAACAAGACGTGTACCAAAACATGCAATTTCTCTTAGTTATCATAAAATATATTAAAAGGGACCTTTATGTCGGTCGTTACATTTTTAGTAATAAAGTTAAAAGAAGATACAAAAATACTATTAATTTCGTAGTTGTAACAACGAATTATAATTTGTCTCTCTATTTATACAATATTTAGGGCCTGTTTCACCGCTTCCTGATAAAGCTCCAAATATCTATCCATCACATAAAAATATCTGCCATATAAATCCGCCTGATATATTTTTTTGGTTCCACCACGTACGTCTCTGTTAAATTAGGCGCCAGATAATGGGTTGTTTTCTTTTTTAAATATCCACCAGACGGCGCGACGGTAGACACTTCTAGATTTCCTATTGGTTCCCCACTGATCTGAAATTATCTGCAGGTTGGCATCACTGACTACATATTGGTTGTGTTTCTAAAAATTTCAGTGTACTGTCAAGTGTGACATAAATAAAAATATCTTAAACCTAAGCGATCATTGGCCTAAGCGATTAAGCCAGTATACTGGTAATAGTTTAGGAACACGCTGACATAATAAAAACTTGTCAAACTGAAAACTGACAACTGAAAAAGTTTTGGCGGCCATGTTACTTTGAAACTTCTTCTACTTTTTATTGTTGGTGTGGTTTTTATTATTTTTTCCCAAATTGTGTTATTTGGGTTTTTGATGTTCATTATTGGTAAAATATTGACCATTAAATATCCGTTATCGTGCACAAATGCAGGTAAGATGTTGCCAAAACCAAAATTTATAATTCCTGTGACATTTGGTGTGAATAACGATAAATAGGGCTATTTATTCCGTGAGTTTTAACTAAAACATCGTTATAATAACTTTATTATTCTATTCGTTGAAATATCATTGTGTCTTTTTCAAATTGAAATGTATCAAGTTTTACATTATTTTGCCCAGTTTTGTAGCAATTATTGATGGTATTACCGATAGTTGTTTACCCATACGCCATCTAGTTACTAAAAAGAAAACTGTTCGACAATCAAATTAAAAAAATAAGAAAATGCCTCATTATCTGTAACCTTATTTGACAGTCGGAGCGGCAACGTCGCAATTTCCTATCGTACGTTCCATTTTATGCCTACCTTATAATGGAACGTACGATATTTTCATAATTTCACTTTATTTATTAGAAAAAAACACCAACAAAAATAGAGTTGACGTATGTATTTATGGATTAATTAAAGTTTTACATAAGATTTGTTATAAAAGAGTCAAAAGCTTTTGACACAACAACATACAATATCAATTAATGTGCAAGGAATATGAAATACGTAAAACGAATCGTAGGTGACACCAAAGAGAATATAATCACTATGGGTGACAACTGACACCAAAATCCAAATTTCAAGACATTTGAAAATATTTCAGTGTTCTATGTAGTTTCTTGAATTTTATTTATATTATGTACTGAAGTGAAATTGAAAATTCGTTTCTTGAAGTCCTTATCACTATACTGCTTATGGGTTTTGAGCGTAGCGTAAATATCTGCGCGAAGGAAAATTATACGGATTTTCATAGACATAATTTAGAAACCTAATAAAATCTTCCACGCTTTTCTCTGAACACGATTTCGTTGGAAACAGACAATTAAGACAATCAAGGAAGCCTCAAGGAAGTTCTATTGAACTAGTGATACAATTTCTAAAGATTGAGGTTAAGTCGAATGGAGGAAATCATAAGGAAACGACTAAGATGGATTTGTGTCTCCAATCTCTCCAGCATGCTGTACTCTCAGTCTCATGCAGTTCAGTCTTTAGTTGGAGACTAGACAGTTGATACCTATATTTGAATAAACTCTGTAATCTGTATTAATAATACATGTATCAGATGCCAAAGTTTATTTATACAGAATAAGAATATTATGAAACAAACATTTGCTATATAAGTATGTCTGTGCGAGTACAGTGATGGGCAAATGCAACAAATACTATCTTTGTATTGGCATCTTATTTATTGTATTTGATTATTGTAGATATATTGGTGCAACGGATACACGGAGGGACTAAATTGTTATCCCAGAATCCCTGCAGGACATGGCAGACAATTTACTGATCCCAATGACAGCTAGTGATACAGTGGGTGGTAAATATTTTCATTAGATAAAATCCTTGATAAAAAAAACATAATGTAGATTTTAAAGTATGTTGTTTGTTTCCAGATTCCAGAATAGATATACTTGTGCTTAGTACTTCTTGCCAAGTGGACATAGACATTGTGGAACCTTCACCAAAAGTATGGGCCAAAAAAACAAACTAACCCATCAATCCCCAAGCGGCAGCCGGCTGTCGCATAACAATTGAAAATCTATTATGTCTGTGATACCCATGATTGAGGTGCTACAGATCAAAAAAACATCCTGCTCTGTGTAAGTTTTCCTAATACTGAATAAATATTTAATATGTTAAAACCACACAGTCCACAGTGGACTTTTAGAACATTTAAATTACATTCACTCAGTTTTCATTTCAATTCATCCTTTGATCATGTCAGTTTCCTGTCTCATCAGATATAGAGAGTGAACCTGTGTGTTGCACTATAAACATGTTCAGTGCAGCTGGTTGATGTTGATCTTGGGCAGATTTGCCTCCCTAGCTGAAGTTTGCAGGATATCATTATTTAATTATTTGTCATGAAATACTTGTATATTAAAAAATATGTATTTTTTTACAGGTAAACCCAAAGCAAAAAGATCTTTTGATAAATTAGCCAAAGAAAAGTTAGAAATTGTAAAGCTACAAAAAAACCCTTCTTGAGTAAGAACTCCAGGAAAAAAATTTAAGAAACAGCTGATGCTGAAGATGGAAATGCTTTATAAAAGAGTAACTTGAAATGTAGAAGGAATAAAGGCCTTTTTTCCTTCTCCATTTCAAGTAACTCTGTTAGTTTTAAAATGTGAATTAGAAAATAAAAAGTAGTTTTAAAAATTAATTTTAAATATTTCAATTGTAACAGTGATTGAATATTGAAGGTTAATAACATATATTTTTTGCATTAAAACTTTTATTTTTCTCTTAAATTTATTGACACATTCTATTTTGAAACACTTTCATTATTTTGTTACATAATAAAACTTAACTGCCATTAACCTCATCAACCGCATAACTATTCCGTCTGTCTGTCTGGTCTGCCTGCCTGTCTGTCTGTCTGTATCTCCAGGCTGTAACTCAAAAAACGGTAAAAGCTAGAGATATGATACTTTCACAGATTATGTATATCTCTTGCCGCTCGCGCTATAACAACAAATACTTACCTACTAAAAACAAAATAAAATTAATATTTATTAGCTCCCATACAACAAACATGATTTTTTTTTTGGCCTACTTTTGCTCTGTAACGGAACGGAACCCTTTGTGCGCGAGTCGGACTCTCACTTGGCCAGACAGATCGAGAAAGACACAGACAGAGAGAGACATACAGACAGACAGAGAGACAGACAGACATACATACAAACAGACAGACAGACAACGAAGTCTCAGTAATAGGGTCCCGTTTTAACCCTTTGGCTCTTGGGTACGGAACCCTAAAAATCATCAAATTCATCTTCTAAAATCTCTAAAAGATCCATGTTTATTCAAAATATCATTACAATATATTAACTTGAAAGTTCATATAAAGTGAACCAGTGAACTGCATCATTACTAGGGCATCGAAACCCGGACCCAATTTTCAAAACCCGGGTTTTCGGGTTTTTGTTTGATGAAAACCGGGTACCCGGGTTTTTCGGGTTTTTTCGGGTTTTTTAACAATTCAAAAATTAACAATGCGAAAATACTTTACATATGATTTTCTGTGATTGCCATCACCTATTCAGTAAAATACTATTTAAGTACCATTGTCAGGGGTTGCAGCAGTGCCCAACCAATTCTCGAGTAAGCTGGCACGGCCGTATCATACTTTTATCGAAGCGACTATTTTACCTCTCCTATATTTTGAATCTTATCAAAGCTAGGGATTAAGATTTCCGGGCCAAAATTGAGTATTACAACAAGCTTCACCTCCAAATATTACATATATTATTTAATGTACCTATTTGTATTTTATGAAATATATAAAAATCTATCCAGAATTTTTGAAGACATTAAATGGAAGAATAACCTTAAATATAAAACGTATGCCAACAAATCTATATTTAATCTTTTACATTTTTATTGCTTATTTTCAAATTATTAATAACTAGATGACGCCCGCAACTTCGTTGCGCCAAAATTCGTTTATCGCGCGGGAGCCGTACATTTTTCCGGGATAAAAAGTATCCTATGTCCTTTCCCGGGACTAAAAGTATCCCCATACCAAATTTCAGCAAAATCGGTTCAGCGGTTTAGGCGTGAAGAGGTAACAGACAGACAGACAGACACACTTTCGCATTTATAATATTAGTATGGATTATTTACTCCTAATTGATGTTGGCATACTTTATACCTGTAAATAAATTTTTGTGCCTAGTTTTTACCTGAAATTGCCTTTTGTCTGTCTTGCTACGGTATGAAGCCGAATGTTCTTTGCAATTTCTTACATTAAATCTTTGAAAAATCTTACATTACACTACACCTCAAAGCTTTTTTTTTTGACGACCTCTGTGGCTTAATTGGTGGGCTGTTGGTAGCTCAAGCCGGGGGTCGCGGGTTCGAATCCCGCCGACGGAACAAAAGTTTTCAAAGTTCCTGGGTCATGGATGTGTATTAAATATGTGTATAATATAATAAAAACCTTAAATTTATGTATACTATAAAAGTATTAAATATATTTCCGTTGTCTGGTACCTGTAACACAAGTCCATCAGGTACTTACCATGGGGCCAGACTGACGTGGTGTGAAGCGTCCATAGATATTATTATTATTATTAATATTTTGTAGTTATTAGTTCTAGTCACAATAGACAGAATTCATGTCAGATAACCATGTAATTGATCAGAACAGACCAAGTGGCAAATGCGGATGGTTGCTTTTAATGAGTTTGGAAGACTAACCATGGTAGTATGGTGTTACACACAAGAAATTGTCTCTGGCGCTGGTGCTGATAAAAACTCGGCTTGTATTTCATCTGGGTTCACTAAAATCACGTGTTTTAATAATTCCGTAGTGATTATGACATCCACGGGCGGCTAAGGAAAGCCATCATTCGTCCTATTATGTGTTACCAACATCAGTCTCTCAAGCAATGAAAAGCAATCTGCCGCATTTGCCAGTCTGCAATACTGGAATACAAAATGGTTTCACATCATACTTGATGGAAACTCCTCTGCATGGTTTTGTTAGTTTATAGGGGCTGGTTGCTCTCTTGGAACCTTTTTACTGATTGCATTGTCTTAATATTGTCGTTATTTGTTATATTGTGAATATATTAAATAAATATGACAAAAAGCATAACGACAAACAAAAATCTCTTTTAAGGTTTTTAGTAAGTTAGACGACTGAAAATAATGACTTTTAATTGGAAAGAAGACTGGGCGTGATACCGCAGCAGGGCACAAAAAATATTTTTAGTAAAAATACTGTATGCCAAAATTGCCAAACATCAGATCAGTATAAATTATTACTATTTATTTGACAATCAGCAATAAAAATATCTCATTCGAATGAAAATTTCAGTTGATAACACGAAATAAAGATTTGTTGACTTATCATTGATTTTTTATGACTGTAGATATTTGTGATTATTTTAGAAAGGATAAAATTCGAAAATTGTATTAATAATATGTTTTATTAAATACTTAACAAAAAGTAAGCTATCATTGTTCCATACACTGTCTTCAAAAATTCCTGACAGGTTTTTAAATATTCCAAAAATACAAATATCCCTAAGACTTTGTTGATGGATCAGCAACGGTCCATACAAGTTACAACGTTTTGTCACTAACTAGTGACTTGCCCATCATCAAAAGTCTACGGTACTTTCAGCAGACTTAGAACCCTTTGAATCTGTCCACACTTTATTTTGTAAGCCTTTGATCACATAATAAAGAAAACTGTGGTCAATCACTGAATGTTGAATGAAAACTATAAAATAAGTTTAACAAGACTTGCTTCTTTGAAATTTGAAAACTTTTTGCGATGGATAGATTGTTTGAAGATACTTGGCTTTTTTTACATTGAATAGTTTTGGTAGGATTATCAAAATATTATTATTAATAAATATTTTTGTGACAAGTAGTCTTTTATGCTCTTGAAACGAAACTTTTACTCTAAAATATTATATTTTGTTTAATTATGACCAATAGAAATATTTAAACCTATACTTATGTTATAAAATAAAGAATTTGTATGTTAGTTTGTTATAAATGCCTTAAAATATCAGGTATTGCCTTCAATAATTATCAAAAAAACGAAAAACCCGAAAAGCTCGAAAAACCCGGGTTCCATTTTTAAGACCCGGGTTTTTTCGTGATCCCCAAAACCCGGGTTTTCCCGGGTTTTCGGGTTTCGGGAAAACCCGGTCTCGATGCCCTAATCATTACGAAAAACTGACAAAAATATAACAGGCTGGAAATTTTGGCGCGATCTCAAAAATAAAAAAGTTTTGTTATCTGACAAATAAAACCTTTAACAGCCGCATGATCGGGCTGATAGGATATCGGGGATTTTATCTGCTTGATTGGCTTATCAGACACTTGTGGAACAGATTTTTTGGCACTATCTGTCAAATAAGTTGTTAATAGCCTATTTGGCACTTTATCAGGAAGCGGTGAAACAGGCCCTTAGGGCATAAACTGCGTTAAGCGGGCACCCGCGCGGCTTCATACAAAAGTGACCCGTCGCGGGAAGCCGCGCGGCAAACCGTCGAGGGCAGGCGGGCCCCGCGCCCGCGCAACGGAGCCCGTCTCCCCGCGCGACGGTTCCCGTTGCGGGGGCAGGCGCGGGGCGCGCCGACAGGAGCACGCGCGGGCTAGTTCAGTTAATGACGCTATGTGTAGGGCATCGAAACCCGGACCCAATTTACAAAACCCGGGTTTTCGGGTTTTTGTTAAATGAAAAACCGGGTACCCGGGTTTTTCGGGTTTTTTCGGGTTTTTTTACAATTCAAATATTAACAATGCGAAAATACGTTACATATGATTTTCTGCGATTGTCAGCACCTACCCAGTTAAATACTATTTAAATACCATAGTTTCGGGTCACAGCAGTGCCTAACCAAGTCTCGGGTAAATGGGCACGGCCGTATCATACTTTTATTGAAGCGACTATTTTACCTCTTCTATATTTTGGATCTTATCAAAGCGTACTTTTTGCCCGAAAATCTAAATTTTAAAAATTTAGATTTTCGGGCCAAAATTACGTGTTAGAACAAGCTTCACCTCCAAATATACATGATGTATTATTAAAATGTATTTGCATTTTATGAAATATATAAAAATCTATCACGAATTTTTGAAGACAGTAAATTGAAGAATAAACTTTAATATAAAACGTATGCCAGCAAATATTTATTTAATCTTTTACATTTTACTGCTGATTGTCAAATTATTCATAATTATTTAGTCCTAATTGATGTTTGGCATACCTTATACATGTGACTAAATTTTTGTGCCATAGTTTTTATCTTAAATTGTTTTTTTCTGCCTCGCTATGGTATGAGGCCGATTGTTCTTTGCAATTTAAGTTAATTTTCTAACTTACTGAAAAATCCCTCAAAGAATTTTGTCGTTATTTTTTCTAGTCTATTGTGACAGAATTCGTGTCAGATAACCATTTAGTTGACCAGACCAGCCCCCCTACCATGAGCTCTTATAGCAGTATTACTTTAATATTAGTTTCAGATTTGGCACAAACAAAAAACATAGTTTGTTTATATAAATAGAAATCATGTTTGCTTATACGAAATCCAAAAGTAATAAAGTAATACTGCTATAAGAGCTCATGGTAGGGGGGCTGACCACTCGGCAAATGCGGAAGGTTGCTTTTTATGAGTTTGGAAGATAAACCATGGTGTCATAACAACCCCGGCTTGTATTGCATCTGGGTTCACTAAAATCACTGTATTAATAATTCCGCAGTGAGTATGTCATCCACGGCGGCTATAGAAAGATCATTCGTCGTATTATGTGTTACCATCGTTAGTCTCCGAAGCTCATGAAAAGCAATCTGCCGCATTTGCCAGACTGTAATGCTAGAATACAAAATGGTTTCACATCATAAGAACCAACTTGATGGAAACTCCTCTCGATGGTTTTGTCGGTTTCTAGGGGCTGCTTCCCTGGAGTCTTTTTACTGGTTGCATTGTCTTAGTATTGGGTTCATTTTACCAGTTTATTTCAACTTAGGGCTAGGTTATCTGATATGATTATGACTATTGTGAATTTATAACAAATAATGACAAAAAGCTTTAAGAGGTTTTTTAGTAAGTTAGAGACTTAAAATTGCAAAGAAGACTGGGCCCCATACCACAGCAAGGCACAAAAATGTATTTTTAGGTAAACATCAATTAGTACTAGCTAAAAGCCCAGCTTTGTGGCTCGCGTCGTTTTTTCCGTGGTAATAATCTTTAAAGCAGTTTTTTTTATATATTTTAATAGTAACCAAACCTTGACTAACCGATGATAACACATCTACATATAAATAAACTTTACTATGTTAAAACACAAATCAATAGGCGTAGTACTTTTTCCGTGTTTTTTCGGGTTTCGGTAAAGTGTACCACAAAAATGCTTAGGTTGTGGGATATACTAGGGCTCGCTTCGCTCGCCCTGATTAATTATTGTTATAAATTTGACAATCAGCAATAAAAATATCGCATTCGAATTAAATTTCCAGTTTATAAAACGAAATAAAGATTTGTTGACATATCATTGATTTTTTTATGGCCATAGAAAAATCTGTGATTGTTTTAGAAACAATAAAATTCAGAAAAGTGTTTTAATAAACATAATAAAACATTATTAGATACCAAAACATAAGCTATCATTCTTCCTTTTACTGTTTTCAAAAATTCCTGACAGGTTTTTAGATATTCTTTTATAGAGACTTTGTTGATGGGTGTATTTTATCAGCAACAGTCGATCCAAGTTACAACGTTTTGTTACCAACTATGTGGCTGACTTGCCCATAATATCAAAAGTCTAAGGTACTATCAGAGAAGTTGATTCCTAGGCAGATGGTGGACATACATAGTATGGTCGCGTTACGTCAAACCCAGGCGACAGATCATAATTAACATTGAATTGACATGATCCGACCAAATGACGTCTGTCAACTGCCTAGGAATCAATTTCCTCAGTTGTACTTTCAGCAGACTTAGAACCCTTTGAAGCTGTTTTCTTTTGACATTGTTTTCTTTATTTCTTAAGCCTTTATCACAAAATGAAGAAAACTGTGGTCAGTCACTGAATGTTGATTGAAAACTATTATACTTCTATGAGATTTGAAAAATTATTGCGATGGATAGATTGTTTGAAGAGACTTTGCTTTTTTACATTGAATAGTTTTGGTAGGATGTTCAAAATATTTATAAATATGTTTGTGACAATTAATCTGTGAGTTGTGACGCGCTAAAAACGAAACTTTTACTTTAAAAATATATTTTATTTTGTTTAATTATGAATAATATAAATAATTAAATCTATACTTATGTTATAAAGATAAATAATTTGTATGTTAGTTTGTTATAAATACCTTAAATCAGGTTTTGCCTTTAATAATAATCAAAAAAACGAAAAACCCGAAAAGCTCGAAAAACCCGGGTTCCATTTTTGAAACCCGGGTTTTTTCGTGATCCCAAAAACCCGGGTTTTCCCGGGTTTTCGAGTTTCGGGAAAACCCGGTCTCGATGCCCTAGCTATGTGTTAAGCGCATCACAGACGGTGAAGATACTATAATATTTTATCTTAAGATGCCCAAATATAAAATATTATAGTATCTTAGGCTATCACACACGGCTAAGATACGATATTATTAAAAATTTGTTCATTTCCTTACGAGTCTGCGTTGGTGCCACACGTATTCCTTGTTAGAGTTCTATATACAGGGTGATTGACTATGAGTGATACTGCCTTACTTCTTGATTTGTTAGACAGCTCCTCAGACGATGATTCTGATATAGAATGTGAAATGCAGATTGCAATAGCACATTCCAAAAGGAGAAAAAATTGGATAGAGCCTCACATAAAGAAGAGAAAAACCTGCGGTGAATTTAACCTTTATCAAGATCTGTCAACGAAGAAGTTATAAGAGTATTTTAGAAATTCAAGAGAAACATTCATTTCGATTCACGATTTGATTAGGGAAGATATAAAAAAGCAAAATACAAACATGCGACAGAGCATTTCCACTGAAGAGCGTCTATCAGTTTGTTTTGGTTTTGTTTCCCCCTCTACGTTTTGGACGCGGCACGGAGCATCCCATTAGTATAGGTGTACCAGAATCTGATGGCAATTTTTGACAGCAGATTTTTAAAAAATATCCTTGATCATTGGATAAATTTTTACATTTGCATGTTTAACACACAGAATCAGCCGCTATAAGAAGAAAAACGGATCAAAATGTTTTATTCCAATTACCCCCGTATTGCTAGAGTCATTTTATTTTCTCACTTTTTGCCATCAGATTCTGGTAGACCTATACGTCCGATCACCGATGAGCCCGCGCACTGCCCGACACAAAAACACCCTGTATTCATAAAGATTTATATTTCGCATCTTAAGATAACATATTAAGATACGAAATATATATTTCCATATCGCTCGGTATCTTAAGATACAAAAGATAAAATATATTCAACGAAAGGGCTCACTTGTTTTTTTTTTTTTGCTAGTCGTCGTTTTGCTAAGTAATAATATATTAAGTTCTCCATCGATGACTGTACATGCACAATGTTAAAATTAAACTGGAGACACTGCGTAAGTCGGGTCTCCGCGACGGGTCCCGCGACGGGGACCGCTGCGTGTTCACGCGCGTGCTCAAGCGACGTGCGCCCGTCGCGGGTGCCCGCTTAACGCAGTTTATGCCCTTAATGATAAATCAACGGGCGGTCAACCTTTAAATAAACCAATTAGGGTAAATTGTCGTAACTGGCCACATAATATTATGTGTCCAGTTAAGACGATTATGACCGATTTGCCATTATTGCCGAATTGCCATTTATGCTGGGGCCACAGTAACGTCTAATGCCGTTAATTATCGCGATAACAAACACAAGCTCGAGCACCAACTGACGCACTGACGACTAACGAAAAAACGAATTAACAGGCGGGTACGCAGCGAGTGAGCGCATGGGCAGAACCGACGCCACGAATCAGAAAGAGACAACAAATCCTTTGATACACGCCGCCACCGCGTCTCGTCGACTAGTATCGTCAAGTCAGCTATCCCCAACCTACGGGTTGGGTTAGGTTAGATACGCTACGGCGTATCTGTACACTGTGGCCCGCGTGATGTTAAACTATTTTGAAATTCACGCCCACCGGCAAAATAATGTAGTCGTGAAATTTTTTCCACTTTTAAATCATTAATTTTGAAGAAAGTTGTTTTTGAACCCTAAAAAAATTTTGTTGCTGCCCGCGACACCAAGACCAAAAGATATTTGTGGCCCGTATGAAAAAAAGGTTGGGGACCACTGGTCAAAGTATTTGAACCCGATACCGTGCCGACAGAAAGCCGCAATCGACTCTCGGCCACTCTCGGCTGCAGCACCGACAATAAGGTCCCTTTTTTACTAAACTTTAGGTTCAATTTTAACCTATAAAAAATCGTTTTTAAAGCCTGTGTCTTTGTTATATCAAAATTTAGAGTCTGTTTATTAATATGGAGCAAAAAAAGAAAAAATGATTTTTTTCGACGTTTTAATTTAAAGGCGATTATCTCGGAAACTAGAACCGACAACAAGGTCCCTTTTCCCAGATAACGTCACATTTGTTGAATGTAAAGAAATCCTCAGTTGAATTCAGAAATTACTTCAAAAAAACAGGATATTAGAATTGTGAATTCGTTATTGTGTTTAAACTGTGGTGAGATGACACATATGAAAATCAACGGGAGCGAGTGAGAAGGATGCGCCGGTCCGAGCGGTAGCAAATAATATATATTCTGTGGCGGTAGGTAGGTGGTCAGCTGAGCATACACTTTTAAATGCTTATTTCTTGGTAAATAGTGGTAAATAGTTGAATAAAATTATCATACCACGAGCTTAGGGCCCTTTGGCATTAGTGAGATACACTTTCTGGTAGTAATATATCTATTTAACTTCACAAATGATTATTTTACACAGTAAAGAGCTGTTGCACCGAAGCGCGCCAATTCCTTTTCAACCTAACACTTTTCAAATACTTTCAATATACTTTCAAATACTATGTGTCTTAATTCATTTTTACTGAGTATTTACTCTGGTCAGAGTAAATACTACAGTGCTTACCCATCCCTAGTCACTCCCACCCATAGCTCCCACCTTACACCTTCCGTGTATTCCCGTGTACCGTGTGCCAGCGTTGAGCTACGTGTGCATCTATTCGAGCAAGCTACGTGAGTCAATTCGTGCGTAGCATGTCCGTGGGTTGCAGTGGACACAGTCACATATATTTTCTTGAAAAGCGAAGCTTGAGTCTTGACGCACGTGCGTAGTCTCTCCGTACGCTGCGGTGGATTGGCGCCTTTATCAAAAACTAGCGGTACTTTAACGGAACCCTATATTGCGCGTGGCCCGACACGCACTTGGCCGGTTTTATATTATGTATATTAAAGTTCAGTGTGAAAGTAGCAGCGCTGAATTTTTTTATGTGATTTGTATGGGTAAGCGCCCGAGGGTCATGAATTTTCCCATACAAAAATAAAAAAGTTACTCTTTCAGCGCTGATACTTTCACAGCGTACTCCATATGGGGGCCCCATGCACACCCTAAACTTAAAGTAATATCACAGTTTTGTGACACTGTTATCTATACTATTTTTTTTTTAATATTATAAAGCGGAAGAGTTTGTTTGTTTGAACGCGCTAATCTCAGGAACTACTGGTCCGATTTGAAAAATTCTTTCAGTGTTAGATAGCCCATTTATCGAGAAAGGCTATAGACTATATTTTATCACGCTAAGACTAATAGGAGCGAAGAAATAGAGGAAAATGTGGAAAAAACGGGGGAAATTATTTGAAATTGCTTATTATCTTAAAGAACTACTGGGGCAATGTTTATGTTATTTGGCACACATGAAGAATAAACCACGTGAAGGGACATAGGCTATTTTTTTGCGGAAAAATGTACGGTTTCCGTGAAATTCCTAAATTACACGGGCGAAGCCGCGCGGAACATCTAGTATTTTTTATTTTTTTTATTTTATGTAATAAGGGGGCAAACGAGCAAACGGGTCACCTGATGGAAAGCAACTTCCGTCGCCCATGGACACTCGCAGCATCAGAAGAGCTGCAAGTGCGTTGCCGGCCTTTTAAGAGGTAATAGGGTAATAGGGGAGGGTAGGGATGGGAAGGGAAGGGAATAGGGGAGGGTAGGGATGGGAAGGGAAGGGAATAGGGGAGGGTAGGGAAGGGAATAGGGTAGGGGATTGGGCCTCCGATAAACTCACTCACTCGGCGAAACACAGCGCAAGCGCCGTTTCACGCCGGTTTTCTGTGAGAACGTGGTATTTCTCCGGTCGAGCCGGCCCATTCGTGCCGAAGCATGGCTCTCCCACGTATTTATATACATATAACCTACTAGTCTCAGACTTTTACAGTTTACTTATAAAGAGATCCACATTCCACGCTGAGTACGAGTTATAAGATCGAAAACGCTCAGTGAGCGGAAAAATAGCTCACAACGCGTTGCGGTCACAGTAAAACATCCACAACGCGAAATTTGTGTTATGGCTCTAATGAAAACGGGCACAACGCGGTGTGGCAATTACAGAAAACCACATAGCGAAATTCGTGTCGTGGCTGACATACTCTCAGTCTCAACGCGTTGTAACAATGAAGAAAAGCCATGGCGCTTTCTGAGCATTCATTGTTCTAAGTTCTAACCATATCACGAAAAATAAAATACCATTAAAATTATAAAATTATTTCATTTTATTAAAATTTAATTCACTGTATAACACCAGCCACCCTCCATAATAGAACAGTTGATTAAAGCAGCCGGAAAAATTGCCGTGTGGTGCTGACTCCGACCTCTGAAAAGATAAACGAGTGTTTTTACTTATTAATAGTAATACCCACAAAATAAATATTTTCAATTTACTCCGTCAGGGCTGCTACTTTCACAGCACTATATAAGGGAACACCCTAAATTATTATCACTTCGTTTTGTCACACCACATGTACCTACACACCTTGAGTATATTATTATACCAGACTATAACAAAATATGCTTCCCTTTGTCAGGGCTCGGAAACCTGGTTAATCTCCGCGATCCTGTTCGTTAGAAACGCCATACATTTCCAAAAGAGGGTTTTCATTCCGATTCCGCTCTGAATGGACCGAAATTATTACTGGTTTTGTTCAAAGAGCAAAATGAAACTGTAGTTCAGTCAAGAAAGTAGTTGTAGAATGCGTGAACGGGAACCTAAGCGATTTCTGTAGGAACTTATTCAGGGTATAAAACACAATATTACTTGCACTTTCATCATCATCAGGTGTAGTACACCTGATGATGATTTATTTCGAAACCGGTCGTATTTAATTAAAAATTGTAGTAATTAATGAATATAGTGGAAAAAGTGCAAGTAATATTGTGTTTTATTTGTGTTTAAAATGAATTTCCATCAAGAACCGACAGTACAATCAATTACATATATGAGAAAAATGTTTGCCTATTTTTGGGCTATAACGGTACGGAACCCTTCGTGTGCGAGTTCGACTCGCACTTGGCCGATTTTATTTAATGGATAAAGAAACCAGCAGACTGATCACTGCCGCCCATGGCCACTCGCAAGATCAAAGGAGAGAGAGAGAGACTAGAGAATACTCCATAGACATATAACTTTAAGTTTTGTGAGTTAAGTTCTTAATTCTTAAAATTCCCACAAGGATTTTTGTGAAATCGGGGATTTTTTGGCGAATACGCACGATTCCCTAGAGATCTATTTATACCGAAACTTGGCTTCACTATAACATTAAAATTTCGCTACACCGCTGAACTATGAGGACATTTTGACTTATATTTTAGAAAAATGGGCCAAGCGAGGCTACTAGATATTAAGGCCATCCCCCGAGCAAACGACCTTGACCATACATTTGACGCGTTGCCGAGATCGCACAAAAATCCTATTTTTTTTAATTATCTTAGTTCAAAATTGATCTAAAAAAAATTTAAAACGGGGAATATATTGTAGTTAATGAAATTGTCTATCTATTGTCGTGTGTTTCAAATAAACGTAATTTGTAAATACTAGGGAGATGCTGAAAGTATGCTTCAATTTTAATAAATCGGTATTACTTTGGAAGCTAATATCATGAGTATAATAAACTAAAATAGAAAATTTAAAACGGGGAAAGGAATGTTGATATACTGAAGATTATTGCTGTATTTTTATTATAACTTTGTAGCTTTCAAATTATGAGTTTATAAGGCTCTAAGGCCCGTATTTTTGGTCAGTACTCAAGATGCATCTCGGTCTCAAGACACGGTTCAGGCTCTGTGATTGGTTGGCTGTCAAAATTTGGACCGACCAATACTGACCAAAAATACGGGCCTTAATACGGTAAATTACGGAATCTCCGTAGGGGAAGGCCCTTAATAAATAAATTAAATAAAAAGATGGAAGACATAGACAAACAATATTATGTAACTTATGCAATGGTCGTGTAATCGCTTTAAAACGATATAATCGCGATCGTCGTTACTATGTACTAACGACATTGATGTCATACAAACAATGTTACAAATCGATAAAACTAAGTTACTCAGTTCTTACGCCGACTTTTCTCGAACAAGTAGAAGGTGAACACAGTAGCAATTTCGCCGGAAAAACTCACCTCATTCAGCTGCGGACGTGTCCAAATTGATCACATAACTGGCCCCCATGTTCTCCCTGTGAGTCGGGGACACCACGTGGCGCTTGGCGTTCTCCCCCTCCTCCACGTCCATGTCGCACACACCACACTTCAGCTTGCCGA
Organism: Cyaniris semiargus; assembly: GCA_905187585.1. NCBI lineage: Eukaryota > Metazoa > Arthropoda > Insecta > Lepidoptera > Lycaenidae > Cyaniris > Cyaniris semiargus. The sequence continues at coordinate 10,923,313 of LR994567.1, forward strand.
AGTCGTAGTAAACATACTTGTTGCGGGATAACATGTTTATATTGTGCTTCAGCTCCAAATAAAACCGGAAGACGTCCTCCGCTAGCGGCTTCGTGGCGAAATGCTCCGAAAACATCAGGTGCATCAACAGCGACCTTATGGAATTGAAGGCGCCCTTGCAGGTCACGCAGGTGAAGGTGGCGCCCTCGCTGTTCAGTATATAGTTGCCGCGCATGTAGATGCTGATCACGTCGCCCTTGTTCTCCCGAGTCCTCAGGTCGACTATCGCGTTTTGGTGCTTCGTGCTCGACAGCACGTGCATCACCGTTTCGACCATATCTTTGAAAGTCACGTCGCATATTTCGCATTTGATCACATCGGATACGATGATTTTGTTCAAATTCATCAGTTTGCGATCGGGTTCGGGGTGTAGGGCGGACGTGATCAGCTTGGCGATGGTCTCGATGTGCAGATCGCTTTCGAAATGCTCGATGATCGCCCCGAACGAGGGCAGAGCGATGTGCGCGGGGCACAGGGCGCACACGTAGTAGTTGCCGAAGCTGGCGAAGTACTCGGCCGGGCGGCAGTAGTTCTTGTAGAGCAGGGACAGCTTGTGCGGCGCGGCGTTTCTCAAATGTTTCTTTTGACGGATATGATTGAAGAGCACCTGCCTCGGACCTTTCAGCGTCATGTCGCAGCACGAGCAGTAGTTGACGATCTTTCCAGAGGCTTTGATGAAGTTTTCCATGATGACGTGATCTCTATTATTATTGGGCTTGCCGACGCTACCTAAGTACTTAGTCCAGTCGAGAGTTCTTGGTCCCCATTCTTCTGGAATTTGACCGTCCGGATTAGTCGTCTTAATTTTTCTATACATTCTATCGGACAAACGTCCGAGATGATTTTCATCTAAGAGGTGCATGACGAGCACATCCTTCGAATCGATCTGCGTCTTGCAAAGGTTACAGCTGTACCCGTTGTCAGGATTTATTCCATTGTTGATTATCAAAAAATTGTCATTGATTTCTTTGATTTTCTCAACGGTGCATGCGCTGCCGGCGAACGGAATATTCTTGTCGGCTTGCAGGACGCACGAGAGGTTGTGTATATGAGTTTCACTAAATATATGATTTAAAACACTGTCGTAACGAAATCTTAAGGTATAATATTCGCATACCATGCAAAAGAATGCCAGTTTTCTCGTGCGATCATCGACGAGTGATATTATTTTATGAGTGCCTAGAAAATTCAGAATAACACTCTCGATGGGCCCGTAGTATCTATATTTTTTTATTTGATTCTTAGCCGGTTTTTCCGGCGTCTGTTCATTGTCGTCGTTCTCGAAATTCTTATTAGCGTCCGTCGCGAAGTTTTGGTTTACATTGTCTTTAATACTCATAATTATAGGCGCCACGGATTGCGTCTGCGTGGTGAAATCGATGGACGTTATTTCTTGGCAAAGCTGATCGTACGATTTTTGATAAAACTTAACGGCGGCATCGATATTCGCCTCCGAATTATCCGGCAAGTTCCTGACCAGCGACGCCTCTAGTTTGGCTAAAAACTTTTTATCCAAGCACTCGATATTTCTAATAATATTTATGATCTGCTCGAAACCCTGCTGATCGTACTGTCCGGTGTTTTCGCCGCTGGCCATGGCGGCGGAGAGTCGCCTGGACATTTTAGGCAAAACGATGGGTTCGGCGACATCTATACTTTCGCGTTTGAGCTTGGGCTGATGCACTTCCAAATTGAAATGTTTCTGAAGGGACTCCATGAGGGGCACGTCGTCGTTCAACTCTATCTCGACGTCGCAGTCGGTGCAGATGTGAACTTGCTTGGCGTTTTCGGCGGCTAAAAATTCAGTTTTGATCAGCTCCGGTACCTCGCTTATTGGAAGACTGTTGAAGCGCTGGCGTTGGAGGCTACTCTTCTTTTCTGTCGATAGAATGTATTCGACCTCGACGCCGTCGCGTTTTTGCAGGAAAATATTTTTATTCATTTGATCCATACTTTTTAAGTAGCTCATAATTCTAGTCTGGTTCTGTATCGATGGATCGTTGAGGAGCTTTTGAAAGTGCCTTGCCAATTTTTTAACATCATCTAGTTTTCTGAACGAAAGAACCGTCAGTTCAGACACTCTTTTGCAAATATCACTTATATCTTGATCAGTCATTTTTATGTTTTAAAAAATATTTATACAATGATTATGAAGACCAATCTCGGATTTTAAGCCAAGAATTAAAAGTCAATGCCCAGCTTCAGGCTGCGGCGTGAAGGAATAGATGCCCGTACTTCAATTTGGAAATGTGCGTATTACGATTGCCTGGAAGAGGTGTGAATAATTTTTGTTTGAAGTTTTGATCTAAAGACTATCACCGCATTTCAAGATCTGAAACAGAAAATAAAATAATAAAAGTATGTATTTTATAATAAACCAAAAATTATTACAGTATATTGTTGGATTTGAGATATTTTATTATAGTTTTTAATAAACATAATTCTAAATGGAGGTGAAATATGATTCTTAAATTTTCTAATTTTTAGGTTTTTTTCTCTCTGTAACAGCCTTCCTATGACATTAACAAACAATAAAAAAATTATTAACAAAATTGGTTCAGCTGTTTTTGTTTTTGTGCCTACACACACATTTCATTTTTATGCTATAGATCAGGGGTCGGCAAGTAGTTTTAGGTGGGGTCCGGATACTGTGGGAGAATTTTAACGAGGTCCAGAAAAATCACACTTGTCCTATGTAGCTTAAAAATATTATTTTAATTAATAAAGGCATACGTATACCTTATATATGTATTAATTGATACTTGGTATAAAATACATTACAATATTTTGCGGTCCGAGATTCGACCTTTCACAGTCCGCAAATGGATCGCGGTCCGTCTGTTGCTGACCACTGCTATAGATGTACTAGTCATCTTGTGTGAAAAAATATAATTAGATTTTATCATCCTTATCTATTTCCTTATTCCCAAATACACATAATGTAGATAAAAATAACAGCCTCTTATTATATTGCTGCACTCGAAAGCAAGACAGAACTGATACATAATCTTCAAATGAAATAGATCTGGTGACTGCCATAAGCAGCTCTTATCTTATCGCCTGTGCAGCTGATATACAAGTTTTACTTTTTTAAAGACAAGTCAATAGATTTCTTTTACCCTATCATACTTAACTTGTGATGTGAAGCCAATGGGAAGTTCAACAGATAATTTTATAATTTCATAAATTTAGATAAAATTTATTGTGGTTTTCAGCATAACACAAGACCAAAGAGAAAGGTAATGTGCAAAATAAAATATACAATATTCAGTAAGTATAGTGTAATAATAATAAGTGCAATAGTTAATTGATTTGGGTTTCTATTTTTCATTTGAATTTTAGTAAGTATATAGTCAAAGTCAAAAAGATATTTTCTAATATCTTAGTACTTAGCAGAAAAATGTTGTTGTGATATTCAAGCTAATGTAAACATTTACATAAATTGACGCTAAGTTATCATTAAATTGTGTACAAAACAAAGTCAATATTATTGTCATGTGAATAAATTTATGCAAATGCTAGAAAACACCGCAGCCCCCAACCATGGTTACAATTTCTTTGTTATACATAGGTAAGTAGGTACATGTAACATGATTCAATTTAGGCTCTGTATTCTACCATTTTCAGGCATTTTATAGCCATAACCGTTATAAGTAGTTAAATATATTGATACAGTTTTATTCTTTAATTGTATGCATAATAACTGGCATTTGCCAGACAACTACAGAGCGAGTTAGCTTGCTACTATAGTACATTTAAAAGAAAGTGAGGTTAGAATGATGGTGCAGTTACTAAGGACCTAAGTAACTTCTGTTTGTAGTTGTAGTATACATCTTTAGGATGTTCCGGGGATTAGAGTAATAAAATGTAGTTACCTGGAAGTCTTGAATTTGTGCATGGCAGCTAAAACCGCCTTTTAGATTTGTACGGGCATTTGGTGACAGTCTTTTGGTGACATGATAAGGAGATCTATAGACAACAAAAATATTTTTTTAACTTCTATAGACAACCAATATTTTTTCTAGAATCTAGAATGTAAAGGTATATACCTTAATCTGTGGTTGGCAGTTGGCACTTGGCAGCGGCGCGACGCGACACTTTACGTAATACGTTTCAATAAACAAAAAAACCGGCTACAGTCTTTGTACAGTCTACAGTCTACACGATTCTCATTGCTCATGTAAATCCAACTTTGTGTCACCACTATTAGTCTGTGTCACCACTCACAAATCACTATTCACGAATCATGGTTCACCAAGTTTCAATCATCCACGGAGCTTACTTCAACTTGCAGTTGCATTTTTGCATTGCATTATTTTTAGGCGCGCTCGGCGCGCGGCGCTGCGCTTGCAGACTGTGCAGCGCGCCTAAAGCGTTTATTCCACTTCACTAAATTTAGAAGTTCTAACTAGGATCCTAAAAAATTTAGTGAAGTGAAATAACATTTAGAAAGTTTGGATCCTAATTAGGATCCTAAATAGAAAAAAATGTGGCTTCTGAATGACTAAATCAGTGCTGCCAGATGGTTTCAACCTTTTATCTGTAGTGAGAACTGCTAAATCTGTATTAAAGTCAACAAAATAATAACCTATTAATCATTATCTACGCTTTTTTATGAAAAAAGGGATACGTATTGCCTTGATAAGGTGATAATCGTATAATAAATAAAAATATACTTAAATTATATTTATTTTAAGTAAAAATACATAATAAAATCTAATAAAAAAAAATTGAACACACTAAGGGCCTGTTTCACTACTTCCTGATAAAGTGCCAGATAGGCTATCCAAACTTTTTTGACAGATTCTTCATACTTTATCAGCTGTCAACTTAAGTTGTGGATAGAATATCCGGCACTTATCAGGAAGTGGTAAAACAGGCCCTTAACATAATAAAATAAAATAAAAACATGGCAATAAGATAGAAATAATATGTATATTATTTTCATTTGTAATTTTTTTTGTTAAATTTTGACAGCAACTGCTCATCAATCTCTAGAATCAAGATTATAGCATTCGTAGCATTCGTAGGTAATTTCTAAAGTCTGCTGGTTCCAAGTAGTTCAGAAAGTGCATAATTCATAATTTTTCGTGGAGCAAACATTCTTTCAACCATCTTTTTCGCCTTTTATTTATTTCAATTTTCATTGAGCCAACAGCTAAGCCTATGAGAAGACCAATTTTTTGTTGCTTTGACCAGAACTCGAGCCATTAAGAAGACGTCTGGCCAAAATCGCCGCGTGGTCACAACTGATTTAGTTACTAAATTAGGACAAGTGGAATAAGAAGCTTCTAATTAGTCTCCTTTTTAGGATCCTAGCTAGGACTTCTAAATTTAGTGAAATGGAATAAGCGCTTAAAAAGTAAAAAGAATAGACAACTCACGTCTCACATTGCCTTTAAATATTTATTCTGTGGTCAAAGCCATAAAACCAATGAAAAAGGCATTGAGATACTATAGACTGGGAGAGAGCCTTATATCGGTGTATAAGCGTCAAAAGCGTGTAATGTTATGTCCTACTTACAACAAAGGAGTCGGTCTGCATATTTCATGTAATAAAAGTGTTAATAAAGGTTTTTAGTGAATATTTTATGCTAGATATTGTTGAGTTTTGTGGTTCCGCTAAATAATAAACCATAAGAATGGCCACAGAATGCCTCAAACACGTGGATTTAACATTAAATACGTAAGTTTTGAACAACGTTTTTTGGGCTTCTCAATCGGTATTTTTGTAAGCTAAAAAGATAATTTATAAGTTTAATAATCCCTTATTTGTGCTATATAAGGCATTAGTGCTAAAAATGTCACATCAATTAATAATTTGGCTACAAAAATTTCATAGCTTTTTACGTGTGTTTACGGATTCTCATTACTTGAACTATAGTTTATCGATATCATGAACTAAATAACTTTCTTTTCTGGATTATAATGTGCTTCGAAATGATCGACAAATAGAAATATTCAATAAAATAAACGCACACTACTTGTATGAAAATAAGCACAAAATGGCCACGCGATGACGGGCTAAGATTACATCTATACTATAATACTTTATCTATGGAAAAAGGAAACAGATGGAGCGACATAACTACAAAAAAAGCGTGGCCGGCGCCATATTGCCAAGAACTAAACATGGCGGTCTATAGTGATGGGACACTCGGTTGATATTTGTCGAGGATATCGATAAACTAAGATGTTATATTATGTGAGCGTCCTGTTATATGTGAGCAACTACGAATAATAAAAACTAAGGAAGAGTAACTGTGTCAAAAATTGTGTCCGCGAGTGACCTACAAAATGTGACAGGAATACATGCATACTTTATGTGGTCCGATTTGAAAAATTCTTTCAGTGTTAGATAGTCCATTTATCGAGGAAGGCTATAGGCTATATTTTATCACCCTAAGACTAATAGGAGCGAAGAAGTAGAGGAAAATGTGGAAAAAACGGGGGGAAATCATTTGAAAGGGCTTCTTTGAACGCGCTAATCTCAGGAGCTACTGGTCCGATTTGAAAAATTCTTTCAGTGTTAGATAGTCCATTTATCGCATCTGTCACAATCTATTCACCTTATTTCTGTCTCTCATTTCTTAAGCATGAGAGACAGAAATAAGGTGAATAGATTGTTTGAACCGAGTATGAGTGAACAGAGTATGTGATGAGCAGTTTGTTCTTGCTTTGTTTGATTGTTTTTTCGTTGTTGGTTACCACTGTTGATCCTGGCGACACAGGAGTTGCAGTGGTGGGAATGTGTGGTGGGCCTTTTGCCCGTTAAAAAAAAAGTCCATTTATCGAGGAAGGCTATAGGCTATATTTTATCACGCTAAGACTAATAGAAGCGAAGAAATAGAAGAAAATGTGGAAAAAACGGGGGAAATTATTTGAAAGGGCTTATCTCACGAACTACTAAAGCAATTTTTCTGTTATTTGGGTCAGATAAGAATTAGACCACGTGAAGGATGATAGGCTATTTTTTGTAGACTGATTTGTCTGTGAAATATCTAATTAACGCGGGCGAAGCCGCGCGGAACGTCTAGTAAATAATATTTCGCAATACGTGATATTGTTCAATATTATTGTAGGTCTAGGCGCCCACTTACACTGGTGAGAACTGAGACCGCACTTCGCGACGCTATGCGGCAGCAACGCGACGCGAGTTTAGCCGGCCCCTAGACGATCTTCAATTTTATTGATCAGTTTGAAGGCGCGCGATGTTCAATATCAACCCTAGACGGTCAAAAATATTACGCAATACGTGATGTTGCACAATAAAATTTCTCGTCTAGGGGGCCGGTTAGTTTTCCAAAAAGAGAACATAGTGCGACTCAGTGGCGCACAATGCCGAATTATGCTGAAGCTTAATGAGGCATTTTCTTATTTTTTTAATTTGATTGTCAAACAGTTTTCATTTTAGTAACTAGATGGCGTATGGGTAGACAACTATCGGTAATACCATCATTAATTACTACAAAACTGGCAAAAGAATGTAAAACTTGATGCATTTCAATTTGAAAAAGACGCAATAATATTCCAACGAATAGGATAATAAAGTTATTATAACGATGTTTTAGTTAAAACTCACGGAAGAAATAGCCCTATTTACCGTTATTCACACCAAATGTCACAGGAATTATACATTTTGGTTTTGACAACGTCTTACCTGCACTTCTGTAAGATAACGGATATTTAATGGCAAATATTTTACCAATAATGCACATCAAACACCCAAATAACACAATTTGGGAAAAAATAATAAAAACCACACCAACAATAAAAAGTAGAAGAAGTGTCAAAGTAACATGCCCGCTAAAACTCTTTCAGTTGTCAGTTTTCAGTTTGACAAGTATTCTATTATGTCAGCGTGTTCCTTAACTGTTACCAGTATACTGGCCTAATCGCTAAAGCCAATGATCGCTTAGCTTTTGATTTATGTCACACTTGACAGTATACTGAGATTTTTTAGAAACACAACCCATATGTAGTCAGTGATGACAACCTGCAGATAATTTCAGATCGGTGGGGAACCAATAGAAAATCTAGAAGTGTCTATCGTCGCGCCGTCTGGTGGAGATCAAAAAAAAGAAAACAAGCCATTGGAACGTGAATTAGTTTTCAAATGCACCAGTAGAGTGCGCTAAGTTCAGTGTTGAAAAAAAAAACATAGTTAGCAACAAATTTATTGTTGCTTTTCGTGTCAATCTTATAAGTAGGTCCTTACTTCCAGTCCCTACATTAGATAAAAGATCAAGATCTTACCTTCTGTATTGAGGAGATTCTTATTTTTTAAATCACTTATAACGTTGAAAGTCTCTATAAGTGTTTTGTGTATGTTAATCACTGTGAAAGTCCTATTGTAAGTGTAGTTTTTAGTTTGTTGTGTTGTGGTTTTTCGTGGTATTTTAAGGTTAAGTTAGTTACTTGCCGGCATGGATACCGATCCTCCCGATCCGGGAGGCGGGGGTGTTGATGCTCAGGTAGGACAGCAAGAGGTAATGGAAATTAACACCACCAGTTCCAGAAAACGTCCTGCAAATGTTTCTTCAATTAATACCAAAAAGGTAACTGATAGTGCTCATTCCACTCCCTCTATTCAACTTAATTATGTTAATCCGGAGTTTGAAGGCAAAAAGATGTATGGCCCTAATGATGTAGCTCCTTTTATCGTCCACGTTTCTAAAATTGAAGTGGATTCGAGCTTTATTTTACGACCCATGCAATTTGGACAGTTCTTGTTTAAACATAATGTAAATAATATAAAAATGGACGGCATTACAAAAGTTGGTCGGAATCGCATTTCGGTCGAATTTGACACTGCCATTCATGCCAATTCCTTCTTGGACCTACCGGCATTGACTAGTGCTGGATATGCTGTCTCGATACCATCGTTCAGCATATCTCGCATGGGTATGATCCGAGAGGTACCGGTGGATTGGTCTATGGAAGAGCTGGTGGAAAATTTAAAAGTGCCTAAGGGCTATGGCCCAGTTGTTCGGGCCCGGAGGCTGAGCCGGAAGTCTACTAATGAACAACAACAAAAAATATGGATCCCCACACAGTCAGTAGTTGTGACTTTTGCTGGACAGAAACTTCCTCCTAGAATTTTCTGTTATTATACCTTCCTCCCAGTAGAAACTTAAAAAATTGCCAATAATTCAATGCAATAAATGCTGCAGGTTTGGCCATGTCAAGAATCAGTGTAGGTCTCGTCCACGTTGCTACAAATGTGGCGAACAACATAATGGTGAAACTTGTACAGCTACAACTATGACATGCTTTTTCTGCTCAGGAAAACACGCCGCCAATAACTCGTCCTGTCCTGAACATGTTAGACAGAAAGAAATAAAGTTAGTAATGTCACTAGAGAACATATCATATGTGGAAGCCTCTGCTAGATTCCCTTATGTCCGACGCTCTTTTGCTGATTCTGTGAGTACATCTCCATCAGTATTAGTAGCAACTACCTCTAGGCAACAGCCCAAATCCCCAGTTACGTCTTATAGGAAAACTGTATACACACCTCGTCGTCCTATTTCTCCTGTGTCTCCTGGTTACGATCACCAGGCTCACAGGAATATCATTGAACAACCCTCTTCTCAATCCGGCAATGGGTGTGCTTTCTCTTCCAATACTGATTTATCCCCAAATGACAATGTTATTGACACCTTAATAAATACTCTTGTTCTTTTAGTCTCCCGGTTTGGTGACTCTGGGCTACCGAACAAAACTCGTAAAAACTTAACTCAGCTGCTAAATACCGTACTTAATAATGGCTCCTCTAACTGCGATACAGTGGAACTGTCGCAGCATCAGGACAAAGAAATCTGAGCTTCAAAACCTTATTACAATTATAGGCCGTCAATTGTTGCCGTCCAGGAAACATGGTTAAAGCCTGGTTCGCGTTTTCGTATCTCGGGCTTGCAGCTGAGGTCAGAAAACTTCTTTCTGAAAAAAAGAAAAATAGTTGGCGCCAATTTTGTTTATCCCTGTCACCTTCTTCGAGACCTTCAGTGGTCTGGAAGAATATTAAGAAAGAGTTTTGCCGGGAATGTGAAAGAGTGATGTTGTGTTTTTGTATTATTTTCCTAAAATTGTGTTAGATAGGTTTTTAATGTGTAATATTGGTAGGATATTAACCATTAGATATTCGTTATCGTGCACAAGTGTAGGAAAGTGATGCAATATCCAGAAACGTGCTATTTTGTGTTCCCTCCAAAACTCCATCGAAAGTTTCAGTAAAGCGTCTGTATCAGTACACGTTCGTCGCCGATTGAAACAAAGAAAACAACGCTCTGAAAAGAACGCGCGCCGTCTTTGTATACGTTCGTAGAAGATTGAAACACAGAAGAAAATCGTTCTGCAAAGAACGTACGTTCGCAATGACAAGAGAAACAATAACCGCCACGGAGGCGGCCTGTCCGTGTAATATTAAGTGCATGTGCACCGGACATGAACCGGCCCTGAAAAGGGCGTTTTTCTAATAAGAATTCTTCGCAACACTTCACTACGCGTCTTCACATCGAGGCTACGTCGAGCGAGGAATCTTCGCAGCGTAGCTACAGACTTCATGGCGTTGCAGAGCTTCAGATCTTCACAAAATGGCGGCACTACTATTATTACCTACCGGCGCGGCGGCGAGCGACAGCGAGACGACGTCGGTATGGAGCGCGCACGCGAACTAATTTCGCGGGCCGCGAGATCCCGTATTTATACCCGAGCGACGACAGCGCCGCGAACCGCGGCGCAGTGATTCTCCCGCGCAGCCAATGAGAAACAACCTTTAATAATCTTGTAAATATTTCTTATTCAATTTTTATCTCTTGACAAGATACAATCAAAAGCCTTAAGAATTGTAATTGGAGCTATGAAATCTACCCCCATCAATGCTCTTCAAGTCGAATGTGGGGATCCGCCACTTAACATCAGGCGTCAATACCTGGCGGACAGATTTATATATAAAATTTTTCAGTATTCCTTTCATCCTCTTATAGGAAAACTTCATATTCTTTCCCAACTAGTTGATTCTTCCAATTATTGGTCACATAAAGAGCTCCCCTGCCTTTTGGTCAGTTACCGTAAGATTACCCATCTCCCTTGTCCTGTCTTTCAGTGTACTCTTAATCCCCTCTTTTCTACTCCCTACAATGCACTTACTTTTTTCCCTAAAGTGCTTCTAAATTTTTCCATAGATAAGGATTCTCCTTTAGCCAACACTCAGTTTCTGAGCATTGTTAATGAGCATTTTGGGGACTGGCTGCTTATTTTCACAGATGCTTCTAAACTTTTGGAGCGTGACTGTGTTGGAGTGGCTGTGTGGATTCCGAAAGTGAATGTTATTTTACGTTTTAAATTACCTCCAGACTCGACTGTATTTACAGGAGTCCCATCATCTTAATAAATCGATTATCCTTTCGGATTCCAAAAGTGCTTTGGAGGCCATTATGTCTAACCAGTTTCGCCCTAAATGTAAGTCCCCTTTAATCTTGAAAATTAGGCAGCTTCTCTTCAGGTGTCATACAAGTAATGTTCAAGTGGTCCTGGCTTGGATACCTGGCCATAGCGGAATAACTGGCAATGAATGTGTGGATGTCTACGCTAGACAAGCAATAACATCAGGCGGTATGGAACATTACAAACTTTATTGTCAGGATTTAATTCCGCTGGCTAAGAGTCATATGAACACCAGTTGGTTCAATCATTGGGCCGGAACAAGTCAGGATAAAGGCAAACAATATTTTGAAATTCAAGGTAGTATCCCCGTCAGGTCCTGGTTTTTCAAGTATAAGGAAGCATGTAAAACAGTGTGCTCTACAGTTTGTCGAGTTAGACTCGGCCATTGTTGCTCGCCTGTCTTTCTTGTAAAAATTAGGGTAAGTAAGTAAGTAAGGACAGTTCCCTTTGTGAGTGTGGGCTAGACGAAGGTACCCTGGATCATATATTTTTCTCTTGTCCTATTAACCATTGTTCCTTGTATGATCTTCTCTCCCCAACCATTCCCCGTCCTATCAATTTCAAATCTGTGTTATGTTTTGTGAATACGTCATTTATTAAAGTGTAATGTACATACATTTATAGAAACTAACAATATAAAATTGTAATTAGTTACTAACCCTAAATGTTTGTGTTGTTTTAGGTACTCTCAACAGACTTCGTTTTTAAATTAGTAAACCGTACACTTGTTTAGTCATTAGATCTTCTTCAACACAGAGTCTCGCCACCAATCTCGCCACTCACTCTGACATTGGCAACTCACCAAGGAGCCATTTTCAAAAAGAAGAAGAAGCAGAACTGTCAAAAATGACGTTTTTGTATGATAGAAGCGTTAGGTAGTTCCTTTTCTCGTCACGTTCATAAACAGAGTTGTCGAACTGTACCTATATTATTTGAATTATAATATAGGTAGTTGATTAAAGTATTCGTTGATCCAAAATCCAAATACAGTTTTCCAAATTTCAAAATTTTAGATAATTTGTGTTCTATTTTAGAGTTTTGTGAATATAGTAGTATAAAATATTGTTAGTAACAGAGTTTGAAGTTGAAGCTTTTGCTGGTGGTGGTGATGGAGGAATATGAATAACATGGAAAATATGGAAAATATGGATAATGTAGAAAGCAATGTAGAATTCTTGGATGACGAAAATACCTGCAGTATTTGTTTTGCCGAGTTTCTGGACACAAGTGATCTCAGTCAACATATCATCCAAATTCATCTAAATGAAGCTACTCTAAACAGATACTGTTTTGTTTGCCGTAATTTCTTCCAGAACGTCGAAGAATTTGCACTACATCTAAGAACGTATCATATAAAAAGCTTACGTTGGTGTAAATATTGTACTAGAGTGTTTTTCAACAAGGAAGACTTGAGAAGACATGAAAAGAAGCATGGCGAATGGAAATACAAATCATGCTCGCAATGCGACAAAACCTTCCTATTTAAAGACATCCTGGCTGCCCATGAGTACGAAAACCACCGCATTTACAGAGACCCTAGCGAAGGTATAATGTTACAGGAAGGTTTTCCTATCCTTTCTGCATTATTACATATGAATATAAAAAAGTTTTTTACGGTTGAATACACACACGAATCATATAAATGTGTAAGTTGCGGCTTTACTACGTCCGATATTGATAAGTTCCTGCAGCATGTAGAAACTAAGAGTAAAAGGCCATTCGCATGTGATAAATGTTGTCAAGTATTCTGCCATAAATATCGACTTAGTAATCATTTGAATGGAAAATGCAATAAAAGCATAGAATGGAGTGAATGTGGAATCTGCGAGAAGAGAATTGAAAGTGCAACATTCGAGACCCACGCTAAGCAATGCCATAAAAAAGCATTTAAAAAAGAGACTACACCTAAAAGTATACCGATTATAAATTGCAAGTTCTGTAAGAAAATGTTTGTTGGTAATGTAGCTCTAAACAAACATATTGATCGGACACATAAACCAAACTTTTACTTATACAAATACAAGTGTATCTCATGTGATATTCCATTCCACCATCCGAAATATCTTTTTGCGCATTATTATACACATCATAGAGACTTGCAGCCGTATACTTGCAAAATTTGTGACAAAAAATACAGAGTACGTAAGTCATTTACTCTCCACATCAAACTAGACCACAAAAGTGTCGGTTTTGTTGAGTTTGATAAGGATTACCAAGTATTTTTCACTGACAAAAAATCTGAGAATCCATTTCAGCCTTATAATATACTGTCTGAATATTTGGAAGAAAATCAAATTGTCAATAACAAAGGCACAGAAAATTCAAAAATTTACTTAACAATTGAAAACTCGGATTTTATAAATGCTACGGAAACAGAGTGTGAAACTGATGTTGATAGAAGGGAGACAACTCAGTTAAAACATGCACAAAAATTGTATGACGGAACAGAATGTGAGACTGATGTTGACAATAGGGATAAAATTCCGTCTCTTTCTCTTGAAGTAGAAACAGATTGTGAAACTGATGTGGAGAGAAATAAAAATAATCCAGCTGTGACACTTCAAACATGTATAGAAATAGAAGTAGACTGTGAAAGTAATGTTTATAAAAGTAATACAAAAGCTATTTTAAAACGAAGAAGGTCTATTAAGGAGGAATCTGAAACTGATGTAGATAAAACAACCAAAAAAGGTAAATCCAAGAGAAGGTCTAGAGCATTGAATGCGAGAGATAAAAGGAAGAAAAATTATAACACTGAAGTGTCATCGAATGACTCAGATGTTCCATTGATTGAAATGACCAAAAGGGACATGCACTTACTTGTTAAAAGAAGGAAAAAAAATAAATTTGTGTGTATAAAATGCAACAAAAATTGTTATACTTATCAGAACTACAACCATCACATGTCTTTGCATGTGGGATGCAAATTGAAAAAATGTATAAAGTGTCAGAAAACATTTAAATCCAGAATAGCACTCGATGAGCATATGAAGAAGAAACATACAAGCTCAAAATTAACTGAAACATTAAAACAAGTTCTGGAGCGACGTAAAAATGCAGTACAAGGCGCAACCGATCCTGTTGCACACCGCGAAAACTTCAAAAAAACTATTCACAAAGTAGACATACCAGAAGATGATAGTGCACCGGCCGTGCTAACATTGATCGAAGATGGTTTATCAGCTAAATCTTTTATTGAAAGTTTTATGCCAGAAGATAGCTCTAAAGAAATCAAAGTCACCAACAGCATTACAATAAAGAAAACAAGAGGAGGACACAGACCTCCACTAATTAAAATGACTAGATTTAAACCGGAATCACCTATTAAGTCTACTAAGTTGCAGATGCCTGTCAAATTCAAACCTGAAAACGTATCTCACGTAAAAGCAAGCATTAAGGTTGTACATAAGCCTGCACATAAGCCGCAAATGGCTTTAAGCCAATTTTCAGAAGAAAATCATGACACATATTATAATGCTTACGATAGTGATAATGTGTTCGTAGACGAGAAGGACGAAATACCAGAAGTAGCACAGGAGATCATGTTGAATACAGAAGAAAAAGATGAAGTTAAAGAAAACAAGAATATTATAGATGCACAAAATAGCATAGTGATTCCCAATTTTAATAATTATGGGGATATTAAAATTGCTCACTTACAATCGGAGGCGCCATTCTACAAGATTATAAGTATGAAAGATATTATGAAGTCAGCACCCAGTAAACCTCCTGAAGTCCAACCTCCAGAGGAGTCCTCGGAACCTGTGACTTTACCGGGGGGTATCAAATTGGTATCAGTGAATCCATTGGCCCATCTTCTCGGAAATAAAGATGTTGAGAAATTATTTAAACCGAACAAGCACTATGTGCCAAAAGTTAATGACATAAAGTCAGCTATGGAAAAAGCAATGAATAATGTGTACAAGCCAAAAAGACGGCAGAAAATCAGTTAAGAGATAAGAATATTATGTATAGTCTATCAAGAAAGTGAAGAAATTAAAAAGTGGCAACATCGTAGTGTCATCCCTTTTTTCTTAGATTAATTTGAAAGGTATGACACTACGATGTTGCCACTTTTTAATTTCTTCACTTTTTTGACAGACTATAGTTTTAAATTATTTCTTGGCTAAGTATGGCTCTTTGTATTAACATGAAAATAAGATATTCTGTAATATTGAAGTTCTATATTCACATTAAAGACAAAAGCTGAGTTGCATAAATCAAAGTGTATCAACCCTGGTTCAGTGTCACATATTGAACTCCGATTGCCTTACGCCAGTAACAAGCCCAGAAATATGTGTTACTGTAAAAATTCATAGATATTAAGCCTATTAATAAAAATAAAAAATATTACGCGTCTTTTTCACGTCATCACATCCTTTAGCCCGGCCACACATTATCCGAAATTTCTTATCAGAAATTCAATGTGTGGCCGGGCTTAATCTTGCCTAAATATTCGACCACAGAACCATGTGGCTACTTTTTGTCTGCGTAAAATGCTTTCCTTTGGTGGAGCTTCGGACAACATTTAGTGTTTGGTAATGAAAACCGCAAAGAAATTAAAATTATTTATTAAAGTTTCAACTTAATACAAAATTTTTACTTACAAATCAAATACAAGTTAAAAATAAGTTTGATCAGAGCGATCACAAGTTGAGGATTTATAATTTTAAAATTTTAATATACATTGTGATCACGCTTTACAAAATCAATTAAATACAATGTTGGAATTTTTTCAACATAATTATACATTTTTTAAGTATTTGTATAATATAAAAGAGATCCAGCCCTACATACATATAAACGGTATTTAAAGCATCATTATAGTTAGAAAAGACTGACTCACAACCAAAATCGAAATGTTACATAGGCAAACACATTACTGGAAACTATGCCGCTAAAGGTCTTAATAACTTATAAGGGTAGTCAGATTTTTCCATAAAATATAAGACACGCACTAAACACTATTCCAAGATTTTTATTCTGTTACGACCGAAAGGTTGTAACTACTATCTTCTTAAAACTATTTACAATATTGTCGGTAGTAATAGTACTGTTTTAGCTAAAAATTAATAATGTTACTAAATTAAGGTATACTTAAAAATTACTACGATTTTGTCTTCAATTTATGTTAAGTCCTTGTCTGATACTTTTAAAAAGCCGCTTGACAGGGACAAAACAAACTATAACATCTATACATACTCAATGTAGATGTTTTATAAATAAGGGAATAAAAAATTAAACGATTACAATATTCTTGAAATTCTACAAGAAAAAATAGGCATTATGCTCATTTAGTTTTAATTTATACATGTAAAAAGAGTTTATTTTTAATTAAATTTATTATAAACCTAATCTTATAACAATTAACAAATTTCAACAGATTTTTTTCTTTACATTAGATTACTCCGTACATTAGAATAATTAATTCATCAGGGGAAACTAGCTATAAATTACATAAGTGCTCAGTTTCTGACTTTTTTACTTTCATTGTGTTGTCATACAGTAATGAGAATAGAATTCCATATAACATTGTACATAATCAATAGATTGTATAATAAAAAAAAAAAAGTGTACTAGATGACGCCCGGAATTCTGTTGCGGCAAATTCGTTGATCGCGCGGGAACCGTACATTTACAAAAAGTATCCCATGTCCTTTCCCGGGACTCAGTGTCTCCATACCAAATTTCAGCAAAATCGGTTCAGCGGTTTGGACGTGAAGAGACAGACAGACAGACTGACACACTTTCGCATTTATAATATTAGTATGGATGTAATAAAAGATTTCATCGTCGAGTCTATAGTCCATACACACGCTACAGCCGCTATAGGGGCTCGTTTCAAAACTAACTTTTTATCAGATTCAAATGCTGTTTAGAAACGACGTTTTGGAATGAAGCGGCACATGTTGAGAACCCATAAAACTTGCGAAAGTGGCACATATATAATGTAAAAGTGAATTGATAATGAAAAAGATAAAATTGCTGTCGCGTAAAGCTGGGTCCACATTTGTGGCATCGTATCTTCGCTATGTAGCGCGTATCATTTTTCACCAAAGTTTGAACGCAAGAAATTTTATTTTTGCGGCTAAACCAGCGATTTAAATCACGCAGAGGATACACATAGAAGATACTACCAAAATGCTAATAATCGGCCAAGTGTGAGTCGGACTCGCGCACGAAGGGTTCCGTACCGTTGTAAAGCAAAAATAGGCCAAAAATTCTGGTTTTTGTATGGGTGCCCCCCTTAAATATTTATATTATTTTAATTTTATTATTAATTATTAAAGTACACATAATATAATGAAGGATTTTGTGACAATTTCAAGTACCTACCTGTTGCCATTATTGATATCGAGCAAAAAAGGTCGAAAAAATCACGTTTATTGTATGGGAGCCCCCCTTAAATATAAATTTTATTTTATTTTTAGTATTTGTTGTTATAGCGGCAACAGAAATACACAATCTGAGAAAATTTCAGAAGTCTAGCTATAGCGGTTCTTGAGATACAGCCTGGAGACAAACAGGCGGACAGACAACGAAGTCTTAGTAATAGGGTCCCGTTTTTACCCTTTGGGTACGGAACCCTAAAAACTGACCCAAAGAACGCAACAACCTTACAGCATTTGAATCTCATACATAGTATAAAAATATAATGACTTATATACTAGTTAGCTCTCCACCATGTGAGAGGTCGGTGAGGGGGGGGTGGAGTCGACGCACAGCTCAGACGCCTGCTCAGCCAGGTCCGATGTTATCTGAAACATGTGACAAATAATTCGCATACGCACACAAACGTGCCGAAGTCTGGCAACGCCGCACCGCTGTGCCGGTCGGAGTGTGTTAGGTTATTTTCATTACGGAATTTCTTGATTCGGTCGCCGCACTCAAAGGCCGCGATAAAAGCTATACAATAGCTTCATAATATGTAATAACGCCCAACTGTGTGCGCAGTTCATAGGACACTTTCTCTTCTCGTATCCTTGTGATCTAACGTGACGGATAACTCACACAACTGACGATCATGCGCAAAATCTAGTCAAACAATCACGTGACCAGCCTGCATTTTCCTAAATTAGGAATTGAACCCATGATCTCATCACGTGCCAGTAGGATATTTTGCTGCAATTTTCACGCTAGAGGCAGCATCATCATAGACAGGCAACAAAAAGTTGTTTGACGTTTGACAACGTTTCTGTCAATATTCTGATATGACGTGTGCAACGACGTTTTAGTAGTAGATTTTAAAACTACTGGACCACGAGGCAAGTACCATCGAAGAAATTGATTTATAGGTCGTCAACTGGACGGACCTACGTCATTAGGTCGGATTATGTCAACTTATTGTAAGTCGTCATCTGTCGGCTGGGTTTGACAAAACGCGACCAAAATAATTAGCTCCGCCATTTGCCTATGAATCAACTTCTTTGATAGCACAAAACAGTAGCGGCGTTATGGGGGCGCGACGCTAGGCGACCGCCCAGGGCGTCGGATAAAAAGGGGCGCCGAAGGCAGAGAAAAGGGGATGCCTCGGGCGCCCCATTTTTTCGCACTACCAGCACCTTGGGCGCCGAAAAAATCTCGCCCAGTGCGTTAGTAGGCAAAATCACTGTGGTACCTGGTGAATCGCGCGCGCGGCGCAGTCCGGCGGCAGGCGCAGCGCGTGCAGCAGCGCGGGCAGCCGGCGCGCGCTCTCGCCGCCCGCCAGCGCCAACTGCACCAGCCGCGTGCCCATCTCCGCCCGCGCCGCCAGACCGCGGATGCCACTGAAATAGACATAATAGTATGATTATAGCTGTTCCCTATTTTATTGTTTAAAATACCCTATCCTGCCCTATACCTAGAATTCCTGAACCGCCATATTTTAAGTTAAGTTTAACCGTCAAAATTAATTTTGAGTTTTAGATCAGCGACACTAGTTAGCAGTACCATTGTTGTTTAACTGTCGCTAAAGCTGATCGCACATTAATTGTCAGCACCACACATTTGTCAGCAGCGAACGCACCGGATAGTACACGAAATGAATGAAATATTGAATGAATGACTGAAATATTCTTTATTGTGCACACTTATAAAGATACAAAAGGAATACAAGAAAAAAAAAGATGAAATATTCAGGTGTCGCAATGGCGGCGTTTCATCATCATTTTTTACTTACAACGCGTGCGTACTGTTGTAGCGATGTGCGATTGCCTTTAAAAGGCTGTTGTGTAGCACAATATACATGTTCCCAATTTAAAAAGTCACAATATTAAATTATAGACACATGACTTTTTAGGTATTAAAAAAAAATTAAAACGTCAAAGTGACATTTGGCCTATACTCACGTGACTTTTAGTCGTCTTAGGGCGTGGCAGGCGGCGGTGAGCTCGGGCCGCAGCGCCTCCAGCCGCCGCGGCACGTCCGCCCGCTCGCCGCCCTCATCCGCGTCTACCACTAATGAGCGGATCTGGAATATAAGTAACAATATACTTTATCCATACTAATGTTATAAATACGAAAGTTGTCTGTCTGTCTGTCTGTCTATCTGTCTGTTACATCTTCACGCCAAAACCGCTGAAACGATTTTGCTGATATTTGGTATGGGTGACCTTGAGTCCCGGGATACTTTTTATCCAGGAAAAATGTACGGTTCTCGCACGATAAACTAACTTTGGCGCAACGGAGTTGCAGGCGCCATCTAGTTATAATTTTTACTAGCATTTTTGGCGAATCAAAATTATGATTACATTGTAACAATGACCGACCAAAGGCTAAGAAGTCCAAGGCTTATAACCACAGTCTTTGAACAAAGCCAAAGGTTCAAAATTTCTAAAAGATCTCATTTCAGATTAACTATAATTTATAAAATATATTTATTGTAAAGCCCTGTATTATAAAAAAAATATTCCTGGCTATTTCACATTTGTTCCGGCACATTTGAAAGAAACAGTTTGTTTCTTTACATGATTTGGCCTGAACCACACCGGATGAAATTCGGCGCCTGAACCACAATATCTTAAATTTTTCAGCAGCACGCGTCATTTCGTCAGGGCGTAAGTTTATCCTTATTCTTAACAAGTCAATTTCGTTTTTCACTTAATTCACTCGTTGTTTTTTCCTGTCATTACGTTAAGACGTATTTAACCCGTCGAGCGATCGCCGACTCGGGTTAAATACGTCTTAACGTAATGACGACGATTAACGACAACTATCAGAACAATATAACAATTATACCTCATCACAAACTCGCAGGTAGTGGTAGAGCGCCTTCCCGCCGCACTCCCAGCCGCTCACCTCGTGCCGCTCAGACGCCGCGTACATCTTCTCCAGTATATCTTTCAAGCTTTGTAGATTGTCTGCATTCATAAACACACAAATGTAGCCAATACTTCTTTTGCCGCTAGAGGGCTTTGGTTTTGACTTGTCAAACACAATCATGTTGCGTTTAAAAAGTGTTTCTACTAATTTGTATTAGAAAGGCAAATAAAAAGGTCAATAATATTTTATTTGTAAGGGTCGTTTTATAGTCTGTTGAGCAAATAAATTAATTTTAGAAAAAGTTATAAAAATTCAATGACGCTAATATTAGAAATGCGAATGTGTGTCTGTCTGTTCTGTCTGTGTGTCTGTCTGTTACCTCTTCACGCCCAAACCGCTGAACCGATTTTGCTTAAATTTGGCATAGAGATACTTTGAGTCCCAGGAAAGGACAAATGTACGGTCCCCGCACGATAAACGAATATTTGCGCAACGGAGATGCGGGCATCATCTAGTTTCAAGTATTGCTGGCTTTTCATTGGTCAATTTTGTCATGTCAGATTACTCACCAACAACAAAGCCCGAATTTCACGAACGTCTTTTAATGTTAACAGCTTGTTAAAATGTCATGTCTTCTCTTTCATTAATACGAAAAACAAAAGAGGTAACAAGACACTAATTGGATCATTAAATTTAACAGACGTTGGTAAAACTGGGTTTAAAGCTCACCTGATAACACAGCCTCTGGTAGCAGGTCCTCGATGAGCACGCGGTGCGCCGCGTTCCACTGCTCCGCCCCCACCAGATACTGTACTTCTAGCGTTTGTTGATGCTATAAGCATTTTTTTAATTAATATAATTATTTTTTGCGTTTGGGTATGAAAGTCATATTTATCATATTATTAATATTAATCTTTTTTTGTAATTTAAGTATAATTTTAATTCAGATTCAACTACTAATTTGTTGATCAAATAAACGCAGAAAAATGTTGTTGTTTTATAGAGCATTTTAAAATGTACTTAACTACGTTACGTAACATTACATCGCATCGTTTCATCAACCAAGAGCAAATATTAATTGAAAAATTATTCAATGTTTTGTTGTCTATCAAGCGTCTCTTCCAATGTCCTAGATAAGGACAAAACATTGTATAGCGTACCCATTGTGAAAATTGCTATTAACGGGGTAACAGTACAACACAGTAACCTCACCTCATACTTAGCGCGGTGCGCCTGCGCCAGTAGCAGCCACTTCTCCGGCACGCGCAGCCGCCGCACCAGGTCGAGGCGCGCCCGCAGCTCCGACGACTCCGCACGCGCCGGCGCGTGACGGGACAGCACCTCGCGGATTAGGTGGCAGCGACTGAAATAAAAACCAATAATGAGTGTTTCTGATGACCAGGTGCCGCTATGTAGCCTTAGGGTCTATCGTGTCAAATAGGCATATTATCGTGACACATGACAGCTATATCGTGACATATGACAGCAATTTAACACGTTCACGTTTTATGTAGCCTTAGGGTCTATCCCTAAGGCTACATAGCGGCACCTGGTGGCAAATAGAATATCAAAAACTCTCATTAATCATTATTATGGGGTGTTTCCACTGACCTCTATTACACAAGTACGCTGGACCTATGATACCCACTTTTTTTGTGCCTATTTGAAGCGGAATCAGCGCCCCCAGTGAGAGGGAGAAGTAAATTTGACGTAACTTGCAAATGGCCGCTTAATTTTTATTGGTTGTCATCACTAGTATTAGTTCCAAATACTCCCACTACTGCTATCAGCGCCAATATGGCGACTTTCAAACGTCATTTTTACGTCCGTGAGTAATTTGTATTCTGTGTTTTTACGGCAAATTTCGTTCCTATCATTCACATTGGGGGAGCTGATTCCGCTTCAAATAGGCACAAAAAATAGCTATCATTTCAAAGGGTATCATTAGTCCAGCGTACTTGTATAATGGAGGTCAGTGGGTGTTTCTAAATTCTAAACAGGGGTGGGGGGCGTTTATTATGTAACTTATTAACCCCTCAATCACCGGCCGAGCGCCGGTGCTCGGGGTCACGTGACAGCACACTTCCGTCAAACCCCGGCCGAGCGCCGGTGCTCGGGCTCTTTCATTCGATTAAGTAACGTATTTCGCCGACTTAGAGACTACTTTTGTATGAAGAGTTTGGTTAGTTACGATCTTTGATACATTTGCCACATTCTGAATGCAAAATATTATACAATCTGTGGTCGACGAATATTTTTCAGTCATTAGAAATTCGTGAATTTTTTCGTGTGTGTTCTGCCATTTTGTGTGATTTGTTTGAAATAATTGATGGATTTAACGAATGTAAGTAGTAAAATAGTTTAATTTATTAATTATAAGACCATTTAGATAATCATTTGCAAGAAATACATCGTAATGATTTCTAGGTTACACTCGAAAAGTTGTGTGTGATTTATGTTATTTGAACGCAATTTGCTTCATATATTTGTAAACTAATTACGTAAAACGCTTATAGAAGTTATTACACAACGTCTGCAAGACGATTTATATCGATAGTATGCATTACGTTACTAAAACAATTGAGATAAAAGTGCGCAGGTAACGGCCATATTCTGCCGGCCGCGGCCATTTTGAACTTTATTTGTAAAGCCCTAATGACGAAGTTTGCTTGTGGGTAATACGAAACCAATTTTTTTCGGGTAATATTTATGACTTGTTTTTATAAACATCTCAAGTTGTTACAATGAATTGTATTTCTGTGGGTCTGCACTAGGGTTCCGTCGTGTAGATTATAACAAAATATTAACTTATTTCATGTGAAACAGTCAGAAAAATATTTTTCAAAATATATACTTGTGAAAAGAATATTAACTCAGATTAAATACTATATTATGGTGCGTTGATAGATA
This sequence comes from Cyaniris semiargus, assembly GCA_905187585.1. Taxonomy (NCBI): domain Eukaryota; kingdom Metazoa; phylum Arthropoda; class Insecta; order Lepidoptera; family Lycaenidae; genus Cyaniris; species Cyaniris semiargus. The sequence continues at coordinate 10,946,950 of LR994567.1, forward strand.
GAAAATTTAACATAGCTATTAATGTTTTTCACACAAACATAAAATATGGTTTGGATGTAAAAATATTATATTATTTGTAAAAAGGGGGTAAGGCCGGGCGCCATTTTTTTTTGCAATGTTGGATTCCTATTTTTGACAGATTTTTTTCCACGGTCCATGGGTTAAACACACTGTTAAATCTCTCTTTGAAATGTTATCGCTTAAAAATAACGTTCTATAACAACTACAAAGTTACAAAACTTATTTTTACTGTAAGTTGCGGTCATCGACTAATCGAAGTTTCAAATAAGCTCCGATCGTCATTTTTACAATCCTATAATGAGCTGGTGACATTTGGGATATAGGGTCATGGCTCAAAACTTCACAAGATTACTAGATGCATAAGTGTTATTTTGATCACCCGACAAATAGGTTCTTATTTTAAAAACTAGTATAGCTGTAGTCGGTACTCACGCCGCAGTATCGGGGTGGTAGGCGAGCGCCTGCGCGGCGCGGTGCCAGTCGCCCTGCGCCTCCAGCTGCTGAGCCGCGCCCACCACCGCGTGCGCGCTCGCCGTGCCGAACCACGCCTCTAACAGGAAACTGCAAGAAAGAAGATAAAGTATTTAATATCTATAGTCTATCTTCGTGTCAACATTGACCAATGAGTCTCACAGATTAAATGATTCACTTGACTGAAAATCAACTGCCTTAATCGTTATTGATCATCGCATCAATAATTCGACTTTCTCATAGCAGATACTTATACAGCATGACTGGTAAGACATGATCAATACTTAAGGAGAATACTCGGTACTCGATTCTCATTATAATTATGTAGCTACATTTACTCAGTGATTAATTGATATTATTTTTTTATATTTTTTTTTTTCAACTAATATAATAGCCAAATATCACGTCCTCGAGTATTGAACATGTCTCACCAGTCATGCTGTATTATATACTTGTACTCCGATAAAAATATTTTTAACGGATAAGGTATTTGTCTATATCTTGAGCAAGTTTTTCAATGTTTAATATAAAGACAAAATATTGTAAAGTGTATCCATTGTGTAAATGTTTTTATTAGAAAGGGATCCAATCAGTAGACTAACCTTAAACTATAGTCGGTGGGGTCGGGCGTGTACGCAGCGGGGCGCACGCGCGGGCGAGCGTGCAACGCGCGTGCACGTATCAGCGAGTACCGGAGATCGAGCACGCGCCTCTTCGCACCGTCCTGGGAAATGAAGAAAATTGGATAAGAAATAGTGGTTATTACGTTTTAACAGTACATTTTTAGTTTTTATCCGAATTATAACGATAACGGACTAAGGTTTATGTACAAAGTTACAAAGCTTACTCCTAAAATATATATACTTGTCCTACTACTACGTACTACTATATACTATATACAATATACAATATACTATATACTATATACAATGTATACTTTTTACGTACTTCCAAAAGTACGTAAAAAGTATATATCGCTATCAGATAAATTGACTATTTTTTATGGCCGATCTACGATACTAGCACCCGTAGCATGGTAGAAATACGAAAGTATAGGCAAACAGCGGAGATAAACTGAAGGTGCCGTTCCGATCTTTACCGCGGCTAGCCGCGATCGAAAAAAAATCAACTATAATGCCACTTTATGACATAGATTATAGTCCTAAAAATTCAAATAAAATCCTACTTTATGACGTAGACTATAGTCTATGTCATAAAGTGGCATTTAAATTGAATTGTCGATCGCGGCTAGCCGCAGTAAAGATCGGAACGGCACCTTAAGTTTATCTCCGCTGTTTGTCTATACTTTCGTATTTCTACTGTAACCATGCTACGGGTGCAGGTCAAGTTAAGTGAATGTTAGCCGTGCTCTCTTTCGTCTCAACATAACCAGACCAAAGAGCGTAGGTCTGCATCTGATAGGCTACTTTTATCTCGGAAAGAACGTTGACTTTAGGGGATACTGCGTTTACATGAGAAGGCCGCGGACAACCCTCCAGGGGTTTATATTACGACATACTCACATCGGTCTCAGTCACGAACTGTTTGGCATACGGCGGCAGGGGGAACTGCATGCCCATCTCCTGTTCCGGCAGCGCCGCCAGGTCCACCTCCTCCTCACCGCCGGCGAAGTAGCCCTCGTACGTCCGCACCACCTGCTCCAGGGACGGCACTTGCGGGCACAGGTATCTAGAAGTTACGAGTTACATATATACGGTCGAATTGAGAAACCACCACAATTTTGTAAGTCGGTTAAAAATTAACAGATTCACCGCAAAGGGTCTGCCTAGTCTTGTGATTTATAGCCCAAGATAAAGTAGTGTATTTCAAAAGTACTTCTATACCAATTTACGTTCCCGAGCTTAGACAATACGGTGACGTATATTATAATTAACATGTAATCCTTTTTACATACATCACAGATGATAGTTATTAGTATTACTTTTAAAGTCACATTTCCCTTAATACATTTTCTGAAGCACATTTAAGCTGTAGCCATTTATTAAGTACGCATTTCTTTATACGTCAAACATTGCGTACAAATAAGTCCGTACTTATACGCATGTACGCACACGCGTACGCACGTACCTGGCGGTTGCGTGCAGCGCGCGCGGCCAATCCAGCGGCGCGAGCGCGGGCGGGCGCTCGGCCGCGGCGAGCTGCAGGCACGCTAGTCTTGCGGCACACACGTGAGCCGCCGCGCCGCTGTCCCGCCACACGCGGAACTGGCGCGAGAGAAGCGATTGGAAGCCGGGATCACCTGGGAAGTGATTAATAAATAAATATATTGTGACTACACTGTCAAGGGCCCTATTTGGATATATTTACAATGCGACAATTTTATGATAAAGTTATTAAGGATATGTCAAGTTTCGACTCATTAAATTGTGTAATTGTAATGTTGGTTAAATAGGGTCCAATTTTCTTACATAGTTAGAAATAAAAATAAATAACTTGCGTCACATCTAAAGACAGTAAAACATTCATGGAACGAACAATCAACTTGCAACGAATTGCAAAACCTTAAACACTTCGCTCCATAGGAGCGTATCCTTTTTGAAAAACTACAATATTGTGAATATTGCAACGAAAGTAAGCGTTAAACTTACCAGTAGCTTGCGCCAGTAGCACCGCCATGTTGAGATCTCCCTTCTCGCGCGCCAGCTTACACGCCTCCAGCACTCGACCGCCGACCAGCAGACTCCACACCTTCGAGCTGTGACTGTCCGACTCTGTAAATAAATTTAATTCGTATAGGAGGAAAAACTTTGTTGTACTTGTAAGATCCATAATGAAAGTTTTAAAATTATAATGAAATATATTTACTGCAGATAATTATTAATAAAAATAAATAAATAGCAAATAGCAGCATAAATAGACAGCACAGCGTGTGACAGCGACATATCACACATTTTATACAACCATACATTTAGGATTAATTAATGATGGTTGTAATGACCGGGATCTCTTGCGCAAGTCAACTCGAATTTGCTAACCAAAATATAGTAACCATAAAAGGTTAAACGTCATTTATCATCCCCGTAAATAATAATAAAACGTTGATTTGCTCTTCTTTTCTTAACACTTAAAATTATATGCAATGAATAATAATAGTATTTTAAAAAGATAATACCAACTTCAAAATTGTATGTACGTAATTAAGAATAAAAAATCCCTATCTCAAAAAGTACTGAGCCGATTTTGATGAAACTTGCAGTATTCCCTAAGTTGAACAATACCTAAACAACAAAAAAAAAACACTAAAATCGGACTTGTTGTTCCGGAGATAGGCGAACACAAACATAAAAACATACATACATTACACTTTAGAAATTTGGCACATTTGTTCAGACGCTGATATAGACTAACATATACGAAGACTGGGCAGTTCTGAAAATATTACGTGCATACGAGTCGAATTGATAACCTCATTTTTTTTAAGTCGGTTAAATACTTCAAGTCGTGAGTGGAAGAATAAGGTAAGTAACATGAAAAATCTTCCCGTTTTTTTGCTTAAATGGAGACTTTAGGGCCGGAAAAAATATTTGAAATAGAAAAACTATGGATTATATGTGTAGCCAGATATATTAGCTAGGTTATGAAGTAGATATGTTACAAGTTTTATTAAAATAATTAGGGAAAAAATTACTTATTGTCCGTATGTTACGAAATGTTACTTGTTCGATTCTTCCACTCACGTCTTCACTTACCATCCTCAGGCTCAGGTCGGTTGGTCTCAGCTAACTCCTTATCAGTGACTTCGGCGACGCACTCCCGCATCCAGCGCAGCAGCCGCTCGTGACGGTGCACTATTGATTGCTCGTCCGTGCCCGGCACGCCTGTGAAATAGTACATTTGTTGTAGCGAGCTACTAGATTCATATTAATCCATACTAATATTGCCAAAAGTTTGTCAGTCTGTCTGTTACCTCCTCACGCTCAAACCGCGCTGAACCGATTTTGCTGAAAGGTATGGAGATACTTTGAGCCCCGAGAAAGAATATATTATGATACTTTTTATCATGGAAAAATGTACGGTCCCCGCGCGATAAGCTAATTTTGGCGCAACGGAGTTGCGGGCGACATCTAGTATATTATAAAAGCGAGTGTATAATATGTCTGTCACCAAAAGGTTCAGCGGCTTAACCCATCAATCCCCAAGCGGCACCCGGCTGCCGCATAACAATTGGAAATCTATTGTATATCTGCGATTACCACGATCGAGGTACATATTAAGCCTTCTTGTTTTGTTACAACTTACCTTAATTCACGTGAAATTTTGTAATGCTTGGGAGATACTCTGAGTCCCGAAAAAGAACAACGGAAGAAAGGAAAGGACTTAGGATAAACTTTATACCGGAAAATTTTAGGTACAGTCCCCGCACAATTATAAACGAATTTCAGCGCAACGATATTATGACTTGTGAGCACAGACATAGATCAATATAGATACCGCATGTGTGTGTACGCGCGCCATATCGCGTTCCCAAACGACGAGCAATGCTCATGCTTCGAAAGTCTGTTCTTTAGTCTGCGCTCCACCGTTATCGTCAATCAGAATTTTAAAAATGCCTAAATGCCTAATTGTGCCGTATTGAGCTGTAGAAATTCGAATAGAAACGTTGGCCTAGATAATGGACACGTTTCTTATTATCGGTACGTCACAGTGGGTAGGAAAAAAGTGGCACGCTCGTTTTCATACAAATGGAGGGACATGCGGTATCTATCTTGATCCATGTCTGTGCTTGTGAGCAATGTTATCTAGAAGCTAGTTTAGTTAATATCATTACATACCATCGTTTTCTAAATCTGCTCCCCACAATGCGTCGCAAAGTTTCCAAACTTGCAGACAGTACGCTGACGACACCCCAAACTGTAGTTAAAAATATATTTATACAGGGTGCAATTAAACCTACCTGCCAAATTTTTTCCAGGGCTTAGGTATCATTAGGAGAGTCCATTTAACAAAAAAAAAATTGGGTGTTATTTTTTTTAGATGACATATTTTATCCCATTTAAAATATGTATGAGCGGGGGTGACGGGGGTGGAGCGCGCGCGGGGGCACGTCACGCGCAGGCGACGCGTCGTGTCCATTAATTGTGGTGTTTTTTAGGATAACTTTCGGAAGCTTTACGTGTATTTTTATTTTTAACAAGGATCATTATTATATCAAAATTTGTCCGGAAGGTTTAATTGCACCCTGTATTTAATCATAAGTTATAAATAATAATGTTATCATAATATTATGCTAAAATGTAATAAAATTAAAACCTGTACAAACTACTATAACGACATTTTTTTTAAAATCAGATGCAAGATAGAGCAGAATTAAGAAGAAAGTCTGCATCTCTTGAACCACCTAGGCATCAAATCGACTGGCCAGTAACGTCATATACTCACATCTGGCGTATACTCCGTGGCTTTAGCGGCGACGCCCAGCAGCGCTCGCAGCAGTCCCAGGCGGTCTTTGGGCGACTCCTTTACCACCAGCTGCGGGCAGATTTCCCCGCTCTGGAGCTCCGTGGATTTGATCTCAGAGTACTCGAGGAGGCACTCGAGCTGACGCGCTAGGGTGTCCTGTAGATAAAGGTTATTACTTAAGTGACAAAGGTGATTTGGCGCTTTAATAACATTGTTATGAGAGCGTAAATGCGAAACGACAATCTCTGTGGTTCACTTGGTTAGCGTTTCCACGCTTAACTAAAGGGGTATCAAGCTAAAACTCACATCTAAATCTTCCTGAAAAATGCCTAAATAACATCTAAAGTCCTGGCAAGTATTTGTTGCACCGCCAACTTTCTTTACAACCATTATCCATGCATCATAACATATTGTACCAATGTTGAATTTAGCATTCCTGTAGTACAGGAGGTTTGTGTGCGCCGAGGGGTTAAAAAGTTTTTAATGTTCCCGGATCAGGAATGTGTATTAAATATACTAAATATTAAATATATGTCCGTTGTCTGGTACCCCTAACCAAAGTTCCTTGAGAACTTACGGGCCAGATTGACGTGGTGTAATATTATTAAATGACCATGAATGCTTCACCTGTGCGTGCTGCGAGCTCGGCCGCGCGATGGCCAGCCGCGCCAGCACGGGCTCGCTCCAGTCGTCCGCGCCGCGACCGCGCACGTACTGACCCAGCGCGCTCAGCGCCGCACCTGGCACGAGCAAAAACATTCATTATAACCGAAACATGGTGGATATTGCATAAGATAGTGATACATAAATATTAAATACTTTTTCTATAAGTCTAAACTTTATATCTCCAAAATGGTATAACACAAGTCACAATCCCAACAAAGTTTCGAATGTGTTACTTCATCAGTACTTTGTAGTTTAATTAATAAAGGTTAGTCATTAAGTCTTCAAGTGTTTCAATACACCTATCAAAGCCCATCATCAATATATACTTACTGGTGGGCAGCGAGCTGACTGAGTCGAAAGAGGTGGGGTATACGAGCGTGGAGGCGAGGCCGAACCCGACGCGGGTGTGGCGCGCGCAGAACACGCCCATGTCCGCTATGTACGCCGCTTCCAGACGACCTGGTGTCATGAACAAAAAATATATACTTACTGGTGGGGAGCTGGCTGACGGAGTCGAAGGAGGTGGGGTATACAAGCGTGGAGGCGGGGCCGAAACCGACGCGGGTGTGGCGCGCGCGGCACACGCCCATGTCCGCTATGTGCGAAGCTCCAAGACGACCTAGTGAAGATGGAAAAACATTATCAATCTACTAATAATAAATGGTGCACGAAGAATGCTATACGCCATACGGTGTTTTTTCCTAGCGTAATATGTTTGAAAAGCCGCTTAAAGGACAAGAATAAAACATTGTATAGCTTATATGTTGGAGGTATACATTACTTCCTTTTACTAAATAGATAATACTTAGATTAAGTTAAGAATATTTCATTTCTTTCAGATATGTCGTAGTCATCTGGTTTAATCTGCAATTCGATTAAATAACTAGCGCATTCATTGAATGACATCATTTAATTGAATGACGTAAAGACAATTCGTCAAGACGCTGTTAGGTTTCTTACAGACCGTCGACTGCCGCCGACAAGTGCCGTTCGTCTGTAAGAGCCTGTCCAGATGAGGCGTTTTACGCGCGAGTCATACGCGCGAGTCATACGCGAGAGTCCATACGCGCATTTCATTTTCTATTGCATACAGATACCGCGCTTTTCGCGCGTTACTACGCTGGGAGGGATCCAGCCAGTTACAAACATGGAGTCGGAAACATCAGTTGTGTGTGTTATCAAATACGTCGACTCGCAACGGACTCGCGCGTAGTACTGGACGCTGCAATGGCAACCAAGTATCTCGACTCGCGCGTCGCTCGCACGTTAAACGGGCAAGTCGAGAGATTCAAAGATTCAAAGATTCAAAGACTTTATTAGCATCCAAGTATAGTATACAATATACAAACTCAGCACCTTGTACAGGCGGTTGCTTATAAAATAAGTATCTACTTAACAAATATTTTGTATTGTAATTTCTTAACCACGTCTTATGTAACATAATATTATATTATGTATTATTTGTTTCTTGATTTCTTATATAAACAATTACAATAGTGCATGAATGAAAGTAATATATTTTATGAACTTCTTTAGACCTTAATTTTCTTTAGAAAATAATTCTTTTAGCGAGTAGAAACATTTTTCAGTTAGGTAGCTTTTTAATTTTCTCGTAAATGATAATAGTTTTGTTTCATTTTTAATTGTATCTGGGAGGTGATTAAATATTTTAACTGACATGTAGTATGGGCTTTCGTTTAGCATTTTAATTCTGGAGTATGGTAAATGTAGTCTGTTTTTGAGAGTCCCGCTCATTGCACGCATTTTACGCGCGAGTATGCATTTGAACGGGATATCGTGCGTACCCGATATACTTGTATCTCAGATACGCGCGAGTGTTACCGCGTGTGGACTGGCTGGCTCTAAGCGCTCTAACGTTTAACATCTTGACTAAAAGTCAGAACGTCGACGAATAAAATATAAATATTGAACTAATTTACCTGCAATAGTTTCCTTGAAGGGCGGCACCTTCTTGTGATATTTGAGCACTACGGTGTGCGGGTGTACCACCAGCGGCCTCATTATTACTTCTGTGCACAAAAAAAGTTTATAAGCTTCATCTCTAGTATAGTAAATGTATAATATTCATGTCTTTTAAGCACTAGAACGTGTGGAAAAGATTTCGATTAAAGTTGCAAAAAAGGTTGCAAAATTGGTTTGAAATGTGTGAGATTTTTATCTTGACCTCATGTCAACTTATATCACATCGCTTTTTGGGTAAAACAACTGTCCAAAATCAAGACGGAGGGGCTTCGTGATGCAAACTATTGGACCAATATTATCATTAGAAATTTTACTTTCAACGTGCCTAAAGAATATTATGTTTTATAACGCGAACTTCAGCGAATCGGACGTCTGTCACCTCAGTCCACCCTGGAAAGCAGCCGAACGTCGGGAACATCAATATTGCTCCTCGACAAAATCCGTAAGTGATTAACACATAATATTTCTAATCAACGCGTAACCCTAATAAAAGCAATTTCACTTCAATAAAATACCTTCAGTCTCCTGCGGTACGTCCTCGTGCATGGTCTCCACGACGCTGACGGCCTCCCGCGGCGGCGGCAGCGACAGCAGACTCGTAACCGCCGTCTGAGGAACTTGCTGGTCGCCTGTCGATATCGACACATCGTCCTCCATTTCTAAGATAGACATAAATATTATATATTCCGCGCATCACTAGTAGTTATAAGTATGTAAATAAAGTTTAAAATTATTTCACACTGAAAGTGCTCGCCGCGCCGCTGCCGGCCGCTGCCATTCCGGTGTGGGCCGGCCCTAAGGGATTCCGCGGGAACCCTACATTTTCCCGAAATAAATTAAGCCTATGTCCGTCTGCATGGTCTACTCTTTTTTTATTTATTTATTCATTTACACTTTATTGCACACAAAACCATTAAAAAGTAACATAATATTAGAAAGACGACACAACAGGTAATGCTATTTGGGTTTAGAAAAAATAGAAATACCACACTAGCATGCTTTAATTTAATTTAAAAAATTACGGAAAGTCTAAACGATAAAACTTTAATTACAGCTGCCTTTTTAGACATGAGCAAGGCTTTCGATTTTGTCGATCATAAGCTTCTTCTCCATAAACTGGAAAAATATGGCATAAGAGGCAAAGCACACGATTGGATAAAAAGCTACCTAAATGGAAGACAACAATGTGTACAGATTACTAAAGTACAAAAGGGAACTAAAGTTAGTAGTAGGTCAAAATTTTTACAAAATGACGGTGTTCCCCAAGGAAGCCTATTGGGACCGTTCCTCTTCCTATTGTACATTAATGATCTTCCTGAAGCTATCGAGGAAGACTCAATATTATTTGCAGATGACACAACTATACTTATTAAATGTAAGACCAAACAATCTTATCATAATTTAATAACCTCTACACTAGACAAAATCTTTACATGGCTAAAAAATAATAATTTAAAAATAATCTTGACAAAACAAAATTAATACAATTTCGTGACTATCGTACTCGCTCTATTGACATGAATATATCTTTTGACGACATTAAAATTGACAATGTTAAGTGTACAAAATTTTTAGGTCTTATGGTTGACATGCATTGTGACTGGAAGTCACATATTAATTTCATATGCGACAAACTAGATAAATTTGTGTTCGCGATCAAAACATTACGTTTAAAAGTTTCTACGGAGGCAGCGTTAACTGCATATCACGGTTATGTGGCATCGGTTCTCTCATACGGTCTGTTGTTATGGGGGAACTCGGTTGAATTTGAAAGGCTTTTCGGGTGCAAAAGAAATGCATAAGGGCTATTTGTGGAGCCTGGTCGATGCACAGCTGTAAACCTCTATTTACAAAACTTCGCATATTACCCCTTGTGTGTTTATATATTCGTGATCTCTGTGTATTCGTTAAGCAAAATCCACAATATTTTACACTTAACTCAGACGTAAATAATAGGAGTACTACTCCAAGATTTAAATATAAATTATATATGCCACCATGCCATCTAGATGTATATAAAAGAAATGTTTGTATTAGTGCTATTAAAGTATATAATATACTTTCCTGATAGATTTAAGGATTTGAAATTAATTAATTTTAAAACTCAAATAACGAAGTGGCTGTTAGAAAAGTCTTTTTATAAACTTGACGAATACATGAAATATGTTGAAGAGATAAAATAGATAATATTATTTTAATTATTAGCAATGACATTTTTTTTTTTTTTACCAAGATTAATTATTCGACAATATTTTTTTTTAATTAATTTTAATTATTTATTTTATCTTTTACATAATATTTCTTTTATAATTATTATTGGTGTATACAATCTAATAATTTTATATCAATATTTAAAGTGATTTTATATAATATTCTATTTATAAGTTAATTTTATATTATAATGAATTGCACGCCATTGTAATGGCAAGAATGTATTGGAACTTTCATATTATATTATAAGACCAAGATCATGTACTACATTCTGGCAATAAAGGAATTTGATTTGATGATTTGCTTATCTCTAAAAGAAATTTCTTCCAGCAGTCCTAAGTAGAGAAATTTGAACAGAAACATCAGATAGGGCGTGCACAGATAAATTAATATTGATGAACAATTTAAATTACAACATTAAAATACAATAATTATATTATGCTATTATACTACAATACTTAGATACTAATAATATTATACTATAATTTATTACATAAAAGTTCCTTCAAGCCTTTTAAAGACAGTGATTGTGGGACTATCACGAATGGTGTGGGGAAGGGAATTCCATAATCTAACTGCACGAACGGTAAAGGAGTAGGAGAAGAAGTTGGAGCGATGGGAGGGGAGGGAAAGATTTGTCCTCACATTAGGCCTACAAGGGATGTCTAAGGGTCGAGAAAAGTTAAAGCGATCCACGAGGTAAGAGGGAGACAAAGGGCTATAATGGATATTGTAAAGGAGGGAGAGGATATGGATATTTCGCCGAAGGCGAATAGCGAGCCACTTTAACTGTGACCGAAGAGCTGATACGTGATCATACTTTTTTAAACCAAAGATAAAACGAATGCACTGATTTTGCAATCATTCCAACTTCGTTAGCAACTCTTCGGTAACATCCAAGTAACAGGAGTCAGCATAATCGAGGATAGGGAGAATGAGTGACTGGACTAGGGAGATTTTAATTTTTAAGGGTAAAAAGTTCTGAAGGCGCCTAAGCATGTGTAACGAGTGGTATACTTTTCTACTTACCTCGTTGACTTGCGGTTGCCAGGACAGATTATTGTCAATGATGATTCCGAGGTTTTTAGTAGATTGTGTGAAGGCAATCGGAGTACCATTGTAACAAATTCTGGGCACATCATTTAATCGCTGTGTCATATATCTAATGCCGACAATTATTGCTTGAGACTTATGAGGATTTACTAAGAGACCAAATGATTTTGCCCAGTCTGCAATTCGCTGTAGATCCGCATTAATATCACTGATTGCCGCACTTATATCATCAATATGAGATTGACGATAAATTTGCAGGTCGTCTGCGTAGAGATGAAAATTGCATGATAAAATTACTAAGGATACTGTGTTTATAAACATTGAAAAAAGAAGAGGAGAAAGGACACCACCCTGTGGAACCCCCGCATCGAGATCACACCAGTCTGAGGTAGCCTCATCATAGCGCACCCGCTGCGAGCGCCCTCGAAGATAGGAGTTGAACCAGTCTATGACTGAGGAGGATATATTTAGGGAACGAAGGACAGAAAGGAAGATGTCAAAGTCTACTGAATTAAAAGCACTGCTAAAGTCTAGTAACACCAGGATAGATACACATTTTTGCTCCATAGCTAGTCGTAAATCGTCAGTGACTTTTAGCAATTTACATAAATTCGGTCCAGTAGTTTGTTAGATTAGCGCGTTTTAACGAATAAACAAACTCGTCACCAATAAAATTTTAAAGCTTAAGTTATTTTAATAATAAATAATGTGGCTTCTTTCTATAATACACGTGTTTAGTTGCACATTTTACTTCTCTGTAACAAACTGTGTGGAGTGGACTAAGGGTAAAACCGCACTAAGCTGTGGCCTAGTGCGGTTTTACCCTTAGTCCACTCCACATCCAATATTTTGGCCGTAACGTGTTGCGTCGCTCCGCTTCAGTGTGCTAAAGCGGAGCGACGCAACACGTTACGGCCAAAATATTCTTTGTATTAAAAGTAGGTAGCCGCACTACGCAACACAAAACGTCACTACTAAGAAACGTGAAGTGTCGCGTCGCTTTGCTGCGGCGCAGTCGCGTAGTGCGGTCTCACCTTTCTCAACATTGGCGAACAAAGGACCCCTCTTAAAGCAACCTTCTAGACAATTCTTGTACCTGTATCAGCATACAACGAGGCCTTCATGAGCTGGACGTCGTGGCTGTGTCGGTGCTCCAGTCTCGCCAGCTCGCTGGTGGGACTCTTCACACCGTACGCTGGAACAAATTGTATTTCAGAATATAACATACAGAATAATACAGTCTGAATTTCTAAATCTAGACAGTAGACTATACTTTAGAATTATGTTATGTAGAGTATAGAATAATAAGAAATACAGCTTAGGCTCCATTCATATGTATCCGCTCGAACGAGCGGTTTGGCCGCGAGATCACAAGCTATTTACAAACAATTGTATGTAAATAGCCGGCCGGCCAAACCACTCGTTCGCGCGAACGCATTCAAATCCAGCCTTAGGCCTAACGCTAAAACTCGCGCGGGCGCACGCTCGCGTGTGTATAATGAAAATTAGTATGGGCAACGCAGGCGCGTGCGACGGAGCGCGGACGCGGGCGACGGACTGTCACACGCGCGGCGGACGGCGCGGGCGCACGCTTTTCGCAGTCGACGTTGTTTCCGTTGACGTCATTTGGCCAAATAATAAATTTGTAAATAATCCATGGTAATCTACTCGACACAACTCGATCAAAATTATACTAGCAGCGCTAAATGAGATGGGCGCACGCGACGGGTGCTCGCTCGCGGATTCGTGGCCCGCGGCGCGGGCGGTTTTCCGACGCGTACGCCCGCGCTCGCATCCGCCCGTGTTTTAGCGTTAGGCCTTATAGAGAACTGATTAACTATTTACTTGACATGTCCTGCCACCTATAGTTCCTGATCGGTCCCTATAGAATAAAACTACATTTGAACTAAGTAGCAATAATTTTGTCCCCTCTCTCAGATTTATATTATTTGAATAAAGCACGGTATTTGTCTATTCGTCTTTCTTATATTCATACATTATGTTAGAAAATTATTTTAGGAAGTGGCTATTTCTAGTAGAGACAGAAGTTGTTATTTTACTGGCCAATATTTTAATGCTACTCTGAACTTTACAGCAGCCGTGACAAGTTGCATGCGAAGCAACGCCGATGTGGCAAACAATGCCATCACAGCGTCGAATCAACGCAAATGTGACTGACATACGATGTGGTATTCCGTTGTTACGACGCGATGCACCTAGGCAATGTGGCCTCGCTTTTACCTAAGGTTTATTACCTGTGATTCAATACATTCTGAGCCCAATTTCAGTTTAATTTAGATATTGTGTTTTGAGTTATAGGTAGCTTTTAATAAAGGTGTCCCACGAAGAACTTAAACTTTTTATAACTTTTATTTATGCGTCATTCCTACATAGTTTATATTATGTGGCAGCATCTTAGTGTCTATTGTCTAAACACACTGGGCCGAAAAAACGCGGCCGATGTTCGGCATGATTACGCCTGCAATGCGCTACGCAAACAATATAACGCGACGTAATTTCGGCATGGTGTGTCATAAGCAATGTAAAATACATTGCATGCGTAATCATGCCGAAATTCGGCCGCGTTTTTTCGGCCTAGTGTGTTTGGCCACTTAATTAGCCTTCGCTTATTCTTATTCCCTTACTAATAGAATATTTACATATACGTTAGCTATTCAACTTTTGTCTTTGTCTAGCTAGACTCTAGGAGCTCCTACACATAACTGCGAATTCGTGCGAATTCGCATCGCAATGTCATTTTTATTATAAGTTTTGTCGGAGATATTTGCGATGCGATGCGAATAGGCTATTTGACGGTAATAAATTTTTCGTGATTATTTGCTTGAGATGCATAAAATGATGGTTCTTTATGTGATTTACATAAGTTTTAATAAAAATAATAACAATTAATATACCCAACAACACAAAAATATGTTTGGCTTTTTGTTTCTCGCGCCACTTATTCGAAAACGATCCGGATTGGCTAATGTCATGATGACGTCAAAATCGCGTAATAGTCGTTTTCGTTTCGTTTTTCAACACATTGCGCATGCGCTATGTTGAAAATTTGTGTCATTGTCAGTATCATGTGCCAAAATCTGACAGACATTGATGATAATTTCTATTATAGCGCATGCGCGAAAGCTGCACATGCGCAGTTGAAAAATGAAACGAATACGACTAATGATTTACACGATAGTGACGTCACTTACAAAGTGCGACACCATATTGTTGAATAAAGCGTTTCGGCGTCTTATTTGAATTTTGAATTCTTATTTACATGTTTCTTACGAGACACGTATTTTAAAACAAAAAAAAAATTACTTTCGATGAACTTCTTAATCGCAACCAAGTAATTCAAGATAGAAATTAAAAATCTGTCAAATACCCTATTCACAGTATTGTGTGGGAGCCCTAATAACGTGACGACATTACATACGTACACGTTTTGTGTTGTAGTTATAGTTATAGTTCTATTTCAAAGGCAATATTTTATTTCTTTTCTCACTCTCTTAAAAATGGTAGGTCACAGAGTAGAATCTAGCTTGTTTATCGAGCCAATTTTTTAAGGCATCAGACAAGGACCACATAATTGAAGACGTAAGTAGAGGAAGTGGGTAACTAACATTTAGAAAATTTGCGATTTATTTTTGCATAAATGGAGACTTTAGGATCGGGAAAATGATTGATAAAATAAAATGATTTTATGTACAGCCAGATTTTATATATTAGGCTGCCTTCACACTAGCGTTTGTCCAGCGTAGGCGTTCGATGAACGTATGCGCAGCGTAGACGCCGCGACAACGCGGCGCGTGCGTCGCGTTGTCGCCGCTTCTCTACTGGAACAATCAGTATGCTGCGCTATCGCCGCGTGTGCGCGACGTATGCGCCGCGTTACTGCGGTGTCATGTACAATCAGTCCGATGTCAAAAGTACTTTGCTGTTGAACTCATTTTACGTCGTATTACTTCAGGCGCTTGTCTACGAATGAAAGAATTAACCCGTACACAGGGGCGCGGGAGGCGAGAGGTCGGATGCGAACAGGATTGTACATGACACCGCAGTAACGCGGCGCATACGTCGCGCACACGCGGCGCTAGCGCAGCGTACTGATTGTTCCAGTAGAGAAGCGGCGACAACGCTGCGCATACGTTCATCGAACGCCTACGCTGGACAAACGCTAGTGTGAAGGCAGCCGCTGCATGATGAAGTAGACAATTTACAAGGTTTGTTGAAGTTATTAGGAAAATATTGAGTAATTGCTCTTATTTTATAAAATAGTTGTCCACTTCATCCACTAACGTCTTCAATTCTTGTGTAACTATTGACTATGTAACCCAGTATAGTTCTTGTAATCAGTAAAGGGGTAAACTTATTATTAAAGTAGTAACACAAACCGGTGGTACAAATTTATTGTAATTATTACACGAATGAATTGCATAGGTAAAACAGATAATAACAAAATACAAAAGTAGTACAAAAAGGCAAATACAGGTATCAAAACATATAAATGATAAAATATTTTATTGAAATGTAAAAACATGCATTTTATTATAATATTTTATACAATACAAAATTACAGTAAAAAAAAAACTAATCCTTTTTGTTTTTAGACAGTCGAATACAAAATATTACCATATAGTAAACGACCTGCTATAACTTCTATTAGAACATAATATTATATTTTTAATCCTTTTTATTTGAAAATGACTGCTACGATCAACTTACTTTAAATTGAAATATGACTTAACAGCAGTTTCCAATTTGTATTTACACCTTAGTACGAGTGCACATCTCAATTTCTAAATAATTTTCATCCTGCGGTCGACTTTGTACTACTATCGGTATATCGCTATCGATATATCGGTTTAACCAATTTGTATCATTATTATTCTTCCAAACATGATTGGAGATTTTCAACAATTAGTGACACTAACATCGCATGCAGAAAAATCATCCCATACTGTGGATGCATACTAAAATGTCCCGGACTCCAAAACTCCTTGTCGTTGACAATTTTTCTTATCAATCTGGTCACTGGAGTCACAATTTCATATTTGCTCTCAATTTCCCAGCCGCCATTTTGTTTTTTAGAATAATTTTGACATTTCAACTTTTTTATAAACGATTTAAAGTCTTCGAATTCCATTTTTAACACCATCAATTCCGTGAGTAGATTCTTGATGAAACTCCAGCATTCTTGTATATTTTGGACTCCAAGGTAAGAAACATTTAGGTTGAATTTTTCTGGAACATTCTTGTGATAGCTACGATGACAAGTACACACATTTGGACGGTTCATGGCAGCCGCTGGAATAAATTGTTGTCCTCAAAATAACATATCCTCATCAAATTCCCGAAATGTTATAACTTAGAACTCATTTTCAAGAATGCTCAAAAGATACATCGAACTGATCGTGTGTGTGAACAGCAAAATGATAAAAAGTAAT
Organism: Cyaniris semiargus; assembly: GCA_905187585.1. Lineage (NCBI taxonomy): Eukaryota > Metazoa > Arthropoda > Insecta > Lepidoptera > Lycaenidae > Cyaniris > Cyaniris semiargus. The sequence goes on from LR994567.1 coordinate 10,964,226, forward strand.
AAAATGTTTCTGTCGAACGTTTTTGTCATAAATCGTTTATCGGCTGAAAATTAAATCCTTCAATTTAATTTATATAAAAATATCGTCAACTAGGTATTCGGTTACCGGGATATAGTGCAACGTAGTAATTTATCATAGTACTAGATGACGCCCGCAACTCCGTTGCGCCAAAATTTGTTTATCGCGCGGGAACCGTACATTTTTTCGGGATAAAAAGTATCCTATGTCCTTTCCCGGAACTCAAAGTATCCCCATATCAAATTTCAGCGAAATCAGTTCAGCGGTTTGGGCGTGAAGAGGTAACAGACAGACACATCCACACTTTCGCATTTATAATATTAATAGTATGGAAGTATGGATACTGTCATTATTAACATAATATCAAATATGTTTTTACAACGCAGTAAATTAGCCAAAACATAGGAAGTACGCAACATGTAGACTCAGAAAAGATTTTGAAAAAAAGTAACATTGTAATAAATATAACTCTGTCTTTACTAACGCCCAAATACATAAAAGAGGTGAACTAAATAAAATTTCTAAATAATATTATCAGACAAAGCAACCTTGTATTGAATAATGATGCGTAAATATATTAGTAAAAGTAAGGCCACATTGCTGGGTTGCGTTGCTTTTCGTGGCGAAGTTGTAGTTATTGCTCGCGTCGTCGACCGCGGTGTTTCGATAGCAGACGAACGAGTCATACAGGGTGCAATTAAACCTTCCGGCCAAATTTCGATATATTGATCCTTGTTAAAAATAAAAATACACGTATTTTTTTCTTTTATAATCACTCAATACTAAAATGTTGAGAAATAGCCTCCGAAAGTTATCCTAAAAAACACCACAATTAATGGACACTACGCGTCGCCGGCGCGTGCGGGAGGCGCCACCTCCCGCGTCACCCCCCACGCATCCCCGCTGTACCCACCGCCGCGAAGTGATGAGTCAATGCAACGATTTTAATTGGGATAAAATATGTTTTTGTAAAAAAATTAACGCCCTATTTTTTGGTTAAATGGACTCTCCTAATGATACCTAAGCCCTAAAAAAATTTGGCCGGTAGGTTTAATTGCACCCTGTATAGTTGGAGTAATAATAGTTTAAATGTAACGTTTTCATCAAACAGTGTTGAAATCATTATAATTACCTCTGTTGTCTGAATATAGGCTCGGCGCTTCTGTCTGATCTTCTGTTGCGTCCATGTCGAAAGCTGAAAACGATAGAAACATTAATTTTACTTAAGGTTACATTTAGTTCAGAAAAAAGTAATTGTACTTATAATGCTTTATGATAATCATTGCGAGTGTCCATGGGCGACGGTAGTTGCTTTCCATCAGGTGACCCGTTTGCTCATTTGCCCCCTTATTTTATTAAAAAAAACTGTTTACGTAATAGAACTAGTAATAAATTTGTGGTATGTCTCTTACGGCCGTTCCCAATATTTGATCTATCTCTGGTTTTGCCCTACTAGAGATAGGAATAGCTCTCATTAGACATTAGAGACATACATTTTATGTCAATTCAATGTTAGCTGCGATCGGTCGTATGTCAAACCAGAGATAGACTGAATATTGGGAACGGCCGTTAGTCGTTTTGGTCACATGCACTTATTCACGTGTATTTAAACTAACCAAGCTTACCCTTAGAACTTCCATTGAGTAAGTTGAGTGAGGTCTGCTGCATAGCGTATAAATCTTCTGAGGACAGCAGGCCGCTCGAGTTGAAGCCCAGGCCACTGAGGCCAGGTCCACTAAGGCCAGACCCAGCTAGGCCAGGCCCACTAAGGCCAGATCCAGCTAGGCCAGAGCCCATTAGGCCAGATCCGGACAAGCCAGCTAGGCCAGGCCCGATAAGGCTGGGACTGGATATAGGCGGACCGGCGAGGCCCTGGCCTGCTAGTAGCCCAGCGGCGAGTCCAGGACTGCCTAGGCCACCGAGACCAGCTATGGGCTGAGGTTTAGCTGTAATACAAATAATAGTATTTTAAAAAGATAAAACCGACTTCAAAATTGTACGTAATTAAGAATTAAAATTCCCTGTCTCAAAAACTACTGAAGTGGTTTTGATAAAACTTTCAGTATTCTCTAAGTTGAACAATACCTAGTACAACAAAAAAAGAATCACTTAAATCCCTGGCTGGGAACCTCAGCTCTTACTGCATCTGCATAACATCTTCATGGATGGGCCCTGATGTTAGTGTATACCCATCTCCCTTTTTGGGAACCGGTAGCCCTAGCACGGCGACCAGTAGAAATGCGAAAGTATAGACAAACTGTGGACATAAACTTAAGGTGCCGTTCCGATCTTTACCGCGGCTAATCGCGACCGACAAAAATTCAATTAAAATGCCACTTTATGACAGACTATAGTATATGTCATAAAGTAGGATATTATTTGAATTTTTGTGGACTATAGTCTGTCATAAAGTGGCATTTTAATTGAATTTTTCGGAACGAAAAAAGATCGGAATGGCACCTTAAGTTTATTTCCACAGTTTGTGACTATAGTCTGTCATAAAGTGGCATTTTAATCGAATTTTTCGGAACGAAAAAAGATCGGAACGGCACCTTAAGTTTCCTCCACAGTTTGTCTATATTTTCGCATTTCCACTGGTCGCCGTGCTAGGGCTACAGGGGTTCCCAACCTACCCTAACCTAACAGCATGTATGTACCTGGAGCAGCAGACTGCTGCAGCTGCTGGTCGGCGAGCTGTCGCTTGAGCACGTCGGGCGCCGGCTCGTCCTCCTCGTCAGAGTCCGTCAGACCGTACTTGCTGAAGTGCTCCACCTGGGACAAACGTTTTTTAATTAAATACCTGTGTTCAGTGTTTGAACACAAATTGAATGAGGGTTGTCGATATATCATTTGCCACCAGCCGGCCTAAGATGCGCAAACGAGAAAATGTTGTCTACATGTTTTCTCGATGTTTGATGGTTTGTCTCTTCATATCTATTGACCCTAGCATGACAAACATTTTTTCTCGTGTAGATCTGTCATCGAAATAACACATTTTTATCGAGTTTTGTCGTGATAATGTCGAGATTTTGACATTATGAGACGAGTAGTTTTTAATTATCTCGAGAGTGAGATATCTCGTTGGCGCATGCTAAGCGCACAGAGCACTGACCTCCATTATACAAGTACGCTGGACTTATGATACCCTTTGAAATGACAGCTGTTTATTCCTGCTGCTGCTGCTGCTGATTCCGCTTCAAATAGGCACAAGCCTATTTGAAGCGGAATCAGCGCCCCCAATGCGGGGGAAGAGAACTAAATCTGACGTAACTTGCAAATGGCCGCTTAATCGTTATTGGTTGTCATCACTTGTATTAGTTCCAAGTACTCTCACTATATCAGCGCCAATATGGCAACTTTCAAACGTCTTGGTTACATCAGATTTAGTTCTCTTCCCCCGCATTGGGGGCGCTGATTCCGCTTCAAATAGGCACAATAAACAGCTGGGTATCATAAGTTCAGCGTACTTGTATAATGGAGGTCAGTGGCACAGAGGGACGGTAGAGTCTTTCGTGTCAAATGTAGTGTCAGACAGACATATATGACAGCTGTATCGTGATATGTGATGTGGAAGCTATTTCGTGACATATGACAGCTGTTTCACACGATAGACCCCACGGCCACATAGCGCCATTTGTCCCTCATTAGGGGACGTGTTGCAGCGATCTAGTTGAATTTGCCTGAACCGCTCATGAATTTGTTAACGAATGTAAATATCATGTTAAAAAAAGAATCCAGAACCACTAAAAAATTGATACTAACGATCAAGAACTATCATCATCAATCCATCAATATTAAACGGCAAAACTTTAAGAATATTTTAACGACGGTCAGCAGCTCTAGTGGAAGGGTAGATGACGCGCTGCACTTTCAACATCTCTTATTGTGTTTTCTCACGTCGTCGCAATGCAGATATTGTCACTAGAACGCAACTCTACGAGGCTTTGCTCTTATTTTTACATCTAATCAGCTTAATATATCTATTAACGTAGTTTGAACTCACCCTGAACACCCAACTGCCAGTCTGCGGTCTGTACTCTATAAACTTGGTGTCGTACTTGTCGCACACGCGCCGCAGTTTACCCTCGTAGTCCATTTTCAACAGCCTGTATTAAAACAAAATAATCATTTATCTATAATTGTAAAAATCAAGTCTATTAAAATATGTACTGTATAGTGTATATTTAAAGGGTTAGATACATTTAGCACCAGCACATTGACATTTTCTGTGTTTATGTCAGTTTCATTTACGTTGAACCAGTGAATTGCGACGACAGTATAATAAAGTGCAGAGGCTTGTTATGCGCTCCCCCTGACCGCCAATTTGTTTCTGAGCCAAACGTCGGGTACACACTCACACGCATTAGCGCACACACGCACGCACGCTCGCAAGGACGCACGCACGCTCGCAAATAAGCACGAATGCACGTACGCACGTCAGGGTCCGCGATAGTAGGAGTCTTGTCGCGTGGCTATTGACGACTGACATTGACTATACGCAAGTCCACACACACTCACCTGTCTGGATCAGTGATGGGTCGTCGCAGCGTCTTGTCGCGCGGCCAAACACGGTCTAGTGTGACCACCGCGCGCCGGTTGAGCCCGGAACCGACTGGAGGCTTGTCAGAGTCTTCGGGATATACTATCACCTCCTTGTTCAGGAAATGCACTGTAAAGAAACATACAACTTAGTGGTATATAATACCATCATACATTTTAAATGCAAAAGGCACTAGAGTGCGCGCACGATAACTCTGCGCGCGATTGGCGCGACAGGTGGCGTGCCATCGTAGGGATTCATTAAAAAAATGGGTAATCCCAATGATATTTTTTTTAAATAACATTGGTAGTTTTACTTTAATATTATCTTTATTTACTTATTTAAATTATGTATAGGAATAGGCGTAGCGATTATCATGTAAACGTGGCGGCCCGACAATTAGTTCCGATTTCAGCCGCGCGCAAATTTATCGTGCGCGCACTTTAGTGAAGTCATTGGTTAATGTGGTGATGCGCCTTTCGTACGAAAAATGATTTTGTATAAATCTTAAACAGATAAAGGATGAATAAGGTAATGCTATTTCGCAGCTAATGGGTTGTTTTCTTTTTTTAAATCTCCACCAGACGGCGCGACAATAGACACTTCTAGATTTTCTATTGGTTCCCCACCGATCTGAAATTATCTACAGGTGGCATCACTGACAACATATTGGTGGTGTTTCTAAAAAATAACAGTGTACTGTCAAGTGTGACATAAATCAAAATATCTTAAACCTAGTTGCCATTAGCATAATATTAACATAAAACTGTATGTATTTATACATTTCCATTTATTTCTATGTTGTTTTGCTTCGTCTCTCTAGTTTAAATTTCACGAAGAGCATACGCCTAAGCGATCATTGGCCTAAGCGATTAAGCCAGTATACTGGTAACAGTTTAGGAACACGCTGACATAATATAATACTTATCAAACTGAAAACTGACAACTGAAAGAGTTTTGACGAGCATGACACTGTGACACTTCTTCTACTTTTTATTGTTGGTGTGGTTTTTATTATTATTTTTCCCAAATTGTGTTATTTGGGTTTTTTATGTTCATTATTGGTAAAATATTAGCCATTAAATTGTCGTTATCGTGCACAAGTGCAGGTAAGATGTTGTCAAAACCAAAATGTATAATTCCTGTGACATTTGGTGTGAATAACGGTAAATAGGGCTATTTCTTACGTGAGTTTTAACTAAAACATCGTTATAATAATTTTATTATCCTATTTGTTGGAATATAATTGCGTCTTTTTCAAATTGAAATGCGTCAAGTTTTCCATTCTTTTGTCCAGTTTTGTAGCAATTAATGATGGTATTACCGATAGTTGTCTACCCATACGCCATCTAGTTACTAAAAAGAAAACTGTTTGACAATCAAATTAAAAAAATAAGAAAATGCCTCATTATAATGCTATGTAACTTACATTTCGAATAGCAAATAATAACGCATATTCTCGATTCTCACGCCATTGAGAACACTCTTTACTTCATGTTTAATAAAAACTATGCCAAGCATATAAACTGTATGACTGCATGACATTTTTCATATTTATGATTTATTTACTAACCCAACGCGTCTAGATCCATGTTGGCGACGTCGATCTCGCAGTCGTAGAACACGTTGCCGTAGTTGCGGCGGCCGACGGTCAGGTGCGGCACCACGCACGTACCGTCCGCACGCATGTACGCTGGAAACGTCATCAAATATACTATTCTGCAGTTTTACACTCACACATAGCTGACAATCGTTTAATAGCTGTTGCTTTTCCGTATTAAATAAAAAGACTCGCTGTAAGGTATTGATCCGGTTAAAAATATATACGTGTGGTATACACGCACATAGGGTGTTCTTCATTAAAGTGGTTAGTTCTTGAAGAGCTGTGATTACGGAAAATATTGTTTTTTTTACCAATGCATATTTTATATTTTTATTACATTATATACACATTTAACATCTATGATTTAAGGTAATTTAAAACATTTTGTCTTATGCGTCGACTTTTACTACTGAGTCGCAGAGCTTGTCAAAATATTATGATTAACTAATTTTAAAGCTATTGGAGGACTTACGTCCAGTTTCTGAGTTCTTTTACACGAGCTTATCTATTGACTATCACTTTTGTTTGGCTAGCATCAAAAAATTAACCAATCAATTCAACGCTATAGTCAAAATGTTTTAAGGTGACACCAGCGGTTATCGACCTATCTCGTCTAAGAGCTATGTGAAAAATGTTCGCACTGTGTTCCGTTAACGTAACAAAAAATTGAACTTTAATAAAGACACTAACTATTATACAAGGTGTAACAAAACTAAGTGATAATACTTTAGGGGGTGTATGTGTTCTTGACATAGAGTTCACTGTCAAAGTAGCAGCGCTGAAAGAGCAAATTTTTTTTTCACTTTTGTATGGGAATATGCATGACGCGGGGCGCTTGCCCGTACAAATCAGAAAAAAAATGTTTGCTCTTTTAGCGCTGCTACTTTCAAGTGAACTCTATGTAAGGAACACAATATACACCTTTAAAGTATTATCACTCAGTTTTGTTACACCCTGTAGATTCATCGGAAAACCTCTTGGTAACTCTTAGAATGTTAATCTCCAAATTTTTGAGTTCGAAGTGAATTACTTCATACTCAGTCTCCATCGATTATGCAAAATACGTTATCGCCCTTAGACTAGAAACATCGGTCACTTCATTGTCAATCGCGGTTTGTATAAAAAACGATGAAATATGAAAAGATTTTTGACAGGGGGTCAATGACCGCTACAGACAGGTTTTGGCGTGTGCCCTATAGTGACAAGATAAACTCCTGTCAAAAACCCTCAGGAACCGGGCAATAATATGATACTTACTGATCATTTCGTCTAGCGAGGGAATGGTGTAGTACCCGGGGCGCGTGAGCTTCACGCCGGCGGGGTGCGGCGGCGCGTCGCGACACGGCACGTGCTCATCCTCCGATACTATAAAAAAGATAATGTATTTTATAGACTCCTGTAACGTACACAGAGAATACAGGATCATTTGTACAGAGTGTAACAAGACTAAGGCCGGTATAAATAGTCAGTACTCAAGATGCATCTCGGTCTCAAGACACGGTTCAGGCTCTGTGATCGGTTGGCTGTCAAAATTTGGACCAATCATAGAGCCGAACCGCGTCTTGAGACCGAGATGCATCTTGAGTACTGACTATTTATACCGGCCTAAGTGATATTACTTGAGGGTGTGTATGGGTCCCGTGTATAGAGTTCAGCGCAAGTAGCAGCGCTGAAAGAGAACTTTTTTTTCTCACTTTTGTATGGGAAAATTCGAAACGCATGGGGCCCTCACAAATCACAAAAAAAAAATGTTGCTATACTTTCACGCAACTCTAGGGTGATAATACTTTAGGGTGTGTACGTGTTCCTTGTAGAGAGTTCACTGTGAAAGTAGCAGCGCTGAAAGAAGATTTTTTTTCACTTTTGTATGGGGAAACTCGTGACGCTCGGGCCCTTGCCCATACAAAAGTGAAAAAAATTTTTCGTCTTTCAACGCTGCTACTTTCACAGTGAATTCTCTACAAGGAACACGTACACACCCTAAAGTATTATCACTTATTTTTGTTACACACTGTATAGAGTTGTGTGAAAGTAGCACATACACACCCTAAAGTATTATCACTTTGTTTTGTTACACCCTGTGTAGTCTGTTAGATCCACGCAGTGTACATGTTACCGGTAATGTGCGTAAACCAGTTAGACTGCAGATTAACAAGGTATTCTGCAGATTATCTGGGTGAGTCAGTTAAAGTGCAAAAAGTTTATTCTATTCTCATTAAATTACAAAAACAGGTTCTTATTTGTTATATATAGGTTGAATAAAACATTTTATTATTTAGCTGTAGAGAATTATTTAATATAATTTTTTGGACATAAACAAAGGAATAAATTATTAAATTTTAAGTAAAATGTTACTCCACTAATAAAATATAACAAATCGTATCAATTAAAAAAAAACAATCAAAACAACAACAGTCTTAGGTTCACAAGCTTTAGTCAATTTTTAGGACTTTTACGTAACTAACTAGGTAAAGTGCAAATAAGCTTTTTTATTAAAAAAAAATCACACTTTAACGGATGGTATCAGGGAATCTGCAGATTACCTAGGTAATGTGCGCGTTAACGTATTCTGCATTCTAACGGTAACATACACACTACACAGACGTTATATTACACACTGTTTTGACCTTCTCTGTCAAACGACCTTTCTAACGTTTCATGAATCTATGTCTGTACATACACTATGAATAAATTAGTAAGACGGTAAATTTATAAAAGTAGATAAGATATAGGATCCGAAACTACAGGGTTAATTTTGATGAATAAGATGAGCATGGGATAGGACAAGCTAAAAGGAAGGAAGGACTAGGAAGGACTACTTTTTACCATCGCGGTAAAATGCAAAGTTCCAACTTCCAACGAACAAGCATTTTTTCCTTAATAGGAACAGAGTAGATACTTCATACTAGATACGAGGCCCTTATAAATTATCAAGACATAGACAAGAACCGTAAACTCCTTTGATCTGGTGTCGAATCTTCTCGCAGACGGAGCGGCAGCGGTGCGGCCCGCGCCGGTGCCGGCAGAACTGCAGACCTTGGGATGGGAGCGTGGGGTAAGAACTTAGGATAGTAGGTACAGGGAAATGATGTATTTATAGGAAAAATCAAGTAGAGGAAAGGATAATTTATCTGTTAACACAAGTAACGTTATAGAAATGACATCTGAAGCATCGTAATTTTTCTATAATCTTGTGTCTTTCACACGCATACGAAAATTTTATTCCTATATCCTTTTTTACCAATTCACAAAAACTTGATAACTGTAACAGTCTTCCGTGCCTTCAAGCGTTTTTGTCACAATTATTATTGGCAACAGTCTAACACAATAAATTAATTTAGCTCTAGCGTATAGTATAGTAGTCACTATTATTATTATCGTTTATTCCCGTAGTGCTTCCTCTTCAGTTCTTTGAGTTTCGGTCACTGTAACTTTGTGCTGTCTCCCGCTTTATATGGGGAGGGAATCTGGAATTCTTCCTACTCCTCCTATTTTCTTCTGATTAATTTCGTTGCGGGTCCCAAGACAGCTTTAGCATGTCCCTGAGATCATATCAAAGGGTTTTCGTGGTTGGATACCGCTGTCGATCCTGGCGACACAGGAGATACAGTGATGGGAATGTGTGGTGGGCCAAAGCCCGATAAAAAAAAAAATGCTCCGCGACCGAACTTCAGTACGCACCTGACAGACTATCATTGTTCTCCTTATCAATGGAGGAGCGGTCGGCGCGGACGCCGAGCTCGCGTACGGAGTTCTCCGCCAACTCCGGGTTGGACGACAATGGTTTCCGTAGCGGTTTCGTTGTTAACCTGAAAATTGACAAGAGTTATAACTTAAAACTGCATGAGAACAAAAATTGTAAGCCTATGTTACTCGGACTATTGTGAGTTTTTACGTATTTATTGATACTTTATTAATTATAATGAGAACGTAAACAAATTATAATCAAAAAGTGACTTTTAGATTCTCTTAGCTTTACTTTAGTTTCAAGTAATGAATAGTAAGAACTATTTGTAATTTAGGTTTTTTAGTCGTTATAATACTTACCAACTAGCTCTCCTTTCTGATGTCTGCTCGCACTCGCCCCGCATTTCTCTTTCTGCAAAAGCAAACAATTATTTGAAAAATATATTCAAAATATAACAAACAGTTTAATTGGTAAGCAACACTTAATTGGTAAGGTTATTGACTTAAACAATAGAAAGTAAAGCTTACCTAAACTTGGATACAATCTAGGTGTGTCATTCTCTAAAGATTTCTCCTTGTCGCTCCATGGAAGTTTGCCCGAGCCCAGCCTGTAAATAGGTTCAGAATTAGATCATTTCTTCTCGATTTTTTTAATAAAATAAGTTTATGCATTATGAGCATTTAAATTGCACTTACCAACTTCCATTTTTATCTCCGTTGGTCTCTACATCTGTAACAAAAAAGTATGTTTAGAATAAACAAAAATAAATTAAAACTATATGTAAACGAAGACGCAACGCAATAGGAATAAAATTAGGAGCTAGGTTCGATATAATATAAGAATTAGGCCCTAGGAGTGTCTACTTTTACTTGATGCAAGAGGGATCCGATCGCTTCGATCTCATCCTAGTCTCACTCGCACGCGGAATAGCATGTGTGCGCACGAGTTTGACAAGCTTCGGAAAGGTAACATTTGAGATGCGAGAATCAGGCCCCTGTACTGTATTATTTTTTAAGTAATAAAAATATCAACACTGTCCCCCTTACTAATAAACGTTGTATAAGCTTTGAATAGTTATACAGTGTTTTGTTCCTGTCACACAAGTGACATTTTTAATTGGATTGAAGAAGACAAAACACTGTATAACTATTCAAAGCTTATACAGCGTTTATTAGTAAGGGGGTGTGTATACAGACTGTTGTCTATCAAGCCCTATTGCTAACGTATCGGACAAGAACAAAACAATCCGTAAAGAAGGTGTATATCTTTTTATTATGACTTAATTAACTTACTGTGATTATTGTTCTCCTCCAAACTCTTTCTCTCTGTGGATGTGACGAACTCCTCTATACGGCGTACAGCAGGCTGCTCGCGCGGCGCCGGCGCGTTTTCTGTATTCGGTCGACTTGGCTCTTCCAACGATCTGAAATTGTATAGAAAGAATTTGCAATTATTATGACATACCATTCACGTAGGTTTTGATGCGCTTACGCGAATTTAGCTCACTGTAAATATGAGTAATTTAACGATTTTTCGAATATAAAAACAAAGTATAAATTTTAAAAAAAAAAAAAAAAATCCGTACACACTACACTGACTTGGCTATTTTACTCTCAGCAAATAAAATTGCATACGCTATAGCAAAGCTTACACAATAAGGGCTATATTATAGGCATAGATACACTACCAACATATGCCGTATGTTGCATGTTATTTGCTTGAATGACAGGGACAAAACATTATACACCTTATCCATAGTGTTACTTTTATTACTAAGGTAAATCTTCAACAAACCTGTTATCAGTCTGGTCAACGGAGTCGTTGACGTCGTCGTTGCTGTTCTTAGGCCGCAGCACCAGCCGCTTGCGGCTCGGCTTGAGGCTCAACTTGTCCTCTAGACTCGCGTCTGACTCCTCTAGACCGTCGAATAGGGATTTCTGTAAAAATATAAGGGTTTATGCTAACTGTGATATCGTGCGAAAGGGATAGCAAGATGGGGTATATTGCTTAGAGATTATTATTACGAGAATTAGAGGGGTGAGTGTAATATACAAAATTAGATCGATAAAGATTGGCGGCTAATGCAAATCTTGTGGTAAGTATATTTTAGGCTTTAGCATACTCGACACGCAAGTTTTGACAAATTGTAAGAAATGTTTTGCGATAAGAGTATAACAGGTAAATACTAAACATGTCAAGCTTCTCAGACTTCGGTTTCTCGCATCTTGCGCGCTGTTTTTGTTTCTGTTGCGTTATGCGCCTCAGTACTTAATATTACGTTTGTTAATACCAAAAGCGCTAATGCACTGAGCCACATAGTTTGATTTTTTCAGGAAAGTTGCTGCTATGCATTAGGTGGCGGACCTATGTAATTTGTCATATTATGACAAACCCAGCGGATAGATCACGACTAACATTGAATTAACATGACCCGGCCCAATGACGTATGTATGGCATCTACCTGTAAATCAATTTCTTTAAAATAAGTGGTAAGGTCTAAAAACATACCCTGTCGGTGAGTGCGGCACGCGGCGTGACGTGAACGCGCGGGGAGGCGGGCGACAGGCGATAGGCGGAGCTATCTAGTACCGCGCGCACCGCCGCCGGGTTCGTCGGCTTTAGGGCTTCGTCTGCGTTCGCCGCTAGAAATAAAGAAGTTGTTATTAAATACAAGGAACACAAGTATGAGCTCTTTGAATGATAGCTAATGTATTTGTTAATTAACTGTAGTGCTTGCTCTGTATATAAATAATATTCGAATAAAATAATCAATATTTGAATGAAAACATTGTGGGAATATGCGTGGAGGCCGCAAAGGAAGATCTTCCGACCGAGCGAGGTGTTATGCTTGGTCAGGCCGGAGCCCACGTGATACATTTCAGCTGTCGTATATAATATAGCGACGCGCTCAGAAAACTTCGAGAGCGCGATGCAGGAATGTTAGGCGAATTGTGGGTACCGCCACAACATCATTTACTTTTCGTGATAAAACAGTACTTTTCAACTGAAATCCAGTTATTCATACTTGGCCTTTCTAGTGCTTTTTCGTTACTTATCTATTTCAAACTGTGAAACCGAGATAGTAAGCTACTACCCGTACTTGTTGAAACGAGATAGTAATACATAGTAAAAGTGACAAACGAATCAATACATGAATTTATACACCCTCAACGTCTTTTGATTGTTGGATCATGGAAATCATTATTGTTCAATCTACTTGGAAAAGTTTAGTTCGGATATTGAAATATACGTGTGTCATATTAGAAAATACTCACAGCTATCCGGCAGCAGGTCCTTGAAGAGCGGCGAGTCGCCGTACGGTCGCGCCGCTAGCGTCAGGATCTGTTCGTGCACGTTGCCGCCGGCTGACGCGCCCACGCTACCCCTACACATATTATATTAACATTAAAAATGCGAAAGTGCGTCTGTTTGTCTGTCTATCTGTAAAATTAAAAATGCGAAAGTATGTCTGTTTGTCTGTTACATATTCACGGTTAAACAGCTAAACCGATAAAGTCTCTTGACAAAATGGTATGGTCCATTAATAAAAGCAGGTCTTTACATATTTGGCTATAATGGATAATCGCAGAATGCGCCAACATTGTCACTACGATTGGGCTGCTGCTGTCAACACTAAATTAACGCGGGTCATGGGCAATCATAAGTTTAGAGGCCATAATAGTTGCTATAATATATTTTTCAGTTACATTATGTGTGTAAAAATTAATATTTTTACCAAATCAAGAGAATTAATATAGATCTTAAGCTAAGACAGTTTATCATTAACAGAAGCAATGTAAAACTTACCCTAATGTGCTTGTGTTTATGTTGTTCATTCCAAGACCGAGAGTGTTTCCTCCGAGCGTCGATGTGTTACCGAACAGACCTCCACCTCCCAACCCACCGTCCAAACCTGCAAAATAACATCTTTTGTTAGTAAATACCCTTTAGTTTGTCAGAAAACACTTAAAAAGCTTCTTAATATGTATTTTTAAAAACAATGAGTGATTTTGAGATTGCTAATGTTTCTTTGTAAGTTTTTAAATAACTTCGTTGTTTTATAAATAAAATTATATAAAAAAAAATTAACCCAATAATGGAATTCATGAGAATATCAACGAGAAAAAGAAATGAGTCTAAGAAAAGAATAATTATATACTTCAAAGGCAAAATATTTATGTTAAGATTAATTTTAATCCCTTGGTATGAACAATTTTATTAAAGAGATAATAAAAATGTATATGGCGAAAAGCCCATAAGTACACGAAAGAAATTTGTATTAAAAATATACTAAATCCACTATTAACTTTAACCATTGCCCAATGCCCAAAGCTGGCAAAGGTAGCCTTATTATTTGGTAATACGTACCAGTTTTGAATGTGTTCTGCGCGGGTTGCTGGAACATCGAGGTGCCGGTGCCGAGGTTACCGAACGCCGGCGCCGCGGGCTTCGCCTGGAACGAGTTGTTCAGCCCCATGCCTAGACCTGTGCCTGCGAATAAATATTGCAGCGTTATTTTTGGAAAGAACCAAACACATAACCAGTAAGAATCAAACATTTTTTTTTTTATGATTACCAGTCTGTATCTCATGAAATATGTAAATAGTTGTCCTTCAATATTATAATGTAACTATTCAAGATATTGTATCGGCAGTAAATACATCATAAAATATTATATTAAGGCAAATCATAATAGCTGAGGACTTTTTTAGCCGTTTTGTGCTGTAGCCCTCTCACTCAAGTCAATACGAGTTATGTCATGACAGTCTTACAAGTTCTAGAAGGTACTCACCGAGTGTGGGCTGCGTGTTGCCAAAGCCAAAGGTTGGTTGTGTGGTGGCGGGCTTGCCGAATGTGTTGTTGCCGAACAGCCCGCCGCTAGTCGACGTGTTCGTGCCGAACGCGCCCGCCGTCGTGCCGAACGCTGGAAATAACATAGTTATTACATAAAGATGAGCGTTGAGTTGAAATCTTCCAGTTTTATTTTTGTTAATTAATCCATACATTTGAAGGGCCCGAACACAGGAATATTTTCTGTACAGACATAATATACACCTAGACCAAATTAGCCATTTTATATATTAATATCGTCATTGGTAATTGTGTGATAATAGTCACTATCTTCTTTGAAATTTATTACATTACTGATCCCTTATTAATAATATGTTGATGTTATTAATAAGGGAACAGTATAATAATGGCCATGGTTTAACTTTTTAAAACACAAAAAAAGGACGAACGTCATAATATCTGCCATACCAACTTTTTAAAAAAATGATTTAAAAAGTTTTGACGTCAAAAATTAGTGTCTATTACACTACTTGAAGGTAAAAAAAAGTACGAAGCACATCTTTGTACTCACCCGGGGCAGCGGCGCCGAATGTGGGGGCGGCGGTGGACTTCATGCCGAAGAGGCCTCCGCCCTGAAAGCTGCCGAAGCCCGAGCTCGCCGGCGCGCCGAAGCCCGTAGTCGCCGGCTTCGCGCCGAACAGCCCGCCAGACTGGAAAATAAAATATTTTAAAAAACTATGCAAGAGACGTTGCACGGAAAATTAAAATCGGCCAAATGCGAGTCGGACTCGCACACGAAGGGATACCATGGATAATTTTCATTCCCAACTTCTACAAGGTGTAACAAAACGTGATAATACAATAGGGTGTGTATGAGTTCCCTGTATTCAGTTCACTGTGAAAGTAGCAGCACTGAATGGGAAAATTTCTAACGCTTGGGCCTTGCCCATACAAATCACAAAAAATTGCTCTTTCAGCGCTGCTACTTTCACAGTGATACTTATACTTATACTTAATATAACGGACACTTACAAACCCTAAAGCAGTCTTTCCCAAAGTGGGCGATAACGCCCCCTTGTGGGCGCTGAACTCTGAAGGTCTAAAGGGGGGTGTTGTGTAGAGGCTTGGGGGGTGATTTATTTCATCTGGATGCATTTTAAATTGAAACAATGGGTGTAATAATGCTAAAACATAATTTGTTCTGAAAATGGGCAGTAGACAAAAATAAGTTTGGGAACCCCTGCCCTTAAGTATTAGCACTTAGTTTTGTTACACCCTGTATAAATGTAGAGTTTTTTACTTCCTATCTCTTTAAATTTATATTAAAACAAATTTTGTTTTTACAAGTGTTTGAAAATTAACACTATGAAGTTTTATGCTTGCTCTACGGTTTTGATTATAGCAATCAAAAAAACTACCTGTTGCTGCTGTGTGTTGGCGCCGAAGCCGAAGGTGTTGGTGGCGCCGAACGCCGGCGCCTGCGTCGTCGCCGTGTTCGCAAACAACCCCGTACCTGTTCGCAAACATAAAATAACTGACCAAATAGCAATAGCACAGACACTTGAAAAAATATATTGAACAAAGAATTTTAACTTGGGAGATCGAATACGATAGAATATCGTTCGTATTCTACTTATGAATAAAGCAACGTACAATTTAGAGTGAGGTCACACTTTGCTGCGTTGCGTCGTACGTAAGTATAGTACGTGACAGCAAAATATAAGTTGGTAACGGCGCAACGCTACAGTGTGATCTCGCTTTTTTTTTTTTAATTTACAAATTCCATCGTAACGCTGTGAGTGAAGTCGGTGTACGGTGCGGTGTATTGGCCTTGAAACAGTAAAAGCTCTTACCAGTAGGTGCCGCGGCGCCAAAGGCGGGCTTGTTGCCGAACAGACCGCCCGTTGTGTTGGTATTGGTCTGAGCCGCGCCGCCGAACGAAAATGTGTCTGAAAACAGTACATCAATCAGAAATTAAGTTGCTATTTCATTAACATTTGTTTGCATAGGCTCCACAGCTGCTGAACGTTGGTTCGGCACTCAGCAGGGAATGGGGGTTGCAGCATAGCATATCTAAGCATAATCCACTTTCAATTTATTTTTATTGCAATGTAAACAAAAGAATATACGTTATCATAATAAAGTGGCATCATATTACTTTATTACGCAGATATTTCGACATTCAAATTAGTAGAATTATAGGCACCGATACTCAAAATTAATTGAAACGAAGTACACTACAGATGATCACTTGAGGTTTTGAAATAATCACGAATTGGCCATGTAGTTCCTAATGTGTTACAGTATATTCTAATGTATGTTGAGCTAGGAATACTCACTTGTCTGGCCGAAGCCGCTCGTGTTACCCATACTGCCGCCGCCGAACAGACTCGTAGCGCTGGTGGTGGCCGGCTGCCCGAATGCCGCTGCAAAATTTATTTATTATAACTTAAGAGCCTACTGTCAAAACGCTAGCCCCGCCTACACACACCGCTATCCTCCAATCGTGATACAATGATTCCATGAATCGTGCTCCCGGGCAATGTGTTTTACGCAGCAGCTAATAGTGAACAATATCGCGTAACAACGGTTCCCGCATTATAGAACGAAAGTAAAGGTCGTAAGTCCTAAAAATGTTTTTGATGATTACTTAAAAATTAAATACAATACTAATATTTCCTTTAGCTATTATTTTATAAAGTGTGTGATTGTAGTAGTGCAAGTTATTTAATGATAGTAACTCAATAAGTGTAACAGGTATTTGTTGAAAAGCCAAGAAAGATTCATAATTTCAAAAAAAAAACTATCGAGTCAAAATAAGTGAATCGTGTTTTCGGTTAGCCAAATATCAGATAAATATACAATGATTAAATAAATCGCAATTTCATTTGAGTCAATCGTCTTCCAGGATCGTAATACTTATTAGAAAACACAGCAAAATTTGACAGCCCGCTTTTAAGAGAAGAGAATTTTATTTAGTATAAGGATACACGCACATTATAATAACTCAGAGCGGGCTGCATTTTACATACAGTTTTTTATTATTATTATTTTTTTTTTTACTTTTATGACCTATCGCGCAATATATTATAAAACATGTATGCGTCCCACTGCACACCGCTGCGCTCCGACATAAACGCGTAACTTAGAAAAGAAAATTATCATGCACAAATTAATATGATGCATTTTAGTTATTAATTATAATTAGCGAGAACCACAGCTTTATTTTTGACGGCTTCACTTGTGGCGATACCCACAATTAGCGCCACATTCCTGTATAGCGCTTTTGAAGTTTTCTAAAGGCGTCGCTATTTTAAATACGATAGCTAAAATGTGTCACGTGGGCTACGGCCTGAGCGAGCATACCACCTCGCTCGGTCGGAAGATCTTCCTTTGCGGCCACCACGCAATATTCCCACATTGGTGACCCAGTGGTGCTGTCTACTTCGTAATAACACACTCACGTGTAGCACCGAACAGCGGTTTAGCCTCCTGCTGCTGCTGGAAGCCGCCGAACATGCCGCCCGTCGCCGCACCCTTGCGCCCCGCAGTGTAGTCCTCCAACCGCAGCTCCTCCAGTGATTTGCCTTCGTATTCCTGAAGAAAATTACATTCTTAAATATAATAATCTTAAAAACAAAATTAAAAGTTGATCGGAGTACAACTTAGCGTCGAATAGAGGTGCCCAAAGCTCCCGGGTGTTGCTGTTTTGTTCCTAACGAGGTACCATCCATATTAACTTTAACGTCACACGATTTTCATGATATTTAGACCCTTTGGAGGCTTTAGGGCCGGAGAAATAATTTAAAATAAAAAAAATTGTGCATTTTATGTGTAGCCAGATATATTAGCCAGGTTCGTAGTAGCCAGGTGATGAAGTAGATAAGTTACAAGGTTTGTTCAAAGTATAAGGGGAAATCATAAATAAATGTCGGTATGTTACAAAATGCTAGTTATCGTGTTCTTCAACTCACGTCTTCATTTGTGAGAGTCTAAGTTGATAAAAAATGCTATGCAATAGCTATACCACGGCAGTCCCCGAGTGCCACACGTATTTTTTATTAATATAGATATAAAATCAAAAAACCTCTACTTACAAAACTAATCACATACCTTCATACAAGTGATGCAGTGATGTTTGATGTTGACGTTCTGCGAGGTGCCGGCCTTCATCACAACGTCGGTGCCTACCACCGGCGAGTACTTGACGTGCGCCGTGCCCGCAGCGGTCTGCTGCCCGAACGCACCTGGAAATGTTGCGTGTTATTATTTTTTTGTCCTCAAAGCAGGTCATAGTAGCCCTCATGTCACTGCGACCCTTGAGGATCTATTGTGACTCCTTCGCAGAGTACCGTCCCCAACCCAATGCTGCTCATAAATTGAATGATGTGGTTGGGGTTGGTGTCACGAGTTTCCTCTGTGGGAGAGTTGCGTGTTATAGTAATGCACTTTTTTCCGGGTTCGAACCGGGGACCTCTCAATATATAGTAGAATACTCGACAGCAGATTGAGAGGATTGAGCTATATCCCCACATATTGTAACACACTTGGTAATAAAAGGAACCACGCTGAATAACAATTATTAATACAGTATTATATCAGCTTAAGCATACAGTATATTTCTATTTTTTGAACTTTTAAGATTAGATTAATTTCGATAGAAATGGTATAAACACTCCAATTAACATTCAAACATTGAATGTTATATAATGATGGTATATCCTCACTTATTTCTTCCTAGTCGATATTTAACCTGTTGATTATGCTGAAAAATCTTAAAATAATACAGTTTCAAGGAAGTATCGGTGTCATAAAACTACAAAAGCGTATTCTCATAAAACGTGAAAAAAGCAGGCAAAAATCCTTTGTTTAATGTTTGTCTGACACATGTGAGACTACTATTTTAAATTGTGATAGAATCTTGTGATGAAATCTGTACTCCAGGTACTCGCCTAATCTCAGGTACACTACTCTTATTCACACCATTCTATTACTCACCAGTACTACCAGAGAACAGTCCCCCACCAATGGAGGTGTTCTGCTGGCCGAACATGCCGGTGCTGGTGGAGGGCTGCGAGCCGAACAGCCCGCCCGTCGTGCCCGTTGTAGCCGTACTGCCGAAACCGAAACCTGAACAAACGATAACATTTCTTAACTTGTGTAATATTATTTCATTAGAAGATAGTAATTGGCCAAGTGCGAGTCGGACTCGCGCACGAAGGGTTCCGTACCATTTAAGAGCAAAAATAGGCAAAAAAATGTATTTTTGTATAGGAAACCCCCCTTAAATATTTGTTTTATTTTTAATATTATTAAAGTAATAATACTATTTACTATTTGTGAATATTTCAAGCGCCTTCGTGTAGCCATTATTGATATAGAGCAAAAAATGTCAAAAAAATCAAGTTTGTTGTATGCGAGCCCCCCTTAAATATTTGGTTTATTTTGTTTTTCGTATTTGTTGTTATAGTGGCAACAGAAATACATAATCTGTGAAAATTTCAACTCTCTATCACCGTTCTTAAGATACAGCCTGGAGACAGACAGACGGACAGACAGACATCGAAGTCTTACTAATAGGGTGCCGTTTTTACCCTTTAGGTACGGAACCCTACAAAACTGGCTGGCTTAAAACAACTGCCTTATTATAAAGTTCAAATTAATGTCAAATTTATTATGACACATCCTCTTTTTTTTAATTGTGTTTAAAAGGTTCAAGCGTAAATAAAGATGATGTTCCCCTCTTGTTGATGTTCATTCTTCAACCATATTCATAAAAAGGCTAGGTTGTGCTGGTTAAAAAGCCTTGTACCTCTTCAGAAGTTACAAAATATGTCTATGCACTATAGCTGTACATAGACATTATATATTATACCATCAGTACATCCGAACTAATAATAATAAATGCGAAAGTGTAACTATTTATTTGCCGGTTACCTCTTCACGCTTAAACGGTTGAACCGTTTTAAATGATATTTCGTATGGAGATACTTTGAGAGACGGGAAAAGACATAGGATAGTTTTGTTGCGAAAAAATGTATGTGAAAATAAAGTCTTTGAATCTGTGGCGGTACGGTAAGCGCCACATTCCTGCATCGCGCTATCGAAGTTTTCTAAGCGCGTCGGTATATATACGACAGCTGAAATCCATAACGTCGGGGTCACCAATGTGGGAATAATGCGTGGTGACCCTAAAGGAAGATCTTCCGACCAAGCTAACCAAATAGTTAGATAGTTAAATAGTTCCCGAGCGATAATCGAATTTCGGTGTAACGTTGTTTTGGGCGTCATCTGCAGTGGGTCATTACTACATTTCATTAAGAACTCACCAGCAGGTTTGGCGCCGAAAGCCGAAGTGTTCTGATTGGCACCGAACAGCCCTGTGGACTGGTTGTTGCCGAACAGCCCGCCGCCGGTATTGGTTGAGCCGAAGCCGCCGAAGCCGCTAGTCGCGCCGAACGCCGGCGCCTGCGCGGGCGTCGCGGTGCTCCCGAACAAACCACCACTAGTGTTCGACGAACCGAATAACCCTGATAAAATTTTAAACTCGTTAAAACATCAGGGAAATGCAGGACAAAATGTCAGTAAGGGGGCATTCACATTAGACGTCAAACAAAATTAAGATTTTGAACCCCCTATGTCACACTATTTTAATAGCTTCTACATGTTGACCAAAGATTTGACGTTGAGGTTGACGTAATATTATGGGGTGGACCCTAACAATATTTATTATACAAAAGTATGTGATTTTTACACTACAGTGATTAAGTTTTATGTCTTTTTACACCTGGTGTAACTAAAACAGATTTTAGGTTGGTACAATTTCTAAATATAACTTACCTCCACCAGTAGCAGGCTGTGAGGTGGACGCAGCGCCAAATGTGGGTGGTGCACCAAACGCACTAGTGCCAGTGGTTGGTTTGAACCCGCTGAACGATGACGATGTACTGGCCCCAGCATTGAAGGAGCCTGGGTTAAATATAAAACACTTTTGCAATAGTGGTAATAGAAAAAATATATTTACAATTAGGATCATCGCAAAATAATAATTCTTATAGTAATAAACTATTCTCTTAGGTATTATTGGATCCTATAACAAAACAAAGAGTTTACAAGACAAAACAGATAATACTTTAGGGTGTGTATATTTCCCTTAAATAGAGCTCACTGTGAAAGTAGCTGCACTTACACAAATATTTTGTGATTTGCATGGAAAAACACTCCAGCAATACAAATTTGCCCGTACAAAAGTTAAAAAAGTTACTCTTTCAGCGCTGCTACGTTTACAGTGAACTGTATTGCAGGAAACAAATGCACACCAAAGCATCATCACTTTGTTTAGTTACAACCCGTATAAGGAACACTAAAAAACAGGTTCTCAGCATTAAAAATTAATAAGCTTGTTGATCTTGTCTCTGATTTTAATAAAAAGATTCCTTAAAATTGAGTTTTATACTTGGGGCTACACAGTCTCATCATAATTTATTATTGTTCAGAGATGGAGTCTTCTATAGCAAAAAGGCATAATTACACAGATTAAATTGAAGGCGAGAAAAGCTCATGTTACCAAAATATAATTTATTTATTACCGAATCCTGTGCTGGTATTGCCGAACGTCTGTTTCTGATACATGTTGATGTGCCCTGGATGTGTCTGTACTGTATCCAAATACCGAGGTCAAAGCTTGACCATGATCACTCTGAAAAAAAAAAAAGACATCTTGAGGTTTGGATCACCACAATGTCACTTTATAAAGAAATTCAACATCATATTGCCAAAATAAAATAATCCATGTCCTTCTCTTCTTCCAAAATAGAAACTTCTAGTATGTAGCAAACCTTAGGTCTACAACATACATACATTTCTGGAATATTGAATGAGGGTTCAAAAAAACAACAAAACACTTTGAGAAAAGATAGGTAGTGCCCTTGCGCTTCGCTTGGCTCATCTTGGCTTCCCCCAGATACAGACAAACAAATATTTCTTCTTAGTATACCAATGTAGTTAAATTGTACTGAGTTTTTGAATTAATTTTATTGTTTATTCATTATGCAATTATTTGGCTAATTGCCATAACACAACAACTGATGCTTTCTTATCTGCGCACTGTAGTATTAAATAACTGTACAGATGATATGAACAGTTTTTCATTATCTAACCTATTAAAAACTGTACAGTTTCATTACAGCTGTTATTTGTAGTTTATTCTAGATGCACAATTTAAGTCCTAGGAATTCAGACTTTGAATGGAAAAAAACCTATTTCATAACTAATTTTTTTTTCTGAAGATATTTGAAATGCTACCATTTCAAATATCTTCAAAATATATAAGTTGGCATTATAGTACCGTGAATAATAATACCAACTTAAATTTCACAATTTTACATGAAATGCAATGATACATTTGCATTATGAGTGGTCACTTTTTCTATACATTTCAACAAAATATATTGAAAGAGTATAAAATACGAATTACTTTAATGTTAAAAATATACAGTTATGTATAATACAGTTTGAAGCATTGCATTAAGTATTAGAAGAATTACAATAACAGCATGTAAAGCTTATGATTGTTTTAAAGTACAATTTATTAGCAATGCTAGACATCAACACATAATTTTAACTTGTATATCAATACAGATCGTGGTAAAAATTCTTCAAATCAAAAAGAAAGCAATTTTTATATTTGAAGGTTTTGTGAAATATGCAAATTTTCACAAAACCTTCAAGTATAAAAATTGCTTAAACGCCAAGTCCTGTGGCTCAGAGCTCAGGCAGGCTTAGGCTCAGGAGAAGCGTAAGTACTTTGTTTGTATTACCACTTATTTTTTTACTTTTAAAACAAAAGCCGCCTTTAAATATAACAATCAAAACGAGATACAACAAGGGTACAACTTACAATAACAGCGTAAAATTGTACAAACACTGTAATTCAACACTTAAGATTCTATCACCTAAAGTAACGATATTTGTAGCATAAAACCAGAAGAAAACGTATAATTACGGTGAAATACAAGAAATAAACAGCTATCCCTCTGCAAAGAGGTTAGCTATAAATAAATTTAAAACTTACCCCCTGCTACTCGGAAAGTTAAGATTCAATAGACTTACCAAAGAAAATGATGCCACACAATAAAGTGTTAATATTCCTTGCACAAATAACTCTTACACAAATTATTTAGTACACAATTATCAAACAAAATAACGAAATACACGGTCCAAGCTGCGAAATGATTCAAAAACGTATGTCGCGTCTATGGTCAGGGCTTGACATTTATACTTTGTAAATTTTATAATGTCAATATGCACAAATTCTGCGCAGTTCGAGTGTATTTTCAGGCAAGAGATCACCCATTATCACAATCATACAACCAATGATTAAAGAAACATTGTTTCTTTTGTCATTGCATACAACATTCATAGCATACGGGGGACCAAAGAAGTCACTGCTTGGCAAATGGCATTTTCAGCCCGTGTTTGAACTTTGACTCCGAAACAGTAGGTTTAAGCTGCGCGTCCACTGGATCGGAATCGGAGCGTACGCAGCGTATGGATTTGTTGCTTTGTATTGATTTCTATGGTACTGCGTCCACTGGATCGGCATTTCTGCGCCTGAGACCGGTATTTATGCCGATGACGTCATCCACAGTGAACGCGTCATCGGCAGTCGCAGTACCATAGAAATCAATACAAAGCAACAAATCCGTACGCTGCGTACGCGTACTTGTATAATGGAGGTTAGTGCGTGTTTGCGACAACGCGACGGCTATACAATAAATACTTATTCACGATGAATGACGATATTTTAATTACTTTAGTGGAAAAATATGAAGAACTTTACAATCTAAAACATCAACATTATCATAACCAGCTGAGGAGATACAACTAATTACAACAATATTCTCGTCACTATCCTCCATAATGCAAATGCACGTTAACAGGCTATGACGGACTAAAAATAACTAAATTGCCGATGATGAATCCGAATGCAGTGGACGCACCCGATCGGCATTTCGTAAATGACGACGCTCCGTCCACTGGGCACTGCGTACGTTCCGATTCCGATCCAGCTGACGCGCAGCTTTAAAGGTTTCCGAAGCTTTGAAAAGCAGTATAAAGTGTAGCATTGCCGAAAATTAGCAGTTACCTATTGAAGATTAATTTATTATATCAGGGAGAATATTTTACTCTAAACGGCCGCAGTCAGACAGTTTTAATTAATGGTCACTTAACTTTAAGATAATAGATTATAATTTCTGTCAAACTCTTGATTATTAAACAATAATTTAATGATAATATTTTCACCAATTAATTATCTCTCTGATTTAGTAATTGTTACTGAACGAAAACGTTCCAGAGCCATTGCGAGTTACGGAGCTGAGTGATATCCTTAAGCAAACTGTCTACACTCGCACGCATCTCCTTACAGTCACATTCTCAGACCAAATAAAAAGTCTTACTTTTATTTGGTCTGATCTTACTTTCTATACAATACAACGATACTGCATCGATGACTGCAAATAAAACTGTACAGATAAAAAATTACAATAACTTATGCAATACAAATAAAACACTGTACATTTTTATTGCGCAGTTTCTTTCCATGCTTTTCGTTGAAATTTCTTTATAAGTCATCAAGTCTAAAATTAGCATACCACTTTTACGGCGGGCGTTCGTAATTTCGTCGGTTTATGTCAAGATGCTTATAAGCATAAATGAATGAATTTCTCTGATAGTACAAGACTACGGAGCTGCACGCAAAAAAGTCTAATCTGAGCGTGCAGGATAACGATCGTGTTCATTGGGCAAAATATGAAACTCTATTTCGCATGTTCTAAGGCTCAACTCACACTGAGGCAGAGGCGAGGCGTCACGACGCGTCACGTTTTTTCTACAGCATAATCATCTCTATTGCTCTATTATTAATAGTTTCTGCTATTATATATATTCCTCTTCGACGCGCTCCCATGTTTTCGTAGCAGAAATTTGTACTTAGAAAATAGAAAAATGCTGTAGGAAAAATACGTGACGCGTCTCGACGCTTCGACTCTACTCCAGCGTGAGTTGACCCCTATACAAATTCTTTGTATAATTATATTTGTTTTTGTAGTTGCTAATAAAATGGGGAACAAATAAAATCATAAAACAGAATCAAATTTTAGATGTTTAATATTCAATATCAATATATTTATATTTTAAAAGTACATAATTAAAATATATTATGTGGAAAGACATAACTCTAGAACTCTATATCTTTTGTAAAATCATCAGATTCTTTTGAACTTAAATTGTCGGCTACTATTGCTCTTTTGTTATCACTTTCACCGAGTTGTGCATCAATCGCTTCCATTAGTTTCCCATCATCCATATCAGTGTCACTGGCGGCTCCTAAATCATCTACATTAAATTTGTCTTTATCGCCATTCAAACTATAATTTACAACTCCGCTTTCATTGTTCGTATTCACTGTGTCATTGGCATTTGCTTTATCATGTTCAACATCTTTGTCAGCAATTAATTCGTTGCTTTTTTCTCTTACACTATGTTCTAGTGCTGTACTTTCTGTAGTGCAATTAAGTTTTTCACCATTAGTTGTAAGACTTTTGTCTTTACCATTTTCGATCATGTTTTCTTTAAACTCATCATCTTGATTTTCTTTATCTTCATCCTGTGTCTTATTTTTACTAGGACTTACTATAACTGAAGTCTGGCTCGAACTCAACCTATCAATACTATCACTCTCAGATTTATTATGATTTTCGTTTTCTATACTCGCATCAGTATTTTCAGTACTGCTTACACTATTGTTTTTGTCTTCTATGTTAGACTCTGTATTCCTATCTGCTCGACTTAGCCTATTATCTACAGAGCTTATATCTAATGACGGACTTCCTCTCTCTACA
Source organism: Cyaniris semiargus (assembly GCA_905187585.1). Lineage (NCBI taxonomy): Eukaryota > Metazoa > Arthropoda > Insecta > Lepidoptera > Lycaenidae > Cyaniris > Cyaniris semiargus. The sequence continues at coordinate 10,990,769 of LR994567.1, forward strand.
TCTTCATTAGAAGATAAGTTGTCTTTATTACTGGTGCTGCCAGTACTACCAAATAATAAATCAAAGTCACTATTTTTAACACCTGGACCCTTGTTTTCTTCAAACAAGGTATCGTCGTCTTTAGTTTTAAATTTCTCATTCATAAAATCTTTAGTATTATCGTTGTCATTTATTGAATCATCTAAACTATTGATTATGTTGCTGATTCCAAATTTGTCGCTGTCTAGTTCCGTCGAATTGAGTATGGAGTCGAATGGTTTTTCTGACTTTATCTTTCTTTGTTTTTTCGGAACTTTGCCTAGGCCTCTAGGCGAGAAGAGTACTTTTAGAGATAAAGTGGAGAGTCTTTTGACAGCACTTTTTGATTTAGGTTTGAACATGTCTGTATCGGATTCTGAGTCACTGGCGGAATCCCAGTGCGTGTAGAACTCGTCTAGATCGAATTCATCTCTTATGTTGTCCTGAATTTTGACCATGCGGTCATACATCGCCAGTTCGGACTTGATGCGCAGTTTATGTGTCAACATTGACAAATTATATAGATATGGATACTCGCGCGTCTTGTCTAAGCCGTAGTCCTGAAACAAAGAAAATGTTTTCTTGTAATAATAGCAATAAGAGATCTTTTACTAGCGCTAAATTTATCTTTCATTTTTCTTATAGTAAAAAAATCATGTAACATGAACTAAAACATGCGTTTTGAAAACTATTTTATTCGAAATGACCACACGTTAAAATCGCATTAAAATAAATAAGCCCACATATTTCTAATAGCTTATTCGAACCAAATAAACCAAAGAATGGTTCAACAACCTTTTGTTGAACCAGTCAGTTATATGATTTTAACAATTATGATTAATTAATGTAATTATCTATTAATTATATTTTATCACTTACATGATCAACAAAACACGCGTCTCGGCAGTGTCCATTGTCGTCGCACAACGGGTCACACCTCATCAGCCTGACCTCCATCGGAAGTAGCTGCGACTTCAGCCATTGCGGAATCTTCAGTTTTTCTACAATTAAAATACAGACAATGTAAGGTCCGATTCCATCAACGTCTGTTAAAGTTAATGCTCGAATTAGTATCACGTAATACCTCTCTCCGTTTTTTCATATTAATGAAAGAGAAGAAATGACATTTTAACAAGCCATTAACACTAACAGATGTTGGTGAAATTGGGTCTAAGAATTGTAACTGCCGCAAACAGAAACAAATATTAGTCAACCTCTTCATTAAATTAAAGTTTAACCATCGTTATATGTCTCTGGGTGCGGCAGTAAGACAAATAAAGTTAAAAATGGGATAGTAATCGAGGCTAAAAAGCAATGCATGGCCACAGAAAGGATTTTCTATGCTACATGCTAGATATGTGGGTTGTAGTAAAGTTAAACGATTTATACATAAAATAAAAAATAAAAAATTATTGTGTCTGTAGGACAGGGTATCGCGTAATTTTCTATTTTGATTTGTAATTACTAGATAAATAATATAATAAAGAAAGCATTTCATCTGTGGTCATGTAAAGCCTGCAATCAAATTTTAAGTTCAAATGGCTTACTCAATGTAGTTTTTGCTGGTGGAGTAGTTTTTGCTGGAGTAGTTTTTGCTGGAGTAGTTGCTGGAGTTTTTGCTGGAGTAGTTTTTGCAGGAGCAGTTTTTGCTGGAGTAGTTTTTGCAGATGAAGCAGGTTTTGCCGGAGTAGTTTTAGCTGACGGAGTCGTTTTGGCTGAACTGCCCACGGAGCAAAATTTCTCGTGATTGGTGCATGGTCCTATAGTCTGGAACTTTCTCTTACAGAACTTACATTCTGGTTCTGAAAAATAAATTAAGAATTGAGCTTTACATTTTAACAAAATATTTTACCATGTGATACCTCCTAAAGTAACGGCAATCCAAACTTCATAATCCCTGGTTGTTCAGAAAAGCTTCTTGCTTTTACAAAATGACAAAGGACTTTATTCTATACGGTCCCTGCGTGAAAAAAAATGCATGCATTGCTGTAATAGGGAATATAACGAAAAGGTCGGAGCAGTATTCAGACCAAAATCGGACATGTTGCACACGTCATATTAGAATATTGACAAAAACTTTGTCAAAATGTCAAACTATACTTTTTGTTTACTGAATATGCAGCAGCCGCTAGCGTAAAAAACATTGCAGTAATACTACGAATAATAAAAACTAAGGAAGAGTAACTGTGTCAAAAAATTTATCCACGAGTCTACAAAATGTGACCCGAATACTTTATGCATATATTCGGTACACAATTTTGTGTAAATATAGAAGTGACAATTAATGTCAACGGCTTTATTTCGTAAATTTGAGTGTTAGTGTTTCGTTGCTATTGCCATATTTTAGTGTGCGAAAAGGAACCAAATTCAAAACGGTTGAAGTATGGGGGTTACGTTTCCTTAGTTTTTATTATTCGTAGCAGTAATATTTGCAACATCTTAATACATGATAAACTTACGTTTACACTTGTGGTCCTTGAACGCAGTGGCGGGGAAAGTTTTGTCGCACTTTGGACACTTCTGCGTCTTCGGTTTTGGTTCGGGTTTGGGGTTCTCAACTTTTTCGACCCTAAAACAAAATTAACTTATAACGGTCGCGCTTAGGGGCTGTTTCACCACTTCCTGATAAGTTCCGGATAGCTTATCCACAACTTATCTGACAGATTGTGTATGGAGTATCTGTCAGAAAAGTTGCGGATAGCCTAACCGGGACTTATCAGGATGTGGTGAACCGTGAAACCCTTAATGATTAATTGATTCAATTTAATGTTAGACAAGAAATGAATGGAAATTATGTCAAAATCTTCATTAAACGAAAGTTAAGAAATCACGATACGACAATATTTTCTGTTTGATAATAATAATATAAAATATATGTAATAACTTATATTTATAGAGGTACTCACTTGACTTGAATATGTGTGTTCATATGTGAAGATAGCGCTTGGGGCGTTTTGAATGTGTTTTTACATTTGGTGCACTTGTGCACCGGCGGTGGCGATGGGGCTGCAGGTTTGGGCTCCACCTTAATCTTAGGAATGTTCAGAGTTACCCTAAAAAAAACAATTTATGTTGTTACATATAGTAAATACCATTAGACTACTGAAATAATCTGGAGACCTACTCTGAAACATACAAAACTTCGGATCCGGCCGAAGTTTAGAAATGACCTTATCCTAAAGTTACATCGTGCTTTCTATCGTCTATCGTAGTAACGTGACAAACTTCGAAGGCACGCAAACTTCAGTCGGCCCGAACCCCGAACTTTCGAAGGAAAGTATTTCGAAGTAGGAAACGGCCCTATAATTAATCGGATAATTGAAATTTACATTTCAGAGTAGGCCTCCAGATTGTAACAGTGTGTTGAGTATTTTAAATTGATGTGTTTATTACTGACAGTTTTATATTTCATTAAGTACTCATGAACAGGGAATATGCATAAAATTTCAATTTATCTCAAATATATTTTTCTTCAATCTTTATCATTGTCACATTATAATCAAAAGGTATTCTTTTATTTCGTTATTATTTAAAGCTATAAAATATTGTTTAAAAAGTGAAAATTAAGGGAGGGAAATTCAAACTTACTAAACGCGTCACCATTGGTCGAAACGAAATGTGACGTCAGATGACAGATATATCGGCGTCGATACTAGTACCATAGTAATAATGTTTGTGAGAAAAATAGTTTGAAACTGGTGATTTCTAATGAATCTATATTATTTATATAAAGTGAATCCAGCGATCTAGGACGATGACTGACAGTAGTTTTTTCAAAGCACAATCGGATAATCTACCGAAAATAGATGCATTTGTGATGTCAGAATATTTTGCACTCAATCTTGATTTTACGAGCGCTGTACTCGGCGAAACATGGCGGTAGCGGTCATTGACTCACTGTCAAAAACTTGTCATTTTCTATACAAAGCCGCGATTGACAGCATCTGACACTTCACTGTCAATCTACACTAATATTATAAAGAGGAAAACTTTGTTTGTTTGTTTGTTTAATTGTAATGAATAGGTTCAAAAACTACTGGACCGATTTTAAAAATTCTTTCACCATTCGAAAGCTACATTATCCACGAGTAACATAGGCTAAATTTTATTTTGGAAAAAATAGGGTTCCGTAAGATATTTGGGTTGTTCGGACACAAGGTGTAAAAATCAACCAGAAAAGTTACTTATTTTGCGTACGCTGCCTAAACTATAAAAGATAGAACCATAAAATGTTGTAATTAATTGTAGATCTTATAAATATCTACAAAAAAGTCCGCGACACACTATACTTATCTATGTCGAGTGAGGCACAACAACCATTTTTGTATTTAAAAATCTTGAATTTTTTTTGGACTTCATTTAAACGCGTTTATTTTACTCATGCTATTAATCTTTATCAAAATAAATTATTTCATCACTAGGCACAGTTTATGTAGATAATATTTGGTCTTTGAATGATTAAAATTGGACGTTTGATTTTGAAGTTATGGCGAAATTAAAATATTACGATTTCTGCTGCACGGCCCGTTGCGAAGTGGGCGTCACCAAGGCGGGGGTGCGCGTGCAGGAGGGAGTTTAGATCTATCAGTAAATTGTGATTGAAATAATACTTAATTATTCACGAAATCTAAATCTAAATAATATATAAAACTCAAAGGTGACTGATTGACATAGTTATCTATCAACGCACAGCCCAAACCACTGGACGGATCGGGCTGAAATTTGGCATGCAGGTAGATGTTATGATGTAGGCATCCGCTAAGAAAGGATTTTGATCAATTCTACCCCCAAGGGATAAAATAGAGGATATACCGATCGGGCTGAGAATTTGATACCTAAATAATAATAATACTTCTTAACGCGAGCGAAGCCGCGGGCAAAAGCTAGTCGCGGATATAGAAAATGATAAGTTTTTGACAGGGAGTCAATGACCGCTACCGCCATGTTTCGCCGAGTACAGTATAGGTAATTATTATGTTACATGGCATATTATAAAATAAGGGGGCAAATGAGGAAACGGGTTAACTGATGGAAAGCAACTACCATCGCCCATGGACACTCGCAACATCAGAAGAGCTGCAGATGCGTTGCCGGCCTTTTAAGAGGGAATACGCTCTCTTCTTGAAGGTTTGCAGGTGGTATAGGTCCGGAAATACATGTGATAGTTCATTCCAGAGTTTTACAGTGCGCGGCAGAAAGTTACGCGGTGGAAGACTGCCACTCATCAAGGTGATGAAAATGGTATAACTTAAGTCATAACATACCATTTGTCGAAGTTGTTCTGAGTATCATGTTTTGCATTCTTTGGAGTGTTAAGATGTTTGAGTTACTTGTACTCCCCCATAGTTGTATGCCGTACATCCATATTGGTTTCAGAATTGATTTATAGATTATCCGTTTATTTTCCATTGACAATTTGCTGTTACGGCCCAAGGCCCAGAGAAGATTTTTGAATTTGATGTTCAGTTCGTCCCTCTTGCTTTTTATATGTTTTTGCCATGTCAGGCGTCTGTCTAGGTGTATGCCCAGGTATTTAACGCTGTTTTGGTGAGGAAAAACAGTGTTCTCTAGGGAGACGGGGGGACAGTCCTCTTTGCGCAGCGTGAAGGTGACTTGTACAGATTTTGTAGTGCTGGCTTTTATTCTCCAGTTTTGGAGCCATTTGGTGACTGAATTTAGTCCATTTTGTAGTTGTTCAGATGCCGTGACGGGGTTTTCGTTCGTCGCTAGAATTGCTGTGTCATCAGCGTAAGTAGCAGTCTCAGCTTCATGGGATGTTGGGAGGTCGTAGGTGTATATATTGTAGAGTATAGGACCTAACACAGAGCCTTGAGGTACTCCTGCGTTTATTTTGTAGAATTTCGAGGTGGAATCCGATTCTACGACTTAAAAAATTCGTTCCATAATATATGATTCTAGTAGAAGGTAATAGTTATTGGGTAGACACTGCTTAATTTTACAGAGTAAGCAATCGTGCCATACCTTGTCGAAGGCCTGTTTGATGTCCAGAAACACTGAAGAGACATATTCCTTATCTTCTAGCAATTTTCTAATTATCTGAGCTACCCGATGGACTTGTTCAATTGTTGAGTGCTTCTGTCGAAATCCGAATTGATGATTTGGGATGGTGTTGTTATTTTCTAATAAGGCTAAGATCCGTTTTGAGAGTAGTTTTTCAAAAACCTTAGATAGGATGGGCAGAAGACTTATTGGTCTATAGGACGTCACCTCGTTTGATGGTTTTCCGGCCTTATGTATCATAAGTATCCGGGAGACCTTCCAGTGGGACGGAAAGTGATGCACTCTGAGGATACCATTGAATAATGAGGTCAGGAACACGATTGCTTTTCTTGGCAGTTCCTTTAGGACTTCAGCTGTAATTAGATCATATCCAGGTGCCTTTTTAGTTGTCAGTCCTTTGATAGTGCTCCATACCGCTCGCACTGATATAGGTCTAGGGGGTAGTGACATTTGGAGAGGCTGTGCATGATTAAGTCACATGAAGATGTATATAAATATAATTAGCATACTTACGTTGAAATGATCTTCACAACAGTATAAACATGATAATTGATAATGGAGATACATTATCCCTTTTCATCATCTTACACCACTGTTCTCGTATTTTCACATCGTTTGGAATACGAAAAAACACTTTATCAGGTGTATTTCTAGTAGTGATTTTGCACTTCGGTACCATACAATACTTGTAAGAAGGTTTTTTAGCCTCTTCCCTGATCTCAATAGCAATTAAACCCGATAATATGTGCGAAATAACTGAAACGCTAAAGTAAACAAACACGGGACATGTCATTTGACGTCATCAACATGGCGGCGTTTGGCGCGCCAAATGGTGATTGGTGGCGTTTGAACGGTTCAAAAATTAATGTTTTAAATTTCAATTTAAAAAATTATTTGAATATTTTCAAGCCTATTTAATATTTATATTTTATTCTGTTTTATAAAGATATAAGGATTAATTTAAGTCATCAAAATCACGCATATTCCCTATTGACATATTATGTGATTGGGGTTGGTTCTTCAGAGGATATTTGAAGCACCAACGTGTGTTATATTGTGTGTGTGTGTGTGTGTGTGTTATGTATACTTACTTGGCATTCTTATTAACTTCCTTCTTAGGAGCTTCGATGGTTTCGCGCGTACAGTCGCGGGGTCGCTTGTTACGCGGCTCCAAGAGTTCATCTGGCTGCAAGAGTAAAGTAAATATTATTTAATGACATTTCTCAAAAAGGTTTTGGTAAAATTTTAAAGACTGACGAAAATAGGGATTTAATCCCTATTTAGTACAGTCAAAACCGTTTATGGCGACATCGTTTAGAACAACATACCGGTTAAAGTGACCAAAATCTAAGGTCCTGGCGAATGCTATATGACCGCCTTATCAAAAACATTGGTTTTTACGACGTTGTTTACTACGACATACCGCATTAAGCGACATTTGGTTAATGTTTTCGGAGAATTATATCTGTAGAACGACCGGGACCGGCTCAATCAGTCAAATCAGTCTATTGCAATTTGTGCACCAGCTACGGAGGATGATATTGTACGTGAAGTTCAAGAGGAAAATGAAAACGAGCAGGAAGACTCGGAAGGATTTAGAATTTACAGTGCCAACTTTGATTGACAGTCTCAATGCTGTTAGTGTATTACGAAAGAATGTTCTTTTTAATGAACAATTCCACATGCAGGGAAATTGTGACGATACGCTGATTAAAATCCAACGTGAATTACAAAATGTGTATGCACGACAGAAGTGTTCCAAACAAACTAAAATTAAAGATGTTTTTGACGTTTGTATTGAAGTAAACAAAATGTGGTCTTTCCTACATGAATATACATATTATTTTTCCTATTAATACCTGTCACTGGTTGTTACAACTATCGGTTTTTACGACTAAATATGAGTAGTCCCTTCGATGTCGTTATAACAGATTTTGACTGTATATTGTTAGTCTTAGCAATATTTCGCGGAATATTCCTAAAAAAAAAACAAGTACATATTCCATTAACTATTGAAATAGAGGTGTAATAAGTTTTATATGAAGCATCTACGTGTGACATTGTAGCGTCCAAACATGTGGACAATTTTGATTTAGTATTTTTAGGTTAGGTTAGGTTTCAATAAACAACACAAATCAGGAGGTCACAATCGCCGAAACTTATGTAGGAATTATTATTTACTTTTATCACAGTGCATAACAATAAAATAATATACAGATACTATACTGGACATTAAAAGAAAAGTCACACTTACAACTTCTTGTTTAATTTTCTTCAAAATAGATTTTGGTGATGGAGTCGCTTCAGGCTTGTTTGTTTTCTGAAAACAACGTTTTAAAACCAATTAATTATTATGACTATTATGTTTAAATAACAGAAAAATCTACATACAAGAACAAGTAACACCTTTTAACATCAATCCATAGCAATATTATAAATGCGAAAGTGTGTCTGTCAGTCTGTTACCTCTACACGGTTAAACCGCTCATCCGATTTTCCTGAAATTTGGTATGGTGATACTTTGAGTCCTGGGAAAGGATATAGGATACTTTTTATCCCAGAAAAATGTACGGTTCCCGCGCGATAAACGAATTTTGGCGCAACGGAGTTGCGGGCGTTATCTAGTTTCATAGAAACTCCAAACAGTACTGAAGCTAAATCAAACTCCTTGCCAAGACAAGAAAAAAAAAAGCTTAGTGAGTGTAGATATTGCGTACCTGTACTTTGCTTACTGGAGTGTTATCTTCACTAGGCCTTTTCGTGCCCCGAAGAGATCGTGGAGGACTCGGCTGCCTGCTCCGACCACTCCTGAGACTACTTGATTCTGCTAACAATCTAGATATCTGTAAGTCATTCTTTGATTCTGCTGATCTCGTTATTTTCACATCTTTCTGTGATTCTGATGATTTTGGTACTTTGACATTATCTTTTTTTGATTCAGCTGATCTTGTTATTTTGACGTCATTCCTCAATTCCGATAATTTTGGTGTTTTAGGATCTTCCTTTTTACGAAATTTTGGGTTAACCTAAAATTAAAATATGACGCTTGTGTGATTTTTAAAATAATTTTTGACTGATTTTACTTAGGTACAGGACTGCTTATTTTAGAAATTATGTCATCAGGGGCTATTCATGATGCATACTGTTAGCGCGCGAGTTAAATGCAGTTGGGGCCTGAGACGAAGGTCAGGGGCAATCCCCCCGCCGACCGCACCCCGCGTCTCGCACGCCTGCAGTGTAGTGCTGTGTGGAACTTGACAGCTATCATTCGTGTAGTGTGTTATCGCGTTACTATTTGTTGAAACAAAAAATTGTTGATAAATTAAATAAAATAAAGAATAAATTGTAGTGGTGGTTAATATAACGTATAGCTGAAAAAAGTAGCGCGCTATTTCTTCGCAACGAATAGCGCGCGCTATAAATCTATGCATAAGACGCTACGTTATAACGTATCGCGCGGTCACTGACCTAGCACGGCGCCGCCCGCGCTGCCGATCGCGCGCGATTTTCGTTCGATCGTTGTCGTGTCGTTTCGTTGCTAAATCGGGTGAATTCGGCTGTCATAATTTTTGCAATGTTGCGTTGCGTGCATAAGTAAATTATGGGTAAATTATTATTTTTTATAATCATCAGTAATTGACCTCCTGCTCCGAAGAGCACTGTAATAGAATGGTAACTTCCGTTCCATGTGAAAGTTAAATTTTTTCTAAATCTGGAATACGTTATTAGTGACAGAAGAACTCGTTTGTCGTCGACAAAAGTGGCGCAAATAATAATTTTAAATGTAAATAAAATGTAAAAAAACTGTTGTAAAAAAAGAAGATGTAAAAATAATGTATAACACTAAAAAGGAAAAAAAAAACCATTCAAATCATATTTTGTAAAAAATAGAATTCTTTAATAAACCAATTCATTTCAATTTCAATTGCTTTAATATAATATTATTATATGTATTTGTAACATAATAAAATTAGCTAAATAATGCGTTCTAACGATTATATTATTCTAAATATCTAACAAACACGTTATATTATATTAACTCACCCACCGCGTTATAATTATTGTAGACGTTACGAATCATCATGTTGTAACATAACGAAAGAATTCAATAACGTCGGTAACAACGCGTCCTATCGACTCGTTATAACGTATCATTCGTTATAACGTAGCGTCAAAAATAGAGCGCTTGAAAAATGTAGCGTATTCCATCTAGCGCGCTATGAAAATATAGCCGTTAGGAACACCACTAATAAATTGTATCAAAGAGTTTCAACAACATTCAAGTTACAGCTGCGTGTTATTGTTTATAATAATGACTGAAACGAGTTCAAGTTCTGTTAAAAAAAAAAAACTATTTTTTTATTTGATTTTGAAATAATAAAAAGTGCGATAATTACTTTGTTTTTTTCCGAAAATTATAATATTAAACTAAAAGCGTATATATGTACTGACATATCAACATTATTAATTCTAATTAGGTCACAGCACTACCGCATTCCTAAGCTCCGCGTTCAACTCACGCGCTAACAGTATTTTGCCTCGTGTTAAACAACTATGTTTGTATGTATGTGCCTGTTAGCTGTGTACTAACACAGCTAACAGGCACATTACAAACAAATTATGGCAAGCCAGCACAACATAATAACTACATGCCTTAGCATTTGCATTTAGAATACCCAGATTTAATAAGAACTATAGTTTTTATTAAATTTGGGAATTTTATTAATGAGTTGGCATGACAAAAACCTTGGGTTCCATTTCCTTCTTGGTTTTAACAGCTTTAGGGGTCTTGGCAGATCTAGATGAAGGTGTTTCATTAGAACTTTCATTGATGAAGACGGGTTCTGTTAAGCCCAAAATGCAGTCACCGGCATCAGGCTGAAATAGAAAATATAAATTACTATAGAACAATATTTGTGGAGCCTATAGAAATTATTGGTACTTATATCTTTTACAGACAGAAATAATCAGTTTTTGGCTTTTATTAAATGTCTGTACAGAACTAGACACAGTTTGTGTCCACAGAAGTGGGGTGAACGATATCTATATTATGGACCTACATATCTGACATGTGTACTTGGTTAAAAAAATTACCTTTAAAGTTTGAATAAGTTATAGTAGCAGTAGCCTTTATTTCAGAGCTTTAAGTACTATCATACCAAATTTTATCAAAGTCTATTCAATAGTTTTAACCCATCAACTCCCAAGCGGCACCCGGGTGCCGCATAACAATTGAATATCTATTGTGTCTGCGATTCCCACGATCGAGGTATTAACAGCAAATAGCAAAACACATCTTTACAAATATTCTCACTACACTTACTTAAACTTTACTTTAGTAAAACTAACTTACAGCACCACGGGGTAATGTTTGGGGAGGCAGTCCAAGTCGGAGTCTGGTTTTCTTGTTTGTCTGTTTACACATCTCCAGAAACTCATAGAAGTCATTCACCTTGTCTACACAGAGTTCACAGATCAATGGTGGCATTTTATCATCCTGGTGAACCTTCAAATGAAAGAAAAATTTCAGAAACGGAAGTTGAACATGCAAACTTATATTGTGTTGTTGTACGTATGTTTGTAAACAAGATTATTTTTTATTTAATTTAGGCTAAAAAGCACTAAGATTTTCGGCTTAAGTATTGTAGAAAGTCTTTAAATTTGTTACTTTTGTAAATATCATGTGAAATGGATAATGCGGTGATATAAAGCAGGACAAATGCCATCGTTTCTTTTTTTCATGTTTTGTCAAAGTTTTTATAATATTATGCTAATTGCTCATAGATATAGAAATTTGTTACCTCAATTTGTACGCATTCACGTATTTTTTGCTTAAGTTCTGTTTCGTCTGGATCCAAGTTTATAACATTTTGTATTATTGGCATTTTGTAGCCAGCACCAGCCCCGCACAGGCGACATGATTTATATATTTCGTATATTGTCGCTTCTTCTGATTTTGAATTAGCGTAGTAATCCATTGTAACATTTAAAGCGTAAAACTTATAATCACAAACTTGTACACACTAAATAAAATCTTTACTCATTTACCGCTATAACATGAGACCATGAGACGCCATTACACAGCGCCATTTTTTATTTATTTTTTTGTTAATTCGTCCCGGTCGGGACAGGCAAAGGGAGCGTTGCCCATACAGCCATTACACAGCGCCATTCAGCCTACAGCCATTATTAATAGAGAATAGATTAAAGAGATTACTGATTAGAGATGTGCATTGGGCTGTTATCGTTGAGCATAGACAAAGTGATGAATCACTTTGACGGAGAATCGATTAGCTCAAGTAGGTATCGATGTAAAAACGAAAGAAGAATAATATTTTGTTATAGCCCCTTGACTGTCCAAGCGCCAGCTGTTGGCGTTTTCCGAAATGTGCGCGTCTGTCCAACGCCAGCTACTGGCCGATTTTTGCCGCCGTATTTATTTGCAGAAATGACCTTTAAAAACTGTGTCTATCCTGCTCAAACTTGCAAAACATACGGAGAGTAAGACAAGGATAGAATATACCATGAGAAGTATAAACATACACGTTTATTTTGTGTTGCGCTCGGGTCACCTCACTGACCTCCATTATGTATAATGGAGGTCAGTGCTCGACAGGGCCCGTATTTTTGGTCAGTACTCAAGATGCATCTCGGTCTCAAGACACGGTTCAGGCTCTGTGATTGGTTGGCTGTCAAAATTTGGACCAATCACAGAGCCGAACCGCGTCTTGAGACCGGGTCGCATCTTAAGTACTGACCAAAAATACGGGCCTAAGTACCTGATAAATGGTGCTCCTATATGGATATATAGGGTAAAACTTATGAATATTGGCAGAGCGTGTCTACCATGTCTACGTTATTAACATACAGGAATGCCAACATGTAGGCAAAAGAACTATTTGATGCAACGCACTCAGGGCCGTTCCGACCCCCCAGTCCCACAGCACCTGTGCGCAAAACCTATGATGCGCCTCTTTTAACCGACTTCCAAAAAAAGAGGTTATGTATTCGGCTGTGTGTATTTTTAGGATTGCGCAGTTGCGCACAAGGAACCCTTGTTTCGGCCTGTCCGTCCGTCTGTCCATCTGTCTGTTCGTCTGTCTGTCCGTCTGTCCGCGGTTTTGCTGAGAGACTATAGGACCTCCAATCTGTAATTTGGCATGAAAGCACATATTAATGATGCCGACTCTCAAAGGTGACTGACTGACTGACTGACATAGTAATCTATCAACGCACAGACCAAACCACTGGACGGATCGGGCTGAAATTTGGCATGCAGGTAGATTTTATGACGTAGGCATCCGCTACGAAAGAATTTTGATCATTTCTACCCCCAAGGTGATAAAATAGGGGATGAAAGTTTGTATGAAACTTTGTCAATTTTAAATCGATCGGGCTGAGACTTTGATACCCAATAAATAATAATACTTCTTAACGCGAGCGAAGCCGCGGGCAAAGGCTAGTTGTGCATAATATCTTAAAAATATTTTTTTATGGTACCTCCCCAGTCCCCTATATATCATGCAGGGACGATTTTTTTTCGCGTCCACCCCATTAATATAAAGTTTTAAAGTAGAAAAAATCGTCCAGACTCCAGTGGGGAATGGGGGGGGGGGGGGGGATGGCATTCCCCCCCGTTTTACCAGCTAAACGGTTTTTTCTGGAAATGTGAAAAAATTCACGAGAGTAGGAAATATGCTGAATTTAAAAGGAAAACTATCACGGCTAAGAAGATTTCAAAAGTTATTGAATATTAGTCGATCAACCAAAAAAATTTATTCGTCGTAGTATAAAGGAACTTTTCGTTCAAAATTCCTTTGAACGAAACTGAGATGATGTTGTTAGTAGTGTAAAACACGTTATAAATGTACATTCATTGATCATACAAAAATTATCAAAAATTAGCGGTACTACGGAGCCCTACATTGCGCGTGGCCCGACACGCACTTGGCCAGTTTTTTGTATGCTAACAACGATTACTCCGCTGTTTTAGTGAACCGATTTTGAAAATTTTTCATTTCGTTGTAAGTATAGGATTTTACCTTAATTTGTACCATGTTCTCAAAAGTGGTGACTTGATGATGGGATCTATGAGTAATCGGGGAACTCTTCTAAATTTATAAATGGAAACATAATATTATGGCGATGCTACCAAAAAGCAAGTTTGCACCAAGATATTATAACATGGCTCCAAAGCAGCTGGTGCTAAGAGAACTCCGGATTCTTTATAGATATAAGTTTGGGGATTTCGGTGTTGTTTTAAGAACTGAAATCATATGCTATGCAAATTAAATTTATCACCATCATCATCATCATCGCTACCACTTGGCTACCACCACACCATATATTATCACAATATTATGACCCTATTACTGGTACTTTTCTTCGTCTTTATCGAAAGAGATATATCGAGTTAGTCGAGCGATATTAAAAATTAAATGTTGTTTCAAAGTAAATACTAAATGATTCAAACTTGGTGCTGAGGTTATCAGGGTAGCAATTCTATCATGAGATCTTTCAGGTATGTATGAAGGAAACACCTTAATATAGTTTAATATTAACGTTGTTTTAAGTAGTTTATTTAATTATAATATAATATTATTGTGGAGTAAGTCTAACAAGTAAAAAAAAAAAATATTTCGATAGTGGCCGCGCCGCGGCGCCCCTATTGTCTTGGCGCCTGTGTGCGCCGCACACGTCGCACACAGGGGCGGTTCGGGCCTGAACGCACTTCTAGTGACGAAAACTACATAAACGCGAACGAAGTCGCGGGCTAAAAGCTAGTATATCCCACAGCCGTCAGTCTGTACATTTTGTGGTACACTTTACGGAAAAACTATGTAGATGTGTTATCATCAGTCAGTCAAGGACGACGCGAGCCCTCACAATTCACAAAGCTCGGATTTTAGCTAGTAAATGCGAAAGTGACTTTGTTTGTTAGTTACGCCTTCACGCATACAGTACTAAGCGGATCATCATGAAACTTTCATAGGTACACATTGTCTGGGGTATGAAGGACATTGGGTACCTTTCATCCCGGGAAAAAGAACGGTTCCCGAGCGATAGACGTTAACGCAGGCAGAGCCGCGGGCGAAAGTTAGAATTATATGAAATTTTCTTCAGGGAATTATTAAAAGCTTTTGTGATAACATAATATTATTTCCCCTAATTTAAGGTAGCCCAGTAAGGGTAATGAGGCAACACTAATTTGCATTAGTGCCAACATGACGGCAAAGGAACTATTCGATGAAACGCACTCTAGCTTGCAGCATGTGTTTTGAGTAAGTAGATAAGTACCATAAGTACGTCAGATATGTAGTACCCTAATTATTTTCTGGCTTTTAATAGGAAGTTTAAATATATTTCATAGGCTAGATAAAGCCTTTTATTTGTCGATGCGTTTAACTTTTTAGCTCTTACTTCAAGAAATGTAGCAAAACTTTTTTCGTCCATTTTACACATTTTTGGATATGTATTATGTAGTACCCTAATTTTTTTCTGGCTTTTAATATGAAGTTTAAATATATTTCATAGGCTAGATAAAGCCTTTTATTTGTCGATGCGTTTAACTTTTTAGCTCTTACTCAAGAAATGTAGCAAAACTTTTTTCGTCCATTTAACACATTTTTGGAGATATTAGGGTGAGGCCGCCAATTTTTGCTGATTTGGTATAAGTCTACCAGAATCTGATGGCCAAAAAGTGAGAAAATAAATTGACTCTTATAGCAATACCGGGTAATCGGAATAAAACATTTTGATCCTTTTTTCTTATAGCGGCTGATGTGTGTTAAACATGCAAATATAAAAATTTATCCAATGATCAACACTGACATATAAGTACGTACGTAGTACATAATATCTCTATGATCAATGATGAAAAACTCAAAACAGATATGTTACTACCGCGCGCGTTGTGAAGATTCAAATACGGCCCAATTGGGTCGTCTGTTATTTAGTCTGCATGGTCTGCATCGAGCGCAGTCACGAACGTGCCGCGTCTTGTCTTACCTAAATAAATTGAAAATGACGTCGTGCGTGTTTCGAAAATGTACCAATTATGACTCAAAAGAAAACAAAACACATGGAATCTCTTACCACATGTCTTGATTGTTTAGAGGACCGGTTGGTCTCTCTAAGAGTTCACTAGAGGTCGGAGGAGTAAAGAGTAAAACTCGATTTACTGTGGTGAACTGAAGGGCTTTATTGAGGGATTTGTGCTGCTTATATACAAAATTTTACATAATTATTATTATTAAAAAACAGAAAGAGACATAAAGAATGAGATAAAAATATTTACAAAAGTGAGAACGAGAAAAAAATTGAATAAGAAATATTTACATTTTACAAGATGAAAAGATTATTTTTTATTGGCTGCGCGGGAGAATCACTGCGCCGTGGTTCGCGGCGCTGTCGTCGCTCGGGTATAAATACGGCCTCTCGCGCCCCGCGAGTTTAGTTCGCGTGCGCGCTGCATACCGACGTCGTCTCGCTGTCGCTCGTCGCCGCGCCGGTAATAATAGTAGTGCCGCCATTTTGTGAAGATGTTATGAAGCTCTGCAAACGCCATGAAGTCTGTAGCTACGCCGCGAAGATTCCTCGCTCGACGTAGCCTCGATGTGAAGACGCGTAGTGAAGTGTGCGAAGAATTCTTATTAGAAAAACGCCCTTTTCAGGGCCGGTTCATGTCCGGTGCACATGCACTTAATATTACACGGACAGGCCGCCTCCGTGGCGGTTATTGTTTCTTTTGTCATGTATACGAACGTGCGTTCTTTGCAGAACGATTTTCTTCTGTGTTTCAATCTTCTACGAACGTATACAAAGACGGCGGGCGCTCTTTTCAGAGCGTAGTTTTCTTTGTTTCAATCGGCGACGAACGTGTACTGCTACAGTTGCAATAAATACCTCGATTATTTACATTTTCAATTATTTTTTCGAACAATCTGGAAAAAAATCGTATTTTCGTCATAGCTCAGGCGAAGAAAGAGAGCGATACACTGACCTCCATTATACAAGTACGCTGGACCTATGATACCGACTTTTTTTGTGCCTATTTGAAGCGGAATCAGCGCCGCCAGTGAGCGGGAAGAGAACTAAATTTGACGTAACTTGCAAATGGCCGCTTAATCGTTATTGGTTGTCATGGGTTGTCATCACTAGTATTAGTTCCAAATACTCCCACTACTGCTATCAGCGCCAATATGGCGACTTTCAAACGTCATTTTTACGTCAAATCATAGACAAATATATTTGATCAATGGTCAAATTTAGTTCCTAACACTCACATCGGGGGAGCAGATTCCGCTTCAAATAGGCAAAAAAAATAGCTGCCATTTCAAAGGGTATCATTAGTCCAGCGTACTTGTATAATGGAGGTCAGTGGAGCGATACGATACGACGTTTAAAAATAGAACTGTCTCTTTTATGTAAATGGTTTTTCGTATCTTTTGTTTCACTTATCTGTCAAATTTGTCAATGTTTGCAATTTTGAATTTGAAAATTGTTCGGAAGAGATTTAAGCCGAAAAATAGTATTGTTACGTGCTAGGGTTCGAAGGATTTGGAGAAAAAGACCTGCTGACTCTTATAAAGACTTTACTAGTACTGACACTAGCTTACACAAATCACCAAGTCCAAACACTAAGCACTAGATAGTCCTAGGTCGTAGCCGAGTCGTAAGTTCACTGGTTCACTCACTATTGATCACTTGTTTTCACTTTGAAGTCGCCTCGAAGATCGCTCAGATGAAACTGAATTGCCGGGCCGTCTACCTGCGGCTATTTATATGGCGAGACGAATTCTAGAAAGTTCTTCCCCGATTAACGTAAACAAGTAAACAACTGTGGGATGTTTCTAGAAAATACGCGTAAGTAAACATACACCTAACGCCATCTAGTATAAAGTAGGGGATCTATGTTTTCTGTGTTTCCCTGATCAGTTTCGCTGGTTTGACGCTAGATGGCACCACGTGTCCGTATCCATAACAGTATGGACTATGGACGAGATCTGTATAAGTAGAATATCATTGTCTATGATGATCAAGGATATTTTTTGAAAATCTGCTGTCAAAAATTGCCATTAGATTGGTAGACCTATAATATTTTTTCTCTGCCCTCGGTATTTTAAAAATTATTGTGTTTATCTTATGTTCGAAAACTGATTCTAACAATGATTCTAACGAAGAAAATAAAGCATGCATTAGAATTATTTCGGTTCAAATCATAGTCTAAAAATATATTCACAACAATTAAACATAAAAAAAGGTAAGAAAATAGCTTAAAATATGCCATCCGCCGTGGAAGAGGTGCACTTCAACTGTCGCTGTAGCAGTATGACAGATTTGAAGATAAATCGGATATGTTATGAATACTTATATAAATGGCTATTACCTCACCTAATTTTTATAGTATTTTAAGATAACTTTCTTTATAAACTTTTTAAAATCAAATGAATCGTTAGAAACATCAATTCTACCCACTGACCTCCATTATACATGTACGTGTATAATGGAGATCAGTGATTCTACCCCGCTTTTTAAACGTCACCAATAATACCCATATTACTATCGCTAAGTGTTAGGGAAGGTAAAAAAAAAAGGTGGCAATGCTTGAGTTTTTACGTACTCATATGGAAAATCTCGTTATATCCGCCATTTTTCGACAGTTCACATTTGAACCTCAGACGGGCTGTGTACACAGTTTTTTCAAAGGAAGTGTTTTTGTGACAAAAATGTAAGTATTAGGTACTGTTTCACATAAAACTATCAATGCATCATGTGAGTAGTCAAAAGGGCCATGTTTTGGGACTATAATACAAACCACATTGTGTATTATTTATAGAGATAAGTTTGATTTTCTCAACCCTACGGTAGCGTAGAAATAAAAATTCGCTACCATTTTAGTATGTAGAGTAGCGTAGACACTTTTTCTTGTAGTAGAAGTATCTACGCTACCAACGCAATAATTCATAAATCTTCTTCTTCTTCCTTCCATCATGGCGGCCTTAACAAATTGCCAATGACAGAATGGCTAAGTGCATATGCCATAATGAGCTAACAGGGCTGAGGTGTGTTTTTTTTTTTGTATTCATTACTAGTTTTTTTTTATTGTTTTATTTAAATTGTTGTTAGTTTTTTTGTATGTTATTGTATGTTATGACTTATGAGAGTATAGTATAGTTTTTTACCCCTTATTTTGTGGTGAAGTTACTCATTGGCCCTTGCAGAATACCAGTGCAGCGAGCTAGCTTGCTGCGTATAGCTGAGCTTGGGCCAATTTTGACATCACACAATATTATGTACCTACACTAAGTAATTTTTACTACTTCTGTAATCTGTATTATTGTTTTGTTTTACATGTGTTGTGTGGTGACAAAATAAAAATGTTCTTATTCTTAATTCAGTGCCAAATCAGCAACAATTGGCGGCCTCACCCATTACCGTTTTAAAGTACCTAACTACTTAAAACTAATCATTTCTCTAAAAATTAAATACGCACAATAACAGACTTTTCGTTTCAACCCTCATATCTTCAAAAACCCCTATTTTTATTATATTTTGGTTACGACGAGCAAAAATTTTATATTTTTATTTTCTCCTAGACAAGAAAAGCAAACTTTCTTTTTTAAAAATTAACAATCACAAGAAAAACATTTTTTTTTTGTTGCCTGGTGTTATATGGTGATATTATAAAAAAATTGAAAGCACAACTAAATTTTTGGTAAAATTTGCAAGTTAAAGTGTAAAAAAGAAGATGACACCTCAAAAATAAAAATCCGGGCGCTGCACTATTTAGAATTATTTTATAAACATAAGTATCACAGGGTCTCGTCAATGCTACAGGCTGCAGCTAAAAGTGAGAGTTATGACTACTAAATGACCAAAGGGGATAAAAGCTACGTAAATGGATTACTCTTAATTCTTATGACTCTGAACGGAGTATAGAGTGCGCGCACGATAACTTTGCGCGCGGCTGAAATCGAAACCAATTGTCGGGCCGGCCGCCACGTTTACATGATAATCGATACGCCTATTCCTATACATAATTTAAATAAGTAAATAAGGATATTAAAGTAAAACTACCAATGTTATTTAAACAAATATCATTGGGATTACCATAGGGGATTACCCATTTTTTTAATGAATCCCTACGCTGGCACGCCACCTGTCGCGCGCAGAGTTATCCTGCGCGCACTTTAACAATATTATGTTGATGAGACTAGAGTATTATTTGACGACCTCTGTGGCTCAATTGGTTGAGTGGTTGGCAGCTCAAGCCGGGGGTCGTGGGTTCGAATCCCGCCGACGGAACAAAAAGTTTTCAATGTTCCCGGGTCTGGTTGTGTATTAAATATGTGTATGGTATGATATAATAAAAATCTTAAATATATGTATAGTATAAAAGTATTAAATTATATTTCCGTTGTCTGGTACCTGTAACACAAGCCCTTCAGGTACTTAGCACGGGGCCAGACTGACGTGGTGTTAAGCGTCCATAGATATTATTATTATATTATTATAAGTATACTTAATACAGCTATTTGTGTCCTCTCGTATTTTTCTGGTCGCTTCCGAGGTAAGAATACCTACTAAATCTAATATAGTGTTACGTGCTAGGGTTCGAAGGATTTGGAGAAAAAGACCTGCTGATTCTTAATAAGACTTTACTCACTAACACTAGCTCACACAAATCACTAAGTCCAAACACTAAGCACTATCACTGTCGTAGGTCGTAGCCAAGTCGTAGGTTCCCACTGGTGCACTCACTATGGATCACTTGTTTTCACTCCGAAGTCGCCTCGAGGATCGCTCAGATAAAACTGAATTGCCGGGCCGTCTACCTGCGGCTATTTATATGGCGGGACGAATTCCAGAAAGTTCCCTCGCTCGATTCGCGTAAACAAGTAAACAAGTGTGGGAACTTTCTAGAAAATACGCGTAAGTGAACATACACCTAACGCCATCTAGTATTAAGTAGGGGATTTATGTTTTCTGTGTTTCCCTGATCAGTTTCGCTGGGTTGACGCTAGATGGCACTACGTGTCCGTATCAATAGGTAATATACTACTTACTAGTAACTAGGTATGTACTAACTGGACCGATTTTGATAAGTATATAATATTATACAGATTGATAATTTCTAGGCTAAGGGCCCCTTATACGGGGAGGCCGATCGTTTCGGTTGACTGGACTGGACTTGTTTTGTTCATTCCCGTGTCACAGGAGTCGTGTGTGTGCCGGTGCCAGATTAACAGTCATACCTTGGTGAGGCCCCGTATAAAAAATTGTTTGAGGGCTAGGAAGGGTAACTTTAAAAGCATGTTGGGGGCCTCTGTGGTCCCGGGGCCCCGTATAATTGATACGGCAGATACGACACTAGCTAGCATTCGGTCATCTGACGAATCATTTCAGGCCCAATCTTTATGTAAGTTTTATCCATTTAATTGCTTATATTAACGTGTGTGGTTTGAGACATGTTACTTTTAATTGAACATGATTATTTTCATTATCGTTAGTCGATGCATGGTCAATCTTTTAAAAATCCAATTACTTACAGTTTGTATTCGGCACCAACATGGACTCGAAGGGTTTTCTTTTAAGTAAGTCATTTCATTTATTATATATACTACTAAATGACGCCCACAACTCCGTTGCGCCAAAACTCGTTTATCGCGCGGGAACCATACATTTTTCCGGGATAAAAAGTATCCTATGTCTTTTCCCGGGACTCAAAGTATCTCCATACCAAATTTCAGCAAAATCTATTCAGCGGTTTAGGCGTGAATAGGTAACAGACAGACACTTTCGCATTTATAATATTAGTATGGATTTACTTGTTTCTAGTAACTAGTTGGCTAAGTACTTAGAAAGTCCAGTGTTATTGTCAAGCTTATATCCTTCTATGTATACAGGATACAGAAAAATAGATGATTCACATTCAATAAAATTGTTAACAGGTATTACTCTCCTAATTCTCGCTTTCCACGATCATGCAGAAGCACACATCGGTCTAAATAAAAATGACAATAATTATCTAAGAAATAATCTAAGAAATAATATTGCAGAACATTCTAGGCGATTTATGATTCCAACTGAAGAAGAGAATGGTAGCGAATCTAAAAATAAAAATCGCCATGAGATTCTGAATAATGAAGAATACGATGAGATCGTAAATAAAATACGCTTGGAAAATCTAGAGCAATCGCTCAATAAAGAGATATATATAACTAATTTATACATAAACAAAATTGTAAACGTTTCCAAAAAATGCTTTGGATTAGATGACCTTCGTTCCGATGAGGCCAAACGCTATTTTGTCCCATTGGCGAGGGGAAAAGACGAATCGGATAGTACGAAATACGATATTGTCACCAAAATAGCGAGCTTGGAGAATCTCGAGCAATCGCTCGGTACCGAAATGTACAAAGCTAATTGGATCATAAATAAAATTATGAGCATCGCCAAACACTGCTACGGAACAGAGGAACTTCCGATGGAAATGGAAAATGAGGAGGCAATAATAAATAAAATATACAACGAGATAAGTAATAAAACGGCACGCCTGGAGATTCTACAGCTAGCGCTCGGTAGCGGGATACATAAAGTTAAAGATATCATAAACAATACAGTAGACATTGCAAAGCACTGTTTAGATTTAGAAAAATCACGTTCAAAAAATCTCAGGCGCCTCGCGATTGGTGGAGTAAATGACGAACATGACGATGAGTTAATAAATAACATATACGACGAGATTGTAAATAAAACGGCACGCCTGGAGATTCTGCGGAAAGCGCTAAGAAACAAGATGAATAAAGTTAATAGCATGATAAACAAAACTGTCGACATCGCTGAGTACTGTTTTGGCCTAGAAGCACATCGTCCAGAGGGAGGCGCACGCCGTAAAAGAGACGTCAGTGTCGTCGGTAAAGATCCCGTTGTTTCAAAGAACGAAACCAAAACGGACGCAAACTCGACCGACGGGAGAAGGTCACTGTTTCGGATTAACAGGGAGAGAAGCGAAATCCAACAGAAACTGTTGAACTATATTTTCGATACGTACAACGACATCGATATAAAGATGCAAGCGCTGAACGTGACCAAGGAGCAGTTCGCTAACGACGAAAGGTACGCCATTGGATACATTATGGCGAATATCGATACTCTGAAGGTAAACCTGGCCAACGTCAGGAATGAGATCGACAAGAACAAGTATCTGTGGACCGATAAACAGATTTTGGACGTCTACGATACTGTAATCAAATCTAATAAGGCACTGTCGAATCTACATCGCGTTTTAAACGGGCTAATACAAAAGGGGTCAAAAAGAGGACAAGGTGTTTAGTCTTTGAGAAATTACAGCGAAGTAGAAATAATAAAACATTTATTTAAAAGCGAGACCACATTGATTCGTTGCGTTGGGTTGCTGTAACGCAGTGTATGCCACATCGCATTGCCTCGACGCTAAATTCAAGTCATACCCGTTGCTGAATCGTTACCGCACCAATGTAAATCACAAAAGGTAGCCAATCAAGCTAAGGTAGCATTATTAAAGTGCTTAGTTTCGTCCCTACCGATCCATTGAAAGATCGCGTCCAACGCATGTGATGCTGCGACAATGCAACGCGACGCACTGAAGCAGTGTGGCCTCGCTTTTAGCGGAAAATTGTCATTGTCATACTCTTTACTTCGACATCGTTTACTTTTGATACCTATAGCAAACCTATAGAGAGGTGTACGTTCATGACAAGCTCATAACTAAAATCCAGGGTCCAATAAAAACCAAGTAAAGGTATAAATATATTATATTCAGTCTATAAAACTATATTTTATTAATTATTATGCACCTATCATCATTGATTGCTATTAACCTACTTCTAATCACTAGGCCCGTACCGTTACCACTAAATGTGGTCCAGATAGACGTGACTGTGACCGGACAACGGACATTCCCTTGGAGAAACTAATTCATGAGCAGATGGAGGTCCTACGTAATTTGGTTGAGTTACGTAAAGCCCAGCCGACAGATTCCGGCTAACATCGTCTTGACATATCCCAACCAAATTACATCTGGCCATTTACAGTACTGACACACACGTGTTGTCAGTTGTCACGGTCGCAGTCACAGTAATCTGGATGCACTATAATTTTATTTTCGATGATTTTTCGATGTTGAGTTTCGTCTAATATTGGATTATACATTAATAAATGCAGTTAAGTATAAACATATTTTAATAGTTAATATTATGTGCAAGTTGCCGAAGGTCGGTATTAATTTTGACATTTATGTAAATTAGGGTTAGTTCCACTGGTCGGTGGTTAGTTCACATCGACACCCTACTACCGTTACACGTTTCAATGCATGCGATGCAGATGCCAGCTTTCAAATGAAAAAAATAAATAAATACATTAGTCGATTCCTTGTTTTATAAGAATCAACCAATTTATTCAACGATCAACATAACACGTGATATACAATACCTATGGAGTTGACTGTTTTATTTTCCCTTACACTATTTTGAGAAAAAAATTAAAGTTAACTTAGTAATAAGTTTACTGTATTACCTACTAATAATACAATATTATTTACATTTATAAAATACGTACATACGAATCATAGAAAGACTATTATGTATGTACTTTATGCTTATTAATATACACAAACTCCTAAGGGTGGGTTGCACCAGAGGCGTGGTTATAGTTACAGTTATGGTCAAAGTTATGGTTATAGTTAAGGCTAACTTAACTTTAACCTTAACTTTGACCACAGAATTTGACAGATGTCTGTTGCGTTTATTTTTTTGTTAAAGCTATACAGTTAATGGGATTGAGAATATAAAAAATGAATTATCCGTAAAAATCGACAAAAAAAAATATCTGTTATAACAACACTGTAAGCCATAGTAAATTTTCACGAAAAAATTTCGATATAAGTTTGAGCGGTTATGGTTATCGTTTAATATGGCGTCCATTATTGACTTTAACCAAAGATTTGACGTTTTGCATTGTAGTTATTGTTAAAGTTACAGTTATAGTTTTAATAAGTTGGTGCAACCCACCCTAAAAATACATAGTAAATAAATAATCCTTTTGGATAATTTTTTGTCGGCTACTAAAAAATCTAAAAAGTACGAAGTAGTAATTACAATCTACCAGTTGATTGTGATTTTCGTAGGGGCTGCATAATGGAGTCTAATACTATGCCTGCAGCGTTCGCCTTACTGCATCTGAAAAATTATAATATTAACTGAATCATTGAAATCACACTTTTAGGCCTAGTTCAGACCTAAATAATTTAACTTGTATTGCGATTTGCGTGTCCTACCGGTGGTAGGCACTAGTAGTACCATAAAGTTAATATACCTAGCGGAATAGAGCAACAATCTCGAGCTGTCAAACGAAATTGGTTTACATCTGTGTGTAAAAATATGTGTACGTATACACTTACACAAGCATGATTGAACATAAATTCTATGAGATTAAATTGTCAACGTGCCGCGATAAGTGCCGACTGGACGTCAAAAAAAGAGTTCTGCTATCATGAATCACACGTCTCTTTTTACCACGCAGTGTTACTGATAGTGACATCTCGCTTGCTCAGGCCTTTGTTTCTTTATTCCGCTAGGTATATTAACTTTATGAGTAGTACCGACGTTCAGAGAATATTTGAAAAATTTATTCTGAATAAAAAATTTTTGAGTTTGAGTTTGTGATGGGACACACGGTCTCGGGGTAGATCACTCTGATGTCTGAAATTGCATGTCAAGACATAATATTACTATGATTTGTCTATACCCACATAATATTTTGCTTACACAGACTCCCGTATTGTCACGGTCATAGTCACGAGTCACGACCTAATCTAGACGCACTTTAAGCGCACGTCTTGCCTTTTCTCATTTGCCTTTCCTTTCTATCAAAACTCTCATTGCCCAATCAGTGCTAATAAGTGCCAGATAGGCTATCCACAACTTATCTGACAGATAGAGTATAGAACATCTGTCAGATAAGTTGTGGATAGCCTATCCGGCAGTTATCAGTAAGTGGTGAAACAGGCCATAAGTCGAAGAACGAAATAAAATGGTCGATGTTATTATCCCGCGACATCGCGTAAATCAAAACGGTTGCTTAACGGGACGTCGCGTTAGTGGCAGAGGACGTCTTAAGAAATATTATAAACTTACTTGGGGAACATGTCAACGCATTTAAGGTCCGTCCAGCCGGCCAGCACCTCGTACAGCAGCGTGTCCAGCGCCTTGTCAGCTGGCACCTCCCCCGTCAGCATCCTTAGCGCCAACCTGGATGTGTCATAAAATGGAAGTTGCTGAACGACTTTCAGAGTGTTGTGGGAATATTAAAACTCGTTTTAGTATAGAAGTCGCGCGGGTGCCGCACTACTCGCGACTTAATGTGAAGGCAGCCTAATTGTAGGTACCGCCACAGCGGTTATTTTTTTATTTTGATTTCTTCTTTCATTTTCTTAGGCGTCCATCAGACGCTCATGCCCTGGTCAGTCAATTCCATCAATCGTGACTTTCGTTTGACTGTTGATGAATGTCGGAATTAATTCCACATTACACATGCAGCCATTCCGACTGATCGTCAGTCATACGCAAAACTCCACAAAGAATACACGTGTTCACGAAAGATAATTATAGATATTCATAAAAAAAGGCCTGTATTGGAATTTTGATAGCGAGTTTAATAAAAAAACGAAAAAAAAAAGAAAAGTTTGGGTAAAAGACTGGCTACTAAAAAGGGATTTCTATGCCCATATTAAAACTTGTTGGCTGAAATACGTGATTCGGAAGAGGATAAAGACTATGATAATTATTATCGAATGAAAGATGTGCTGCCTCTTTGGAGTGTTCCGTGTCCGAATCCATAAACGTTCACTCAAAAGTCATGATTGATGGTTGCATGACATAAAACCAAAATATCCAGAATCCAGATAACTGTCAATCAATTTCATGCAATCATCAGTCACTGCATTACACGGTAGGTTATTCAACACTCACATCCATGACTGTGGTAAAACTGACAGCAAAACCTACCGTGTAATGGACGCCATAGATACTAAGATAGAAGAGACTATAGACAGATAAGAAGAAGAATGCAATATTTATTAGGCGTTTAAAGATAGGAAGATTACTCGATACTTATAAAAGGTAAGAACGGAGAACTTGTGAATTAGGTATATACTATAGTCCTTATGTTAGTTAAAGCAGTATAAACTAGTCATTACTCATAGGTACAATTCGACAAGGCTTTATATGAACGTGGCGAGAAAAGGAACTAAACGCTTCTATTATACAAAACGTCATTTTTGACATGTGTTTGACAGTTCTCCTTTACCAGCAGCGCTCCCGTCAATGTCACCCACGTTCATTTAAAGCCTTGTCGAGCTGTACTGTGAATACTATACTATAATACCACAGATTACAAAATAGTTACTATTATAATACCCATAACCTAACCTAACTTCCTCCCGATTTCAGACCGTACCTATACGTATAGTACGGTTGTCAATCCGTAATAGTTACAATGTCAGTTCTATGGTCGCAATCGCTTACTAGCAAGTGGTAATTATTATAAGCAGTGACGGATTAACCCTTAATCAAATTAAGCAATTGCCTAGGGCATCACGTCTGAGGGGGCACCAGAGAAAGCACAAAAAAATCCGTCCTTAGGGCATCACTTTCTTACGTCACCAAAAACCACACCAAAAAAGTTTCTAGGAAAAAAAAAACTAAATTTTTAGGCGGTAAGGGTTTAAACTTTTAAAGACCGATTTTAGTTGACATACGGAGAGGGGGGGGGGGCCCTAAGGGCATGGATTGCTTAGGGCATCAAGTAGTCTTAATCCGTCACTGATTATAAGGTAAGCGCTTACCCATTTATCCTCGCCATTGTCCCATAAGGCGCGTTCAGTTTTGCAGTGGCCACCAGATTCTTACAATACAGCAACCACACACAGTCCAAGTCGGTATACACGTTTGTAGTGTTGGCAGCACTGGTGTCGTTCTTGTTGTAGGAACTCTGGAGATGGTGTAGCGCGTGTGTGTTGGCATCAATGTTACGGGAAATTTGGTTTTGTATATTGGCATTCAGTGCTTCCTTATTCGACAGTTGATTGAGGACCATCCTGGGAAGAGGAAATCATAATATTAAAATAAAGGAATGGGTGGATTTTTTGCTGGATGGATGGACTACCTGCTGCAATTACTGTAAATAAAAAAGAAACTTTTTGTCTATGGTTGGGTCTTTTCCGGAATAGTCATTTTGGTACTTACTTTACAAACTTACCCTATGTCCGAATCTACCCTGTACCCAAACTTATCTTGATTAGAATTAACAATTAGCACTCACCTTGTGTTCTTATACGCCCTTCCAAGATGTATTGCCGCCCTGGCTGTGCTCATCCCGATCTCTAGAACATTCTCTAGTAAGTTCTTCTCAATAGCTTCTTCGTTGTTTCGATTTGTACGTTTCCTAAAACAAATATAAAGAAAACTTTTCATATTGCTCTTGGTAAGTTTTGCGAAAAGACATACAAGGCTAGTGTTTTGGCGCACTACTTAAATTAGTGCTATGGCCGCAATATTTAAAAATGTAAATTTTTCTTTAGCTCACAATCCAAGTCCATGTAATCCATTTGTATTTTAAGTACAAATAATAATAATTATAAGATTCGTAGCTATCAATTTTAATGAATTATCGCCTGTGTCATTTTGAGTGAATGTTTCGAAACCACACTCCACGACACTGTTAGCAACGCGCCAAAACATCCTTGTTGATTATTAAAGACGATGTTAGTTAATACTAGGTGTCAGAGGCGTAGCTACCGCCGTATATTCCGTCAATTAGAGGGTAGGGCGTTCCTTTTATTAAGTTCACAAAATAAGAGAAGTAAAAAAAGGCACCAAAAAAGGCCCCCGGCCCCGCTAAGACACGCTACGCCTCTGCTAGGCATTCATATAACACGAGATGACGCCCGCAACTCCGTTGCGCCAAAATTTGTTTATCACGCGGGAACGGTACATTTTTCCGGTATAAAAACTATCCTACGTCCTTTCTCGGGACTCATATTATCTCCATACCAAATTTCAGCAAAATCGGTTCTGCGGTTTGAGCGTGAAGAGGTAACAGACAGACACAATTTGTTGAAATCAATCACACCGAAATAATTGAATATGTAATAGTTATAATATTGTAAAGGACGAATGAAAAAAGCTAAAAATTAAACCAATTGTAAAAAAAAACAAGCCCTGATACTGTTAGGGGGATGGAATTAAAAAAAAAAAACAGACAGACAGACACACTTTCGCATTTATAATAATATTAAATAAAAGTAATGTATGGAATGATTTATGAATACTCACGCGGCGGCGTTGTCATAGAAGTGGTATATCTCGTTCCTCTTGGCCTCCACCTTGCTGGGCTCCATAAAGAGCGCGTTGAAAGCGAACACGTCGGGGTCTTTGAGCATTTTCAGACGAGCCGATTCCTGAAAGCAAAAAAAATCTGATAGAATTTTAATTTTAAGGGGTTTTTCCACGTTGTGACATGGCCCATGGATAAACATCAACATTACAAAAACCCGATTTGAACTCTACCCATGGGCGTACCCAAGATTTTAGGTAGGGGGGGCGCATACCTGTTTCGAGAAGATGGTCGGTCTGGACTCTGGTATTATATTGAAACAAAAAATCATAAAAATTGATTTTTATTAATCTGACTGAAAAGATATTTTGTTTCCAACACTTCATTTTGCGCAAAGTAGGTAGCACGTTTTTAATTCCCACTTGCCTTCCAGGGGGGGGCAGCTACCCCCCCTGCCCCTACCTGGGTACGCCCATGACTCTACCTATTTACTGTAACAGAAGATTTAACTTTCATTGTAAGAGCGGCGCCGCTGTGCTTAGCGCGCGCTTGCGTTATGAGCGCCGCGCCGGCGCGCCGCCGCCGCCGCCAGTTCTTTCGCACCGCCGCGCCGCCGCGAAAAGGCATCGGCGCGCCGAGCGAGTGGAATGATTCAATCAGATCAGTACGAACGAACTCATTATTATGGTAGACGATGGCTACGCCGTTGTCGTCGTCATTAGAAGAACAAAATGTGGACGTTTTTAAAACCAAACTAGATAAAATTACCATGACCCTGTGTCATACTTTAAATATAAAAGATACCCAAAGATAGAAGCCAACCCATACGTACCACAACCACACGACAACCACAACCACACAACGTGGTCGGGCGTATATTTCGTATTGTAAATGAACTGCAGACTATTCACACGTACCACATTTTGCAGTCGTTGTCGACCACTTGTGTGATACCGACCACATTGCAACCACAAGCGAACTAGTGGCCGACCACATCGCAACCACAACGTTGCGACTTGCGTCGATGCAATGACAGTGCGTGCACACCGCCCGCGCTCTTCCCCCCCTCCGTTTCATTGACTTTCGTACGTAACCACATCGCAACTACTGGCGACAACGCAACCACGTCGACATTTTGTCGGTACCATAACGCAACTACAAAAAGCTACAGCGACACCATTCACACGTAACCACTGCTTCACGGCATTTTGTCGTTGCGACGTGGTGTGGTTGTGGTACGTGTGGGTTGGCCCTTACTTCTAAAATATAAATATATTATACTAGCTGTTGCCCGCAACTTCGTCCGCGTTGACGTAGTATAATAACAAAGGTGGATAGTTTTCCCATTTTTGTGGTTCCTTATACAAAGGGTAAAAACGGGACCCTATTGCGATGACTTCGCTGTTTGTCTCCAGGCTGTATCTCAAGAACTTCGCTGGCAAAATTTTTAAAATTCTTACAAATTACGTATTTCTGTTGCCGCTATAACAACAATTAAGGCGAGGACAAACCCCATTTTGTTATTTATTGACTCCCGGTTTACCTAGTTCCAATATAATGACGAAATGTAAAAAATATGAGATATAAAGCACAATATTTAAAAGGTTTTAAACCATAAACATTTTAATAAAACGTAATACTTTGGCTGTAATTAATTTACAAACTCACCTCCGACAAAAATCTTTATCATCTAAATATAAGTATTAACAAGGATAAAATACATTTTATTTTAATAAATTGGTAATGAATAAATATTTATTTCGAAAGATATTTAAAAAAAACACACGAAAAATAAAATAGAGAAGATCCGCCCGTCGTAACTACAATTTTATGCTAAGCTAAAATGAATCTTATTGCGATAAGTACACGCTTGGCACATGCGTTCGCAAGGTTACCGTTTTGGAATTGAGGTAAGTGCTCGCCTATGCTATCAAGCAAAAAATAAAACAAAACAAAATTAATTAAACCTATTTAAGGGGGCTCTCATACAACAAACGCTACTTTGGCCTTTTTTGTTTGACATAAAATATATTGGCAACAGATAGGCACTTGACAATATTATGATCACAAAATACTTAATTATTTGTTCGTCTTAATTTGTTCGTTCTTTTAGGTACTGATAGGTTCAAAATAATATATTTACATCCTCCATCATCCCTTATTTTATCCCCATGGGGGTTGAATTTATCAAAATCCTATTTAAGTGAACGTCTTCATCATAGAAGCTTAAATCTTTAATAATTTTAGTTTAATCAGTCGAAAGTCTAAGAAAATTTATAAAAACATAAAGAGTAACGGATGCATTAGTATAACTAAAAACTGCTTCCAGAATCCCTAAAGCGCCAGAGCCCAGAGTACAGCTAAAAGATGCAAACCTGGCTGTTTTTATCACTAATGTGCTAGTTGGGCAATATTGATATCGAGCAAAAATTAGCAAAAAAATCACGTTTGCTGTATGGGAGCCGCCCGTAGATATTTAATTTATTTTGTTTTTAGAATTTTTTGTTTAAGCGCCAACAGATATACATAATCTGTGAAAATTTCAGAAATCTTGCTATAACGGTTTTTAAGTTACAGCCTGGAGACAGACAGACAGACGGACAGACATCGAAGTGTTAGTAAAATAGGGTCCCGTTTTTACCCTCTGGGTACGGAACCCTAAAAACAGAAAAGTCGCATTTGAGAAACGCCGCCGACGGCGCCGCCGCCGCCGACCAAGAAAAGCGGCGCGCCGCCGCCGGCCGTTTACCCATCGGCGCTCATATCTAGCTGTGCTACGCAGCACGTGTCAGCAACGGCACGCAATGTATCTTCCTTTGCCCACCGCACGTCACCGACGCGAAGATACGCGTTCATTGTAAGGTAAATCGCCATCCAAAAATGTAGTACTGTATACAGGGTGTAATAAAACTAGACGTGATAATACTTTAGGGAACGTACCCATACTACGTGACCAATTTTTAGGGTTCCGTACCCAAAGGGTAAAAAAAGGAACCCTATTACTAAGACTTCGATGTCTGTCTGTCCGTCTGTCTGTCTCCAGGCTGTATCTCAAGAACGGTGATAGCTAGAAAGTTGAAATTTTCACAAATTATGTATTTCTGTTGCCGCTATAACAACAAATACTTATTAAAAACAAAATAAATCAAATATTTAAGGGGGGCTCCCATACAACAAACTTGATATTTTTGTCATTTTTTGCCTTATATCAATAATGGCTACACGTAGGCACTTGAAATCTTTACAAAATATTTAAAAGTATTAGTTCTTTAATAATTGATAGTAAAATTAAAATAAAATAAATATTTAAGGGGCCTCACATACAAAAATACAATTTTTTTGCCCATTTTTGCTCGTAAATGGTACGGAACCCTTTCGGAACGGAACGGAATTTTTTTAGATTTCTCTCGGTAACAACGCGTAGTATAATATGTCAATACCCTTCAAGTTTTTACGTTTAAGTTGCGCCAAAATTCGCGCGTGAACCGTACATTTTTCCGGGACAAAAAGTATCCTAATTCCTATGTCGTATCTCGGGACCAAAGTATCCCCATAACAAATTTCAGCAAAATCGGTTCAACGGTTTGGGTGTTAATAGAGGTAACAGACAGACAGACACACTTTCGCATTTATAATATTGGTATGGAAGTATGGATTAGTATGAATTTCGTCTTTTGATGATGATTAGACGCCAAGTAGCTAACCGTTAAGGAAAACGCGAAAATGCTTTTTAAATGACTTTGTTCTACAATCCTCAATTCCCACGATGCGACAGTTTAACAAACGCATAAAATATATCAACGACAGCAAAAATTTACCTTTCAAGCAATAATTTCTAATAATATGCATTGAAATAAATTCCCGTAATTATGTAGGAATGAATAATGGCTTTTATTACGTTATGTAGGAGTCTATTTCATGACTTGTAATCATGCGGGGAAAGTTTGTGAATGGGTTTGTTACTTATTCAGAAAATTATGTACCTATGATTTGAACATAAGAACAATTACTCATTTTTTCCCTTATAATTTGAACAAACCTTGTAACTTGCCTACTTCATCATCTGGCTAATATTTAGCTATACATAGAATCCATATTTTTTTTTTATTTCAAATCATTTTCCCGGTCATAAAGCCTCGATTTATGCAAAAAATCGACCAAGTGCGAGTCGGACTCGCGCACGAAGGGTTCCGTACCGTTATAGAGCGAAAAAATTGTGTTTTTTGTATGGGAGCCCCCTTAAATATTTAATATAAATTTTATTATTAAATAATAAAATAATAATAATTATTAAATTGCAAATATAATTAAGGATTTTGTGAAAATTTCAAGTGCGTAGCTGTTACCATTATTGATTACGAGCGAAAAAACATAAAAAAATTACGTTTCGAAGTCTCAGTAATAGGGTCCCGTTTTGACCCTTTGGGTACGGAACCCTACAAACGACAATTCTCAAATTGTTACTAGCCCGCTTCATCTACTCATGTCTTCAATTATTATAGAAAATCCTACCTGACTCTCCCAAGCCATCAGCTGTATATTATGAAGCAGCATCACGTCCAGCGTCAGGATACCAAACGACAGCAAGCTTGTGTTGTTCTTCAAAATCACTTTCCGACTGCTGTTCGGATCCGTGAAATTCTCGCCAAAGTAAATATCCTTTAGCTTATTCATTATTATCGTCACATTCCCTTCGATGAGGCTCTCGTTTAAGGCTTTTAAGAGGTGTCCAAAATCATCTCCAGTCTTTCTGCCCTTTTTAGCTTGGAAATCTGGATCGGAGGTCACCCAATCATGTAACTCCTGAACCTTTTCAATCAAATAACTAGTCATTGTGTTACTTTGCATGTAATCGTCGTAGAGGTTCTCATCGTTGTAATATTCCTCGTAATCTTCGGCCTGTTTTAGCCCTGCGAAGTATCCATCGGGTAGTTTAATTCCAGTATCCATGAACACATCTGGAAGAGTCGGCTTGAATTCTGGAATGATCTCGTTTTCTTCATCTTTGTCGGGATGAGTTTTAAAATCTGGAAGCTTCGCTTGGTCTTTCTTCTCGATCTTTCGTTCCACGTGGTGTATACTATCGTGTATTGGATGAGGTTGTGGTTTAGATATTAGGTCCTCCGTTTTCTTCTTGTCACGTCTTCCGACGAAGTTTTTGAATATGCCGAGTTTTTCTAGAGTTTGTTCATCGATTTCACCGGGTTCTTCTTTTACTCCGTCTGTTGTTGTCTTATGTCTAAGTGGATATGTGGCGTAAACTGGTTGCTAAAAGCAAACAATTATTTATAAATATATTGAAAAAAATATATACAGGGTGTAACAAATCTAAGTGATAATACTTTAGGGTGTGCATGTGTTCCTTGTAGAGAGTTCACTGTGAAAGTAGCAGCGCTGAAAGACCAAATTTATTTGTGATTTGTATGGGCAAGCGCCCCAGCGTCATGAGTTACCCCATACAAGTGTAAAAAAAAATTTTTGCTCTTTCAGCGCTGCTACTTTTACAGTGAACTCTATACACGGGACTCATACACACCCTAAAATATTATCACTTAGTTTTGTGACACTCTGTATAAGAAAAAAAAAATTGAAAACACTACTAAAACTACTCTGAACAATACAGTCATAGTGTAACAAAACTTAAGTGATAAATACTTTAAGGGTGTGTATGTGTCCCTTATATTATAGAGTTCACTTTAAAACTAGCAGTGCTTTTTTATTATAGCTTGGACAAATTTTCGTTGGGGCATTTCTTATAGAAACATAAGAGTTACAAGCAAAACTTTCAGCGCTGCTTCTTTTACGTTGAACTCTATATGCGGGACCCAAAATACCCTAAAGTACCTATTATCAGTTATCACTTACTTTTGTCACACCCAGTAGATCCACCTAGTGTACATTTACATCACTTACAGGTATCTCCGCGTATATTTCTCTGGGTTGGTAGGTCTCTGTGGTTCCCCATTTGGTGATGACGATGGTGGCCAGTACCAGCACCGCGCACACCGCGAAACACGATGCACTGGCGATGATCCACACTTTTAATGGCACCTATGAATAAATAATTTCATATTTAGTGTCTCTTTAGTATCTTCTTCAAAGTGTCTTGTACCTTACAAGGTGTAACAAAAGTAAGTGATGATACTTTAGAGTGTGTATGTGTCTTGTAGAGTTCAATGTGAAAGTAGCAGCGCTAAAAGAGCAATTTTTTTGTCATTTGTATGGGCAAGTGCCCCAGCGTCACTTGCTGAGTTTTCCCATACAAAAGTTAAAAAAAGGTTACTCTTTCAGCGCTGCTACTTTCACAGTGAACTCTATACAAGGGACACAAACACACCCTAAAATATTATCACTATGTTTTGCTACACCCTGTATTAGATGTGCCCTGTTTTTAGGGTTCCGTAGTCAACAAGGAACCCTTATAGTTTCGGTCTGTCCGTCCGTCTGTCCGTCTGTCTGTCCGCGGTTTTGCTTAGAGACTATAGGACCTACAAAGCAGTTATTCGGCATGAATGCACATATTAATGATGCCGACAAAATGGTATATAAAATCTTTAAAAAAAATTATGGTACCACATGAAGCGGGGGCCGGGGATGATTTTTTTTTCGCGTCCACCCCACCGTGTGGGGTGCCGTTGGATAGGTTTTTTAAAAATATTACGAGTATTCAAAGATCATTTTCCGATTTAGGGATCCATTTGTGAAATATGAAGTTTTAAAGTGGAAAAATCGTTAGAGTCCAGTGTCCCCCCCTTCTACCAGCTAAACGGTTGCTTCTGGAAATGTGAAAAAATTCACGGGAGTAGGAAATATGCTGAATTTAAAAGGAAAACTATCACGGCTAAGAAGACTTCATAAGTTATTAAGTAATAGTCGATCAACTAAAAAAATGTATTCGGAGAAGTATAAAGGAACTTTTCGTTCGAATTCCTTTGAACGTAACTGAGATGATGTTGTTAGTAGTGTGAAACACGTTATAAAATATGTACATTCATCGACCATACAAAAATTATCAAAATGGCGGTACTATGGAACCCTATATTGCGCGTGGCCCGATACGCACTTGTCGGTTTTTGTGTCTTGACAACAATCATCTTTATGAAATTGTGTATGAGCTGGCTAGTTACAATCTAAAGGCCCTTCTGCACGACTGTTAAGCCATGATGGGAAATTGGATATTAACATCCTATCCTACTAATATTATAAAGGCGAAAGTTTGGATGTATGTATGTATGGATGTATGGATGTTTGTTACTCTTTCACGCAAAAACTACTGAACGGATTTTAATGAAACTTTACAATAATATAGCTTATACATCAGAACAACACATAGGCTACAATTTTAACCGACTTTCAAAATAGAGGAGGTGTTATGTTCGTTTTTTTATGTTCAACGATTACTCCGCCGTTTGTGAACCGATTTTCAAACTTTTTCTTTTGGTGTATAGGTTATCATCTTAATTTGGTACCATATTCATAAAAGCGGTGACCTGATGAAGGGATCCATAAGAAATCGAGGGAACTCCTCAAAATTTATATGGAAACATGTGGTGACTTCGGTTTCGTGAGCAGTATTCTAAGCATATGCTACCAACAAGCAAGATTTTGCACCAAGGTATACCATGGTTCGGAAGGTGCTGAGAGAACTCCTGACTCTTTATAGATACAAGTTTGGGAGTTACGACGTTGTTTTAAGAACGGAAAGCATATGCTACTATGCAAATTACATTCATCATCATCACTACCATAAACCATTATAGACCCATGTATCGTCCCGTTTTGACCCTATTATTGGTACTTTTCATAGTCTTTTATTATATATCACTTAAACCGCGGGTAACACCGCGGGGCACAGCTAGTAGATAATATTATTAACCCTGGTGGCCGTGAAGTGGAGTAAGTATGCGGCCTGCCTACATTAGCCCATCTTGGGCAAGCGATTACAAATGCGTAAAGGGATCAGGGACATAATATTTGTCTATGACTGCTCAAGATTGATGTTGATTGTGCGTGATAAAGACTTCTCAATCATGCTGGCCATCATAGTAGGCCGACAATCGACATGGTCCAACTGTTACGTATAGGTCTACCAGAATCTGATAGCAAATTTTGACAGCAGATTTTCCAAAAATATCCTTGATCATTGGATAAATTTATATATTTGCATGTTTCACACACAGAATCAGCCGCTATTAGGAAAAAAAAGGATAAAATGTTTTATTCTAATTACCCCGGTATTGCTAGAGTCAATTTACTTTCTCACTTTTGCCATCAGATTCTGGTAGACCTATAGTTAATATCCTCTTTGGGTCCAACGTAAACAGCCTTTAAGAGATCCCGTTTCTGCTAAAAAAACAAAAACAAACTTCACCGTTGACAATCCACGAAAACCGTTAACAAAAAACCAGTCGCAAAAAGTAAAATGTAGTGCAGAACTGCAGATCGACTAACGGGGCGATAAAATAAAAGTATTCAACAGTAACCTAGTCCAGTTGTCAACCAAAACAATAAAACCACAGGTTACGTGCGTGACCATTCTCAGAGTCCAGAAAATAGGCCTCAAAGCCATGCTACGAGGGCTGTTTGAAAAGTTCTCGGCCTAATATACTTCTGCGTGTCTTACAAGCGTATAACTTATACCGTGTATAGATCAATTATTAACTAGATTAAAACCCACGCCTTTTGTAAATTGATTCATTAGAAAAAAAATTTTGAACACCATCTGCGCCAAGTCAGCAGAAATTTGAAGGCGCGCGTTCAAACAGTTGCGCTATTATTGCAAAGTCTAATAAAATTTATAGGTCTACCAGAATCTGATGGCAAAAAGTGAGAAAGTAAATTGACTCTAGCAATACCGGGGTAATTGGAATAAAACATTTTGATCCTTTTTTTTTCCTTATAGCGGCTGATTCTCTGTGTGAAACATGCAAATATATAAATTTATCCAATGATCAAGGATATTTTTTTAACCGACTTCCAAAAAGGAGGAGGTTATATGTTCGGCTGTGGATTTTTTTTTTTTTTGTATGTTCAACGATTACTCCGCCGTTTGTGAACCGATTTTCAAAATTTTTGTTTTGTTCTATTAGGTTTCCCTCCAATTTGGTCCCATCTTCACAAAAGTGGTGATCTGATGATGGGATCCATGAGTAATCGAGGGAACTCCTCAAAATTTATATGGAAACATATGATGATTTTGGTTTTATGAGAAGTATCCTAAGCATATGCTACCAAAACGCAAGATTTTGCACCAAGGTGTACTATGGTTCCGAAGATACTAAGAGAACTCCGGATTCCTTATAGATACAAGTTTGGGGATTTTGGCGCTGTTTTAAGAACTGAAAGCATACGCTACTATGCAAATTACATTCATCATCATCATCATCATTACCACGTCATTCAGGGTCACCAGTGTCACATGGTTGTATATTGATACAATATGCCCGCCCCCACAACACCATAATTATATCATCACGTTATGTCCTTATAATAATTGGTACTTTTCATAGCGATTTTAATAAAAATATAATGTTGTTTCAAAATAAATGATTCAAGTTCTAAGCGACTTATGTACCATAAAATTAAACATAACAAAGTCAACCTTAACTCCAGAGCGTAAGGCACACATTTGACATTACTTTTGAGATTCGAAAGAAAAAAGAGAAGTAAGTTGCTTCGATAGGTACTACACTAGTTTAACTATTAACCCATCAAGCCCAAGCGGCACCCGGCTGCCGCATAACAATTAAAAATCTATTGTGTCTGCGATTCCCACGATCGAGATAAAAAATTGAACCCTTAGTATGAAAATACTTACATAGGAAAACAATCTACATCGTAATAGGAATAAGAAACACAATCGCATTGAGTGTGACTCTTAACAAATTGTAATAAGATAGATACGTAGAATATACGCGATGGTTTACTAGGTAACTAAAAAGAGTGAAATTATTATTTTTAACAAAAAATTAAAACCGACTTCCAAGGTAAAAACAATAATAAAATCCTTATAATATGAACTAAAAAGTATTAAATAACGTTTCCTATCTAATAGTGCCTTTTTCCGAATTCGGCTAAACCTCAACTATTTCTGTACTCAATCTTCATAATTTTGAAGTCGGTGCCAGTTCCAAAAGTTTCAAATACCTATTCTGTCAGAGAACTGAAGATTCAGCTATATCTGGTACCGACTTCAAAATGATGAAGATTGAGTACAGAAATAGTTGAGGTTTAGCCGAATTCGGAAAAAGGCAAAATTTATTGTAATTTGAATTTTTAAAGCCATATCTTCTAGTTAAAGACTGAATTTAAAATTGAAAAAATCATCTTAAATCATTTCATTGGAAAAATTCTCAAAGCCGAGAACTTATCAAACAGCCCTAGTAGTTCTGTACAGCCTACTGTTTAACCGACTTCTAAAAAGAACTTTATATTATATATGTACTTACATAATATATTAAACCGTTGTTTTTTTTTTTTGAGTGTCTGTCATTTACCAAAGTTCAAGGATAAAAGTATATATGTACTTCTGAACAAAAATAACCTCTTTTTTTAAGTCGTTTAAAAAGTTACGGGAAATGTTTTAATTATGTATGTACGTACTTATTTTTGCTTTTTGCAGATAACCTAATTGTCTGTTTTACCCGACTGCGGAAGGTAGCGTTAAACGTTTCATCCTTCCGAAAAAATATTAGATACATAAGGGTGAAGCCAAACGAGCGTAATTTGTGAGTTGTGAGTCGCAGAATTTCTGCCGCGTAAATATCTTTTCATACAAATCATGACTCACAAAATTACGCTCGTGTGAATCAAAGGACTTTTGTATGAAACTGAATGCAGCAGAATGCTGCCGAACCGAAATTCTGCGACTCACAACTCACAAATTACGCTCGTTTGGCTTCGCCCTAACTGGGTTTTTTGTCAACATCTCTCGTCTCAAAGTACCTACACAAGACGAAAACATAAGTAATGCAATCGCAATCGTACACCTAAAATACCTAGCGGTTTTAGTCATTAGTCAGTAACGAAACACTCTAGGAAGCAGTTAAAATAACAGTTTACGTAATTGGGTTAAAGTTAACCGTAAAGCACCTTCCGTAATCCCACTAGAGTTAGATAATGCCATAATAGGTATAATCTAATGTTAAATGTCAACATCACCATAACATCGTAGAGTGTAGACAATAATAATATTATCTCTACACTAATTGTGCCCCGCGGTGTTACCCGCTGTTTAAGTGATAGGTATATAATAAAAATGAAGACCTCTGTGGCTCAGTTGGTGGGCTGTTGGTAGTTCAAGCCGGGGGTCGCGGGTTCGAATCCCGCCGACGGAACAAAAAGTTTTCAAAGTTCCTGGGTCATGGATGTGTATTAGATATGTGTATCATATAATAAAAATCTTAAATATATGTATAGTATAAAAGTATTAAATATATTTCCGTTGTCTGGTACCCGTAACACAAGTCCTTCAGGTACTTAGCACGGGGCCAGACTGACGTGGTGTGAAGCGTCCTTTAAAAAAAAAAAAAAAAAAAAAAAAAAAAAAAAAAAAAAAAAAAAAAAACGCATGAAAAGTACCAATAATTGGGTCAAAACGGGACGATGCATGGTTCTAAAAGTAATGGTTTATGGTAGTGATGATGACGATGATGAATGTAATTTGCATAGTAGCATATGCTTTCCGTTCTTAAAACAACGTCGAAATTCCCAAAATTGTATCTTTAAACAGTCAGGAGTTCTCTCAGCACCTTCCGAACCATGGTATACCTTGGTGTAAAATCTTACTTCTTGGTAGCATATGCTTAGAATACTGCTCACGAAACCGAAGTCACCACATGTTTCCATATTTTTGAGGAGTTCCCTCGATTTCTTATGGATCCCTTCATCAGGTCACTTTTATGAATATGGTACTAAATTGGGATGATAACCTATACACCAAAAGAAAAATTTTGAAAATCGGGTCACAAACGGCGGAGTATTCGTTGAACATAAAAAAAACGAACATAACACCTCCTCCATTTTGAAAGTCGGTTAAAATTGTAGCCTATGTGTTATTCTGATGTATAAGCTATATTATAGTAAAGTTTCATTAAAATCCGTTCAGTAGTTTTTGCGTGAAAGAGTAACAAACATCCATACATACATACATCCAAACTTTCGCCTTTATAATATTAGTAGGATTACCATATTACTAAAAGTTTCAAGTGCTTAGTAGCGCCGTGAAACCGTGCTTACGCATACACGTCTTGTATTGTGTGAAGTGTAGTTACATAGTTCTACTAATTCTGCGGTCATTGCGGTCACTTTGTAATTTGTATGCAAATACATACAGCTTGGCAAAGAAGAGTGTGGATTAAATGAGGGCGCTTTTCTTTAAATACAGGCAACACTACACTTCGCTTTTGACACAATTTATACTAGAGTTGACAAGTAATGTAGTGTTGTCATAAATAAAAACTCTTAGTTCCAGCTGTCACCGCGTCAGACTCTTCTTTGCCAAGCTGTACCTACGTATAATATTTTGGGGCGTTCTAACTCCTGTAGTCCTAGGCGTCGCAGCACTGATTAATCCTTAATCAAA
Organism: Cyaniris semiargus; assembly: GCA_905187585.1. Classification (NCBI taxonomy): domain Eukaryota; kingdom Metazoa; phylum Arthropoda; class Insecta; order Lepidoptera; family Lycaenidae; genus Cyaniris; species Cyaniris semiargus. The sequence goes on from LR994567.1 coordinate 11,032,767, forward strand.
TTATGCAAGTGCCTAGGGCATCACATCTGAGGGGGTACCAGAAGAAGCACAAAAAATCCATTCATTAGGGGCTAGGGCATCACGTCTCACTCTCACCTCACCAAAAACCACACCAAAAAAAGTTTCTAGGAAAAAATTTATGAGGGTCCACAGGCATGGATTGCTTAAGGCAACCCCCCTACCATGAGCTCTTATAGCAGTATTACTTTAATATTACTTTCAGATTTGGCACAAACAAAAAACATAGTTTTGTGTATATAAATAGAGATCATGTTTGCTTATACGAAATTCAAAAGTAATATTAAAGTAATAATGCTAAAAGTGCTCATGGTAGGCCCGCTGGTAGTGTTAATCCGTCACTGCGTCGCAGTACGACCTTGTCCTGGTGCAAAGGCAAGATTTTGAAACTGATCGAGTAGGTAGGTAGAACTTTATTGTTTAATGTTTATGTTCAAGTATGGGATGTATAGGATGGCAAGTAAATGTTAGTTGACTGTGGTTGACTTGAGATCTAGATGGGCTTGATATAGCACGACCAAATTACATAGGTCTACCATATAATCAGCATATGCTCAACTTCTCTGTTAGACTGGCCATAGACGGACGGCAAGTTGCAGTCAGGACTCAGGACCGACTTCTCTAGAGCGGTCGCGTTGAAATTAGCACCGACCGCTCAAGAACTGCTCGAGCGGTCCATGTATTGCAGATATGAATTTAGTATGAAAACTGCAGATCGCCGTGCGGCGACCGCTTTTTGCAGTCGGTTTCGATTGCATGATGCGGTCCGTCTATGGTCGGCCCTAGTTGTTACTCACCGTGGTCTTGCTGGGCAGCTGGTCGCACACCGGTCGCGGCGGCAGCGGTCGTCGCGCGTACCAGTCGCGGGAGTCGCGCGACATGCGACTGTCGCTCGCCGCCGACGTCGGCCGCTTCTCGTACTCGTATTGGAACATTGTTTATCTGAAATTAATTGTACATATTATAATAACTGTAGTTTAGACTTTAGAATAATAAAGACATGAGTGGATGCACCGGGTAGCTAACATTTTACAACGAGCAATTACCTACACATTTTTTCCCTTGTAACTTACCTACTTCATTATCTGGCTAATATAGCACCTGGCTATAATAATTTTATTTCAAATCAAATCATTATGCAAAAAACGACAGTTTTCAGATTGTTGCTTTAACCCGCTTCATCCACTCATGTCTTCTCTCAACTCAATTGAGAAAGAAAAGGACTGGGATTGAAACGTAGTTTAATGGGAATCGCATAGATACATATTTTAAAGTGCGGGAGACCGAAGTGCCATATTAATTTGCTGAAATTTGGTATGGACATACTTTGAGTCCCGGGAAAGGACATAGGAATTAGGATACTTTTTATCCCGAAAAAATGTACGGTTCCCACGCGACAAACTAATTTTGGCGCAACGGAGTTGCGGGCGTCATCTAGTTTTTAATATATTACAAAAGTGCGTGCTATTTCTTCACGAAACAGCTAAACCGATTTTGATGTAACGCGCTTTATTTAAATAGCGGCGCAGTCGCGCCAAGTAGCGAATTGTAACCCAGAAAAATTTACCTACGGTTCCACCGCGATAAATGATCAAATGAGCTTAAGAACCCTGCATTCACTTTCCTGAAAGTCGATACCAATAGATATTTAGCGTTATTCTGATCTTTATTGCATGTATAATATTAATTATAAGGAAAATAGTGAAAACTGCCTGGAAAACCTCTACATTCACAGACAAAAACCCTCAAGTAAGAGCGGCATTGTAATTTGCACCCCAGGCGTAATATCTGTGTTCGCTATCTTTTCCTGTGCAGTAAGCGCTGCGGAAAATCTATTAGGCTCCGTGAGAACGCGTTTCTTTTGTTAATTATACCACCAGCACCACCCAGCGTGATGGATAGCTAACATTTGTCTTTCTGGCTGGCTGATGTTGAAGCAGGGAATGAGCAGACAAAATTTGTCTGACAAATCACATTATGGGAAGCGATATATCCTCCCGCAGCTGTCCATTGATGGTCGCAACATGTTACGTTTAGGTACTCCTCTTGACTCCAAAAATAAGGGCCCTAAAATGTCGGTTGGATGCTCACCTACCGACTCGGTTTTCTATGAGCCGTATGCAGTGCTGAAATTATCTTTTTTATGAGAGTAGGCCACTTTATTTCCGCCGCCTCATGTATTCTATTTACGTAATCTGTAGGACCTCTATGGACGTTGCCTAGGATGCTGCCGCCCCTAGGCCGTAGCAGCTATAGCAGGCTTTTTATAAATCCGGGGCTGGTCGTATGGTATTAAGACGCCAAGCCGGTTCTTTTATGTTAAAAAAATGGTTCTCCTACACTTAAGAGCTTAAAATATTATATGTTGAAAAGGCAGAATTTATAGTAACGTAACAACGCGTTAAATGATGATGGTGAAGGACTTAAGAGGCGTGTTCTGTCGTGGGTCGTCGGGTCACCAATGTGGGATAATGCGTGGAGGCCGCAAAGGAAGATCTTCCGAGTTCCGACCGAGGTGTTGTGCTCGGTCAGGCCGAAGCCCACGTAATTGATTTCAGACTATATACCGACGCACTTAGACGATAGCACGATGCAGGAATGTGGTGCTAATTGTGGGTACCGCCACACATGACACAACGACGCTGTTGTTGCATCTTTTTAATACGGGTAGCCATAAACTTACGATTATTAGGTAACTCAACAAGAACAACCTGCATACCTACCATAAATGGTGCGTTCCGCTTAGCAGCTAGAAGAAATCGATGATATTATTAATGCATTAAGTACATTTTATTAACAGATGTATAGATGAAATATGAAAGGACCAACTCGTCCGCTAAGTGTGTCGGTCTGCTCCACTTGCCGCCATCTCAGGTGAAAACACTTCCCATATTATAGTGGCTAATATCACGTAATATGCTCTTCTCACGACGTGCGTTTCTTTGACTTCTATGACCACTTCCCATGTCCTTCACCGAGTTCCATGGGAATCGAGAATAGCATTTTGTTTGGTGATGCTTATTTATATACTACTTACTAGTTACCATTAAGGAATGCTTTTGTTAAATCCAAGCGAATTCAAAAGTTATCCAAATGCATACTATAATCTATTTCAGTATCATTCTATTTACTTACCAGCTACCAATATCTAAATTGATCTAAATATTTTTCAGTTACATCTGATTTCTGAAGAAAGAAGTTTTTCGGGATAAAAAACAAAAATTACCATGGGATACATATTACCCATAGGCCGTGTTCACACCAAACCGACTATCAGCCGCCGAATGTGAGCGAACGTTACGCAGTTTAATGTTTTTCCATACATATTCACTTTTTCGTTCACACCTAAGTCCTAACCGACAATACGCCATCACGCTAGGCGTAGGCGCGGACATTCGATACCGTTTATTTTCACGTTCACACTGGGGCTCACAGTGAGCCTGCTCACATTCGGCGGCGTATAGTCAGTTTGGTCTGAACACGCGTTATAATTTCGTCTTTCTCTTTACCGGGTAACTGAGAAGTAGGAACTAAGAAATAGGGAATATTACGCAAAGGTCAGAGCAGAGGGCGCTACTAGCACATGCAGTAAATAATCCGACCAAAATATTGTCAAATAATGACAGAAACGTTGTCAAACATCGAACAAAACTTTTTGTTTACTGTCTATGCTGGTGCTGCCTCTAGCGTGAAAACATTGCAGTAATATATTTTATTTCGTCTTTCACTTTACAGGTTGACTAAGAAGTAGGAACTGAGTTATTAGTATCTTAAACAACAGCAATCACTGGAGTTATTCTTAAATTGAAATCAATTAAAGAAACAATAACTTAATTTTCCTTTCTATTAGAAGGTCCCGGTCTATTATTTGACCTCATTTTTAATTGTACCTTATTGTGAAATTCACCTCTCTAGGTTATTGTTTGATTAATAATTATTGTATCAGACTTCTCTGATAGTACGACGAAGAAATTGATTCATAGGTAGATGGCGGACCTACTTCATGTGGTCGGGTTATGTCAAATTAATGCTTAAGTGTCGCGGTCGGCTGGGTTTGACATAACGCGACTAAATTACTCGTCCGCCATCTCCCTATGTCATTTTTTTTTTATAGTACCTACTATCAAAAAAAAAACCGGCCAAGTGCGAGTTGGACTCGCCCATGAAGGGTTCCGCAGCAGCAATAGGGTTTATTTTTATGAAATTAAAAGGTTTTTGACTTATTTTTATATTTCAGTTGATTTAATGAAAGTTAAATTAAGTTTACCATTTATGAGGTATAAAAAAAAAACTACTTGCTAGATTTCGTTCAAACCAATTTTCGTTGGTAGTTTTTATAGTAAAGTACATCATATATTTTTTTTAGACTTATCATGCCCCTACTTTAGCAGTTAGAGGGGGGGGACACACATATTTTACCACTTTGGAAGAGTCTCTCTCGCAAACTATTCAGATTAGAAAAAAATGATTTTAGAAACCCCAATATAATTTTTGAAGACCTATCCATAGGTACCCCACACGCATAGGTTAGATGAAAAAAAAATTTTTTTTTTTAACAACTTAACTGTCCCCATACAATGAAATATACAACTATACCACGTCCATCATGTTTTCTATTATGTTAGGTTTAAAAAACGTATATGTGTCGTAAAATAAAGTATTTAAATAAAATTATTAATGTTTTGTACTGATTTTCTTCATTTTATTTTATGATTCACATATGATTCATGAGCGTGGGGAAAAAAAATTATTTCGTACGTTCAATGAGTCATATATGCACATACGTCATATATCATATATCACAGTCATATATCATATATCAGTCTTCTATAAATTCCGCATTACATCACAAACAATAAATTGGTTAGAAAAAGATGCAGCGGCTGCTATGCCAAACTAAAAACTCTAGGGCAGTTGGCTCATAAAGCCAAACAAGTGCACGCAGAGTGCAAAGCTTGTAACCAAGCATTTTGTTTTGAATGTAACAATGAAAAACATAACTATTTTTTTTTAATATTTTCCGCAGTAAAACGTTTTATTTTTCCAATGTTTGTCTTATTTTATACAAATACTAAGCCTAATCCTAGAAATCCATGGTTTTACTTTTCATAATATCTTTAGAGTATGTACAAACTTTTGCGAAAATTTCTTTCATTTTCTTAAAGGTTAGGGTTTTTGCCACACGTTCACGTAATTTTTGTTACTGCTTTATGTCACGCTCATAATAAAAATATATCCCGAATTCTCATCTAAATTTGAGTCACCTGCGACTCATGAACTTATTCCAAATGTTCACCATGAGTCAAATGTGACTCATTGGACAGTTAAGTTGTATAATAATAAAAAAAAAACTACTTGCTAGATTTCGTTCAAACCAATTTTCGTTGGTAGTTTTTATAGTAAAGTACATCATATATATTTTTTAGACTTATCATGCCCCTACTTTAGAAATTAGAGGGGGGGGGGACACACATTTTAGCATTTTGGAAGAGTCTCTCTCACAAACTATTCAGGTTAGAAAAAAATTATATTAGAAACCTCAATATGATTTTTAAAGACCTATTCATAGATAACCCACACGCATAGGTTAGATGAAAAAAAAAATTTTTTTATTTAGTTGTACCTATGGGGACCCCTAAAATTTTTAATATTTTTTCCATTATTGTATCAAAATCTTAATGCGGTTCACAGACTACATCTACTTACCAAATTTCAATAGTATAGCTCTTATAGTTTCGGAGAAAAGTGGCTGTGACGGAGAAAAGTGGCTGTGACATACGGACGGACAGACAGACAGACAGACAGACAGACAGACATGACGAATCTATAAGGTTTCCGATTTTTGCCATTTGGCTACGGAACCCTAAAAATACTACTAATATAGATAAGTATTAATAATTAGTAGCCGTTAGAGCCTGTCTAGTTTATCTTTGAAATAAAAAACTTTCGAAAAGTGGTTATATTGAATAAATGATCCTTTTCTTGTATATTTCTTGAATTTGTTATGATTTTAATGTTAACAGTAACGACAAGGTCAACAAAGATAACTTTAGGTTTTTAGAAATAGAATGCATTGCATCCGACAGGAATTTTTTGACAGATAAAATTTAAAAATAGAGTTCGGCCAAAGGTCGGCTGTTGACCATGCTTCATATTTTATTCTTAGGACATTTTTAATCGCACTACTTCGCTTGGTGATGACTGATGACTGATGTCGAAAACGTCGATAAAAAAACTCGGCTATTATAATATTTTAGTTTTTATCTAAGCATATTTTACGAATAGATTTATATATGTATATTTGACTAGATTTCTGAAAAATCCTACTCATATTATTATAAAGGCTAAAGTTTGTATGTATGGATGTTTGTTACTCTTTCACGCAAAAACTACTCAATGGATTTTATGAAACTTTACAATAATATAGCTACATCCCTACAATTTTAACCAACTTTCAAAATGGGGGAGGTGTTATGTTCGTTTTATTTATGTTCAACGATTACTCCGCCGCCGCACTTTTTTTTGCGGGAAAATGTAGTTTTCGTAAAATTCCTAATTTACGCGGGCGAAACCGCACGGGACATCTAGTAAAAAATAAAATTGGTGGTAACTACGCGAGCCAAAGAAAGTTTATGTAAAAATTAATTGCATTTTCGGTTATTAGGCTAACAATTTCCCTATATTATATTTCCACTAACCAATAAATAAAATATCAATACTTTACTGTCCTTAATAGCTGGTAATTATTCAAAACCAAGCAACGTTTGCTATATTATTTGTAATTCAGATTTGGTCAATACTCAATAAGTGACGGTTTAAGGGCGAATAAAATACCTAAACACAAGGTAAGAAATTTAGATGTAGGTAAATAGTATTACATGACCATGTTTCTGTTTGTATTCAGATAGCGCGAATAGTCTTTAGTGAGATGGCCGGAGTAAAAAAAAACACCAGAAAAAAACCCTCAAAAACACAAATGTGAAATGAAGGCCAATGTTAAAATGCTTGTAGCGACCAAAAGGATTGAGATGTAAATGGGTGCCGTGCCAAGTTATGTTTTCTGGTAAGTGAGTCCGGAAACATCAAACAACAAATCAAATTCCTAATAAGACTAGTTTTCAAGTTTTATCTATTGATGATGCAAATGAATAAAAAGTTGTAGCCAATAGCCATTTCAATAATCTTCAACTTGACATGATTGACCTAATTCTAGTCCTTTATTATCGTTACAAAATTTCACCTATTGTTATTTTCATACGTCCATTGTTAATCAAAATCTGTGGTGTGGGTTGTAAACCTATAAATCATTGAAGTCAATATACTTTGATAGATCCAGATCAATTTCCATTTAGTCTAGATTGGATATGTGAAAGTGTCATAAGATTTACCACTCGTGGTTGGTTTTATATCGAAATATTACTAAATATACGGACCAAATCATAATTAAGTATTTTGCTCAGAGTTTCTACGATAGTGATCCTTATATCGTAGGCATAAAAGTCCTTTCAGAGGTAAAACGACTCTAAACGGACAGTATACAGACCGGTCTTTGTCGAAAGCTTAGTGCTAATACATACTGTAATGAATGCTGAGAGCTCCAACTCCAAATTTTAAGTTTTTTGCTTGTAGAATCATAAATAAAAAGGTGATCCTTCTGAACTAAGAAAATACGACATTACGAATGATCAGATCATTATCACGGTCTCACAAAGAACTGGCGTGGAACAACGCTTATGTTGTGTTTCGCTCAGTGAATGAGGTAATATTAGGCCTAGAAGGGTAGATATTTTAAAGAGCTGCATTTTCCCGGATTTTAGCAGATGAAACCAACCGACCGATATAACTTTAAATTTACTTTTAAGGAAATTAGCACATGATGTTATTTTACGAGTTAGCAGAGAATATCTTAAATTATTTAGCTTTGATTAGAAACGTCACTGTACCCAAGACAATCGAAAATTTCAAATAAAAAATGCGGCGTTTTAGTTTCAAAAATATGTAGGGCATCATTTTATAAGCTATTTTTATTAAAACAAAAATAAAGTAAAAGTTGGATTTTAATGACAATACTGGCAATAAAATAATAGGATAAGTATAAATAGATGAAGTCCATAGAACAAAACTGTTTTTCAAAAATTCCACAAAACGTGCAATGATGATCATTATTCACGAGGCAAAAAGGAACTTGAACAAAGATTCCTCCCAGCAGCAATTAACCTAAACAGGAAACATCTTAACGCGTTCCTGACTACGCATACGTTTTGTATTATTTTGTAATGTCTCCCGTATAAAGAATGTCTTTGTTAATTAACTTTTTTATCCTACTGTAATTTATATTGGAATGCACATTATGTCTCTTCGAACCTTTTTTTATTGTACTTTATTACTGCCGTTAAAAACTTATTTACGTTTAACAACAAAAATATAATAGCTATGATATTTAAAATTGTGATGCATTAAAAATAAATATGTAAACAGGTCAAATTATACTGGACCATTTCATAACAGTATTTGTAAAGTTTTGCGGCACTGATTGCTCATATCAAATCGAACGTGTATTAATTAACTTACCGATTACTTGCACTTTTATTGCGTTCTAATTACAAACACATCACTTCTTTTTTGTTTGAAGGTCCTGTTTTAATTATAAAAAAGTCACACTCAAATTAAATTCAAATTTGGAATATAATTTGCTGCTCTTATTTTTTCTGTTTGTTTATTTAATTTTTTTTGTAATAGCGCGTGCAAAGGGGATCGTAGTTTTTGCCTCACTGAATCGTGTTTTACAGTTAGTCGGGGACAGTTATGAAAGTAAAGATGGAAGGAGAAGGAGATGTGTTGTTTATATAAATTATTTTGGTGTCATTATCCATTTTTGCACTATTTTTATTAGCTTTCGCGGTTCATCAGACAGAAAAGATAAATAGCATATTATAATTTTGGTTAAAAAAAGTGGTAATTCAAATTTTATAATATTCATTTGCGTATTTGATGACATTTATTTATGTATCTGTATGGTCCATTATTTTATTTTTATTTTACTACTGCTTATGTTACAAAAATAATGTAAGTAAATAACAAACATTCACTAGTTACTATTTCTCAAAACGTACGGCTAGAATCTAGATAACTATAATTTACCCAGTTTTAGTGAAAAAATGAATTTTTAAAATTAAAATGCCATCGAAATATTAATGTAGTTAGTTCTGAAACAAGCCGACGCAAAAGATTATTTCTTTTTGTTTTTATTTTCTGATTATATTTCTACTTTGGTACGTTTATAGCTATTTTCTTCCAAATATTGATTTTATTTGTATATTAATAGGTACTTGTAATTTCGTTCTTGTTTATAGATTTACATCATAATTTTATATGCTTCGTAATTTGATTAGTATGTTAATAATTAACATAATATTATACTTACGAACAACATATTATAGTACTACGAAAACGTTTACGTTTAAGTTTTAAGTAGGCGATTTACTGCAGTTCCTAATGCTAGAACTAATGTAGGTTAACATAATATTAGCAGTTTCTTGGTAAATTTTAACGGTTATAGAATATCTTTGTAAATTGAACATTGTGATACATTTATGCTTGTATTTATGTCAAGACTATGAGTTAGTAGTTACGACCACGAAAATCAATCATTTTCGAAAGTAACGGGAACATTGACTGCCTCTAAAAAAATAACAAAATTTAACAAAAAAAAAAGTAAGAATAGAAAATCTGCATGCAAACTTTTCCAAGATTTTTTTTAAGAATTGAAGAAAGCAAAACACTACATAATACGCTTTTAAACCAAACGGAAACCTCGGTGAGGCAAGCTGTAATTTGTTACGCGTGGTAGGCCTGTAACACGACGTATTAATCAGTGACTACATCATAAAGAATGACGATATTACTAGTTACACTTACAAAAGCATTGTCAAACGAATTATAATATGAACGCACAACATTTAAGAAAATTAGAAAAATATGACTAGCCGTAACTATCAATAATAGTAATAAGTACCTAAATAATAATCAATAATAAGTACTTTACACGTGTATCTTGCCTATTCTGACCTACGGCGCTCAATCATGGTCTTTGACAATGTCACAGCTGAAGTCCCGACTCGGAGTCTGCCAACGAGCTATGGATAATGGAACGCAGCATCTTAGGTGTAAAAAGGATCGACCGCGTCCGAACTACCACTCTGCGTTCCCAAACGAAGCTCGTTGACGTAGGCAGGAAGGCAGCTAGCCTAAAGTGGAGCTGGGCAGGGCACGTCTCCCGTATGCGCCCGGACAGGTGGGCGCATCTAGTTTCGGAGTGGCTATCGACTGGTCGCGTCGGGGTAATAGAGATCGACCCAAAAAAAAGGTGGCGCGATGAACTGGATGCGTTCGACAAAGAGTGGCCATTAACATCACAAGATCGTGAATTATGGAATAAAAGAGGGGAGGCATTTGCCCAGCAGTGGGACACAGTGGGCCAATAATAATAATAATAAGTATTTTACATAACATAATATAATATGTACTTCATTTAAATAATTTCAAACTACTTTTTCACAAAACAGGACTTGTCCAAGTTTATGTAAAAATCATTGTCACTTTATTAATGGCCGATTCCATTTTCAAAATGTTATTTTATTTCTTTGTTTTATGATTTAACAAAACTCTAGTAAAACTACATTAAACCAAAATGATAAAGTTTATTTACTTTATTATAGAACAAACTACAAGTTGATAAAAATTTTAAGTAAGTACCTATGTAATTATGATATTTTGAATAATTAACATCACTTTTTTTTTATGAAATAAGGGGGCAAACGAGCAAACGGGTCACCTGATGGAAAGCAACTTCCGTCGCCCACTCGCAGCATCAGAAGAGCTGCAAGTGCGTTCCCGGCCTTTTAAGAGGGAATAGGGTAATAGGGGAGGGTAGGGAAGGGAATAGAGGAGGGTAGGGATGGGAATAGGGTAGGGGATTGGGCCTCCGGTAAACTCACTCACTCGGCGAAACACAGCGCAAGCGCTGTTTCACGCCGGTTTTCTGTGGGAACGTGGTATTTCTCCGGTCGAGCCGGCCCATTCGTGCCGAAGCATGGCTCTCCCACGTACAAAGTACCTTAAAAGTGTTAAGTTACGCAATGAAAATAATAATAGGGATTAAAAATTATATTAAAAACATATTTTATGGTAGTACTTTTTAATTTGACTTTAAAAGTAATCAGAAAATGTACAGAATTTTATTATTATGAAAATATGTACTTAATGCAAATTTTTTCTGTTTATCCTTTTTGGCTTGTATTTTGTTTCCTTGCAGCTTCTAAAAGCATAAAAATATAAATTGTCAAAAAATTTATAATTCATCCAACATATTATTAATTTAAGGGTTGTTTAAGGGTTTCTTAATGAATATAGAAAATATTAGGCTATGGATTCTAGCATAGTTGATGTTTATGTTAAAATAGATATTGCCCGCGATAAAAAACTATGTTCTTTTTTGGACCTTCAAGTATCTATTCCAATATTATTAAAGATTTATAATATTAATTCCATATCCAAATGTGAAGTGGTGACAGACAGACAAAATACACAATTTCATTTAAGTGTAATAGGAATAAAATCTTATTTGAATAGATTAATACAGTAGGTATACAAACCTTTGCCTTGGGAACGGCGTTTAGATCCAGCTTCTGTAGGGGCAAAAAATCTAAATAAATATCCTCCTAAGGCTGCGTTTCCACCAGAGATGTGTTGCGAGGAATGTGTTTTTAAGATCCAATAGCATCGCCGCGCTGAGCGATGTCATGGCAAGCTCACGTCAATGAAGCGATTCTATTGGTTCTCAAAAACACATTCCTCGCAACATATGGTGGCTGGTGAAAACGCAGGCTAATACCCACCTAATACCTATACCAGGGGTCCCCAATCTTTTTCAGCCTGCGGCGCAGTCCCACGTCACAATATTTTGTCACGGCACCCTACTCTACCTAGGTATTACAAAAAGACACATAAACAATAATGATTTTAGTTAGGTTAAGCTGGTAAATATAAACAAATTTAAGCGTTTCCCAGACAGACGCGGCCTGCGGTGGCGGTAGCGGTGGCGGTCAGTTGGATGACTTGAGAGTTCTAGGAACGACACAGACACACGCGGCCACGCGGCCAAGCCATTCAACTGACCGCCACCGCCACCGCCACCGCCACCGCCACCGCATGCCGCGTCTGTCTGGGAGACGCTTTAATCATCTGCCTGCTTTGCATTATAATTATTAATATTATAATTTTATAATATTTGTGGTTTTGGATAATTGCCTTTGCCTTTCCACGGCGCACCAGGGCGCCGCGGCGCACAGTTTGGGAACCCCTGACCTATACCGTACATAAATCATAATCCTATCAAGATCACCGGTCTCCGTCTGACACATCGAAAATACTTTGGGTACGGAACCCTAAAAAGGGAACGTGAAGAAACTAAGTGGCAGGACATGTCAATTGTCAAGTAATTAATCAATTTTAAGTTTCGAATTGGCGAATGGCGATGCCAGTTCTCAACACCATCGATACGCATATATATTCCCTATACCTCGGACCAACCACCTAACAAGTGGAAAAAAACTAAAGATACACGCTTTTTTTTTTAACAAATTATTGCATTGTTATTGGCTAATGGCTCCTCCTAGTACGTATGCAAAGTTTCGAATTAGGTAATTGGACTACTATATAGTAGAGATAGGTAAAAATCGTGCTCAAAGATTCCATTAAATACATACATACAGACCAAGCTAATAAAAGCGCGTTAAAAAGTATATTTCCTACATACCGTCCGCAGATTTGTTTTCTTCTGTAGCAGTCGCTGCTTCCGTAGAAGAAACTATTCCCTTTTCTAAAATAATATTATTAACGTTACCAATATTGTTGAAAGTAACAAATATAAAACATAAAACATTAAACAGCTGTTTAGTTTTCAATTTGGATCACTGAATTCGTTCGCTCATACTACCTAACATTATCTTTTTCTGATACATATCCTTATACCACTGACAATAATAATACATTGATTGTTTACAACCTTTTCGCCTCTACAGTTTTGTTAAGCAAATAATTTTTCGTAAGCAGTTGAAAAAATATATCCACCAACTAAATCATCAATATAATAATGCGTACACCAGAACTAACCAAAACATAGCCATTATACAATATTTTCTACATAATAACGTTATTATTTTTTTATCAGTTTTACATAATTAATATAATTATTAATTATAATGGTTAAATACACAATACATATACCTGTTGGTCCAGGCTTTCCATCACCGTCGTGTTCTGGCGTAGCTGAATTGGTTGAAGAAAAAGTTCACTTTACTAAACAATTTTTATAAATCTTTATTTTAGATTTAGAGAACATGAATACGGTCACAATAAAACTGATCATTTAAAAAAAATCAAATAATTTATGAGACGACTTACTTTAAGTAACTAAACGAAGCAAAAGATAAAAAAATCGGCCAAGTGCGAGTCGCACTCGCGCACGAAGGGTTCCGTACCGTCATAGAGTATCGAAAGTAGGGAAAAAGGTGTCTTTTGTATGCGAGCCCCATTTATTATTTATTTTATCTTAATTTTATTCTTAAATATTAAATTCATCAAGCTCCAAACGGTCACCGGCGTCCGAGACACAATAGAATATATTCTATTGTGTCTCGTTTTCCCACGACCGACGGGTACACATATAAATAAGGATTTTGTGAAAATGTCAAGTGTCTACATGTTGCCATTATGGATTACGAGCCAAAAAGGCCAATAAAATCGTGTTTGTTGTATGGAAGTCCCCCTTAAATATTAACTTTATTTTGTTTTTAGTATTTGTTGTTATAGCGGCAACAGAAATACACAATCTGTGAAAATTTCAGAAGTCTAGCTATAACGATTCCTGAGATACAGCCTGGAGACAGACAGACCGACAGACAGACAGACAGACGGACAGACATCGAAATCTCAGTAATAGGATCCCGTTTTTACCCTTTGGGTACGGAACCCTAAAAAGCTAAATTATCTAGACACGCGGTAGCGTGTCAAGCCAAGTTCCAGCATAAAAGAACTGGCGAGCAGCACCGTGTGTAATATAAAATATTACACGAACCAAAAGCACAATACACAGTACAATCATAACAATACAAAGCTGTTGTTTATTATCTAAGCTGGATTGTAACGTAAAACTATGTGCATGCAACTAATCTTAATTTATTAACAAGTTATCTCCTCTAATATAATTATAACATGATATTGTGTTGTTATATTATAAAATTGTTGTTACACTTCAAAGTTGTTAGAAATAAACAGGTTATGGAGGATGTCTTTCAGACTTTTTGAAAAGGAATTAAAGTTTTTATTAAAAATGTCCAATTCCATGTAATCTCTAGCGAAATCATTGTATTGCCTGGCCATGCGCGTCAGTGGGTTAAAGTAGGAGATGTTATTCTTATATATACTTGTAGAGCAAAAACATTAGTGCGTTTAGCCCTGCGAGCGCTATATTTGGTATTTAAGTGAATGTTTGAGAGCAGGTCCGGTGATTCAATAATATAGTGAATAATTTTGTAAAAGTGTACTAAGTAAATCAAAATAAATGTATTTTGAATTCAAAAAGTCTGTCGTGGTATTTTGATTTTGAGCGGCCCGGGCTATACCGGTAACTAATGATTTTGAGAAATTTTCTTTGAACACGCTCAATGTTATCTATATGTGTCTGGTAATTTGGTGACCATACAGGGCTCCCGTACTCTAAGATTGTTCTCACTAGGGCTGAATATAAATATAGAGCACTTCTAGGCTCTCTGAAATCTTTAGTTGTTCTAAAAACATATCCCTGTATTTGATTTACCTTGTTTATTATGTGGCTATAATGAGCTCGAAATGAAAGTTTTTCATCAAAGAAGATGCCTAACTAAGTATTTTATTGATTGCACGCGGTTGAGTGTTTGACCATTGATATTATAGTTCCATATAACTTTGTAATGTTTTTGGGTGAAATTTATTACTGAACACTTGCTAATGTTCAAATGCATGCGATTAGCTTGACACCATTTAGATATTTTATCAATATCTTGTTGGAGCGCTTGACAATCTTATATGTTTGCTATGAATTTAAAAATTTTCAGATCGTCGGCGTATAAAAGGCATTTGCAAGTTAATTTTGAGATAAGGTCGTTGATGAAAACAACAAAAAGGATGTGATGGAGCTAGATGTGAACCTTGAGGAACTCCCGGTCCAACTGCAGTTGGAGCTACTTTTGACCCCCTCATAATTCAGAAACTATTTCACATAAACGTTTCAAATTTGGCTCATATAATGAGACTTGCGAGATAAATATATGCTCTAATGGTTATTAAGATATTAACGTCCGAAAATCTACATTTTTATCACTGACTGACCTATAGATCAAAATTCTAACCCAGTTCCAGATGACCTAGAAGGCTGAAATTTGGAATCCAGCTCGGTAATTGTGTGTAAGCGTAGGGAAAAATCAGAAAACAAAAAAAAAACGGTCAAGTGCGAGTCGGACAGAGCGAACCTAGGCAAAAATTGTTTTCTTTGTATGGAGACCCCCCTTAAATATTTATTTTATTTTACTTTTATTATAAATTATGAAAGTAAAAATATAATTAAAGATTTTGTGAATATTTCAAGTGCCTACCGGCTGCCATTATTGATTTTGAGCAAAAAAGGCCAAAAAATCACGTTTATTGTATGGGAGCTCCCCGTAAATATTTATTTGTGAAGTGAAGAAATTTTAGGAAATGAATAGAAGGTGACTTTATGAAGTGTGTCTGTCTGTTACCTCTTCACGCCCAAACTGATTGTACCGATTGTTCTTAAATTTGGTATGGAGATATAGTTTGAGTCCCGGGACACAGAATTCTTTTAATCCGTCTGTCCGTCTGTCTCTCCGTCTGTCTGTCTGTCTGTTAGACAGCTATAATAATAGCTACTTAACTTCCGCACAATAAGTTGTACCCTATAGTTAATGGTTGGAAATACACTTGTGTTATACCGTATTATTCCAATGCCTACTGATGGTAGCTGCTTTTTCCATTCGCTTGGATTTTCTTTGTTTTATTCGTCTGATACTCAACAAGCCTTAGGGGCTGTTTCCCCACTTCCTGATAAGTTTCAGATAGGCTATTCACAACTTATCTGACAGATGAAGGATCTGTCAGTTAAGTTTCGGATAGGTTATCCACAACTTATCAGTTATCTGACAGTTCGTCAGGTACAGCTTGGCAAAGAAGAAGAATCCACACTGGATTAAATGAGGGCGCTTTTCTTTAAATATAGGCAACCCTACGCTTCGCTTTTGACACAATATATACTAGAGTTGACAGGTAATGTAGTGTTGTCATAAATAAAAACTAGGTCCAGCTGTCACCGCGTCAGACTCTTCTTTGCCAAGCTGTAGATTGTATATCACTGATCCTTATTCTACATTGGTGCTTATTAACAGTAGGTTGATCTGTATTAATTACAGCTACACAAACATCTCAATAAGTCTTACCTGAGGTAGATTCAGTATCTAAAACTGTCTCGGTTGGTTTGAGTGGCGCCTCAGAATCTGTATTTGCCTCAGTTGCAACTTCTGTCGATACTTCCGCTTTAGATTCTGCCGTGACAGCTGTTTCAGCGTCGGATTCTGACGACGGACCCTCAGTATCAGGTGTCACAGAAGACTCAGGTTCCGTCGGTTCAGTCGTTGGCTCTTCATTGTCTTCGCCTTCTGAGGGAAGAGATTTGAAAAAAAAAAAATGACAGGAAACGAGAAAATGAATTTTTTAAATTAATTTATTAATGGATTCCTTTATTTTTTATTTCTGATGGTAAGCCGCCATTGTATAATTGCAACACAACTGGTGTTAGATACGTCGGTTTTCTTTGAAGCCGTAGGTAGTATTAAGCTGGCCCATTCGTACCAAACTTTGGTCCCATATTTATCGAATAAACATTGATGCGAACACAGACATAGATCAAGATAGATACCGAATGTGTATGTACTTCGCGTGCCATATCGCGTTCCCAAACGACGAGCAATGCTCGTCTTTCGAAAATCTTTTCTTTAGTCTGCTATCGGAATCGGACGTCAATCGGAATTTCAAAAATGCCTATATGCCTAAAAGTGCCGCATTGAGCTGTATAACTTCAAATAGAAACGTTGGCCTTGATAATTTTCACGTTTCTTATCATCGGTACGTCACAGTAGGTAGTAAAAAAGTGGCACGCTCGTTTTCATACAAATGGAGCGACATGCGGTATCTATCTTGATCTATGCCTGTGGATGCGAAGCTGTTTAGCAGTGTTTCTTAACCAATAATAATTTATAGCAAACGTATTTCCTACATACCAGTAACTTCTACTGCAGGCGTCGTCGCTTCTCTGCAAAAGAATAAAAGTATGTATGTAATTAACAACATTATGTAGTTAACAATTTGAGCAAAGAGTAAAAATTAAAGTAAGTATAGTAAAGTATATTCCGTAAATATATTGTTATGCTTTTAAGAGACAATCTTTTATTTTTATTTTTGATTTCTAGCAACGGCTGCAAGCAATTCCATTAAAAATTGTATTCCAGGAGTTTTAGGCTCGGATTATAATATGTGTCCGCGCGACCGAGCGGTTTGGTGACTACACAACGAGATCGCAAGCAATTGTATGCAACGATTTATGTCGATAGCAGCTCGGCCATTATCCTACAACTTCTTGTGATTTTGCGGTGTAGCGGCCAAACCACTCGGTCGCGTGGAGTGTGGACGCATATAAATCAGCCTTAGGAAAAAAAGAAACGGCAATACGGCTTGTCACCTGGCTTGCTCGAAAGATCATCCTTTGGGGCTCCCAACCATACCCACATGTAAATCCATACTAATAGTATAAATGCGAAAGTGTGTCTGTCTGTCTGTTTGTTACCTCTTCACGTTCAAACAGCTGAACCGATTTTGCTGAAATTTGGTATGGAGATACTTTAAGTCCCGGAAAAGGACATATTAAGATACTTTTTATCCCGATAAATGTGCGGTTCCTGCGTGATAAACGAATTAGCGCAGAGGATTTGCGTGATCTAGTAATACAATATCGTAATACCACAGATTACTAAATAGTTACTATAAACTCACTTGATCTCCATGACCGTCTTGGTGATGGTCTGCCCCGCCTCCTTGAATACCGCCTGGTAGACCCCCTGGTACACATCCGTGAACTCCGCTATGGTGATCAGAATCGCTGTCGGGGACGTCTTCAGCTAAACAAGTATTTGTATTATTAAGTTCTTAAAATCGTTTAACAGTTTTACTTACTTTTATAACTTTAATTTAAAGGTGATCGCACATTTATCAGCAACGTACGCGCCGCACGCGCCGTACGCACTACGGATACGGATACACGAATGTGCGAGGTTTCACATCATTGAATACAAGTTACAACAAATTCTAAAATGGGACGCGTTCGGCGCGTATTTTGCCGATTAATGTGCGATCACCTAAAATGAAGACTTTGTCAGTAAGTATGAAGATCATGTCAAAATTAATTAATTATTATTGATGTCTCTTGAGTGCGGCAACTGCATGCACTGCAACGGCAATGCATCTACGCGTCACGTTGCGGTCTGAATTGACCCTTAGGGTGGGTTGTACCAGAGGCGTGGTTATAGTTACAGTTACGGTCAAAGTTATGGTTATAGTTAAGGCTAACTTAACCTTTCATCTGTCACGAACTGTCAAACCATTTTCGAAAAATTTTCAATTTCCAATTACTGTCATTAAACTGATTAAATTATCTAAAGAAATTGCCATGAAAGCTATATATTATTTTTATATAATTAGAATTTTTAATAAATAAGCTATTAGTCGCAAATACACATAGTTTTATATTTGAAAGAAAATACTAAATCAGTGGTCTGCAAAGTAGAAGAAGAACTTTTGAATAGTTTTAGAGTAAGACGCCCATTTTGGGCGCTTGACAGATGAGCTATTAACTTTAACCTTAACTTTGACCACAGAATTTGACAGATGTCTGTTGGGTCCGACAAGGCTTCAAATGAACGTGGGCGGGGGCGCTGCTGGTCGGAGAACTGTCAAAAATGGCGTTTTTGTATGATGACGGCGTTAGTTCCTTTTTTCGCCACGTTCATTTAAAGCCTTGTCGAGCCCAAGGTTATGGTTAAATATGGCGTCCATTATTGACTTTAATCAAGGATTTGACATTTTGCATAGTAGTTTAAGGTATAGTTACAGTTATAGTTAAAGTAAGTTGGTGCAACCCACCCTTATAGTGGCTAGTTTTAACTGTCACCTCGTAGTAGGGGTCGGGAACGCCGTCCTTGTTCGTGGTCACGCTGAGATCGCTGTCCAGCACCACACCGTTCACGTACACCTACAATTATTATATGCTCCAATTACAGAAAGAGCCTGGATCAGCTAGAGTCTAGAGTCTACCTTCATCCATACTAATATTACAATTGCGAAAGTGTTTCGAAGCGAAACCACAGAATATATAATAGTACCTTAGCGAAACCGCTGAACCGATTTCGCTGAAATTTGGTATGGAGAGACCCTGAGTATCGGGAAAGGACATAGGATGGATAATGTACGGTTCCCGCACGATAAGCTAATTTTGACGGAGTTGCGGGCGTCATCTAGTCGTTTTATAAAGGCTAAAAGTTTTTGTGTACAAGTCCCCTATAGAGGTGAGAACGATCAGCGACTATAGAGTTTGGATTCTAGTTACTTAGAAGATATCAATTGGTAAAGGTGTACGTAACTTTCATCCATACTAATATTATAAATGCAAAAGTGTGTCTGTCTGTCTGTTACCTCTTTACGCCTAAACCGTTGGACCGATTTTCCATCTCCAGGCTGTATTTCAATTTTTAAGAATGACGATAGGTAGACTTGACTTCTGACTTTCGCTTTCTTCTTGCTATTCCAGCGGAATGACAGCGAAGCGGAGCGAAGATTTCGAGCATGGTGGTCAATTCGGCACCGCTAAGCTCCTCTCCGCTCCGCTCCGCGTCAGTGGAAACGCGGCCTTATAACGGTACGGAACCCTTCGTGTGCGAGCCCGACTTGCACAGTTTGCCGATTTTATTTGTATAATGTCACTTGACTTGTATACCTACGTTTTCGACGCTACATGTTTTGCAGGTGTACGGTATTTCTGGCTGCACCTCTGAGCCTATCTTCGGAGATTCCACAGTTTGGGGTGTAACAGTCACTTCTATAAAACGAGATGGCGAATTTAGTGATACCAGGATGCACAGGCAACAAAATATTTAGCATTAACTTAAAGTTTCAATTCAACATAATCTCGTCAATTTAGTAGGAAATAATAAAATATATTTGATTCATTTTTAAACTACGAATGTAATAAAGTTTTTACCTGGAGCTGCAAGTTACAAGACATTCGTATGAGACACAGCATGCTAGTAAGAACTATGATAGCTAAGTTTTCTCATCTTTTCTAATGTTGCCCTATCAAATATGAAATAAGTCAATTATTATTATAATGTAAGTATATACTTACAGTTATCTGTAACAAACGTAAACAATTTTAAGAAGGTTTTAAAATAAATTTAATTAAGTTTTTATAAATTAAATGTATGAATATTGAATACGAAATCTCAAAACATATGAAAATATACATACTGTCAATGACTGCGAGAATTTCCTGCAATATAGAATCTTTGTGTTTGAAGAATCCCATGTACACACACGCGTTTTCATCTTCGAAACTGAAATTAAAATACACTGTAAAAATTATTTAATAATACTAGTTAAAAAAGTTAGCAAGGATCACGTGTAGAGCGATCACGTTATCAACCTGAAAAAGTTGAAGTTGATCACGAACCACGTAATTTCTTTTCTACGGACTACTACGTGGTTAGTCGTAAAACTTGTAGCAGATCTTGCGCGAGTTTAGAGTGTTGTTAATTCTATCTAAGTCATCATTAATGATGTATGGCGTGATCAGTCACATGGGCTAGTGAGCGTAGAATGTTGATCATACGTATCGTGGCAGTCATAAAGGAAGTAAACGTTCATCATGCGTATTGTGATCAGTTTACGTTGATGAGATGAAGGAAGTTAACGTTGATCATGCCGATACGCATGATCAGTCAGATAACGACGTTAACTTTGATCACGCGTGTCGTGGTCAGTCATCAGGGAAAGTTAAAAATTTATCATGCGTGTTGTGGTCAGTCACAGAGTAAGATAATGATGATCATACGGGTCACCTGGGGAAGTTGAAGCTGATTATTGGCATCATGGTCACTTGGGGAAATTATCGTTGCTCATGTTGATCATGGGCATTATTGTCACCTGCGCATCGTGGTAAGTAATCAGTCATAGAGAAAGTTCACATTGATAATGTGTATCATGATCAACCACATGCAGAAGTCAACGTTGACCATACGAATCGTGGTCACCCGGGAAAGTTGAAATTGATCATGGGCATCGTGGTCACCTGGGGAAGTTATCATGTTGATCATGGGCATCATTTTCACCAACGCATCGTGGTCATCTGGGAGAGTTGAAGTTGATCATGGGCATCGTGGTCACCTGGGGAAATTGAAGCTGATCATGTTGGACGCGGGCACGACGGTGACGCGGCCGGCGCTGAGCACGCTGCGGCCGTTGCACAGCACGTCGGCAACGCTGCACTCCGCGCACTCGTAGCGGAGCGTGTAGTCGAAGTGTTCGCCCACCGCGATCGACCTCGTCATGCGGGTTAGTGCCACCTCTGAAACACGGTGCTGTCAGTAGGGTTGCCAACTATTCTGTTTTTCACAAAATCATACTTTTAACTGTTGAAAAAAACATAAAAAATACAAAAAAATGTTTTCAGCATCAAAATGTGAACACTTTATTATGATGACGTAAGTATTAAACTTACACTCTTAGACTTTTCTTTTTGCAAATTATGCGAGGAACTATTTAAAAGAATAAAAAAATAAAATACCTTTCATTTTTCTAAAGTACTTTTTAAAATACTTCAGAGATCTGAATATACTCTATTTCTTGGGAAAAAAGTTGGCAATCCTAACTGTCAGGGGTTGTTGAGCATGAGTTCTACGTAACGTTATCAAAGGTTTTATCAAAATTAAATAACTTTATTCACGATCATGTACGCTACACTCAAATGCAACGTACTCATTGTCATACTATTAAAATTAACAACGAAACTCACCGTGATCTGGAACAAAAATTAAGAATTAAATACTATTTTCTTTTAAAAATTATAATAATTGTGTAAAGATAAGTATGATAATTTAAAGTATTAATCACTCGATCGTGGAAAAACGAGACAAAATAGATTTCTATTGTTATCGCGGTCGCCGGTGACCGCTTGGGGCTTGAAGCATATTAATTTAAAGTATTGATCTACAAAGGAATTTGTAACTTACTAATATCTGAAAAAAGTTAAAGTTTGTTATTAATTAATTCGTTAACTATAACGTCATAAGTAATCAAATTAAGTAAATAATGACAACTTTATTATTCTTTTATATATTTTTCATACATACCAATCTCTGTAACAAAAACAAATGAAAAAATATTATTTTCAAAGTTGGTGCATATGTAATTTAATATTGCATTAATTGATACTAAAAGTTTGTACATACCGGGGTCTGGAAAAAACATTTCCAAATTGGTTAGGTGGTCAAAAATCTTCCAAGTAATAGAAATTTTCATACGAAACGGTTCAGCGGTTTGTATAAAAAGAGGTAATAGAAGGGCACACGTTTACATCTTTACTTATATTATAAAGCTGAAGAGTTTGTTCGCTTGAACGCGCATATCTCACGAATTACTGGACCAAATTTTGCTCTTATATATAACAAAATTAAGTGATAGTACTTTAGGGTGTGTACGTGTTCCTTGTAGAGAGTTCACTGTGAAAGTAGCAGCGCTGAAAGACAATTTTTTTTTTAATTTTGTATGGGCAAGGGCCCGAGCGTTACGAGTTTCCCCATACAAAAGTGAAAGAAAATTTTCGTCTTTCAGCGCTGCTACTTTCACAGTTCATTTATCTCTACAAGGAACACTACACACCCTAAAGTATTATCACTTATTTTTGTTACACCCTGTAGAGTAGACCACAGGGAATGATTACTCAGTGGGACCGATTTGCACGATGGGCTTGCAAATCGATCCCACTGAGTGGTTATGAGAGTAGTAAAGGAATAGAGTGCTCTTATGTACTGCGCACACACTTGGGCAATATATTTATCCTGCGTAACTGGCCTAATTTCAATGAAACCGGCCACCGTCACCTAAACCGGGGTGGGTAGGTATTATTATGTACCTGGGATAAATGTCAGGCTTGTTTATAATATAAGTATGTTTACATACGTAGTAGTTCCAAGAACTTAATTCTCTCTTCAACGCCGTCGGAGTTCTGTACTACGAGAAAGTAGTCACCGAAGTCCTGAGCCCTCGTGCCTTCCAGGTCTATCGTTATGGACTGGTTCCTGCAGTACAAAGGTAACTTTATCAGATTACTCCATTTGTAAGTGATTAAATTAGGTTTTTGTATTCGTTGTGAATGATTTTTACAGCACTCTCCCAGCAAAGTCACCACTCTTCACTGTCCGTACTATTGCCCAAACATAATGATGATTGATGAGAAAGTCTCGCTACCACTTGCGAACGAACAAACTTGCACCGTCTTGAGTGCGAATCATATTATGTTTCCTTCTTATGTCTTTAATATACCTAACCAAAGGAATACTCACGATCTGCCGTACCTGTAAAGAATATTTTCTGGTATCACATTTTGATGTTTCCTTTTATTTATCTATTAATTCTTCGTTTTTTAGAGTTGTGTAGTCAACAAGGAACCCTTATAGTTTCGGTCTGTCCGTCCGTCTGTCTGTCCGCGGTTTTGCTCAGAGACTATAGGACCTAGAAAGCTGTAATTTGGCATTAATGCACATATTAATGATGCCGACAAAATGGTATATAAGATCTTTAAAAAAAATTTTTTTATGGTACCTCCCTTACACATCAAGCGGGGATGAATTATTTTTTTCGCGTCCACCCCACCGTGTGGGGTGTCGCTGGAAAGGTTTTTTAAAAATATTACGAGTATACAAAGATCATTTTCCGATTTAGGGATCCATTTGTGATTTCACAATGAAGTTTTAAATTGGTAAAAATCGTTAGAATCCAGTGTCGCCCCCTTCTACCAGGTAAACGGTTGCTTCTGGAAATGTGAAAAAAATCACGGGAGTAGGAAATATGCTGAATTTAGACTTCATAAGTTATTGAGTAATAGTCGATCAACTAAAAAAAATTATTCGGAGAAGTATAAAGGAACTTTCCGTTCAAATTCTTTTGAAAGTAACCGAGATGATGTTGGTAGTGTAACACACGTTTTAAATGTACATTCATTGACCATTAAAAATATCAAAAACTAGCGGTACTACGGAACCCTATATTGCGCGTGGCCCGACACGTACTTGGCCGGTTTTTATTTTAACTCTAAATTATAATATATGAGTAAAATTTTAGTGCGGCTGCCGCGTAGAAGAATTTCGTATATTATGGGCCCTATCACTTCATCACCTTTATTTTGTCACTGGATCATAACGTTTGACAGGGCTACGCAACCGCAACCGCTCCGCCCGCACAACACTACTGTGATAAGGCCCTTAAGACCGGGCTGTCAAATTTTACTGTGTTTTCTAATAGGTATAAAACGTCTCCCAGACAGACGCGGCCTGCGGTGGCGGTGGCGGTGGCGGTCAGTTGAATGGCTTGGCCGCGTGTGTCTGTGTCGTTCCTAGAACTCTCAAGTCATCCAACTGACCGCCACCGCTACCGCCACCGCAGGCCGCGTCTGTCTGGGACACGCTTTACGATCCCGGAAGACGATTGACTTAAATGAAATTGAGATTTATTTAATCATTGTATATTTATCTGATATTTGGCTAACCATAAACACGATTCACTTATTTTGACTCGATAGTTTAATTTTTCGAAATTATGAATATTTCTGGGCTTTTCAACAAATATCTGTTACACTTATTGAGTTACTATCATAAAATAATTTGCACTACTACGATAACATACTTTATAAAATAATAGCTAAAGGAAATATTAGCATTGTATTTAATTTTTAAGTAATCATCAAAAACATTTTTGGGACTAGCGAACTTTACTTTCGTGCTATAATGCGCCGGGCCGTTGTTACGCGTTCACTATTAGCTGCAAAACTGCAAGCAAAATACAATTCATGCGGGCACGATTCATGGAATCATTGTATTACGATTGGAGGATAGCGGGGTGTGTAGGCGGGGCTAGCGTGTTTAGATAATTTTGGGAGCCCGGTCTTAACTCATCGCTACAATATGTATCTCACTCGCACGCCAAATAGTATATAATATTACTGCAATATTTTCACGCTAGAGGCAGCACTAGCTTGAACGAAAAGTTTTGCTCGGCGTTTGACAACGTTTCCGTCAAAATCCCACACGGTGCACCCACCATCAGATGTGTGCAACATGTCGGATTTTGGTCGGATTATTTACTGTATGTCCTAGTAGCGGCCTCTGCTCCGATCTTTGCGTAATGTCACCTATACATAGTACATGAAAACTACTCACACGTCCGCATAATCCACATACGTATACTTGGTGTTCTCAACATTATACACTCTGCCGTCGGTGGCGCGCACCAGCACGCTCAGTAGGGTGTTGCGTGTGGCTCGGAAGGGGATCGTCACCTTGGTTCGGTCCATCGACCTTCGAGAAGGGGGGGACGCCTTCTGACCAGGGAGCACCACCTGCGAGCGAGGGGTCAGCGATGTGGTGGTGCCGGCTGGAATGGGTGTAATAATTTTAGAAAGTCGTGTCATGAATCATGATGCACATAGAGTTCATACTATCAGAGAAGTTGATTCATAGGCAGATGGCGGACCGACGTTATTTGGTTGCGTTATGTCACAGGCCACAGCTAATAGTGAATTGACAAAATCTGACCAATTGACGTAGGTCCGTCAACTGCCTATGAATTAATTTCTTCGATGGTAAGTACTATTAGAGAAGTTGATTCATAGGCAGATGGGGGACCTACGTGGTTTGGTCGCGATATTATGTCAAACCCATCCGACAGATCACGATTTATATTGAATTGACAAAATCCGACAAATTGGCGTAGGTTAGCAACTGCCTATGAATCAATTTCTTAGATGGTACATTGATCACTATCAACTAACCACTGATTCATCATGAGTAACTGAGTACTTAGTCAAAATGCTTTCGATAGCATTGACAACGATTATAAAATAAATTTTAAGAACTAACGTAACACGTCGGCAAGTACGTTACGAGTTTACGACGCTTGCGATGCGTTGTGTTTTTAACTTCGTTGTCGAGCTATATATACTTACTTTGTAACAAAGCAAATTGTTGTGCGTTATCCATACTTCCATACTAATTAATATTATAAATGCGAAAATGTGTTTGTCTGTCTGTCTGTAGCCTCTTCACGCCCAAACCACTGATCCGATTTTGCTGAAATTTGGTATGGAGATACTTTGAGTCCCGGGAAAGGACATAGGATAAGTACTTTTTAGTTTTTATCCCGGAAAAATGTACGGTTCCCGCGCGATAAACGATTTTAGGCGCAACGGAGTTGCGGGCGTCATCTAGTAAGTAAACTCAAAAAAAAACCATCAAACGTTACACAACATTAAAATTTAAAGTAAAAGGTAGGTAAGTGAATATTAATAATTCATTCATCCTTCGATCGCGGATTCTTGGAAATCTATTGTAAATCTATTGTTCTCGCGGCCCAAGTGGGCCTTATCGGAGTTGAAGGGTTAAGTAGTAGGTAAGTCATTCAATGTTTCCGACATCAGCCGTAATTACTATACACACTGTTCCACGGTATTTACGACAGTCACAATCTTTCTTCCAAACCTTTGCCAACTCACCCAGCGTCAAGAACTTGATGTACTTCTTCTTGTCTCCCTTGGCGTTGACCAGCTCGACGTAGTAGTCGCCCGTGTGCTTGTCCCGCGACCACGAGGGGAAGACCAGCTTGGCCGTCACCGTGTTATTGTCCTTTTTCACTGACGTATACTTCTCTGGGACTGGGACCTGATGAAGAAAGAAGATTGAAGAGCAATACGAATAGTGAAGACCAATGTTTTTGACGTGAAGTTAGTTAAAAAAAGATAGACATATTCCTGTTCCATACATATAGATGTTTAGGCGAAAAAAAAAACTAATTACGCCGTTTGAACTTTGAACCTTTTAACCTCTTGAACCCCACCGACACCATATCGAGTCCGGAGCCACCCGTAAAAATACCTCTGTGTACCACCGGCTCGATATTGAGCCACCTGACTGCACTCGACCTCACGCAGTTTTTTCTCGCAGATTTAATTTCGTTTGTTCGATGCATTATTTTTATGAGTATGATGCAAAGTATGAAGTTGGCTACAAAAAATATGCACTAAATTCGTTCCTGATTGGCGAAATTTTGTAAAATTTGAAAAAAAAAATTAAGAAAATTTAAATGGCGCCATAGAACTCGGGCATTATAGTAGGGGAGTGATGCTATTTTTTTAAGGCATTTCTCACCGACCAAATTTTTGTCCAGGTAGTAGATTTATTTAATAATCAACATAATGAGCGTCAGTCGCCGCACCCGTGGTGGGTTGTACATTGAGTGTCTCAAAGTTGTCGAAAAAAAGCTAAAAGTAATTTTATACCGTACGAAAGTTTGATGGATGGAGACCAAAAAATCACCGTCAGCCGTATTGCAGACGGGGGATTCAACGTCAGTCGCCTTACTGAATATGTAAAAAAATGTTGAATATAAAGTCATTTCATACCATACAAAATTTATACAGGTGAATGTTTCTACTTTGTAAATAATAAAGAAAACCGTCAGTCGTCATTATGACGGTGGAAAAACCGTCAGCCAGCGATATAACCAATAACCATACTTCGAGCTCAATGTATCTGAGGGCGTCGTGTAGACGACATTTCCACCTATAAACATTCAGCTGACGACGATTTTCGTTTGAATTAACTATAAAATTGTCTCATATAGCAATTTTATTCTGTAAGTAATTAATTCGATAGTCAATATTTGCGAGGAAGAATTATATAGATTTTACTTGTAAAGCGCCATCTGTTGTTACATACTTAAACTAAAATAACACCTATAATGTCTATAACCTAGATATGAACCTTTATCGGGTGCGAATTAGGATCTTTATAATGTCAATACAATATGTATTTCTAACAACAACTTTGAGATACTCAATTTTTATTTCACCCGTTCTGAAGCAGCTGACGATCAAAACTCCTATGTATGGGTGGAATACTATTATTGTTACGATTTTCGCTCGATATGAAATGACTTTTCAAAATGAGCACCACCTCCTCTACTATTACGGCTGAATCGAATTTTGACATCTCGGTATTCGAGAGGTTAAAAAACAATTTAAAAAGTTGTAATGTCAATATTCTGTCATTTATATTTTTTAAATTGACTTTTAAAAAGTTGAGACGTAAAAATTGTGACCATAAGCAATGAAGTTTATGTTCATCAAAGTTACATACTAAAGGGACGGGTGATGTAGTTGGTGGCCAGATGTGAGTTGTGAGTTGTGACACATTCTCCGTTATGAAGTCCTCTACATTTACGACATAGTGTACCTTCTTGCCGGTGACGGGGCTGGAGTGCATGAGCTGGCGGTACACGTAGCCGTCGGGGATGACCACGCGGCGCGCTGCTGGTGTAGTTGGAGGCCAGATGTGGCACATTCTCTGTCATGCTGTCCTCTACAAACATCAGTGTACCTTCTTGCCGGTGACGGGGATGGAGTGCACGAGCTGGCGGTACACGTAGCCGTCGGGGATATCCACGCGGCGCGCGCTGCTGGTGTAGTTGATGGCCATGTGTGGCACATTCTCTGTCATGCTGTCCTCTACAAACATCAGTGTACCTTCTTGCCGGTGACGGGGATGGAGTGCACGAGCTGGCGGTACACGTAGCCGTCGGGGATATCCACGCGGCGCGCGCTGCTGGTGTAGTTGATGGCCATGTGTGGCACATTCTCTGTCATGCTGTCCTCTACAAACATCAGTGTACCTTCTTGCCGGTGACGGGGATGGAGTGCATGAGCTGGCGGTACACGTAGCCGTCGGGGATGACCACGCGGCGCGCTGCTGGTGTAGTTGGTGGCCAGATGTGGCACATTCTCTGTCATGCTGTCCTCTACAAACATCAGTGTACCTTCTTGCCGGTGACGGGGATGGAGTGCACGAGCTGGCGGTACACGTAGCCGTCGGGGATATCCACGCGGCGCGCGCTGCTGGTGTAGTTGATGGCCATGTGTGGCACATTCTCTGTCATGCTGTCCTCTACAAACATCAGTGTACCTTCTTGCCGGTGACGGGGATGGAGTGCACGAGCTGGCGGTACACGTAGCCGTCGGGGATATCCACGCGGCGCGCGCTGCTGGTGTAGTTGATGGCCATGTGTGGCACATTCTCTGTCATGCTGTCCTCTACAAACATCAGTGTACCTTCTTGCCGGTGACGGGGATGGAGTGCACGAGCTGGCGGTACACGTAGCCGTCGGGGATATCCACGCGGCGCGCGCTGCTGGTGTAGTTGCTGGCCATGTGTGGCACATTCTCTGTCATGCTGTCCTCTACAATAGAAGAGAAATTGAAACATTTTGTAGATGGGAGACTATGCGTTGCTTTGGAAGCGTAGGGAGGAGGGCTATAAAATGTTACGGTGCGTTACAAGGGGGTATGTGGGCAAACTTGTGTTACGTAATATTCTAACACGTTTTGCTTAAGCAGTAAAGTACATTTTACGGTAGACTATAGTTTGAGAGGTTCCAAAAAGGGATCTATATAGAAGTATTTTAAATAATTATACATTTCTTACCAGGAATAGCTGTAAATATACAATTTAGATTTTAAAGTCTTATGTATTTAAATTTTATCAAGTTATAACACTTTAAAGCTCCTTCAAAGTCATTTAAATCTCAAACTTAAATTAATTCATATACTTACGTGGCACAATTTCTGAAAATATATATTTCAATTCAAAGTTAAAATTAAATTGAATTATAATTTCAACAAATTAACATTCGCATTAAAATGTGATGGCTATGGTTAAAAAGATCTAGTAAATCAATTTTATGTTTAAATTGAAATGTAATTTAACTCACCAGAGGCTACAATAAATAAAAATAAACATTATTTACCCAAGTTTTTTTTAAATATTAAAAAAAATATTTTTATTTATACGAAAGAAAACACTTTACCTTCATATTCTGTAAATTTAAATATTTTAATTGAGTTAATAAGTGTGATTTTACTCTGACTTAAAAAAATATTTTGAAGTGAAAAAAAAAATGCGATTTCAAATATGAATTCAGTGGATAAGTAGATATCAATTTTTAATAGAGTTTTAAAAATTCTTACCACTTTCTTCTGCAAAAACAAAAACAACTTTATATTAAGCTTCTTTTAATGGACAAAGGCGTTTTTCCGAATGAGAACATATCAATATTAATTTGCACTAAAAATAAGTAAAAATGGTTTTTGCAAGCTACTCCTATTTCTAAGAACTTTTACAGAAGAAAAATACTTACTTTCCTCTAGAAACAAAAAAAACAAACAATTATTTTTACGTAGTATAAAATAGAATGTTGTTAATCAATACAAATAAATACGGTGCATTTCCTTACAGCCTGATTTCGGTGTTGAGTATGTATATGACTCACCGTAATCTCCTGTAACAACAATAATAATATTAATATCATTTTTTTTTGTAGCATCGAAGAAATTTATTCATAGGCAGAACCCATGCCATTTGGTCGAGTTATGTTAATTTCATGTTAGTCGTGATCTGTCGGCTGGATTTGACGTAACGCGACCAAAGTAAAACGCTACTCACGCCACAGCTCGCTAGCGGGCACGGCCTGGTCGGCGGCGGGCAGGCTGTAGATGTACCCGATCTGGCACGGGCTCCAGTGTTCGCATACCTCGCGCTCCGGGTCCAGCTCGTTTACGAACTTGTACGTCTGTAACCATACGCTATGATGCAATAATTTGAAACTCCAACAAGTGTCAAGAATCAGAATACAAAATCTAAAACCGATTAAATCACTGGAACTTGCCAACAACCTTTTTTTTATGAAGTAGATACTAGATAGATAAAGTTAGACGTTAAAAATGTATAGGGTTTGACATAAGGCATCGCTGTGTCATGGCGCTTGCGATGCGTTATGTCAAATCCCATACATTTTTGACATCCAACTTCGCTATCGAAACTTGCGAATGCATTTTGACTAGGCCGCCTGTATACCAGTATAATAGTTCTAGACAATCTCCGTTTTCTGATATAAATAAAAATGAAGTTTTAATCTTGTTAGTCTCACTAAAACTCGAAAACAGCTGCACCGAATTAGCTCATTTTAGTCTAGAAATATTCGCGGAAGTCCAAGGAAGGTTTATATGAGGATTTAGATGGGAAGTGATACGAAGTTCAGCGGGTCATTTAAGCCCATATAAATAGTCAGTACTCAGGATGCATCTCGGTCTCAAGACACGGTTCAGGCTCTGTGGTTGGTTGGCTGTCAAAATTTGGACCAATCACAGAGCCGAACCGCGTCTTAAGTACTATTTATACGGGCCTTAGTGATAAATGGTCGTTGTTATGCATTTGTGTCCTAACCCACAATTTGAATGCAGTCTTGTTCTAAATAATCTAAAGAACATAACTGCATTCATAACTCAAAACGTATTTTTTGTGGGTTAGTACACGAATGCTTAACAGCGTCCAAATAATATACAATTGTACAATACACACTCTATCCGGATAGTATCTGAAATGCACAACAACGTCCTCGGAGTCTTCGAGCGCGCACTTGCGGTAGGTGTAGTTGAGGGAAGTCCGTTCGTCCGGCGAACACCCCACCACGGACGTGCCGTTGCGCGGCAGGTCGGGGCCTTCTAGACGGTGACCTAAAGCGATGATCAGGCTAAGTTCAGCAACAGAATTAGAGCTATTCGGTCTTACGCTTTATCTGATTTTACTCTTAGGCCCGTAGTACTTAAGATGCGACCCGGTCTCAAGACGCGGTTCGGCTCTGTGATTGGTCCAAATTTTGACAGCCAACCAATCACAGAGCCTGAACCGTGTCTTGAGACCGAGATGCATCTTGAGTACTAACCAAAAATACGGGCCCTACTAAGTATAGAGTAAAATATATCATCATTAAACAAAGAAAAAAAATAAGTATATCAAACTCAAATTTTTCAGCACTGAGCGGGCTAATGATGTTGAACTATAGCTAAGAACACGCTCGATAATGTCAGCTTTCAAATAAAAAAAACTACATCAAAATCGGTCCACCCGTTTGGATGCTGCGATGCCACGGACAGACACGTCAAACTTATACACCCTTCTTTTCTGTCGGGGGTTAAAAAGAACAGATCCGGGCCGAAAAGTAAAAGCGCCATCTATCGGATAATTTTAGCTCCTCACTACGTCCTACGATGAAAAACACAGATCAACAACTTTAAAGACATTTTTTGATATAAAATGAGAAAATACATTTATTAAACAACCGATTAAATCACTTCAACAAGATGTTTTTCTATTTGAGAACATTCTACAGGATGTTTTAAAATATAAGGTACAGTAATCCGAAAGGGGGTGACTCAGGGGGTCATTCTGAATAACTTTTGTTCTACGACTTTTGGAAATTCGCGAAAAAAAATTGCTTATCCATAGTAAAAAGTCACGTGGCCAACAATGTTTTTAGGGAGAATCAATTATATTATCACCCCTTTCGGCCTACTATACCTTATTTGAAACACCCTGTAGACTATTAAGTATATTTATAGTATATTTAAGATATTTACACATTTTAAAAACAGACAAGATTATAAGATAGTACCTTTAATAGAGACAAGAACCTAGCTCTGTTTTTGGAAGTCGGTTACACAGGGGGAATAAAGAAGACCTCTTAAATCTACCTATTTCTAAAGCATAAATTACACTTACGATTGCAAAAGAAGTATTTATTCCGTGCGACATAGAGTTCTCTGTCCTCCGCGCTGAGACACGAGTCGTACGAGATCTGTGTCGGCTCTATGTCCTCCTCGCACATGAGAGTCCCCGAGCCGTCCGGCTCCTTCGGCGCGCGGTTCGCCGGACACCGGTATAGCTGGCCTGGAAGATAGTTACTCATAATAATAATAATATCTATGGACGCTTTACACTACGTCAGTCTGGCTCCGTGGTAAGTACCTGAAGGACTTGTGTTACGGGTACCAGACAACGGAAATATATTTAATACTTTTATACTATACATTTATTTAAGATTTTTATTATATCATACACATATTTAATACACATCCATGACCCAGGAACATTGAAAAACTTTTGTTCCGTCGGCGGGATTCGAACCCGCGACCCCCGGCTTGAGCTGCCACACTCTTAACCATTGAGCCACAGAGGTCGTCACACTTCTAGCAGATATAAAATGATATAACAGTTGTTAATTGCTTTGTATGATGTATCTCTAGTGGAATATTTAGGATCTTCTTTAAATCGTTTGTAAAGTTAAAGATTATTGTTATTGACAATTTATTTTATAAACACATTGTAGCGAACAAGTCCAAATATTTTGCATATTTTGATCCTGGAAGGTTCTATAGCCTACGTAGGAGTAATTCCTGTAGTTTCGAAGTTCCTAAGTATCATTCCTGCTGTTAGCAGTAAGCCCGCTTATTTGTACTATCAGACAAGTTAATTCCTAGGCAGATGGAGGACCTAAGTAATTTGGTCGCGTTACGTCAACCCATCCGACCGATCACAGTCATTGATTTGACATTTAAAGTCGACCAAATGACGTAGATCCGTCAACTGCCTGGGAATCAATTTCCTCGATGGTACATAGTTTTCCTGTATTGTGTTTAAAGTTTGAGTTTAGTTTTAAGTTGTACAATAATTAGTACAAATAAAGAATTTTCTTTTCTATTTTATTACCCAGTGGAACGGATAATCCGACCAACTGGCAAGAGAGACCCGACGAATTCAATTTTTTTTTGTTAGACAATGAATCAGTCAGTCCTAACCAAAGAAAACAGCATTTTTGTTGCTCCTATGCGAGAATCTAACCCAAGACCGAAGTCAAGGAGCATGCTCTACACCAGAAAACGGCGATACCTCGTCGTATAACAAGCGGCGGCTTGTTTCGTATCTCGGCGACGGTGATGCCCTTCTCGCCGTTCTGCACGGCGGTCATGACGCGCTTGTATAGCGTGGTGCGCCGCTCCTGCTCCGCTATGATGTACGGCAGCAGCTCCTCCGACAGCACGTCCACCTTCTTCTTCGCTTCCGCGTTCATCTGGAGATTGCTGTGATTAATTTTCCCTAGCAGGCTATAGGAAATTTCCCGAGAGACCTCCCATGACTCCGAAACCCAGGTAATGGCTGTAATCAGTCTATTATTTTGAAATGGGTAGTCTCCAACTATTATTATTCGTGACCTCAAAAAGTTTTAGGCGTCGACTGCGCTTGATAGTAACTCCCGCGAGTGTCCATAGCGGCGAAATGTGCTGACAATGATTTAATACGTCTGCTAGGTTACTGCTCCACATTACATGTAAAAATTATTTATCAGTATAGCAAAGATAAACTCATATTTGAGGCAATAGCTTGATACTTACTCTATCAGCATCTTTGTTAAATTTTATCCCCGTTCCGTCCTGTGAACATTCAATTTGCATGAGGGTTTGATAAATTCCAAAAAGTGGAATATTTTTTCAACACCTCTAATGGATTATGAAAAGTATAAATGACAAGACTAAAAGATTTAACTACAGACTATTGTGGTATTGGTATTGTCATTCAGTTCGTTTTGCGTAGAGCTTGTCTAATTTGAAATGACGCGCCCCGCCACTTCAGTTGATATAAATGAAAAATTTTGTACTGTGAATACGAGGGAGGGGCGCGTCATTTTAAGTTAGACAAGCTCTATAATTACTTGTCATCATCCTAAATACGTCGTGTGGATATGAGGGCAATAAAAAAACGGCACCATCCACTCCTACCGGTACCATCTCTGAGACAAGGTAGTCGGTTACCTTCTATATGCGAGTAAAATAAAGCTTTCAGCTTACTACGCTATTCCTATATAGGTTTGTCTTTCCAGAAAAAAATATTTTTACCTTTTCCAACAGGTTTTTATACAAAATGTATATCATACCACAGCCTGTCTCCTGACGATGTTGGCTAGATACCGCCCTCGCCGCGTCGCCGGCAGGAGGACACTGCCCGGCATCACATCTTCACCTGTCTACAACACATAAGGAGCTGGCTTCACAGCTCTCCGGTACACCCGTACGGCAATACGGGCGCCCGGAGCGGGAGCACATATGAGACGCTAACAGTGTTGCCCAACCGCTTTCAGCCACGGACCCCTAGGAAATCAAGCAGTTTTCGCGTACCCCCTGAATAAAATAAGTAGCAAAAAAAATTCGGATTATAGATAATATAGTCCAGAGATGACACTGCGGACCCTGCGCTAGCTAGAAGCCAGCCTAAGGGCCTGTTTCACTACTTACTGATAAGTGTCGGATAGGCTATCCACAACTTATCTAACAGATAGAGTATGAAATATCTGTCAGATAAGTTGTGGATATGCCTATCCAAAACTTATCAAGAAGTGGTGAAACAGGCCCCAAGTGTCTGAACACACTAGGCCGGGGCCTGTTTCACCACTTCCTGATAAAGTATAGGATAGGCTATCCACAACTTATTTGACAGATTCTCCATAGTCTATCTGTCAAGTTAAGTGGTGGATTACCTATTCGGAACTTATCAGGAAGTGGTGAAACAGGCCCAAAGAGTGGCGAATCTAAATTAGTATCTACTAAATAACGCCCGCAACTCCGTTGAACCAAAATTCGTCTATCTCGGCGAAACTGTACATTTTTCCGGGATAAAAAGTATTCTATGTCCTTTCCCGGGACTCGAAAGTGTCTTCATACCCAGCGAAATCATTTCAGTGGTTTGGGCGTAAAGATGTAACAGACAGACACACTTTTGCATTTACAATTTTTTTACATAAAATTAGGGGTCAAACGAGCAAACGGGTCACCTGATGGAAAGCAACACAAAGTCAGTCAAATATGTATGTTAATATGTATGTTGTAAGTAACTTACCGGTTGGTATATCGATAGAACGCTCCAAACATTTAAAAATAGAACAAACAGAACAGCACCCATCCTTGTGAAACAAGTGAAACACTAAAACCTATTACATCTTGTTAAGCTAATTGGTTTGTTAAAATTAACAACTTTTTATCGTAGCAATCAAAATTAACGATTGGACACGTTGCTAATACCTGTACCGAAGGAGCAATACGATCAAAGAATTTTGGTTAGCCATAGTCTGGTCGCAGGATTTCACACAAAAGTATTGGTATCCGACTTACATAACGTGTGCGTAGAGTCGATATGTAGCTAGCTACTTTAGTACTATACTTTAGGACAGTGGTACTCAACCTTTTTTTATACGGGGCATAGCCAGGGTTGCCAACTTTTCCAGACACCATAACCGGACAACAAATTTATTAAAGACTAGACGTTCCGCGCGGCTTCGCCCGCGTAAATAAGATATTTCACAGAAAAATTAGTCCACAAAAAATAGCCTATGATCTTTCACGTGGTCTACTTCTTATTTGTGGCAAATAACAGAAAAATTGCTCCAGTAGTTCGTGTGATAAGCTCTTTCAAATAATTTCCCCCGTTTCTTCCACATTTTCCTCTATTTCTTCGCTCCTATTAGTCTTAGCGTGATGTTATATAACCTATAGCCTTTCTCGATAAATGGGCTATCTAACACTGAAAGAATTTTTCAAATCGGACCAGTAGTTCCTGAGATTATCGCGTTCAAATAAGCCCTTTCAAATAATTTCCCCCCGTTTTTTCCACATTTTCCTCTATATCTTCGCTCCTATAAGTCTTAGCGTGATAAAATATAGCCTATAGCCTTCCTCGATAAATGGACTATCTAACACTGAAAGAATTTTTCAAATCGGACCAGTAGTTCCTGAGATTAGCGCGTTCAAACAAACAAACAAACAAAGTAACAAACTCTTCCGCTTTATAATATTAGTATAGATGTATCAACATTATAAATACCTATAATATAATAGGTGTAGGGTAGGAAAGTCCGGTCGGAAGTTAGTGACCTGACCCCAACAATTCCTTCTAAAACCCAAGTTTGACAGATCATTTGACAGCTAAAAAAAGTTGAGTAACCATCGAGTATACGAATTTTTCGCTAAGTGGTGCTCATGTGGAGCCTGAGTACAACTTATTTGAAGGTCCGCCTAAAACTAACTGTGTCTTAAAATGTGCGATGAAGAATACGAATTTTTCGTATAAGTGGTACTCAAAAATGTAAATAGCATTTAAATATTTGAGAGACGTTCCAGTATTCGGGCGTATAGCTTCTACCAAAGTCCGTCCATTTGTAATGTCATCTAAAATCTAAGAAATTGATTTCTTTACCATTTACTTTGGTTAGGTTATACACAGTCAATGTTAACACTGATCTGTGTCATGTGTACGCTGTACATTGTATACCCGAGGAAATTGATTCCTAGGCAGTTGACGGACCTACGTCATGTCAATTCGGTCGGCTTATGTCAATTCAATGTTAGCTGTGTACAGTCGGATGGGTTTGACGCACTGACCTCCATTATACAAGTACGCTGGACCTATGATACCCACTTTTTTTGTGCCTATTTGAAGCGGAATCAGCGCCGCCAGTGAGCGGGAAGAGAACTAAATTTGACGTAACTTGCAAATGGCCGCTTAATCGTTATTGCTTGTCATCACTAGTATTAGTTCCAAATACTCCCACTACTATCAGCGCCAATATGGCGACTTACAACGTCATTTTTACGTCAAATCATAGACAAATATATTTGGTCAATGGTCAAATTTAGTTCCTATCCCTCCCATCGGGGGAGCTGATTCCGCTTCAAATTGGCACAAAAAATAGCTGTCATTTCAAAGGGTATCATTAGTCCAGCGTACTTGTATAATGGAGGTCAGTGGTTTGACGTAACGCGACCGAATTACTTAGGTCCACCATCTGCCTAGGAATCAACTTCTCTGATAGTACAAGCCGCAAAAATTACGTAGGTCCGCCATCTCCATATGAATTATTTTTTGCTCGGCTTTTATTTAAAAGGCTCGACTGGACACATACATTGGCCTTGTTGGAAAAACGGCGTTAAATATGTCACACCAAGTCAGATAACTGGGTTTGGTTAAGTGGAAGTTGGAACCCTTATAAATTTTTGGTTACGTATATCCGACTTCCAAAAAAGGAGGGGATTCTATTATATTTTTTATTACATTTGTAAATAATAAAACACTTATTACCATCGACAGTTAATTTATTACTAGATAAAGCTTGAATTTCACAAATCATAGAAAATATAAATCTTAAATAATAAATAGTAATAGCGTATATGAAATATGAATACAACTAGTCCTGGATTCGAATTTATGAAATAAAATATCTTATTACAACATTTTCTTTGAATTAGAAAAATAGAAGAATAACTGGATGTGTATTTAACTTTCTTATACATTTTGAGTGTGATTATTTTCTAAGGTTCACTTAAATCTGGGTTAAAGTAACCTCTAGAGTCTAGATTAAATATCATCAAAATTTAATCAAGGATTATTTATAACCAAGATCAGTGCATGTCGGCCCCAGGAATAAAATAAATACCTACAATAAACCTTCAAAATATCAATTAAATAATTCAAATCCACAACTTTAAATACAACATCAATAGAAGAAATCGTAAATAAATTACAAAAATATTATAAATGTAATAATATTATAAATATTAAGTTATTCACTTTTGCAAACATTCTGACGTTGCAAACATTTACCAAACCATACCAAATTTTACCAATCGAATCCTTTAGTCAAACTGAAAATACCCTACGTCAGCGGTTCCCAAACTTTTTCGGTCCACCACCAAAAAAGAAAAGAAAACGTTTAATGATTATAATAATTAATGATTGTAAAACGAAACGAAACGAAAATTACTAGATTACATAAAAAACCGGCCAAATGCGTGTCGGGCCACGCGCAATATAGGGTTCCGTAGTACCGCTAGTTTTTGATATTTTTTGTATGGTCAATGAATGTCCATTTATAACGTGTTTTACAATACTAACAACATCATCTCAGTTACGTTCAAAGGAAATTTGAACGAAAAGTTCCTTTATACTTCGCCGAATACATTTTTTTTAGTTGATCGACTATTACTCAAAAACTTATGAAGTCTTCTTAGCTGTGATAGTTTTACTTTTAAATTCAGCATATTTCCTACTCCCGTGAATTTTTTCACGTTTCCAGATGCAACCGTTTAGCTGGTAGAAGGGGCGGGACACTGGACACTAACGATTTTTTTGCCACTTCAAAACTTAATATTTCACAAACGGATCCCTAAATCGGAAAATGACCTATGAATACTCATAATATTTTTAAAAAACCTATCCAACGACACCCCACACGATGGGGTGGACGCGAAAAAAAATCATCCCCGCTTGATGTGTAGGGAAGGTACCATTAACCATAAAAAAAAAATATGTACCATTTTGTCGGCATCATTAATATGTGCATTCATACCAAATTACAGCTTTGTAGGTCTTATAGTCTCTGAGCAAAATCGCGGACAGACAGACGGACGGACGGACAGACGGACAGACGAACAGACAGACGGACGGACGGACAGACCAAAACTATAAGGGTTCCTTGTTGACTACGGAACCTTAAAAAGGAAATTGGGATTTTTTAATAGTATGCTGGGCTCCCTGGAGCACACTTTGAGAATGGCTGCCCTACGTACTCAATGATATATCATGTTATGTATCTCTTTCCTTTTATTAATGAAAGAGAAGGCATGATATTTTCAAACAAACGCAATAACCATAATGACGCGTGTCTAAAATGCTGTAATTAAAATATTTTATTTATAAAATAAAAAAGTGATATAATAAATTACTACACTAATTTTGGAGACAAAATATTTTTGCATCCTTCTCAAGATCTTATCCTTGTTTCCATCTCTAAGGCCCACATACAGATCTGTATTCAAGTTAAACTTGGATTAAACACAGTTATCTCTTTGATAAATGAAGACATAAGTGGATTAAGTGGGTATCCAACAATTTGAAAACTGTCGTTTCTTTTGAATAAATGGAGGCTTTAGAACCGGGAAAATCATTTGAAATCAAAAAATGTGGATTTTATGTATAGCCAGGATGTATTAGCTAGATGATGAAGTAAGTTACAAGGTTTGTTCAAATTATAAGAGAAAAAATTCACTCATGTCTTCAAATACAAAGAACAAAAGAGATAGGTACGTGATATTTAACCAAGTTTAACTTTAACCCAGATCTGCAAAAGTGGGCTTTACTTATCTGTGCGTACCAACTACAAACCTAACATTTCATTTTGACTTGGCTGTCCCATATTACATCTACCTAGGCTAGCAATCGGTCAAACCGCCTACCTATTCCCTTACAAGTCACTACTAGTAGTCAAAAATACATTGAGTTAAATTAATAATTATGAAAATATTTTTAATAGTATGGTAGATATGGAAGAAGGTGGAAATGGGATATTTTGTCTGTCTATCAAGTCATATTTTGCCTCACGTACCAGATAAAGACGTATAAATTTTAAATTTTACCCGTCTGTTTACGAATTTGATTATCTTTTTTTGAGTAAAGTATAAAGTTTTCAATTATAAGTGTACAGACAATGCAGACAACTTCTTTTATTTCCAAACCATTTAAGTTTCGATTACCATGCCCACTGAAAAATAATCCAAAAATATACGAATTCACTGAAAGTTCATGGTTATATTTATTCAACCCGTCGATCGTGGAAAAACGAGACACAATAGCTTATCTATTGTTATCGCGGCCGCATGTGGCCGCTTGGGGCTTGATGAATTAAATATAAAAATTCAAATAAAATGTAACTGTGCTGATCCTTATACATAGTACATAAGTTACTATAATATACTCTTAACCCTGGCAACTTTTAGTTAGCCAGTTTAAGCATATACTAAACTACATCTAAATACACATTCCAGTGAATACATCTACTTGTGGTACATATTATGGCTTAAAAGTTTATGTATTAAAAACCTCATAAGGATATACACTAGCCCTCTTAGTAATAAAAATACTTTAACACTAAATAACTGATG
Source organism: Cyaniris semiargus (assembly GCA_905187585.1). Classification (NCBI taxonomy): domain Eukaryota; kingdom Metazoa; phylum Arthropoda; class Insecta; order Lepidoptera; family Lycaenidae; genus Cyaniris; species Cyaniris semiargus. The sequence goes on from LR994567.1 coordinate 11,074,141, forward strand.
ACATGAGTGGATGAACCGGATAATTAACATTTTATTCCGGTTCCGGCCGGTTCTTCTCGCCGTCACTTCATCCACTCACGTCTTCAACTATTCAAGTTCTGCTCCCTTTGCTTGTCATGTGAAGGTTCCAATGTGTGAGACCAACTGCCGGACTCAGAGGCAAATATCAATTACTTATCAGTTATCTGTAATTAAAATTTGTAGAATTTGACATAACTCCCAAACATTATCTGTCAAACTCTTCGTAAAATTGAAGTTTAATCATCATTTAAGGATTTATATGAGGTCAAATTGCGTAGTACATCTAATTAAATTATGAAAGTACTAAATATGTAAAAAATCGGACACCCAGACACTTATTATTAATTATAACGATTACATAAAATAGATTTTTAAGGAATTATTCGATATTTAATTATTATTGAAAAAAAATTGAGATGTAATTTGACTAACGCAAATGGCGGCCTAGAGCTCGACAAGGCTTTAAATGAACCTGGCGAAAAAAGGAACTAACGCCCCCATCATACAAAAACGCCATTTTTGACAGTTCTCCTTTACCAGCAGCGCCCTCGCCCACATTTTTTTTAAAGCCTTGTCGCACTTTAACATTTGTATCGCCATTACCCTTCGAAGGATAGTTTTCATCAATTTCAATTTGAAATATTTCCGCAGAATTACCGGTGAACCCACTTTTTTTGGGCTTAAAAAATCGCAAATCGTACAAAGAAATTGATTAGCAGTTTTTTAGCCGTATACTAAAGTCCCGATTCGTCTGTCTTCTCAAAAATTGTAACACTTCCGGCAAAAATTACGTTTGATAATTAATGGTAATTTTAAAATGAATTGTTTCACATAACTTGTCGGGAAAGTATTAATTTTTTGGTGTCAATCGATGCAGGAGGTTTTATTCTACTATATATTTCGAATTTAGATCAGAATCTTTGAATTTATAAATGGTATATATGTCACCGTAAGATTGTAAACACCGCGAGATCGTAATATGACGTAAACAACCAGTTTGCGTCATATTACGATCTCGCGGTGGCGCAGGTGATTTTAAATTAATTATTTCGTATTTAAAATAACTTGAAATTGCATGAAAATTTGATGTATAACATAAAATAAAATTTAGATATATTTCAAGTGCTGTTTGAATGTTCGGTTATAAAAATTTACCTAATTTATAATTCAAACTGCACTTTAAATATATCTAAATTTTATTCAATGTTATACATCAAATTTTCAGGCAATTGAAGTTATTTTAAATACGAAATAATAAATTTAAAATCATCGGAAAACTGGTTCTTTACAATCCATCACTTAGTCATATTACAATCTCGCGGTTTTTACAATCTTACGGTGACATATACATCCTTGAACGTCTCTGAGTGCGACCGAAAGACAAGTACAAATATATTTATTATTAAGAGGAATCATAAATAGTTATTGAATAAATAGGTTTTACAAACGACTACTATATTGTGACATACATTATGGACTGAGTAATAATAATAATTAAATCCATTAAAATTAATTTTTATCTAAATGTAAACAAAAAAAAATCACTTGATAAAATTTGAGTGTTAATGATTGCAGTAAAATTAGTGGCATTATAGCATTGATTACACTTAGATAAAAATGAATTAGAACAGAGTATAAGTATTGATTTCAAGACTAGCTATAACAGTAATATATAGGTGTGACCTTCTCAGTACGATTTAGTATAAGTTCCAAACAAACACTGACATTTTGGCTTAGATTAAGTAGTACGTGATTCTCTTGCATCTGTTGTTCTGGCCAGAAAAGATAGTGACAGTGCAAGGATAAGAGGAATTTTAAACATAAGAAGTGCTTAAGTAGTTTTGCACAACGTTTTGAGCCTTTGCAGAATGAAGATCTTTCTGGATTCATTTTTATCTATGACAGATATTCTCTACCAAAAAGCCGTTTGACAGAAAAAAATTACCCTGTATACTTAATCCTGTTATAGCTATTCCCGTAAAATAACGTTGGTCATTTTAATTTTATAAATGAGGCCATGAGAACCAGAGTGGCCTAACCAGCAAATTGTGAAAAATGGTTTATGTGCATGAACTGGTTCCAATTATGCCTTTCTTTAGAGCCAGAGTGGCCTAAGAAAGTTATCAATATTTTATACAAGGTGGCAGCACTATCACCTCCTAAACATTTTATTAATTTTGCATAATTCTCAATGCCAATGTGGCCTAAGTTAATAGGCCACTATGGCACTGGCAATATTTAAAAAATTTCGATAACCTGTCAGTTAGGTCAGCTGTCAAGTGTCAACGTGACATTACATTACTTCAATTTTGAGCGCGAATTGGTTGTAAACAAGTTTAATTGTTGTGAAAAACTTTTAAAAATTATAAAAAAATGGATAATGAAGCAAGATGTAGCAGACAACAAATAATAAACAATTTAGAACAAGAATTGGAAGGTAAGGAAAAATTCAAACCACTTGTGTGTTGCCGTTTATATCCACAATCAATATCAACCTAATTATTACAGTTGCCAATCATTAAACGAATTCAATTTCTTTGCTGTAGATTTGTTTCGTAATGAAGATGAACCCTTCGAAGATTCTGGTTCGGAATATGTACCGTCAAGAGCATCAAGTCCGCCTCAAACTGCGGCCGATTTGGCTGAGATCCTGGGTGATGAAAACTTACCTCCAAATGTTCTATCCAGCGAAGATGTATCCCCAAATCCCGAACCGAAGACTAGAAAACGTAAACGTGATCCAAAAAAGTGGAAAAAGAACATAAGGAAAGAGAAGAGAAACAAAGGTATCGAATACACTAATTCGAAGGGCATTTTAGTCCCATGTAAACAAATTGATATTAATCAGCCATGTCAATGTGTTGAAAAATGTCACACTAAAATAAGTCCTATTCAGCAAAATGTGCTATTTCAAAGATTTTATGAGCTGGGTTCATTTGATTTACAGACATCATACCTATTTTCCTTGATTCATGTGGCTCCTAAAAATAGACCAACTCAAAGTACAGCCGCTTCAGAGTCTCGACGTGCAAACACAAGAAAATACACACTTCCTAACTCAGAAGGAGCACCAATAAAGGTGTGTAAAACATTCTTCAAAAAAATATTTCAGGTTAGCGATGGCAGGTTGACTAGGGTTCTAAAAAATAAAATGTTTATACCTGTACCACCACAGGATAAAAGAGGCAAACATGAGCCTAAAAATAAAACAAATGCAGAACAGTTTCAGAGTGTACAGTCTTTTATAGAAAAATTTCCTCGCTATGAATCTCACTACACTTTGCATAAAAGTACCGAAAGAATGTATCTTGCTCCAGATTTGAATTTAAATAAAATGTATTCATTATACAGTGCTGAAAATGCAACACCTGTTTCTTATTTTATATTCAGGAAAATATTTAATGAAAATTTTAATTTATCATTCCACACCCCTATAAGTGATTCCTGTAAACGGTGTGATATGTTAAATATAAAAATTAAAGCCTGTGAGGATGAAAATGACAATAAAGAACTAATTTCGCAAAAAAACCTCCATTTATTGAAAGCTTCTTCAGCAAGAAATAATTATAATAAAGACAAGGAATCTGCAAAGGAAGATGGAGATGTAACTATATTAGTATTCGACTTAATGAAAACTTTGCCAACCCCTGTAATTTCCACAGGAATTTGCTACTACAAGAGGCAACTTTGGACTTACTGTCTTGGAATACATGATGCTGTTACAGATGATGTAACAATGTGTGTTTGGGATGAATCAGTAGCATCCAGGGGGCCGCAAGAAATAGGGTCTTGTTTATTGCATTATATTAAAGAAAATGTTAAGACTAAAAATTTGATTCTTTATTCGGACCAATGTGGTGGTCAGAATAGAAATATAAAAATGGCTACTCTGTGTCAATTCATCACTAGTCATCCAGACTATGTTGTAGAAAAAATTGACCATAAATTTTTTGTAAGTGGACATTCCTACTTAGCATGCGATCAAGACTTTGGGCTGATAGAAAAGCAGAAAAAGTTATTCAAGAACATATTTATACCGGATGATTGGCTAGAAGTTATAAAAGCTGCAAGAAAGAAGAATTCCTTTAAAATTGTTAAAATGACAAAAGATGATTTTTTTTCAACAAAAAAGCTGGAAAATAATATTACCAATCGAAAAGTCACTGCAGAAAAATCAAAAGTAAAGTGGCTGAGTATTCAGTGGCTTCTTTATCACAAGACCCACCCATTTTCAATATTTTTCAAATATTCAAATAATCCCGAGGTATTATTTGAAATGGTAACCTTAAAGAAAAGAAATTCTGTTAATATGGAGCATTTAAAGCTTGACCTTTTGTATCCCATGGGGAAACAAATAAGTGTGGAAAAGAAGAAGGACTTAATAGAACTTCTGCAATACATTCCCCCGGTATACCATGACTTTTACAAGAATATTAAGGCAAATGTTTCAGTACATAATGATTTGTAGGTGGAAGATGAAGAACTGGATAGTGATTAATGTGCAATTAATGTGTTTTATTGTAAAAGTATTTTTTTAGTAATTAATAATTTGGACTAACTGTTTTATATTTCTTCAATTAATCTGAACCCCAAAATGCCATAGTGGCCTATCTAACTATTAATTAATAAAATATGAACCCTAGGGTTAGTCAAATCACTAAAAGGTTAGGAATATTACATAATAGGAGTGAAAGACAGCAAATAATAATGGAATATATTCATATGTAAAAGTTACAATTATTTTAAATTAGGGCTCATTGTTTTTCCTTAATACTGTAAAGTTGTGTTTAAGAAGTTAAGCCACTCTGGTTCTCACGGCCTCAAATAACTCATGGTATTTTAACCACGGCAGTAGTTGTCACCTCTTCCAAGACTGTTATGTATTTAATTTAAAAATCTCGCAAAATTCTTATACCATGTGATGCTGCCTCATATCAGATAGATTTTGCCACATTTTAATCACAGTAAACCGAGTTTTATAACTTTTGTTATTCTCTTAATGTCGTAACCTGTCCATAGCGGTCACTGACCTGTCTAAAAACTTGTCGCATATTTTATCGTTTTCTCCACAATTGACAATGAAGTGACAGATGTTTCTAGTCAAAGGGCGATATCGTATTTTGCATAGAACTTCAGCAATTAGTATAATGTTAACTGAAGATTTGCATCTCCACTCTGACGCTGTCAACTCCTAAACGGGGAGGCATGCGCTAAAAGAAGAAGTAGAAGAGTATGAAGTATTCACTACGAACTCATAAAAAGTTGGAGATAAATTTTCATAAAGCTCCTAGACTAAAAAGGTCAATGACCGCTGAGGACCCCTTATTTCATTTTGACAATTATAGCAGCGAACACTTTTTTTGTTTCGTAAGAAATCAATTCGTTGGGATCAAGTGCACTTGTACTCCCTGAGATCATATCAAAGGCATACTCCCCTGGACTGCACACTATTGGCAAACCAACATGTTGGTGCTTAAGGCTCGATTAATATGCCTCCGCACGAAGGAGCAGTTCGGCGGCTAAACTGGAAGATCACAAGCAATTGTTTGTAACGATTTATTTAAATACATACTCGCGGTGTAGCGGCCAAACCGCTCGTTCGTGCGTTGGCATATAAATCGAGCCTGATAAAAACACTTTTGTACTAAATTACTAAAAGCATGCTAAAATCACAGGATCATAGCGTTGGATGATTTCCAACTTAATATAAAATTGGACTCACCAAACTATTTTCAACTGCCAAATCTAGGTCCTACCAAAATTTCAAGCTTCTATTGCAGTTTGCCCGTAAAGTTAAAAGTTTTACAGAAAGAATTCTGTGACACATTCCTCGTCCTTCTTATCTTTAACTTCTCTGTCCACGAACGGGCTGTAAGTCAGTTCACAGTCGGGACGGAGACTCCTGAAGTTCTCTGCACCCCTCTCCGTAATACTGGTCTCGGTAAAGTCGATCTCGGTCAGGAACGGCGCAGACGTAGCCAGATGGACCAGACTCCTGTCTGTTATATTTCTGTAGCCGGTGACGGAGAGGAACCTCAGGTTGGAGCGGTCTGGACGGAAGTTGTTCACATCGTTGTTGCCAGGAGCGTCATTGTAATATATGTAGCCTAGATTTATAATGTTTACATCCTCACCATCCGCTCGGCCGAATCTCCTGATGGCGAAATCGGTGACTAGAGAGCTCGGGTTGATGTGGGACGATCTGAAGTCCAAACGGAGCTGATCGTTCTCGTCCCGGGGAAAGCGGTAGGTGCTGGGCTGAGGGCCGAAGTTGACGTATAGGACGTGGTGTCTTGGCTCGATTTGGTAGTTCACCTGACGCGGGGACGGCGCTGGCTCGGGCGAGCAGTTCACATACACCGGATCTCGATTCTTCCTGAAGCACACGTATCGCTCTCCTTCGTTTGACGTGCCGGGCTCGGAATTATCTTTAGCATCTTTGCTATCTTTATCTTTATCTGAGCTATCTTTGCTATCTTTTTCCTTATCTGAGCTATCTTTCTTGGCGTCCTCAGAATTGTCGTCGGCGTCATCATCGTCGCTGTCGTTTTCGGCGGTCTTCTTGAAGTTGACGTAGATGGGGTTGCGGTTTTGTCGGAAGCAGACGTAGCCTTCCGTCTTATCGGACTTGGATGGGCCGGCTTTGGATGTGCTGGCACCTGCACCTTTATCGTCATCTCGTTTTGGCTTATCATCTTTTGGATCCTTTTTGGGGCTTTCTTGTTCTTTTGTCGGACTCTCCTTGCTGCCTGATTCTTTGGTTTCACTGTCTTTGCCCTTCTTGTCGGCCTCACCTTTGTCTCTGGTCTCTCCCTCGTCGTCTATGGTCACTTTGATCTCTAGAGTGTGTATGTACTTCTCGCCGTCTCTGGCGTCTATGGACTCCGTCCGTTGGCCTATGACAACCTCGTTATACCTCTTCCTCTTCTTAGGCGGGGAGTATTCGCTACTGGCATGCGAGTCGCTCGCGCTGTCATCTGCTCGACTGCTGGTAGATGGGAATGCGGTGCTGGAAGTTTATTGTTGAGAACAGATTATTTATATGGCAATAATTAACATCCGCAACCTTCGTTATTCTTTATTAAAAACACATAATAATATGCAATACTTTAAAGCAGGCAGTGTACATCACGTCGTCTTATCCCATGCTAAGTTAAACTTGTGTTTTGTTAAACTTGTTATGAACATGTTGTGAACACAAAATAATGTATTGCCTGCTGCCTTACTCCCGACAGAATCAGGATCGAATTGAAAATCGAATCAGCTCGATCTCAAAGCTTCTGCTACTTCCGACATATATACTAGCGCAAAATCGTGATGTGTTGTAGTGTATGTCACACCTCCCTCCTATATAAGGTAGCCGATAAGTAATTAATAAGTTAGTAATAAAACATCTTTTTCGCGAAGACAACGCTCTTTTAATTAGTCTCCCAAGCCTGCACATTGCATGGCGACCCTGCCAGTGCTGCCTTGCGGCAGTGCTGCGCAGCAGGTACAGGGAATATAGTCAAGTGAATTTTTATAATTGGACTTAAAAATCAAATATTGAAAATGCAAAAAGTGTAATTAAACAGTGACTGATAAATGTGGACAAAACATTATAGTGGTAAAAATTAACTGAACGGCCATTAGTTTTAAATTAAAATAATGTAGGATTAAAAAATTAATAAATAGTGACATAGATAAATACAAATCTGTTACAAGTGCAAATATAAAACTCATAAAAATGACTCAGTGAAAAAATTAAAATTTTGTAATCAGAATTCAAACTTAAAAAATTAAATTACTAAAAATTTTAAAGCTGCAAGAAGAATAATATGAAACCGAAAAAAAAAAGTTGCTGGAAACTGAAACTGTCGGAAGAAAATCAAAATGTTGGAGTGGAGATGTAAAGCAGGCAGCCGGGAGATGATGGAGTTAGATGAGTGGAATAAGCAGGCAGCCGGGAGATGTTGGAGTCGGATGAGAGGAATGTAGAGCAGGCGGCCGGGAGATGTTCGTGTCGGAGGTGGATGCAGCCGGGAGAACAGAGAGAAGAGGATAGAAAAATGCGATTACACGTCTTGTTTTGTATTAATTTTTATGTAAAAAATAAATAACATGTCGCATTAGTAACTATAGTGGTATGTATAAAATTAGTAATTAAGTATCTTACAAGTTTTGTTTTTCAAAATTTTATTTTATGTTGATATAAAAATATCATAGAAAGTTCCGTTTACATAATAATAGAATTCGAGTAACAAAAGTCAGGTTATTGTTTTAGTATATAAAAGGTACAAAATGCATTTTCAGTTTAATAATAAGTACATTGGTAATTTCATGTAATTTTGATAAAAGTAATAATTTTTTTTTTTAGGATTAAAGAATTCGATAAAAATAAGTAGAAGTAAGAAATTAACAGTTAATTAATTATTGGAAAGTCAGATTGCTTTATGAAATAAATAAGTTTTTGCAAAATTTATAATATTGACAATATTTTGATAATGTTTTACAATAACTGACTTATTGGAATTTTAAAAATAATTGCAGTTGACACCTATAATAAGACGTTTACTAGTATTTTTTTTTTTTTGTGCATGTTAATTTTGTTTTAATGGTAATATTACTAGATATCAAAATATTATAATCCTAAATTTTTTTGGAAAAGATTTTTGAAAAATTACGTTTTGGCAATAATTAAGTATTTTTGAATATCTTTAAGCCATTTATTTACTGTTTTGAGAGTAAAAATAAATAAATAATGGTATTATTCTGCAACTTAGGAAACTTGCAAAATTTTGTCGTATTGAAAGATAAACTGTAATTAATTTAATAATGTCAAATGAAAAATTGAATTGAAAGAAAATAATGTTAATTGAAAAAGTATTCGGCAATAATTATTTTTAATTTAGAATGTGGATTTGATAAGTTGTTATTGTGCTGTCGTATAGACTAAGAAAAGTTAAAAATTTCAAACAGGGTGTTGACGATGAATTTTTAGATGGAATAAGTTTCGGTATAAGCAATACGAAAATATTTTGAGTTAAAGTAAAGTGCAATATATGTGTGGTATGAGTTTTGACAAAAGAATTTTGAAAGTAGATAACTGTGAAAGACATCTAAGGTAATTTTATAGAGCTGAATGATTTTAAATTTTGATATTGGAATAGAGGAATACATAGCAACTCATAACTAATCGAATATTGTGCGCAGTTGGTTAAAACAGGTAGGTAACACCTCAGGTAAGTTTCCACGGTATGCAACGCCTTTGTGGGAAAAGCGTCAAATGTCCGCGGTGCCGACTCAGCATTCGCGCAACGAAATGTAAGTAGATACCTTTTCTAACCCACTTTACAAAAAGGATGATGTTCTTTGTTCAGCTAAATATATTTTATTCATAGGTGTGTACCAGGTATGACTTTTGTTTAAAGAACTTAAATCAATATAAATTCCTTAAAAATGTATTTAAAGTAATTTTCGTTGCAATATTGATTCTTTAATGAAAAACTACGATTTTTTTTCCACAATACAATCTACTTTAGTGTTATTGCACTTAATTAGTTAAATTATAATATTATTCTCTTTAAATTAAATAGTAACCAAGAGGTTAATTTTTTTTTATTTTGTGTGTAATTCTATAATTATTATTATTATTTTTTTTTTTTCCAATTTTAGTAAAAGTAATTAAAGTTTCAAATGGGTCAGTAGAGTAAACATTAAAATGTTTATTTTGTTGTTATTTATAAAAATGCAAAATATTTTTGTTTTGTGTCACAGTAGTCAAAAATTTAATTAATCCTTACAGTACTGTCTACAATATGGGTGGTCCAAAAGAGATCATCATATTTTGGTTTCGCATAACAATATCAAAACATTTCGTGCATCATATTTGGTACAAAGAAACGTGATGCAATGAGTTTATGCATCCAAATATGTCATGTAAGCGCAGTCCATATTTATGTTTGAAATGATTCCAGTAATTAATTTCCAGTAATTTGTTGCAAAACTTAGGTACAATCATATTAGCATGCATTCCAGGGCATGAATTTTATTAAATTGTTAGAACTAATAATATTTAACAAGTAGGAATGTTTTTAAATAACATGTAAAATTAGTTACAGATAAAAATTAACTTTCTGTAATATACATTTAATTTTCTAAAATGATTTTTGTTTCTGGTCGCTGACAACGTTAGTATACGTCACGAAGTTGATAACTTTTTTTTTTTTCAAATTAGGTACGGTACTTAGTTAAAATTTATTTTTTGAAATTTCATAAAATATATTACTCATTTTAAATAGTTTGATTTTTCAAAATTAATTAGGAAGTATGAATTCCTTCTGAAATCTATTTTCAATAGTTAATAATAATTAATATACATGCATTGGTTTATTTTTAGTTGTCAATTTATGACTTTTCCAAATAAAATAATAACTGAAAAAAGCGCGCAATAACTTAATTAAATTTTAGGAATCAAATTTTGATAAAAAAAATTGGTATACTGAATATAAACAATAATAATATTTTGAAATGTTAAGAATATGAGGCATATTCAAATAACTATAATAATAGGTGCATTTAACTAACGTAAATAAAAATTAATAATCAGGTGATAATTTAATAAAGAAGTGATTAATAAAAAAGTAATGTTGCTATGTACCTATATCAATTCAATTTAATTCGAACTTAGAAGTTATTAATGTATAATTTTGTAGTTAAAGAAAAATTAATAATAATAAAGAATAATAAACAATAATTACCTAAATATTTTATTTATACACAAAAGAGGCATTTTTAAAAAAAGAAATAGTAAGTAAAATAAATTTAGTGGGGATTAGGATGTTATGATTATAATAATTTATAGAATGTTATGTTGCTATGTATTCCAAACCAAATTGAATTCAATAAGAAGTTAGAAGTAAAATATGAATAAAATTTTTGAAATTATATAATTGATTCCTTGGTTACTTTGTACTTAAATATTATTGTAAAATAAATAAGAGAAAGTAGAGTGAGAAAAACAAAGAAAACAATATAATATTAAGTACGTAAGAAGCGGGATAAAAAGAAAGTTCAGTATATAATATAAATTATAAACAAATTGAAAACTATGTTTTAAGTGAGTTAAGAAACAGAGAAAAAAAGGAGAAATAATTCTTGAAAATGTATTAAATTCTTTTTAACTACTTTAAGTAAGTTGATTGGCTACATTTTCTAAGAAGTAATAATATACACTGGATATGACTTACACGGATTTACTTAAAAATATTTACGTTCATACGAGATATGACGTAATATTATTGTGAAGATGGATTAGGAATGTGACATTAGGTTTGCAAAATAGCTGAAAGCTATTATTTAGGTATAGAAATGGTTATTTTGAAGATAGGAATAAGGGTTTTAGTGTTTAAGAAGGTATTTGATTGAAAAAGGATTGTTTTTAGGTTGATAGGGTTGCATCAATGTTTAAAATGTCTAGTAGCTGTTGGCCTGATCACCCAATGGTTAAGGATATTTTAAATATTGACTGCATAAAAATATGGAATGGGTTTCTTTGTTAGGAATAAGTATAGAATAGGTTTAAAAATGCCATAGAGCATTATAAAATACTAGCTTAAATGCTACGTATATTGAGGAATAAATAAAATGCCGAGAGCATTAAAAAAAAATACGCAAGGGAATCCTTCATTCGATCATGGTGTAAACGAGTTTTCTCTGTGAGAATAGTTGGAGGTCAAGTTGCCTTAAAAACCTTGGTATTAAATATGGTACAAAATGGTACAAAAATAAATGGTACTTAGAGCATGCTCGGCGGGAACAATCCTTCATTTAAGTAAAATGGTTGGAGACATTATTATATTTTTTTCTTTGGTTAGTCTTAAAAAAGGTCCCGTTTAATGTTTTATAAATAAATTAATGTATTGTACCAAATAAAAGTGCGCACATGAAGTATATAAAAAAAAAGTACCATTAAAATAAATAAAAAAGTCGAATATAAATAAAAATATTATAAAAATATAATGTACCAGTAATGTTAATACAAATAAATGAAAAGGCATGCATGCATGAAACGACGAATAGTTTAAGGAATATTAAGGTACCTTAATATGAGATAACAATTTAAAATGACGATGAAATGTAAGTGACTGGCCAGTCCACTAATCAAGGGAATTAGTAAAATATTGATAAGTTAATTAATGAGTAATTATGAATATGAAGCTTGCAATAAGTGAAACTTTTAAAAATGGATTTATGAATAATAATAAAAAAGGTATTTTGTGTAAAAGAGGTTTTATAGAGGTTCATAAGACATTGAGTAAAGGAGATACATAGAGTTTTAAATATTTTAATGTTCAATACTTATTTTTATGAAAAATTTGAAATGTGTAATGTTCAATTTTTGATTATTTAAAATTTCGTCGTCAATCACCCATCGCTGAAGTAAAGAAATAATTTTAAGTACTTAAAGAAAACAGATTTGTATTTAAAGTTAGCTAGAGTAAGATTATGGCTTAAGTTATTAACGGATATTCTATAAAAACCTAAAAAGCAAAAGTTTATACAAAAAAAAATGAAAGTTCCTTATTCGTAACTTATAAGTTTAGTATTTTTAAGTATATTAGTTATTATTATTTTATAAAAGTAAAAAAAAAAGATTAATTTGTATTTTTTTTTTTTTTTAAAAAAAACGGGGGAGGTGTAGTGTATGTCACACCTCCCTCCTATATAAGGTAGCCGATAAGTAATTAATAAGTTAGTAATAAAACATCTTTTTCGCGAAGACAACGCTCTTTTAATTAGTCTCCCAAGCCTGCACATTGCAGTGTCTCAATTTGGAACTAATTCGATCTCAACGGCTTTTCCCACTCCTGTCAGCTATACTAGCGCACGATCGTGCTGCGGCTAAATTTGGAACTAATCAGACTCGTAAATCAAAATCGTATCAGTTTCAGGGGTAAGGCTGTTGATTGGGTTACTCAATTTCAAAATATGGATTGGACTCGTCATGAATCATGATTTCTGTTATTATATTCAAAATTCATGATTTCTATTAGCTTGGCTACTATGTATAATAATACCCATACTCAGAAGGTACCTTGTTGATTGGACCGGTCTGTGTGAGGAAGCTTCAGTTTTCTCCGACTCTTCTGGTGACCATGTTGGTTTGAAGTATTCTGGTTCCTGAAAACAGAAATTAAATTATAAACACTTATTGAAACTAACTAAATGACCCTGTTACATTATGTCTTTGTCTTCAATCAATGAAATAAAGAAAAATTGGGGTGTGTGCCGTGTGGTGCTCCTTTAGAATGAATGTTGTTGTTGTGTTGTTTTGCCACTTTTGAGATAGAATAATAACAGCAATACACCTTTCAATTTATACGACTAAAATATTCCCCAATTATGAAAGATCTTGCGCCTTAAAATAAATAGGAATAAATCACAATCTCACTAGTGTGTGTGCTCCGACCCTAGGGTTTAGGGTCAGTACTCAGTACCTACCTCCTTCTCCCAGTCGTCGAGCTCGGTGTGCGGCGCGGGCTCGTCGTCCGTGTAGTGCAGGTGTCGGGGCGGCTGGCGGCGGCGCGCGGCGCTCAGCCACAGCCGCTCCAGCCGCGGCAGCCAGCCCAGAGCCGACACTTCGGAGTCGCCCACTGGCGAACCGCGCAGGTCGAGCGACTGTAACGTAAAAATTACCAAAACACTTAATAATTATTGTGCTCAAAGTCAATTTAAAAAGTATAAACGTCAAAATATTGACATTACAACTGTATCGTGTTTTAAAACGTTCAAATATCAAAACTGTGACCGTAAGCAATGAAGTTCATGTTTATTAACGTTGTTAAATAAGGGGCATAAAATTAAAAACCACAAACCATAGACACACCCTGATCATTATAAACCAGTAAAACAAGCCACAGACAAACCATATTATAGAAACCTTGAGAGCTTTAAAAACCATAGACTAAGACTAAGACAGACCATAGACTAAAGACAAACCATAGACAAACCTTGAGCGTCTTGAAGCCGTACCGCGAGGTGAGGGATTCGTACGCGACAAACTCGGCGAGCTTGGGACAGTCGCGCATGCTGAGCTCCGTCAGCGCGTCCAGCTTGCTCAGCGGCAGCAGCGACGCCGGATCCATAGACTAAGACAGACCATAGACTAAAGACAAACCATAGACAAACCTTGAGCGTCTTGAAGCGGTATCGCAACGTGAGAGTCGCGTACGCGACGAACTCGGCGAGCTTGGGGCAGTCGCGCATGCAGAGCTCCGTCAGCGCCTCCAGCTTGCTTAGCGGCAGCAGCGACGCCGGATCCATAGACTATGACAGACCATAGACTAAAGACAAACCTTGAGCGTCTTGAAGCCGTATCGCGACGTGAGTGACGCGTACGCGACGAACTCGGCGAGCTTGGGGCAGTCGCGCATGCTGAGCTCCGTCAGCGTCTCCAGCTTGCTAAGCGGCAGCAACGACGCCGGGTCCATCCACTCGCACTCCGACACGTCCAGAGACTGTGGACGGTATTTTTTTAAGAAGTTGTGTCCTTTTGCATTAATGAAAATACGTCCATACAAACTTTCATCCCCCATTTTAAATCCCTACAACCCTTTTTCACAATCAAAAACGTAGCCTATGTCCCTTTCTCATGCTCCAAAGTCCAAACTGAACACAGTTTGCGAGCCAAATTTCATTTAACAGACCCAAATTTGGTACACAGTTAGTTTTGACAAGCAAGTCACACAGACAGATAGACTTACTTTCGCATTCATAACATTAGTAAGAATGTTTCAGGTTGCAAATTAGTTCTGTCGTCTACATACTATGTCAAAGTTAAGCACCGAGTCTGAATTACCTCTAGTCCTGGCTGATAGTCTTGTATTTTAAAAAGGAACGACTTGTCTATGGTCATGTTGAACAGTTTGGAGCCGCGGAGGGACAATTTCTTCAGTGTCCTCGGTAGTTGCTGCAGACTAGTCTGAAATTAATAACATAGGTTTTCATTTAATTCTTGTAGCACTATCACTAAACATGGATGAAGAATAAAAACCTTTAAGGTAAAAATTTGTCGTAAGGTAAAAATTGTTTCATAAAACATTTATTTTAAGGTAAAAATCCTTAACCGAAATCCACAATCCAAATATCTTTGCCTCTTCTTTTTTAAAGGTTGTCCTAGTTTTGGAGTCCAAAATTAAGGCTTACAACTTGGCAGTCTATGTTGCAGTAGTCCAGCGCGAGGTGGGTCAGGTTGGCGCAGCGGGCGGCGAGGCGCGCGCACAGCGGCCGCGATAGCGTGAACTGCGGCCCGCGACACCCGGCCGCGCCGCCGCGACCCGTCGTCACGTGACCCGGCCAAGTTGGAGAACCGCGGTAACTGGAACATATTATTATTTTAGATGACCCGGCGAACTTTTCATCACTTCCCTCCTAATATGAAACTTCCCTGAACTTATTTCAAAACTAAAACTATATTATTTTACCTTTGTATGGGGAAACTCGTGACGCTGGGACGCTTGCCCATACAAAAGTGAAAAAAAAATTGATAAAACACGTAGACACCCTAAAGTATTATCACATACTTTTGTTACACCCTGTAGATAAGACGATTATAATGCTACCAAATACTAAATTAAATGTTATTAACCGTGCAGTAAAGGAATTATAACAGCACATGGATTAAGGCGAGGTAGTCCCTAAAATTAGCAGGTCGATGTCTGTCAGTACGAATATCGACGTAAAGGACATTAAAATAACATTCATATCAGCGCGCCTTGTACAGTGGCGGTTACGACACTCGCTGCGTTCTTGATAGGACGAAACAGGAGAAAAAAACCTTTTGTTTTTAGTATTACACAAATCAAATATATCAAATGGTTTAGGTTATGTTATGACAAATGTACTACATTTTTTGTTTTTCTAGAAAGTGTGTAATTTAGCCATAAAATGAGTTATTTATGAAAAACAGCGTTAATAATAGTCATCTTTGAGATTTTTTTCTATCGAGCAGAATTTTTCAAATTGTGTACTGATATATCTATTCGTATAGTAAATTTTCTCAATTTTAAAACGGTACTTTTTTCATACTTAAATAATATTTCCTTTAGAAAAAACATTATTTAAAAACCCATTTTACGTAGTTGCAACTACCACTGCACCTTAATCCAAGATGGCGGTACTTACCGTGCCAAAGCTGAGGAACGCTGGCCGTTGAAGAAGCACCTGCCTCGGTGTCGCTCCACAAACACCGGCACACGCACGTGCTGGACATCTGGTGAGATATTGGAGCGTAAATTGTTAATAAATATTGATAGTACAGTAGAAACTCGATTATCCGGCCCCTTCATTATACGGATCCTCGTTTATCCAGACTGCCACCGGAAAATGTATCTACATAATATGTTATTTTTTTACCCTCAATTATTTTATTTGCGACCTACGACACCAAGACTATAACGTGTGTGAGGCCCGTATAAAAAATATTAAAAAAATATTAGCCAAGTGCGAATCGGACTCGCGCACGAAGGGTTCCGTAGTACCAATATAGAGCAAAAAAGGCCAAAAAAATCACGTTTTTATTTTGTTTTTAGTATTTGTTGTTATAGCGGCAACAGACATAAATAATATTTATGTGAAATTTCAACTCTCTAGCTATTACCGTTCTTGAGTTACAGCCTGGAGACAGACAGACAGACAGACAGACAGACAGACAGACAGACAGACAGACGGACGGACGGACGGACGGACAACGAAGTCTTAGTAATAGGGTCCCGTTTTTACCCTTTGGGTACGGAACCCCTTAAAAATAATAATAATAATAACGTTTATTCAACAATAAGACACCACATTACACTACAATAATAATAAATTACACGTTACAATACAATATCTAAAGAAAATTAAAACATCACATACGCAAAAGACACAAAATTATAAAAATAAAAAAGAAAATCAAAAAGAAGGAATAATTCATGATACAGTATGCATAACATAAGGACATAAACTAAGGGGACATCCCCATAGTACAAGGGTCAAGAGTAGTGTATTGTTATGTCTATTGTCGAAAAGGATACCACTCTGGCTTATTACCGTGGTGTCACCACAGTGCCTGGTGTTATGTGGTTCCTAATATAACAGTCATCTAGAAGGAGGGACAGATATACACTCAGCGTTAACATTTTAACCTAAAAAATATTAATATAGTATTTTAAATATTATATATTATACATTCCATAAGGTTACATAATACGATGATATCATATTATGAAGATACAATAACAAATGTCAAATAAATAGATATTATGAAACAGTGCGTGTGACTCATTGCTATGGCATGATTTTACGGCTATCCCGGCCCCCCGCCGCCCGCGCCCCTTGTAAAACCCGTGCCCTCACCGAAAAGAGCGTGTCAGAAGCATAAAGTTAATATACCTAGCGGAATAGAGCAACCTCGAGCTGTCATACGAAACCGAAATTGATTTACGTCTGTGTGTAATAATTTGTTTACGTATACACGCATCTTTCTAAGAGATTAACGTGCCGACTGGACGTCAAACAGATGAAAAAAATTGGTTCTGCTGTCATGTATCAGTTATCACTCGTCTCTTTTTACCACGCAGTGTTACTGATAGTGACATCTCGCTTGTTCAGGTCTTTGTTTCTCTATTCCGCTAGGTATATTAACTTTATGGTCAGAAGTGAAACTTAATCAAAATAGGTCGCCTTACTACGTGACGGTATCGCCATGACGCGATCTTGAAATTTTACTCTCAACGCGCCTAAAGAAGTTTCACTTCAAAAAGGTTGAGTGCTTGGTCTAGGTCTAAAATCGCAATAATCGTATACAACTCACCATAGACAACTAAGTCTCCATCGTTGTTGCCAGCGCTCCGGTTGTAATTCTGCTTCTCATCCTCAGCCTCTTTCCGCGTTATGTTGGCGAGGCCGAGGCACCTACATAATGCAATAAAATAGTCAAATTAGTTACTTAAAATGTTGTATGCTACATGTTGCCAGCAACCTCGTTGTGCTGAAACTAGTTTATAGCGCGAGAATAATATGCACGTAGTTTGTTGGAGTCAAAGGGATGTTTGTAGAGTTCCAAAAGAGTATGTTGTTTGAGCACCTTTATTATGTAAGTTTACAAATGGTAGCGTGTTAACAAGTACGCGTTGCTAAATGCACTCGTACATCTTGGCAACCCATAAAAGCAAGAATAATATAGATTAACAATAACTGAAACAGTTCATAAGCTTAAGAGGGCGACCTATGACAGAAAAAAAATCGGTTTTCACCCGCGCACTTCATACCCCCCGTACTCGCCCAACTCATTCAATATGTCACCGCATCTATAAATTTGTGTATCCTCGATCCATCCTTGCCATCCTCGATGGCTCAGGAGAGCCATTATTCGTCCCATATAGGTGTTACCATTATTAATTTATCATCAATCTTCCAAACTCGTGAAAAAACAACCTTTCACATTTTCCAGATTGCAGTACTGGAATACATTTCAAAGATTTTGGGAAAGGCTCAAAAAATTTATGTTTAGGTACTCTATACCAAGTATCGAATATTTGTTATTTAATACAAAGTTTGAAAGACAAAATCGTAGTAAATTTTAGTAGCTTTCATAAAGTTCTTTACGACTCACTCTTTTAAAGAGCTAAAAACATAAAAACAGGAACTTTTGGCCTTAATTAGAAACTCGTAACTAGCTAGATTTTTTTTTCTATATAAAGTGCCTATGATCCTGGTTCGTCACCAAAGCAATGTGCAAAACGAAAAATCACCCCTAGAAATGTGATGGTCACATTTTGGTGGACTAATTGCCGGTGTGATAAGTCACAGCTTTTTACAAAACGGCGAGAGCATTACTGCACATGTGTACATTGAAAACTGCCGACAATGATGGCGATGCTCGTACGTCTGCAACTAGTTTTTGTCAATTGATCGTCTCCGCTGCTCCTTGATGACAACGCGCGACCCCATTTTGTTTGGAAGCTCTCCCTCATCTGCCATACCGACTATTACCTTTTCCAAAATTGGGAAAACTTTTACCGGGAAGAAAATTGAACTCGCGAGAGACAGCCTCTCAAAATGCCTTACAACAACCAGCGTGGAAGCTGAGCGAACTTTTTCAGCTGCTGGCCACCTTGTGTGATGTGTCAAATATCAGCTGGGAGCCGTTTTACAGACGACACAATAAATACCTTAACTTTTTTACCATACTTTTATAAGCTTGGGCTGTATGTATATAACGGAATCTTTGAGCACGATTTTTACCTATATCACAGAATACATAATTACATATTAGTACAATATTTCGAAAAATAGTTAATAATTTAAATAAATAAATGATGAATTATTTTATATCTAAAGTCTGAAGTATTATAATAAACCCTTGTAAAAAAGTGTCCGACAAAGTTTGTTTTATTTGAGTTTCTAAGAATAAAACGGGGTCTATCAAGTCAAGTCATTATAACGATTTATTTTAAAGGCTTAAGTCCACCCTGCGGGATCCCGCAAATCCAGCGGAATTGTGATGGTTCAGTCCCGCAAATACCGGGATTGAAATTATCTTGCGGGATTGCATTCCCTAGTATGGACTCACATACATAACAGATTGATTATAGTATATTTCCGATTTATACTATGTAAATATGAATTTTATGTCTTTCAAGAGCTATTGATAATTATTTTAACTGAGGAGCTGGCGAACAAAACTGGATTAGTCCGCGAGAAAAACATTAACACAGTGGTTAAAAAACTAGTATCAACTACTAGAACTACTTCTGAACTATTCCGGTTTTGTTTGAAAATGGTCTTTTTAAAGTCTTTTTAACCGGTTTTGATTGTAATAATTGACTGGAGGACAGGAAAGACGCTCTAACATACTTTTGCACTTTGGTGGACTTGTCCGGTTTTGTTCGCCAGCTCCTCAACTGACAAATTGAGATTTTGCATTTTTAAGAGGAACCTAAAAATATATTTATTCTTGTTTTAAAATTCTATGGTTCACATTCAACGAGCATACAAGTATACCAACCCAACAGCAACTTTGGCGTATCCAGTGAGCAGCAGGGTCCTGGTGTCAGCGTGCAGCGTATGCTGGAGGTGCCAGCACAGCCGCGCCCTACTGCACAGCTCCGAGCGAGCGTCCACGCTCCGCCACAGGGAGCGCTCACGGACCAGACGACCCAGACGAGCGCAGGAGCTGGGGAAAATTAATAAATAAATAAAACTTTACTGTCTCATAAAATAAAATAAATACAAATTTGGATAGGAACACAAATTTTATCATATTACACGTACTAGAGATCGCCCAATGGTCGAAATCCGACCTTAGTTTCAACGACATTAGGACTACTACCTATATTTTGTAAAAAAAATATAGACTTTATCATATTTTTTTCAACTCTTGTCTCTGGGACTCAGCTGATCTCAGACTGGCCGTGCGACGCGTGTGTAAACAGCCTAAATAAGAGTATAATTCGTATGTATAGGCTTGTCACTCAAAAATCTGTCATCTTTCCTAGTGTGTGTGTTGTAGTGTGTGTAATGTTTTATTTCTTAAAAAAATGTATGATAAAAGCATAATTTCAAAATAATATTAGCTCGATGCACTCCTTCACCATATAAACTATAACTGTGAAAAATTTCATTCACCTACGTTTCCCCATTTTTCGTCAAAAGGGATACAAAGTTTTTCGCTCGCGTAAATAATTAATATATAGATATACAAGTTGAAGTGCTCAACCCCTACACTAACAATACTTGTGTAGGGGGTTGACTCAAATTCTTAAGTTCAAAAGATGTCTCCAGACGAACAGACAGAAGATGTACCGTTCCGAGTGATAACACCAGCGATTACTTCTCACCGGCTCGCCACGTGCCTGTCAATGACGTCTGCTTGACGCTCTAAGAACCACACACTGAACTAGCCACCGCCTACGGGGGCCCGACCATTTTGGCCAGTAACAGCCGGCCATCATTGCGCTAATTCGAGGATATTGGAGACCTGCCGTGCTAGCACACGCCAATGAGAAAATTTTGTCTACACGTTTTCTCGATGTCAACTGGTTTATCTCTTCATCACTATTGACCCTAACATGGCATAAATTTTTTCTCGTACGTCTGTCGTGAAAATTAGAGATAATTTTGTTTTTTTACTAACGAACTATACACGAGAAATTTATCTCTCGAGTCTCGACGTACGCATATTAGCGAAAAAGAGATATATATCGATATCGACAATATCACTACGCTTGAGAGTGAGATATCCACGAGATATCTCGTTGGCGTATGCTAAGGGGGCTGAGGAGCTGGAGTCCCGCTCGACGCTGTTTGTCCAGAGATAAGTGCAGTGTTCCCTACGACCCGTACATTCCAGAGGCTAAGAAAATAGACTGAGGCTAGGTTTCGTACCCGCGTTCCCGCTTTACCGTTGACTAGGTTTTCTTTATAAAGTTTAATAAATTTGTAATTTGTTGAATATTTTTTTTATTTATCTCTTAGTTTTTTAGAGTGCCGTACCCAAAGGGTAAAAACGGGACCCTATTACTAAGACTTCGTTGTCTGTCCGTCTGTCTGTCCGTCTGTCTGTCTCCAGGCTGTATCTCAAGAACCGCTATAGCTAGTCTTCTGAAATTTTCACAGATTGTGTATATCTGTTGCCGCTATAACAACAAATACTGAAAACAAAATAGAATTAATATTTAAGGGGGGCTCCCATACAACTAACGTGATTTTTCGGCCTTTTTCGCTCTATATCAATAATGGCAAGAGGTAGGCACTTGAATTTTTCACACATTCTTTTGTTATATTATGTGTAATTTAATATTTAATAATAATAATAATAAAATAAATTATAAACAAAAAACTCTTTGAAAAAAAAAGCTTTTATTTAAATAGTCTAAAAAGAAAAAAATAAATTTCTCCTTAAAATTTTTAACTATTAAGTTATAATCCTTAATATATTATACAATTTGCATGACAATAAAAGCTTGTCGCGACTCGCGAGACTTAACAATCTATCAGTACTTGATAAATTTATTAAAAATATACCTAATATCAATTTACTCAGTTAAATTGGTACTTAATAGTTTATCTACAAATCACGCGACAAGCTTTTATTATCATGCAAATTGTATAATATATTGAGGATTATAACTTAATAGTTAAAAATTTTAAGGAGAAATTTATTTTTTTCTTTTTAGACTATTTAAATAAAAGCTTTTTTTCAAAAAGTTTTTTGTTTATAATTTATTTTTTGTTTTAGTTATCTCTGGCTAGATTCCTTAGTCTGTTTGATAGTAATTTGTTTTGTTTCAAGAATTTGTTAAAATCTGATTGACATAAGTCCTTAAGAAATCGTACTCGACTTTGACCATTGAAAAATCTATATTTAGCGAGTTGTTATATTCCGTTTATTTCTGCATGACTAAAAAGTTAAATTTCATTTAACAAAAGTAACCGGATTCAACCGGGCATTTTCTGAAACCCAGGTGGATTTGACTTGATGTCACGTCACGTCATTTCACGTCACGTCACGTGACGTCACGTAAAGTCACGACACGAAACTACACGACACGACTTGACTATTAATTTTCAATTTACTCTCAATGAGACCTTTTATTTGATACCCATATGGCAGAAGTGCTTTAAAAATAACTATTCCCCTATCTTGGATGAGCCGCCATATTGTATGTAGAGTGACATTACATTCGTTTCCGAGTTACACTCAATGAGCCCTTTCATTTGATATCCATACTGCAGAAGTGCATTAAAAATAACTATTCCCGTATCTTGGATGAACCGCCATATTGGATGTAAAATGACATTACATTCGTTTTCGAGTTACTCTCGATGTGCCCTTTCATTTGATACCCATATTGCAGAAGTGCATTAAAAATAACTATTTCCCTATCTTGGATGAGCCGCCATATTGGATGTAGAATGACATTACATTCGTTTTCGAGTTACTCTCAAAAAGCCCTTTTATTTAATATCCATATTGTAGGACTGCATAGAAAATAACTATTTCGCCATCTTGGATGGTCGGCCATATTGGATTCAGAGTGATGTCACATACCATATCGTGCATTGTCATCCAAACTAAATGTGTATGCAAAATTTCAGCTCAATCGGTTAGCTCAATCGGTTAGCTCAATCTACTTCAAAATTGAGTTCCAAAATTCCACCGTAACATACATACTTACATACATACAAAATAAAAAAGGGGCTCCCATACAAAAAACACAATTTTTAGCCTATTTTGGCTCTGTATCGGTACGGAACCCTTCGTGCGCGAGTCCGACTCGCACTTGGCCGATTTTTTCTAAATTTATTGTCCCTGTCCGGGCACAGGTGACAATGAGTAGTCAGAATAGTGTGGAATAGTGGTGTAATTTAACCCCTGAATAATATAAAGATCCACACTGTAAATATAACATTTTATATACACTATGTTGCCCGCAATTCCCTTGTGCCAAATTTCGTTTATTATTCGGTAATCATACATTTTTTGGAGATAGAAACTATCTTATGTCTTTTTCCTAGACTCAAAATATCTCTGTACCATATCAAAATAAGTTCAGCACCCTAAAAATGAAGAGGAAGTAGATAGACAAACTTCTGCATTTATATGATAAATGCAAAAGCATAGATTTAAAAAGCATAGATTTTGTCTGATCTGTAGACCAACAGACATTATTATACAGTGTCTACAATGTTTTATATGATAGAAAAATATCTTGTTTTATGTTGCTTCACAAATAAGTTACATACAATCCAAGTGCCTTGAGATCCCTCGGAGAGCAATGTCGTAGGATGTACAGAAGCACGTCATCCGATAGATCCAACAGACTTATTTGTGGGACTGGACTCTCTGGGTCTGACTTCTGCAGCGGATCTGTAATTAAAATTTATAATAGTGATGAATTTTATTTTATTTTATTTTAAGCTTTTTATTATCCCATAATACAGGTTTTTTCCATTTATTTACTTTTTTTTCTTCTAATATAATAGTGATGAAATTAATGCAGTCCAATTATGATTAAATGTAAAAGTAACCTTAACATAGTAGTAATAGCATTTCATCAGATTCTTCTGACTTGGAAGATGTAGTGGTGTCGGATGGCTGATGGCGCGAGCGATGGTCGTGGGATGGCGTCGGTGTCGGTTTGTCGGCCGCACATCAAAGGGAATGGGCCAGCAATAGCGGTACGCATCTACACCCATACCACAGTCTGCGCTCGAATGCGGTCGAGTGAGGACGTCGTATGTCAATTTACGAATTTCATTCAAAATGACGTGTACGTGGTCTCATAATCTTATACATACAAAATTCTCGTGTCACAATGTTAATTACCTTACTCCTCCGAAAAGGCTTTATTGATTTTTACCTTTTATATGCATATTCAGTACATCTGAGAATCGGCTACTATAGCTATTTTTTAGATTGATACTAGAAATAATTTATATGGCAAAGCAATATTTGCCGGGTCAGCTACTCTAATCTAATATATAAAAATAAGTCGGGTTTTCCTTCCTGACGCTATAACTCCAGAACGCACAAACCGATTTCCACGTTTTTGCATTCGTTGGAAAGGTCTCGGGCTATGAGAGGTTTATAGAAAAAAAAAAATCACAAAAGAACTTCAAGAGAAAAGCAGGAAAACAGGCAAAACAATGTTTGCCGGGACAGCTAGTATGTATATAAAATTCTCGTGTCACAGTATTTGTGCACGAACTCCTCCAAAATGGCTCAACCGATTTTAATGAAATTTTGTATGTACTATCAGAGAAGTTGATTCCTAGGCAGATGGGGGACCAACATAGTTTGGTCGCGTTACGTCAAACCCAGCCGACAGATCACAATTAACATTGAATTGACAAATGACGTTGGTCTGTCAACTGCCTAGGAATCAATTTCCTCGATGGTACATTCCTTGGACCTGAGAATAGGTTTTTATCTTCTTTTTATATTGATACTAGAAATAAAATTTTGAATATTGTATGTGCTTTTATATATATATATGCCAGAGCGGCTAATGCTTCCATGTCCATCTTGAAAGTCATTTAGATCACAAGTGAACGTGGCCATCGTGTAGATGCGTTGCAAGTGCAACCATTGTATATCCATCACATGGGCCATTTGATGGGCCAGCGATGGTCCATCGTGTAGAGGAGTAATAACATAAAATAGTAAACAAAGAAAAAATCATCTTACAATTTTCTCTTACAAAAAATTATATTGATTGTGAATAGCATCAAGGTTGCATGATCTGCAAATGTGTCTTCTACTTCTACCCTCTTACTAACAAAATGTTTATGTTGTATATAAGCGGCCCCTAGACAAGCAATTTTACTGTGCAATATCACATATTGCGTAATATTATTGACCGTCTAGGGTTGATATTGAATATTGCACACCTTCAATCTAATTGTCAAATAAACTGTTCAATAAGATTGAAGTGTGATATTGCACAATACAATTGATTGTCTAGAACCAGCTAACTATTCAAGGTCCGCTGAATTTAAACATTATGTGACATTTTCTAATATTATACCAGACAAAGGTAAAAAAAATATATTATTTAAGCTACCTACTGTGTTAATGTTATTTAATTGGTAAGGGGGCTAAAGCTTGAAGAGCTGACAGGCTACAATAAATATAGGTCTACCAGAATCTGATGGCAAAAAGTGAGAAAATAAATTGACTCTAGCAATACCGGGGTAATAATAATAATAATAATAAACGCATGCAGGGCAGCTTGTGCCCGCAGGGCAGCTTGTGGCGAGCTGTTGGGGAGTAGCGACCCCACGTACCCGAGTGCTCCCAGGGAAGCCCCTGTTCTACATCTCCGGCTTGCCTTCACTGGCTGGCCGGAGTGAACACTGATGGAGAATCAGGCCCTACCTCTGCCTTGCCTTAACCGGCCGGTCAGAGTGGAATCGCGAGAGCTTCGGCTCGGAGGGAGGATGTGAAGCGTAAGTGGCGAGTGGGCGACGTGATGGGACCCTCTGAGGGTGCAAATGCTCGGCGTTTAAAGTCCAACGACACCTCTCCTGCCTCAAGCCGCTCTGTCAATGTTGCCGCCTCGGTGCACCGTGCATGCAACCATTTTGTGGGGCCCATTCAAAGAGTTGGCAAGTCACCGTCTGCCAACTTTATGATGCATGTTTCCGCGTTGTATCGGCAGACGCCATAGTCCTTCCATAGTCCCAGTTACCCAGTCCACTAGCACCTCACCCCCATAGCCCGGTATCATTTCTAATATCCATTCCCTGTAATAGTCCTACACTGGCCGCTGGCTCTCCTTGGTCGTACTCCCATAGTGCGGACAGGGAAAGTCGCCGGCTAGTGTCACATTACATCTAGATTAAAACTGTGTAACGGGCCTCTACGTGTTGGCTTCGGCCCCACGCATGCCTTCCAAATGTCCGGGATTTAATTGCCCGTAAGCAAGGAATACCTTACACAAACATAATAATAATAATAATAAACTCTTTATTTGCACTTCAAAAAAAGAAAAATACAAAATAAAAAGAAACATTGTTAGGAAGTAGGGGTAATTATATTAAAATAAAAGGTGTTAGGGGTAATTGGAATAAAACATTTTGATCCTTTATTTTTCTTATAGCAGCTGATTCTGTGTGTTAAACATGCAAATATAAAAATTTATCCAATGATCAAGTATATTTTTTGAAAATCTGCTGTCAAAAATTGCCATCAGATTCTGGTAGACCTATAATTTTGTTTTGGCCTTAGCATCAGTCATTACTCATTGTAGTAACTGTTAAAAAAAAATTACAAGAGCTGTGGCACCAGTGGTAAAAATTTATTACCATAACTGTAGCACTTACAGTGGGTAATTTATACTGTAGCTACGGTGCCACAGCTCCTGTAGCTAGATTTTATTAGCCACATAGTATGTAAGTAGGGTGCATGCAATGGTCCTTACAATCATAAAAAGTAAATAGAACATACCGTCCTGTACGCAGCCGCTGTCGTCGAGAACATCGCAATCGACTTGCATTGAGCCCATTTTACGAATCAAACAATAAATATTCGCCACAAGCCCCAACACTGCACCTATTTTTACGACCCTACACAAATTTTACAACAAAGGACTCCAACATAGCGTTGCTTACAAAGTTGCAACGAATCCCAGTCAAAACTTGGACGGCATCCAAGTTACAACTTAAGACAACCGCATCACGATTTTCACAAAATTGAATTTTATAGAATACTTATTGATAGTTTGAAGCCGTTTAAGCGTACCTAGGCAAACGTAGGATTTAGGAATCGAAATAGGTGGCAGTTTATTTTGCAATGAAAAATATTTTCGTAAGGCAGCACCACAGGGCAGCAGATAATTTATGAGATATATGCACAGATTAGTAGTATACACTATATAATATGACTATGACATTATTTAATTTGATTGTCAAACAGTTTTCTTTTTAGTAACTAGATGGCGTATGGGTAGACAACTATCGGTAATAGGTAGCTACAAAACTGGGCAAAACAATGTAAAACTTGATACATTTCAATTTGAAAAAGACGCAATAATATTCCAACGAATAGGATAGTAAAGTTATTATAACGACTTTTTAGTTAAAACTCACGGAACAAATAGCCCTATTTACCGTTATTCACACCAAATGTCAATTCTTGGCGGGAATTTGAAAAAGCGCGTGTTAAGAAGGTCACATATAGTTTTGAACTATTGTCTATTATTCTAATGTATCCCAGCAACCTGTTATTATTGTAATTGTCAATAGACTCGAATAAATAAAACGATATTAGTAAGCAGAAATAAGTTCCTCCTTTATTCTTGATATCTTAAAGTGGTAGCAGAGAAGAAATAATAATGGAACAAGCATTAAATGCGAGCAAAATTCAAATTGGAAAATTAGATTCCAAAAATTACAAAACATGGAGGTTCAAAATTTTCATTGTCCTCAAAGCATTGCCGGGAGGCTTAGATATTCTCGAAGGTAAGAAGATAAGACCATCCTTGGCGCTTACGGCAACTAGCGATGAAAAGGCTAGATATGAAAAAGAACTTCAAAGTTTTGAAAATTTGAACAGCGCCATTTTAATTCTGCTAACGACGAACATGTCCGATGATATTTTGCAAAATTTTCTGCGATTTGATGCTGCTAAAGACATGTGGGATGAACTTGAGCGCGTCTATGGAGGTACGTGTGTAGATAAGACATACGACTTATGCCTGAAATTCTTTAGCTACAAAAAAGACCCAGATCATGACATAATTACACATGTGTCAATTTTAAAGAACATCTGGAGCGAACTGTGTTTAGAACTACAGAACGAGGCGAAATTACCAGAAATTCTCCTTGTATGTAAAATATTAGATACATTACCTCCTGAATATCTTGGATTTAGGGCCAGTTGGCTATTGATTTCAAAGAAGGAACGCTCAGTCGAGAACCTGACAAGTCAGTTATGCGCACATGAGAGAGTGTTGCGTCAGACAGACACGCAAGTTACTGACGACACAACTGCAGAAGCATTGTATGCGAAAACCAAGAGGGGTAATAAGAAAAAGAATAATTTCAAAGAGCTCAAATGCAACTACTGCAAGGATAAGGGTCACAGGGTAAAAACCTGCAAGCGGTGGATCCAGGATGGAAAACCTCCGAAACCTCCCAAGGAATCCAAGACCGCAGAGGTAATGACAATACAGCCAGATTTTGGTGACAGGAAGGACTTAAATTGGTACGTTGACAATGGGGCGACCAGTCACGTGACCAATCGGAGTGACTTCTTCCAGACCTTTCAATATTTCAAGAGCCGTCAAGTAGTGACTGGCGCGAATGGCCAATGTAATGAAGCCCTGGGCATCGGAAATATTCTCGCAGAGGCTGATGTAAGCGGTAAACCAGTATCAATATTGATGAAAAATGTATGGTACGTACCCAGCATTAGCAAGAATTTATTCTCAGTCCTCGCCACCCATGATATTTCGGACAAAAGCGTTTTTGAGTCTACCACACAAAAATGTACAATAAAGATTGATGGACAGATGAAACTGATTGGTACTCGCAGCAAGTTTGGAGGACTGTTTAAACTAAATTTAAGATGTCTACAACCAACTGTACGAGTTAATCATGTGTCTACAACCTCTAATCTGTTACAGCTATATCACGAAAGATTTGGACATCAAAATAAGAGTCACGTTAAGAAAGTGATAGAGAAGGAATTTGCCATAAAAGTACCAGCAACTAAAGAACTCTGTGAAGGGTGCATCTATGGAAAATCCCACTGTCTAAAGTTTGAGACCAGAGATAAAGCTACAAAACCCGGAGAACTGGTATATGCAGACGTATGTGGTCCCTTTCCATATTCTATCACAAACTTACAATACTTTGTCCTGTTCAAAGATGCATATACGAGGTACAGATTTGAATATTTTATAAGACAGAAAGCTGAAGTACACGCAAAGTTGCTACTCATGCTCGCTGAAGTCAAAGCATCTGGAGTTGTTATTAAAGAACTGCTGAGCGACAATGGCGGAGAGTTTGTCAATGCGAAAGTTCAAGCTACTCTCAAGAAGGAAGGAATTGTACAACGTTTGACTATGCCCTACACGTCACAACAGAACCCAACTGAAAGGGACAACAGGACCGTTGTGGAAATGGCACGAAGTCTAATGTATGCACATGCTGAAATTCCTCCTGCATTATGGGCTGAAATGGTATCTGCAGCAGTGTATATTTTAAACAGGACAGGTCCTACCACTGTAGATAATAAATCACCGTATGAGCTATGGCACCAGAAGAAGCCCAGAATACACCACTTAAGAATAATAGGATCCAATTGTTATCCACATGTTCCGAAACAAAGACGAAAGAAGTTAGATAAGAAGGCACAGAAGGGAATACTTATCGGCTATGATGCTGATGATGGCTACCGTATATGGGACAGCAGCTCCTTCAAATTGATTCGTTCGAGAGATGTAATTTTTGATGAGAATCCTCTAATCGGTCATCCAGAAGAATCTGACGAGCCCATAGCCACACCGAACAGTACTGCTGATAAAAGACCCGACACTACATTTGACTTCGTCATACCTCGTGAAATTGAAAGTTTCAAACCGGCCGTCATAGAAAACCAGCAGCCATCGACAAGCCACGATGAAGGTATAGCATCACCCTCTTAGCAAGTTGAGAATGCTGCTGAACCATCGTGTGCAGAGAATGGAGCTGCTTTTGAAGATGACATGGCTGTGGCAGAACAGACATTTCTTGAGACGGAACAATCCTTTGATGACCCACTCTTCGAGGAAGATGTTCACGATGACATCGAAGCAGATCATGAAGTCAACGATGCAAGTGAGACAAGGGCAGACACCCCACTGACTGCATCTGAGGTTGAAGCTGAAGGTAGGATGACGCTAAGAGAGCGATCAAATCTTAAGCAACCGGCCAAATATAAAGACTTTGTCTGCATCGTTTGTATGAATTCGATTAACGATGAACAACTAATAGAGCCGAACACATTTAAGGAAGCAATGACATGTAAGGATTCAAATGAGTGGAAAAAGGCAATGGATAATGAGATTAATTCTCTAAAAGAAAATGAGACATGGGAGATGGTAGATTTACCTAAAGGCAGAAAAGCAATCTCAAGCAAGTGGATTTTTAAAATCAAGACGAATCCAGATGGGTCAATTGATAAATATAAAGCCCGACTTGTAATTAGAGGTTTTTCGCAGAAAAAGGGTTTGGATTATTATGAAACCTTCAGCCCTGTTGCGAAAACAAGCACCATAAGATTAGTAATGCACTAAGTGTAGCTGCACAAGAAAACCTGTCTCTATCCCAGTTCGATGTCTCAACCGCCTTTCTGTATGGCACATTAAAAGAGGAGATTTATATGAGGCCTCCTGAAGGATACTCAAACAATGATGGTAAGGTTTGCAAGCTTAAACGGAGCCTTTATGGACTTAAACAAGCTCCGCGATGCTGGAACTCCACCATTACTGAACACATCCTCAAACTTGGTTTCAAACAGAGTCAGAGCGACCCCTGCTTGTTTAAAAGAGGAGAGGGAAAGAGAAAGCTACTGATAGCGTTGTACGTTGATGATGGATTAATAGCGTCAGCGAGTTCAATAGAAACTGAGGTGTTTCTGAACGAAATGCGGCAAAGATTTAAAATCACGACGAGTAACGGTTCTTATTTTTTAGGTTTAGAAATAAGCCGAAAGTCAGATGGCTCAATCAAAATTGATCAGAAAAGTTACGCAAAGAAGCTTTTACAACGGTTTGGAATGCAGGATTGCAAAGCCGCAGTAACCCCGATCGTAAAAGACAGCGTACCAGCTTCAAAAGATCAAAATGATTATCATGACTTTCCATATAGACAAGTAGTTGGAGCACTCTCATACTTGATGGTTGGCACTAGACCAGACATTGCCTATGCGGTTGGAATAGTGTCACGCAAGCTAGATAGCCCAACACCAGAAGACGTAGCGAGAGTAAAGCGAATCCTACGCTATGTTAAAGGCACCATAGAGTACGGTATCACGTACAAGTCTTCCACTGCGGGCCAAGGCATAGAATGCTACAGTGATGCTGATCACGGTGGTGATGAATCAACTGGACGCTCCACCAGCGGCATGATTTGCCTCAACGCCAATGGTGCTATAGGATGGCAAAGTAAACGTCAGACTACTGTCGCTATATCGTCTACAGAGGCAGAAATAATAGCAGCTAGCGAAGCCGCCAGAGAGATTATTTGGCTTAAACGGATTGTCAAATTTATGCAGGCTAACACTCTGGTACAGAGCACGCCACTGTACATAGATAATGAATCCGCCATAAGATTGGCTTATGATCCACCTTATGAAACGCACCAGCGTACAAAGCACATAAAGCTGAGACATTTTTTCATAAGGCAGTGTGTCCTAGAAAAGGATATAAGAGTTGAGAAGGTTGATACAAAAGATCAACTAGCAGACTTTTTGACTAAGCCGCTATGCAAGCCGAGGCTTTCGGAGCTGTGTAACACAGATTAGTAGTATATATTGTAGACACAGATTAGTACTATATATTGTAGACTGTGTAAGCTAGCTGGAATATACAGATAACGAACAGTTGCTTCAGAGGAGAGGGAATGTTAAGAAGGTCACATATAGTTTTGAACTATTGTCTATTATTCTAGTGTATCCCAGCAACTGTTATTATTGTAATTGTCAATAGACTCGAATAAATAAAACGATTGTCGTAAGCAGAAATAAGTTCCTCCTTTATTCTTGATATCTTAAAGGCGAGGAGGCGCGGGGCAGTTTTCGGCACATTGCACAGTGCACTCGTCATGCCTCTACATCGGCGGATTGTCGTGACTCGTGGCGGCATTTCCACTGAGACCATGAATCAACCATGAATAGAGTCATAGAGTGGTCAGGTAGAACTCTCGTTGTTGATAAATTCTATAATAGACCTCTTTTACCTATGTTTTACCTATAAATGTTAAATGCTTTTGGTAATACAATTTTGACCAACTAATTACTATTAGTTAACAGTTAATACTATTATAAAATATACATCTCAGACTTAAGTTAAGTATATCATAGAGAAATTATTTTCCTTAGTGTATGGTTCTATACACTGTTATATTTAGGTACAAATAATTAATATAAAAATTTGATTTCTACAATATAATATATATTTAATATTACAGTATTAAAGATTTGAATGACGATTTTCCATAAGAACTCTGAACATCTACCATGTTAATTATAAAGTCTCGAGGATGCAGCGACGATTTATAATTAATGGTTAAACAAACTTACCTTAAGTGAAGTTTGACCATAATTATGAGAGTCGCTGCATCCGAAGAGACTTTATTACCCTCCCACCCAAAAACCCTAGAATGTCTTTGGAAAATCGAAATTTATTTAATTGTACCTTCTCTAAAAAGAATGAGGACCGATCTGCAGTGAACCTCCGAGGTAAACTGGTGGGGAGAAACCAGTGGTGGTGGGGTAAAAATCCCGCCCCGGAAATGGCGCCATTGCCGCGCCACCTATTTTATTTTTTCAGGAAGCTCTGAAAAGTGTTCGATGCCCGAAGCTAGGGGCGGACTACCAAGTTAATTATAAAGTCTCTTCGGATGCAGCGACTCTCATAATTATGGTCAAACTTCACTTAAGGTATGTTTGTTTAACTATTAATTATCCATTTAGCTTACAAAAATACCGATTGAAAAGCCCAAAAAACGTTGTTCAAAACTTACATATTTAATGTCAAATCCACGTGTTTGAGGCATTCTTTGGCCATTCTTATAGTTTATTATTTAGCGGAACCGCAAAACTCAACAATATCTAGCATAAAATGTTCACTAAAAACCTTTATTAGCACTTTTATTACATGAAATATGCAGACCGACCCCTTTGTTATGTCCTGGTAAGTAGGACATAACATTACACGCTTTTGACTCATATACACCGATTTAAGGCTCTCTCCTATAGTCTATCTCAATGGTGAGATATAATATACTGTAATCTGTGATCGTCAGTCGAACCGTGAATCGTGATACGTAGTATCGTTAGCATTCTATATAGTTTGTGGTAGTATCTCTTATTAGTCTGTGGTGTCAAGATGGTGTCAAGAGTTTAAAATTTTCAATGTTTAAAGAAGATACATATTTTGAAGGATATAAACAAGATATAAACTACGTCAATAATTTTCATAAGTGCTCAAAGAGGATATAAACTACGTTACACAAGTGCTAACGAAGACGGTCACTGTTTAAAACTATTACCATTAAGACCAGTCTTCGTTGCTTAAAATTTCTTTAGATACTGTTAGAATGAGCTGTTCCGCCGTATATTGCTCTTCAAGGACGACAAATAAAGGTCATAAAAACCCGGAATTATCATTTCATGTGTAAGTAATAAAAATTATACAAATTATGCACACTCAAAAAACTATTTGTAAGTAGGTATGATTTTGTTGCCATGCATGGAAAAAATTCAAAATCATAGAGCCCAAACTACAGCGAATTCTATGATTTACACCAGAGGTTCCCAAACTCTTTTGTTTTATAAACCACTTTTAAAATTTTGCTCGATCCGGTGGACCCCCCTAAATCTTCTTTATGAATATTAGATCTATTGTAGACATGCAAAAACAAACTCTAAGCCTTTAAATATTATGTTGCGATTAAGCTTAGAGGTCAATACACACATAACATAAGGTATTTATGGAATTCAAGCAAGCATTTTAGTTTTTTACTATAGAAATAAAATACATTTTCATGCACCCCCAGCTCACGATTGTGGACCCCCAGTATTTGCCACGCACATCATAGACCCCCGTCGAGTTTCCTGTGAACCCCTGGGGGTCCACCTGGAACACTTTCGGAATGACTGAATTACACTAATAAATCTTAGAAACAGACGGGAAAATTTTCTTAACACAAACGTAATCACGATCAAAAGTTTTTAGTGAATAGTTTGTAAGATTTCACTTCACAAATGTTTCGAATTTAGACTATTCTGGGTAATTGTTTAGTTTTAGTAAAACTAAACATTTACACTAAATGGTCAAGCTGTTGGAACTTATACAAACTACTCATGAAAAAAAGTCTATCACTATTATGTTCATTGTTCGTATTTTGAAAAGTTATTTTACAGTATACTAGAGATTGCCCAATGGTCGAAATTTGACCTCAAATAAAAATTAAATTATAAGTTTAAAATTTCCACGCTTTTCTATTGATATTCTATTGTCAAAATATTGACTTTATTATTTTTTAGACATAATTCCTGCGACAGTCTCAGATAGGGCATCGAGACCGGGTTTTCCCGAAACCCGAAAACCCGGGTTTCAAAAATGGAAGCCGGGTTTTTCGAGCTTTTCGGGTTTTTCGTTTTTTTGATAATTATTAAAGGCAAGACCTGATTTAAGGTATTTATAACAAACTAACATACACATTCTTTATTTTTATAATATAAGTATAGGTTTAATTATTTCTATTGGTCATAATTAAACAAAATATAATATTTTAAAGTACCTGAAAGTTTCGTTTCAAGAGCATTAAAGACTAATTGTCACAAAAATATTTATTAATAATAATATTTTGAAAATCCTACCAAAACTATTCAATGTAAAAAAGCCAAGTCTCTTCAAACAATCTATCCATCGCAAAAAGTTTTCAAATTTCATAGTCTTGTTAAACTTATTTTATAGTTTTCATCAACATTCAGTGATTGACCACAGTTTTCTTTATTATGTGATCAAAGGCTTCCAAAATAAAGTGTGGACAGCTTCAAAGGGTTCTAAGTCTGCTGAAAGTACCGTAGACTTTTGATGATGGGCAAGTCACTAGTTAGTGACAAAACGTTGGAACTTGTATGGACCATTGCTGATAAAATACACCCATCAACAAAGTCTTAGGGATATTTGTATTTTTGGAATATCTAAAAACCTGTCAGGAATTTTTGAAGGCAGTGTGTATGGAACAATGATAGCTTATTTTTTGGTATTTAATAAAACATATTATTAAAACACATTTCCGAATTTTATCGTTTCTAAAACAATCATATATCTATGATTGTTTTAGAAACGATAAAATTAGGTATTCTACAGTCATAAAAAATCAATGATAAGTCAACAAATCTTTATGTCGTTTTATAAACTGAAGTTTTCATTTGAATGAGATATTTTTATTGCTGATTGTCAAATAAATAGTAATAATTTATACTGATCGATGTTTGGCATACAGTATTTTTATTAAAAAATATTTTTTGTGCCCTGCTGCGGTATGACGCCCAGTCTTTTTTGCAATTTAAAGTCATTATTTTCAGTCGTCTAACTTACTAAAAACCTTAAAAGAGATTTTTATTTGTCGTCATGCTTTTTTTCATTATTTGTTATATTCACAATATAAAAAATAACGACAATATTAAGACAATGCAATCAGTAAAAAGGTTCCAAGAGAGCCCCTAGAAACTGACAAAACCATGCAGAGGAGTTTCCATCAAGTACGATGTGAAACCATTTTGTATTCCAGTATTGCAGTCTGGCAAATGCGGCAGATTGCTTTTCATTGCTTGAGAGAATGATGTTGGTAACACATAATAGGACGAATGATGGCTTTCCTTAGCCGTCCGTGGATGTCATACTCACTGCGGAATTATTAAAACACGTGATTTTAGTGAACCCAGATGAAATATAAGCCGAGTTTTTATCAGCACCAGCGCCAGAGACAATTTCTTGTGTGTAACACCATGCCACCATGGTTAATTTTCCAAACTCATTAAAAGCAACTTTCCGCATTTGCCACGTGGTCTGTTCTGATCAATTACATGGTTATCTGACATGAATTCTGTCTATTGTGACTAGAACTAATAACTACAAAAAGCTTTGAGGTGTAGTGTAATGTAAGATTTTTCAGTAATGTAAGATTTTCCAGTAAGTTAGATGACAGCGAAAAGTTACCTTAAATTGCAAAGAACATTCGGCTTCATACCATAGCAAGGCAGACAAAAGGCAATTTCAGGTAAAAACTAGGCACAAAAATTTTAATTACAGTGTGGGATAAACGTGGCCGCCACAAAGGAAGATCTTCCGACCGAGCGAGGTGGTATGCGCGGTCAGGCCGGAGCCCACGTGATACATTTCAGCTGTCGTATATATACTGACGCGCTCAGAAAACTTCGATAGCGCGATGCAGGAATGTTAGGCGAATTGTGGGTACCGCAGACCGCTACAACAGGTATAAAGTTTGCCAACATCAATTAGGACTAAATGATTATTAATAATTTGACAATCAGCAATAAAAATGTAAAAGATTAAATAAAGATTTGTTGGCATACGTTTTATATTTAAGGTTATTCTTCCATTTAATGTCTTCAAAAATTCTGGATACATTTTTATATATTTCATAAAATACAAATACATTAAATAATAATTTGGAGGTGAAGCTTGTTGTAATACTTAATCTTGGCCCGAAAATTTTAATCCCTAGCTTTGATAAGATCCAAAATATAGGAGAGGTAAAATAGTCGCATCGATAAAAGTATGATGCGGCCGTGCTAGCTTACTCAAGAATTGGTTGGGCACTGCTGCGACCCCAGACAATGGTATTTAAATAGTATTTTACTGGATAGGTGATGGCAATCGCAGAAAATCATGTGTAAAGTATTTTCGCATTGTTAATTTTTGAATTGTTAAAAAACCCGAAAGAACCCGAAAAAACCGGGTACCCGGTTTTCATCAAACAAAAAACCCGAAACCCGGGTTTTGAAAATTGGGTCCGGGTTTCGATGCCCTAGTCTCAGATTAATAAAGTCAAACAATTACAGACTACCGTGTAAAGAAGCGCTTACACGGGCAATAATTACGGCAATAATTGCTCGGCGACACAAATGGAGCGATCTGGAGCAATTAGTGGAGCAATATGGAGCAATTTATTTCATATCTCTCAATGTCATATCGCTCAAATATTCGATGGCCACATCCAATGAGTTTCTAAAATACTAGAGTAGCAACGTCTAAAGCTGGGAACAAATTATCGGACGAATGTCCGCGGACGTTTTCATTGGATGCGGCTTGTTTCTATCTGATCAATACAAAATACACTAAACTGTGCACATTGTCTGACATAAGTCGCGGACGCGACCTTGAGCGTTCGGACGTCTGAACAGAATCTGGCTGGCCGGATGTTTTTGCATCTGCGGACGTCTGCCATTGACAATAGGTTAGGTCTTTGACGTCCGCGGATGAACCGTGCACATTATTAAGCCGCATCCATCAGCCGCGACTTATGGATGCGTCCGATAATTTGTTTCTAGCTTTACAAACGATAGTTACAAACTACACTTGATAGTTCCAAAGACGAAGTCCTTATGTCATTATGTAAGTCATATATGCCTGCAGGCATATTTGACTTACAAGGGGGCAAACGAGCAAACGGGTCACCTGATGGAAAGCAACTTCCGTCGCCCATGGACACGCCGTAAACTGCTAATCTAGTTACGTTAGTATACATAGAATATCATTGGCCACATCACTCAATATTGTATTGCGCAATATTGCTGCTTGTTGCCGTAAATTGCTTGATGTAGTCGTGACGTCAAAGTTGACGAGAATTGACTGGAGTTGAGCAATTTTAGTTGCCCATATAAGCGCACAATAATAATTGTCTAGATTCAATAAAAAAAACTAAGTAAATCTTTTTTCAATTTGACAAAAGACTTCAACCATAAATAAAAAAGTACAATTCGTGTGTATAGGCTTGTCAATCAAAATCTCCTAGTGTGTGTGTTATAACTTTTAGTGTGTGTAATGTTTTAAAAAATGTATGATAAAAGCATTATTTCAAAATAATATTAGCTCAATGCACTCCTTCACCTATAACTGTGCACTATCACCTACGTTTCCGCCTTTTTCGTCAAAAGGGATCCAAAGTTTTTCGCTCTCGTATTAATAATAGGTTGGGGAAAAAGTCTTTTCGCATTATAGTATACAGTAGGAACTTGTCATAAAATCTCTTGGGCTATACCAATTGTATCTGTCTGATTTTGGTATCATTAAAAAGATTTAATTTTACAGAAGACAATTCCAAATACAAATTAGGTACTTAAATGAGATTATCATTTGTTTTTCTTATTGTTAAAATGAGTGATTCTAATGAAAAAATTCGATAAACGTAGGCACAGTATTACAATATTTACCCTACACTCTACCTACACTAGTGAAACGTCCTTGATGTCGCACGATGCCGCCACCGCGCCGGCGCGGTGTAGGTACCAAGCAGATATGCCAGGGTTGCCAC
Organism: Cyaniris semiargus; assembly: GCA_905187585.1. Taxonomy (NCBI): domain Eukaryota; kingdom Metazoa; phylum Arthropoda; class Insecta; order Lepidoptera; family Lycaenidae; genus Cyaniris; species Cyaniris semiargus. Next base: position 11,112,964 of record LR994567.1, read on the forward strand.
GAAACGGGAAATAAAATAAAAATAAAATATTGTGCTTGTAATGTTATCATTTAATCAGCATTTTATATTATGTATTTACATAATATGTCGTACTGCCAGATATTTACGTGAAACTATATTTTTTAGATTATTGCTCGTATCGTTTCAATCAGGTCTTTAGCAAGCTTATATCCAGGATTAGCGCCTGGAAAGCAATATGCATATCCAATAATTAATCACGCAATTGGTAGGTACGGTAGGCCACACATCAGGTGGAAGCACTTCAAAACTCGCTCTTATTACGTGCGCGGTAAGGGCGATCCAAAGGTCAAAATGTTACACTTGATGTATGGCCCTGTCGCGTGTACCTAGTTAGATCTAACTACCTACTGATTTATATTGAAATACATTTTTCAGGGTTCCGTATGCAAAGGGCAAAACATAATATAACCTCCTCCTTTTTGGAAGTCGGTTAAAAACGGGACCCTATTATGTACTAAGGCTCCGCTGTCTGTCCGTCATTTTCACAGAAATCATCAAAATCCTTCAGTAGTTTCAGAGATTAGCGTGTACATACAAATTACAAACAGACGTACTTACAGACAATTAGACAGACACCAATCCAAAAGATGATCGGATTGTATTCTATTGGTGTTTTTGCATTGCCCTTAATAAATTTTACGTAAATAATATATTCCATCTACACACACTTTTTTACCTACTGTTTTATTATTTTATCTACTTAATGGATAGTACGAAACCCTTCATGCGCGAGTCCGCCTCGCACTTGGCCTTATGTCTACTATAATCCTACTAATATTATAAAGGCGAAAGTTTGGATGTATGTATGTATAGCTTGGCAAAGAAGAGTCTGATGCGGTGACAGCTGGAACTAAGAGTTTTTATTTATGACAACACTACATTACTTGTCAACTCTAGTATATATTGTGTCAAAAGCGAAGCGTAGGGTTGCCTGTATTTAAAGAAAAGCGCCCTCATTTAATCCACACTCTTCTTTGCCAAGCTGTATGTATGTATGGATGTATGGATGTTTGTTACTCTTTCACGCAAAAACTACTGAACGGATTTTAATGAAACTTTACAATAATATAGCTTCTATACTTCTACAATTTTAACCGACTTTCAAAATGGAAGAGGTGTTATGTTCGTTTTTTTCGATTACTCCGCCGTTTGTGAACCGATTTTCAAAATTTTTCTTTTGGTGTATAGGTTATCATCCTAATTTGGTAGCATATTCATAAAAGTGGTGACCTGATGAAGGGATCCATAAGAAATCGAGGGAACTCTTCAAAATTTATATGGAAACATGTGGTGACTTCGGTTTCGTGAGCAGTATTCTAAGCAAATGCTACCAACAAGCAAGATTTTGCACCAAGGTATACCATGGTTTGGAAGGTGCTGAGAGAACTCCTGACTCTATATAGATACAAGTTTGGGAGTTTCGACGTTGTTTTAAGAACGGAAAGCATATGCTACTATGCAAATTACATTCATCATCATCATCATCACTACCATAAACCATTATAGAACCATGTATCGTCCCGTTTTGACCCTATTATTGGTACTTTCATAGTCTTTATTAATATATCACTTAAACCGCGGGTAACACCGCGGGGCACAGCTAGTATTTTATAACTCTGTAAAATGGTTAATCAAAGGAAAAGATTTATTACTATTATTATTTATTACACTGACAACAACAAACAAAACTATTACTTCTTTTAGAAATCTATGAAAATTTTAAATCCTTGTTGTTTTTCGAATCAGAATTACATCCGTAGTCCGTACACTGAAAACTTACTAGTATGTCCCATTGTTTATAAGATTAGTTATTGTTTTACAACACAAAATTCGTAGAAAACGCATTAACGTCAACGTTAACGTAACGACTAACGTCGTTGGCATTCCTGCGCGCGCAGCAATGCCAACTTCGCGAGTTGGGAATGCCGGGCCCGCGCCGCGCGCCCGCTTCACCGCCGATACCTCTCCGTTGCTCTGCGCATCTGCGTACATTTGTTTCGCTACTGTATGGAATATTGTAATACTGTGACGTAGGTCAAATTTTCATCAATCTGATTCATCAATCTGGTGACAATCAGGATTGATGGGAAATTGATAGACCATAATATCACGACGTTAGACGATCAATCCGGATTGTCAATTTACCATCAATCTGGCATCTCAGAGATTAACAGTTTCAAGGAGCAGACGTGTTTTTCAGAATGGATAAAAAAAGGCTTCGGTAAAAGGTGTCGGACTCGCGCACGAAGGGTTCCGTACCGTTATAGAGGAAAAATAGGTCAAAAATTGTGTTTTTGTATGGGAGCTCCCCTCAAAGTTTTATTTTATTTAAATATTATTATTAATTATTAAAGTAGACATATAAGAAGTAGACAACTAAGGCCTTTGTGAAAATTTCAACTGCCTAGGTGTTGCCATTATAGACTGGGGATTGACCACAACACGGTTTTGGCGCATTTGAAAAAAGCTGGGTACACAAAAAAGCTCGATATTTGGGTGCCTCATGAGCTCACTGAAAGAAACCTAATGAACCGTATACTCATTTGTTATTCTTTATTATGACGTAATGAAACTGAACCATTTTTGAAGAAGCTGATAACTGGTGATGAAAAGTGGATCACGTACGACAAGAACGTGCGAAAAAGATCGTGGTCAAAGGCCGGTCAGGCTTCACAGACTGTGACGAAACCCGGGTTAACTCGCAACAAGGTGATGGTGTGTGTGTGGTGGGATTGGAAGGGCATTATTCATTGTGAGCTGTTACCGCCAGGCAGGACCATCGATTCTGAATGCGAACAACTGATGAGATTAAAGGAAGAAGTTAAGAGAAAGCGGCCGGAATTAATCAACAGAAGGGGTGTGGTCCTTCATCATGATAACGCTAGACCTCATACATTTTTAGGCACTCAGCAAAAATTACGGGAGTTTGGCTGGGAGGTGTTATTGGCAGATATTACACGCATCAATATTATCATGATTCTAGTATCACGTGAATCACAAGTACTACTACGATACTGCGATTCGGCCTATTACACCATCAATATTATCACGAAATCGTGATAATATTGATACGTGTAATATGCCCCAATTCATCCGCCGTATAGTCCTGACCTTCAGATTTCCACCTGTTTCGGTCGCTGCAGAATTCCTTAGGCAGTGTCAAGTTGACATCACAAGACGACTGCCAAAACCACTTGTCGCTGTTTTTTCACCAGAAGCCCCAAAATTTTTATAGCAATGGGATCATGTCCCTACCAACAAGATGGCATAAAGTTATCGAATAAAATGGCACCTAGGTATATACTTTAGCCAATTGTAAATAAACTTTATAAAAAAACCTTTTGGATTTTTATTATTTATATAAAATGCGAAAAAACTTTTTCCCCAACCTAATATTATACAGGGTGCAATTAAACCTTCCTGCCAAATTTTGATATATTGGTCCTTGTTAAAAATAAAAATACAAGTATTTTTTCTTTTATAATCACTGAGTACTAAAATGTTGAGAAATAGCTTCCGAAAGTTATCCTAAAAAATACTACAATTAATGGACACGGCGCGTCGCCCGCGCGTGACGAGCCCCCGTGCGCGCGCCTCCCCCCCGCGTTACCCCCGCTTTTACCCCACCACCGCGAGTGACCGTTCTGCAATGATTTTAAATGGGATAAAATATGTCATTAAAAAAAATAACACCCAGTTTTTTTGGTTAAATGGACTCCTAATGATACCTAAGCCCTGGAAAAAAATTGGCAGGAAGGTTTAATTGCACCCTGTATATATTCTTTCTTGAGAGACAGAGGCGGCGTATCTCGTAAGGCGTGGGCGGTAAAATGAATGAAAATGTTATGTTGTAAAAATATTATATGTCAAAATATATATGATTTATTAATTTTGCACAGATTATCAGTGTATGCCCCAGGAACGCTATTTTTTTATGTTCGGAAGAGCCACCCTGGAACTGAGTTGTTGCATGACATGCCGATCGCGAAACGATCATGCGTGCATGTCATGCACATATTGCATGACGAAAAATTAAACAACTTGTCAATCAATGTACAGCACGTAGTTTTCATATCATTCGCATCAATAAATAAAATAAACGATCATGCGTGCATGACAGCACGTAACGCATGTCATGGTGCATGATCGTCTTGGGAGCGCTTTATAATGACCGGTTTTCCTGTCATGCGGGTCAAACGTGCGCGAGTGACAACCGCATAACAGGAAAAGCACTCTTAGCGGGCCCGTAGACGAGCAATATTATTGCACAGAAGATAAATATAACTTAATTTTCACCAGATTTCCGAAATATCCAGAGATAAGAGCCGAATGGTTAAAAGCTGTCAGACGTGATAATTGGCAGCCAACAAAATTCTCGAGGCTCTGTTCGAAGCATTTTGATGAATCTTGTTTTGTCGAGGGATTGTCAATTAAAAGATTAAAACCTGATGCCGTACCAACAATTTTCGAAGGTTATTCGACATATTATCAATTGGTAAGATTTTTTTTAATTATATACCTACTTGAAACAACGCCAATCAAAGATTTAAATTTGTATCTGGATTTTAGGCAGTGCGGAAAAGAAAACCAAGTAAGCGCGTAACTGAAATCGAATTTTCTCCAAGAATGCGCAAAATGTTGCTAGAAAGTGGTCTCAACCCAAGAGATATTATCACGTCTTCACCCCGACATTCAGTTGAACTTGTTACAAAATTGGCACATACTAAAAAAATTGCTTTAAAACGACTAAAGCAAATAAAAAAAATAAGAGAAGCTAATCGTAGGCTTATAAAAAAGAATGCAAGATTGCTTAATGTTATAAGTGATTTAAAAAATAAGAATCTCCTCAATACAGAAGGTAAGATCTTGATCTTTTATCTAATGTAGGGACTGGAAGTAAGGACCTACTTATAAGATTGACACGAAAAGCAACAATAAATTTGTGGTTATTGCTAACTATGTTTTTTTTTTCAACACTGAACTTAGCGCACTCTACTGGTGCATTTGAAAACTAATTCACGTTCCAATTAAGCTTCAGCATAATTCGGCATTGTGCGCCACTGAGTCGCACTATGTTCTCTTTTTGGAAAACTAACCGGCCCCCTAGACGAGCAATTTTATTGTGCAACATCACGTATTGCGTAATATTTTTGACCGTCTAGGGTTGATATTGAACATCGCGCGCCTTCAAACTGATCAATAAAATTGAAGATTGTCTAGGGGCCGGCTAAACTCGCGTCGCGTTGCTGCCGCATAGCGTCGCGAAGTGCGGTCTCAGTTCTCACCAGTGTAAGTGGGCGCCTAGACCTACAATAATATTGAACAATATCACGTATTGCGAAATATTATTTACTAGACGTTCCGCGCGGCTTCGCCCGCGTTAATTAGATATTTCACGGACAAATCAGTCTACAAAAAATAGCCTATGATCCTTCACGTCGTCTACTTCTTATCTGACCCAAATAACAAAAATTGTTCTAGTAGTTCGTGAGATAAGCCCTTTCAAATAATTTCCCCCGTTTTCTTCTATTTCTTCGCTTCTATTAGTCTTAGCGTGATAAAATATAGCCTATAACCTTCCTCGATAAATGGACTATCTAACACTGAAAGAATTTTTCAAATCGGACCAGTAGCTCCTGAGATTAGCGCGTTCAAAGAAGCCCTTTCAAATAATTTCCCCCCGTTTTTTCCACATTTTCCTCTACTTCTTCGCTCCTATTAGTCTTAGGGTGATAAAATATAGCCTATAGCCTTCCTCGATAAATGGACTATCTAACATTGAAAGAATTTTTCAAATCGGACCAGTAGTTCCTGAGATTAGCGCGTTCAAACAAACAAACTAACAAACTCTTCCGCTTTATAATATTAGTATAGATTGTCCATCTAGGGTTGATATTGAACATCGCGCGCCTTCATACCCCAGTCAAGTTAGACATTTGAGGTTGCATAAATTCGCACCAAACTTAAAGGCGCGGATCCACCGCAGCTAGGGCTTGCAATTACCGGCCGTTTCGATTACCGGTAATTTTACCGGTAATGATTTTATTTTTACCGGTTAACCGGTATTACCGGTAAAAATATATTTTTTGTAAAACGACTTAAAATGACTATAATATGAAGGAATTTCGACGAACCAGCATACGATTTTTGTTTTATTCAGAATAGATAGATGTTTTCTATTGATTTCCATTTTAAAATTTATTCCCAAAGCCGGTAATAAATCTCCAGACGATCCAAAATCCTACCGTCCGATCACGCTTGTGCCGTGCTTAGGCAAACTGTTAGAATGTCTTATCGTACCTCGCCTGATACCCGGCGGCCCTAAATTTCATAGTCAGCAGTATGGTTTCACCGCCGGGAAATCGACTGTGGATGCGGCCCTAGAAGTCAGAAAAATATTTAATCTTTCGAAAACAAAATACGTTGTTGCCATCTCATTAGATATATCGGGTGCTTTTGATAATGCGTGGTGGTCGATGCTGCTATTAAAATTAAAAAATAGAGGGTGCTACTCAAACATTTACTACTTGATACGTTCATACTTTTATAACAGTTTAACTAAGCTTCAACTCGGTCATTGCATTCAAGCTAAAACCCTGACGTGCAGCTATCTACAGGGTTCCGTACTCTCGCCTAAATTATGGAACGTAGGCTTCGACGATTTGCTATGCCTCCTTCTACCACCGCTCTGCATACTAGTTGGCTATGCCGATGATGGTTTTCTAATTATTCAGGCTAACTCACGTTCCGAAATTGAAACAAAAGCAAACCAAAGTTTAAACTTAATTTCAGACTGGGGCCACCCGCAACCGCTTAAATTTTGCCGCGCATAAACCTACCAAATACTTTTAAAGGGATCCCTTTTGTCGACACCCAGCATTAAACTTAACAATGTTAACGTTAAACGCTGCTTGCGTTGCGTCGCTGTGCTATCCCGGGTTTTGCTTAGAAAATAAATTTTCGTTTTTAGATCATATAATTCAGACCGGTGAAAAAGCTAAACGTAACTTTTATTCATTTACCAAAATTTCCACTTCAACATAAAGTCTCTCATTTAAAACTCTTAAACTGAGTAAATACTCAGCGACATATCTAGGCACTATATGCTACGGGTCTCCCGTGTGGGCCGACCGAGCAACTATCGGTGCGGCTCGTCGCAAATTATTACAAAGCCAACGTCTTGCTCTTATATTCCTGTGTAAAGCTTACAGAACCACAAGTACCGAAGCTTTACCCATACTAGCCGGTGTTCTACCCGTGGACCTTGAAATACAGCGTCGTGCGACTATGTACTATCACAGTAAAAACATTACAAGTCCGGACTTTTTAAATGCTTGCGATCAACCAAAAATTGCAAGATTTTTTGAACCCTTATATGATTCAGTACGTTACCTAATGTCCGAATGGCAAACGCGTTGGGATAGCTGCACAAAAGGACGCCACCTTTATAACTTTTTTCCAGATATACGTCAACGGCTAACCAAACACTGGATGGATATTGATCATTACGTATCTCAATTCCTGACCGGTCATGGTAATTTTAAAGCCGAACTCTATGGATTTAAATTACTAGAATCACCCATGTGCGAGTGCTCCCACCGCTGCCACCATTTATTATAGAAGACTTAGCGAAAGCCTTTTTAAAAAAAAAACTTTTATTAGCAAAAATTAAGATTACAATTAATTACAAAGAAATGGAATTAGAAAATAGTAAATCGGTTAATTAAAATTCGACCGACCGATTCGGAGATTGGATTAGAACTGAGCTGCGTCCGGCGCTCGAGCAGCGTCTCTCCTATTTTATGCTGACTTAGGAAAAATAAGTGTAAGCACAATTGCCTACATAGTAAGGGTATAACAACCCCCCGCTGAAAACGGAAATTCGGGGTTGAACCGAATTTCAGCGGAAACATTTAAATCTGGTTCTTTTGTAAGATTACCCAGATCCCTTTTAGATTCTATATTAATATCGTCTAGTTCAATCTCGTTATCGGTTGAGGTTTTCTTAGTTCTAATAAATTTTTTAAAGCTAGGAATACTAAAAACAACATTATAAATTTTGAAGAAAATAATTACAATTACAATAATAACAATGACAATAAAAATACCGTTGAAGACAAGATAATGTTTTTCGTATTTAATCAATACAGGTTCCTTATTGATAACCTTATCAAGTTCTGAAATAATCTTATTATTTTCTTTATCAAATTTTAGTTCGTCGAGATTACTGATATTTACTTCTTCAGATGAAGTATAATTTTCTGATTTATCTATCTTACAACAAGGATTATTAATAATATTAAAATCTAACTTAGGAATTAGCACCGTAATGTTCGATATAATGTCTGAGGTTATTAGTTTCGCACTTTTCGTATAGACGATACACTTTTCAGGAATATTTAGTATTCCTATTCCGAACACTTTTAATTCACTGGTTCCCGTGGTACTGCAGTCCAAATGTATTTTACTGGGAACACTTTGCACGTATAGCCACTGATTGTTCTTGAGTGGTTGCCATATGTTTACGTCACCTTTAATTGTCTTTGTTTTACACTGTTCAGGAATGTCACTAGTTGTCTTAGTTAATAGTTCACTTTCACACGTGGGATTGTTGTTCGTCAACATTATCATTGAAATCTTGCAAAGGAATAACTCAGAATTAACCGTCTTACATAATTCTAGACTATCTAGTATACAATAATTAATTTTATCATATGATATAGCGATGTACTTGCTATGAGGTTGAATCATACTAAATACATTAGGCTTGTCTAAGCCATGTGGCGTAGGTAGCGCCAAACTATGATATAGGTTGAAATCGTCATTTAAAACAAGTGGAATTTGTAAAACGAATACAAGCTTATTTCTAAAATAGTAACATGCAACATCAGATATGCTTAAGAATAAATGAATTTTGTCTATACTCATGATAGTCGGGATTCTCGAATTTTTGGGTAAGTATCTATCATTATTAATTAATTCATTGAAAAGCTGCATTGGCGTAATAACTGTGGGATGTAGAATATTTTGTTTTGATAGGATGACGGCATCGGTTAAGTCTTCCAATTCGAAGGATAGAGTCATGAGAGCGCTCTCTAGGTAAGTTAATATAGAAAGGACTTTTGAATATAATTTAAGCGATTCAGTGGTGCTGTGAATACGATTCGTTATATTCAGCAAATCTTTAATTTTATCATTTAGGCGCTTTTCGTTTTCATTCAGTTTGGCTATAGAATACTTAAATTTTTCTAATGACGAATTTGTAACTAAAATATTTTCTTTTACTAATTGTGCAATAGTTTTTTCATAGTTTTGTAATTCGTTAATTGCGGAATCGTATTTTATCGCATCGTCTTCATCTAGAGTACCAAAGATATGTTTAAATATTGTTCCTACTGCACCGAACCATGCGGATCTCTTATTACGTTTAGATATAAGATGAGATATAGATTCATATTCTTTAACAAGTTCTTCATATCGAACCGCTAAAGGAGACAGTGTCTCTAGACATGGTTGGAGTAATGATTGTTTACAAGTGAAGGTGATTGTGTTCATAATTTCTTTTAAATTTACAAGGTGAGATTGCATATAGGAGATATCTATATAGTTTATAACATTTAATTGTCCATTTACGACTTTTAATTTTCCCAGTCCATCAAAGAAAATACCGGTAGAATAGTTGAATGGCTGTATAACATCTGGCCGTACACCGATCGGTATGCTTAAATAAGGTAATAAGTTACACACACACGTTACACAGAGTCTATACAGAGATATTAATTAGTATGGAAATGACAGCTACAGCATCGTTATACAGGCCTTATGTCAAAAAATGATTATTAGTAGAAAAAATCTTATGCACCCTTTATACACGCTGTGTAACTTTTTATTAGTAATAGTGAGAGTGTTTTGTCTTCTTCAATCCAATTATAAATGTCACTCGTGTGACAGGAACAAAACACTGTCCCCCTTACTAATAAAAACTTCTTACACATCCGTGTAACGCATGAATAGTTAAACACGGTGGTTGTGTTACCCATACGTTACGCAGGGTTGATACAGAACTTTACTAATAATCAAATGATAATTACATTTATGACTTGTGTAACTAAAATCGTGTTAAACACCATAGACTGTAGACTCAAAGGAAAACGTTCAGGAATTAATTAAGTAACACGCTATCTGATGTTCGGGTGTTGATGACAAAAATTGATATGAAAGTTGTTTTTATGAACCTGGTAATTATAATTGGAAACAAGATTGATATTTAAACATTTTTAGATAATATTAATCAGTAGAGTACGTGAATTTTGTAAATAATATAATGTTCTTCTTCTTCTTTTTAAAATGGCCCCGCGACTATGACATTTACTTTCAGTTTTTGAACGCAACGCTAATGACAAAGTTAATAAAATTTGAAATTGTCATATTTTGTCACTTATGACGTGTTAGGGGCGCGTTCCACTAAGCGCTCAAACGCTGAAAATACTCCTTCAGCCGTTTCACATGTCGACCGCAAACGTAGTGATCACGGCAAAAGCGTCACTCATGACATATATTTTCGCTAATGCAAAGCTAAAAACGACCCATCTTAAAGGTGGGTCGAAGTGGACGTTTTAATAAAACCGCCATCTTTTTATATGCAAAATAAGCTGTTTAATTTAAATTTTAAAGATTATAATAAAATAATAATAAAGTAGTAAATTAGTAAAATAAGAGGTAAAAAAGGAATAAGAATGACAATGATAATATTAAAACTAAATACCTAAATATACATAATTTATAAAATAAATGTAACAATAAACAATGATGACTTAAGAGGAAAATAAAAATATACGATAATATCTAGAAAAAAGCTATAAAAACGAGAAACTATTGAAAGCCGTTCCTAGACAAAAACAATATAAAATGCGATAAAATTATAATTTGAAATGAACGCTAGAAACTCTCAATAATCCATTCCACTTGAGTTTGTATCATTGACGCGATTTGTATCATGCGAGTGGAACGGCAAAAACCACGGTCGTGATTCGTGAGCGTTATCGTTGTAGGTGCTTAGTGGAACGCACCCTAAATAAAACGATCGCGATGTACAGCTTGGCAAAGAAGAGTCTGACGCGGTGACAGCTGGAACTAAGAGTTTTTATTTATGACAACACTACATTACTTGTCAACTCTAGTATATATTGTGTCAAAAGCGAAGCGTAGGGTTGCCTGTATTTAAAGAAAAGCCTTTAGAAAAGCATTTAATTCACACTCTTCTTTGCCAAGCTGTATGTTATATTTCGTTTACATTGAAAATCAATTTCATTCAATTGATAGAAATAAAACATATTAAATAGTTCTTTTTATGTTTCTTTGCTAATAAGATGGTAGATATCAGCAAACGCACTCAAAACTACATATTCAAAATAAAATATAATCAGCTGATCTATTGAAAATCCGCCATCTTGATCTTATTCACACTCTATACAAGGGTGATGCCTTGTGTAAGCGTTGGGTAAATTTGTATGGAAGTTACAACAGCATTATACAGCCATATGTCAAAAAAATGATTATTAGTAGAAAAAAATTCACGCAGCCTCTATACACCTGTGTAACTTTTTATTAGTAAGAGGGTATATAACTATTCAAAGCTTATACAACGTTTATTAGTAAGGGGGTAACTATTTTATTTGTGGTTCGCCACACGGAGAAAGATAAATAAAATCTTCGGACTCATTGAATCTTACAACACGACCGGAACGAGTGGAACGCGGAGGAATGAGTTGTTTTCTTTTTTTTGATCTCCACCAGACAGCGCGACGATAGACACTTCTAGATTTTCTATTGGTTCCCCACCGATCTGAAATTATCTGCAGGTTGTCATCACTGACTACAATTCGACAAGGCTGTTTAAGAACGTGGCGAGAAAAGGAACTAACGCTTCCATCATACAAAAACGTCATTTTTGACAGTTCTCCATACCAGCAGCAGCGCCCATTGACAGTTGGACACATTCATATAAAGCCTTGTCGGACTGTACATATGGGTTGTGTTTCTAAAAAATCTCAGTGTACTGTCAAGTGTGACATAAATCAAAAGCTAAGCGATCATTGGCCTAAGCGATTAGGCCAGTATACTGGTAACAGTTTAGGAACACGCTGACATAATATATTACTTGTCAAACCATGTCAAACTGAAAATTGACAACTGAAAGAGTTTTGGCGGGCATGTTACTTTGACACTTCTACTTTTTATTGTTGGTGTGGTTTTTATTATTTTTTTCCCAAATTGTGTTATTTGGGTTTTTGATGTTCATTATTGGTAAAATATTGGCCATTAAATATCCGTTATCGTGCACAAGTGCAGGTAAGATGTTGTCAAAACCAAAATTTATAATTCCTGTGACATTTGGTGTGAATAACGATAAATAGGGCTATTTCTTCCGTGAGTTTTGCCCAGTTTTGTAGTAATTATTGATGGTATTACCTGGTATTACCGATAGTTGTCTACCCATACGCCATCCAGTTACTAAAATGGAAACTGTTTGACAATCAAATTAAAAAAATAAGAAAATGCCCCATTACATAACGTTGCCATGTAGCAAAATAATATTATGTAAAATAAAGACTAAATATTATCCCTCTTACTAATAAAAAGTTACACAGCGTGTATAGAGGGTGCATAAGATTTTTTCTACTAATAATCATTTTTTGACATAAGGCCTGTATAACGATGCTGTCATTTCCATCTACGAATAATAAAAACTAAGGAATCGTAACTCCCATACTGTTACCGTTTTAAATTTGGTTCCTTTCGATCTGTCATGTAATGTCAGCCTAGTACCGCTCAAGGCCACCTAAATATTGCAAATGTATTGAAATGTGTACCTAAGGTACACTTTTTTGACAATTATTGTGGAGCATGTTTTTTGATGGAGTTACTTTTCCTTAGTTTTTATTATTCATAGATTTCCATACTAATTTCTCTGTATAGACTCTGTGTAACGTATGGGTAACACAACCACCGTGTTTACCTATTCATGCGTTACACGGATGTGTAAGAAGTTTTTATTAGTAAGGGGGACAGTGTTTTGTTCCTGTCACACAAGTGACATTTTTAATTGGATTGAAGAAGACAAAACACTGTCCCTCTTACTAATAAAAAGTTACACAGTGTGTATAGCGGGTGCATAATATTTTTTACTAATAATCATTTTTTGACAAAGGCCTGTATAACGATGCTGTTGTAAGGTACTTGTTAGGTACCTACGTTACAGTTTCAAATAAAAATGCAGGATTTCGGAACCACTTAGTTTATTCATATATTTACACTTAGTTTGTACACACAGACACAATAACGGTGGTATGAATAAAAAAATCTTAGTGAAGGTTTTAACTGTTTTCTAACTGAAATGTTCGCTAAAGTTAAAAACCGTCTTATAACACTCCATATGAATAAACGCTTACTAAGCCTTCGTTAAGTAAAATACTTTTAGATGACGTTTTATAGTTTTTTTTTGGTAATGTTGGTAGTGTGCCAATTTATTGTGTTCAATGTGTCAAATATAATGAGTATTTTGTAAAAAAAAGTAAATATACTTTATGGATTTCATAAATTACGTCATAATAGAGCAAAGTAGACTTTGACATTGGCAACTCACTTGCTGACTACCATAAAGTTATTATACCTAGCAGAATTCCGCAAGGTATATTAACTTTATGCTAACTACTGAGGCCGCCATAATAAAAAGAAGAAGAAGAAGAATGACTAAGTTCCTTCGATCGGGGATTCTTGGAAATGCTATTGTATTCTATGGTAAAAGTTTAGAATCATGCCCAACGATTTAGGGGTGAGGGAGGAGGGGGAGGAGGGGGGAGGGGGGGTGAACCCCCCAGTACCAACTCCACACTCAGGAGCCCCCCCGTTTTGGAGCTACTCACCTTTGAAATTTTCCTAATATTGAGGTTAGGTCATCTGTTCTCGGGTGTTTACGAAGTGTTTTTGAAGCATCACAAGGCTGTGGTTGAGTGAAGGATGTATATTTCAATTTTGTTTCACGATATAATCCAAGTTTTGTAGATAAAAATTAAGTAAAATTAACAAAATTCACTACCTACAAACTACAAATAAAATCTACCGTGTTATCACTTGACATTACTTTGACGTTTTTTTTTTTTTTTTTATCATAATGCAGCCTCTTCTGCTTAGGAATTGCACTCTAGGGGATGGCAAATTCGTTTTTGGGACCATGTCCGTTTGTCACGTCTCCGGCGCTGCGGGAAATGCAGCCCCTTCGCCCTTGCGTAACGAAACGAGGAACCAGGACTCGCCGTGGCGGCGGAGGCTGGTCGCCGAAGGCGACCAAAAAGCCGGAGCTGCCTAAGTACTACGTGGAGTCGGGGTCGGCCGATTCGTTTTTGGGATCATGTCCGTCTGTAACGTCTCCGGCGCTGCAGGAAATGCAGCTCCTTCGCCCTTGCGTAACGAAACAAAGAAACCAGGACTCGATTTAGGCAGCTCCGGCTTTTTGGTCGCCGAAGACGACCAGCCTCCGCTGCCACGGCGGCGGGCTCGTTTCGTTACGGCGGGCGGAGGCTGCTCTCCCTCCGCGCCTCCGGCTTAGGAATTGCACTCTAGGGGGTGACTACGTGGAGTCGGGGTTGACAGATTTGTTTCTGAGTTATAATTGATTTCATAAGCATATTTTCAGATAAAATAAAATAAAAGGCTCAAGTAATCGGCAACACTTCAAGAAATATTTTTATACATTGTATCAAAGACACATTTCTTATTTAAAATATTCATTTTATTGTGATAAAAAATAAATAATATTACCTAAGTATATTTATTTATGAATCAATATTGAAATATTACACTACGTAAAATATAATCCTTAAAACAAAACGAAACTTAAACGAAAACAATGCAAATTGGTTTGTCAAAGCGGCAAAGTACACCCTCAGTATCAGTGCCAAAAGCCAACAAAAAAAAAAAGAAAAAGAAGAAGAAGAAGCCAAATATTTATTAGCCAAACCCATACAATTACTATATAGTAGTGAATTTTGATAATTTTACTTAATTTTTATCAAGAAACCTTGGATTATATAGTTTTGGAATGACGGAATATTCGTCCCCCACTCACCACAGCCTTGCAATGCCTTGAAAACACTTCGTAAACACCAGAGAATAGAAGACCTAACCTCGAAATTACGAAAATTTTAAATGCGAATTTCTAATAAATGGAGGGTCTCCTGAGGATGGAAGTGGTACGGGGGGGTTTTCCTCATCCAACCTATCCCTCTTCAACCCATCTCACCACCAAAATCGTTGGGCATGATTCTAAACTTTAGCCCTTTTGAGGCCTTCAATTTATTTTTAAACAAACTACGTTAATTATTATCCAAAATGCAAAGTGATAAAATAAAACGCATCCGAAGTGAAAACTGGCTCGATGAGGATAACGTTCAGATGTGATGCCGCCGCCTCGCCTATCTTTTTGTAATTCTTCAGACACTAATGACACAAATGTATCGTACTGATTCTTTTGTAAATCTATTTTTTTCTAAAGTCGTCCTCTGTTAAATCAAATGGATTTATTCTTATCTTATATACTTTTTGTCGACGAGGGCGGCTAGAAATTCCTTCAGAAATTGCAATTTCAATCTCTTAAAATGGTCTTAAAGTAGGTCCGAGGCTTCACTAAAGTTTGCGAACTCCTATTTGACGTTTCGAGCCTAAACAACTGTTAGCAAACGTTTATTCATAACGATTATGCTTAAAATGTTCTTAAAATAGGTTTATAACAGGCGCGCTATTTTTTGACAGCTGTCACCTTAAAAAGGCGTTAGAGCACTGTTCGGGAACCTTTATTCATAATAAATTTTACAACAGGCTTTTAAAGCTAATATAAACCCTCGCTAAGTTTTTATTCATACAACCGTAATTGTCTAAGGATTTGAAGTTACTTTACAATTGTTACAATTCGATCTACTACCGCAAGTACGAGAAAACTAACTGCGCACTAACAATTAATAACGATAGATAACTAGTATTTTACGCGCGACTGTTATGAGGTATTATTTCGACTCACTGTTACGAGTTATTTTTTCGACTGACTGTTACGAGTTATTATTTCGACTGACTAACAATAATTTACATCAAGATCTTATATAGGTAACGACCACAGATTACGCGTGTTTAAAGGGAGACTGCTGGTGTCGCCAACAATGAAAAATTATTCCATACAAAATCTGCCCGAAAAAGTAGTGCGCAATTAAATTTGGCGGCGTAGTCTATGTACAATGTAATATTATTTATTAGGTACCTATTTATTTTATATCTGAAATTTTTATTATCTCTTTTACATGTTTATAGATACTTTACTATACTAATACATTGTTCTAAGTTGCAGTAGCTGCCACACTGTCATTTCCATACTAATATCTCTGTATAGACTCTGTGTAACGTGTGTGTAACTTAAAAACTCCTGTTTAACTATTCACACGTTGAACGCATGTTTAAGAAGTTTTTATTAGTAAGAGGGTATAGGTCTACTAGAATCTGATGGCAAAAAGTGAGAAAATAAATTGACTCTAGCAATACCGGGGTAATTGGAATAAAACATTTCGATCCTTTTTTTCCTTATAGCGGCTGATTATGTGTGTGAAACATGTAAATATATAAATTTATCCAATGATCAAGGATATTTTTTGAAATTCTGCTGTCAAAATTTGCCATCAGATTCTGGTAGACCTATAAGTTATAGGTCTACCAGAATCTGATGGCAAATAGTTATAGGCTATAACTACAGTCCGACAAGGCTTTATATGAATGTGTCAAACTGTCAATGGGCGCTGCTGCTGGTAAGGAGAACTGTCAAAAATGACGTTTTTGTATGATAGAAGCGTTAGTTCCTTTTCTCGCCACGTTCATATACAGCCTTGTCGAACTGTAGATGTAATCTTAGCCCGTCATCGCGTGGTCATTTTGTGCTTATTTTCATACAAGTAGTATGCGTGTATTTTCTTGAATATTTCTATTTGTCGATCATTTCGAAGCACATTATAATCCAGACAAGAAAGTCATTTAGTTCATGATATCGATGAACTATAGTTCAAGTAATGAGAATCCGTAAGCACACCTAAAAAGCTATGCAATTTTTGTAGTCAAATTATTAATTGATGTGACATTTTTAGCACTAATGCCTTATATAGCAGGAATAAGGGATTATTAAACATATAAATAATATTTTTAGGTTACAAAAATACCGATTGAAAAGCCCAAAAAACATTGTTCAAAACTTACGTATTTAATGTCAAATCCATGTGTTTGAGGCATTCATTGGCCGTTCTTATGGTTTATTATTTAGCGGAACCACAAAACTCAACAATATCTAGCATAAAATATTCACTAAAAACCTTTATTAACACTTTTATTACATGAAATATGCAGACCGACTCCTTTGTTATGTCCTGGTAAGTAGGACATAACATTACACGCTTTTGACGCTTATACACCGATATAAGGCTCTCTCCTATAGTCTATCTCAATGGTGTCGGACAACGGAACGGAAGGTGTCTACAGTTCGACAAGGCTGTTTATGAACTTGGCGAGAAAAGGAACTAACGCTTCTATCATACAAAAACGTCATTTTTGACAGATTCAAAGTCAGACAAGGTTGACCTGACGATGTAAAGAAACGATGCCGAAAATTGTACATAAGAAAATTGTTTTCCCGCCATATTTTATATACTTGACACTGGTCATGGTTAAATGGCCGAGCGCCATAATAAGAAAAAAAAAAGGAAGGTGTCAGTGTCAATGTCATTCATCAGAACTTGTAAAATTTGCTGTCAATGGCCCTATCAATGTCATTTCCAAAAAACTTGTTTTTCAAAATACAACACGTTTTATTAAAATAAAACTTATTTGATATGGCTAAATCATTAAGAAGCAGATGGAAGAGGAAATGCAGGGCAATCAAAAGAGAAAGATATGCTGTGAAGGAGTTGGCAAGATTGAAAAAGATGCTCGGTGTGAAAGAAGACGAAAATGTTAAGGAAAGTGAGGTTATGGAATCAGAACAGGTGATTTTCCTCGACGCAGGTCAAATTGGTAAAAATAAGAAAAAGAAGAATGAAGAGAAGCCTGCTTCTGTTGAAAAGGAGGACGTGGAAATGAGTTCAGACGACGAGAAAGTTGAGGTAGCTGCTGAAAATGGCAAGAAAAAGGTTTACAGTTCAAAAACATTGAGGGATCAAAATGGCCAGTTTCCTATATGGCTCCACAAAAGAAAGATTGCTAAAATGACCAAAAGTAAAAATCTTAAAAAGAAGTCCAAGAAGCGCAGACGATGAAATAAAACAATCTGCTTGTCTAATTTAACATTTATAATTATAAGTATTCTTCTCTGAAATAAATTTGAAAAATCCTGCTATAGTTGTTTTCATTTTTATAACTTCAAAGATAAATGGTATCAAGAAATAGGTCTAATAATTTTATAAATAAGTTATACAAGGTCTATTTATGTTATTGTATTAAATTATCATTATCACTCATTTTTTTTTTACTTTGACGACCTCTGTGGCTCAATGGTTGAGCGTGTGGCGGCTCAAAGCCGGAGGTCGCAGGTTAGAATCCCGCGGACGACGGAACAAAAAGTTTTCAATGTTCCTGGGTCAAGGATCTGGACCTATTAAATATGTGTATGCTATAATAAAAATCTTAAATATATGTATAGTATAAAAGCATTAAATATATTTCCTTTGTCTGGTACCCGGAACACAAGTCTGGCCCCAGCTAAGTACACTCCTTCGGGTACTACGATTACTACCAGACTGACGTGGTGTGATTTGTGAAGCATCCATAGATATTATATAGATATTGATATATTATTATTATACTTATTGCATTAGGCAACACACTTCCAACTTTCTCATAGGCAATGGTAATCTCTTTCTACTTTACCCTAGTCCAGGGATGGGGAAACTTTTTCCTTCACGTGCCAATATAATACTAACGAAATATATGGGGGCCAAGTTGTTGCAATTTTGGCTATGTTAATTACTGAAATAAAAACCGGCCAAGTGCGAGTCGGACTCGCGCACGAAGGGTTCCGTACCGTTATAGAGAAAAAATAGGCCAAAAGTTGTGTTTTTGTATGGGAGCCTCCCTTACATTTTTATTTTATTTTAATTTTATTATGAATGAATAAAATACACATATAATTGAGGATTCTGTGAAAATTTCGACTGCCTGCCTGTTGTCATTATTGATATCGAGCAAAAAAGGCCAAAAAAATTTAGTTTGTTGTATGGGAGCCCCCCTTAAATATTAATTTTATTTTGTTTTCCGTATTTGTTGTTATAGCGGCAACAGATATACACAATCTGTGAAAATTTCAGAACTTTAGCTATAGCTATAGATACAGCCTGGAGACTGACAGACGGACAGACAACGAAATGTATTCTGTGGTAATAGGGTCCCGTTTTTACCCTTTGGGTACGGAACCCTGAAAATATTGATATGTTTTTTCTGAAACACTAATTTATTGTGCAATATTACAAAATAACTATTGGAATAAAAAAGAAATTGGAAATTGTAATTAAATATAACTTTTAACTTAGCTGCGAAGTAGAAGGTTGAGGAGCGCTGGTCTTTGTGGGGACATGTGTCATGTGAAACTGTTTTTGTTTCTGCATGATTTCATCATAAGCCAGCTCCATTTGTATGTTTATTTTCTTGATTTTTGTTTGATGGTCGCGACTCGCGGGCCGGATTTCAAGCCTTCGCGGGTTGGAGATGGCCCGCGGGCCGCAGTTTCCCCATCCCTTTTTTTTTTTTGATGCGCTGGGGAAACCCTTTATGGGTGCCCCGGGTTGGGGATGTGCCTCAGCTAAGCTGAAGCACCTCGGGGGTATGTGGGACTGCCGGCAACAGCGCCGGGCTTACCCACTAAAACCACCTGCGGTTCGCCTTCAGCCGTATAAAGGAAGGATGTCCCGGATCTAACAAACACAGGACTCCCTCCACCACCGGCCGGTCTACCTCAGAAGGGACCGGACTTCCACCAAAGTTAGGGAACGCTTCGGCAAACTGAAGCGTTCCCCTCGGCGCCGGGACTGGCTAAGCCGGGGAGGTTCCCATCCTCTCCCAGAGCCCCGTTAGACGAGACTTAGGAGGTTCGCATAGCGTTGCCTCCGCACTCCCGTCCTACGCCGGCGAAGCGGCAGAGAGGTGGGATCGTCCTCTCTGTCCCGCTCCGCTGCCTCTTTCTGCGACATAACAATTTCGCAGAAAGAGACCGCCGCCTGCCAGGCCTCATCGCTCTCGAGCATGCAGCGCACCATGCTCGGGAGCACTGCCACGAGATCGTGACGCTGCACCGTGCACGGCCCAACGATCGCACACCTCAAGGGTATGCTGGGCCGTGTCCTCCGCAGCGCCGCACTCATGGCAGGCTGGCGTTGGCTCTCTCCTGACGACCTTACACAGGTACTCACCGAAGCATCCGTGCCCGGTGAGTACCTGTAAGTACTGAGTAAGGCTTCCCCATCCCTGCCCTAGTCTGTTGTTATACTTTACTAGACGTTCCGCGCGGCTTCGCCCGCGTAAATTTGATATTTCACATACGAATTTGTCCACAAAAAATAGCCTATGATCCTTCACGTGGTCTACTTATTATCTGTGCCAAATAACAGAAAAATTGCTCCAGTAGTTCGTGAGATAAGCCCTTTCAAATAATTTCCCCCGTTTTTTCCACATTTTCCTCTATTTCTTAGCGTAATAAAATATAGCCTATAGCCTTCCGCGATAAATGGGCTATCTAACACTGAAAAATTTTTTCAAATCGAACTAGTAGTTCCTGAGATTAGCGCGTTCAAATAAGCCCTTTCAAATAATTTCCCCCCCGTTTTTTCCACATTTTCCTCTATTTCTTAGCTCCTATTAGCCTTAGCGTGATAAAATATAGCCTATAGCCTTCCTCGATAAATGGACTATCTAACACTGAAAGAATTTTTCAAATCGGACCAGTAGTTCCTGAGATTAGCGCGTTCAAACAAACAAACAAACAAACAAACTAACAAACTCTTCCGCTTTATAATATTAGTATAGATTAAGCTTATTTAAGAAGACATTATAATGGCACCCGAGACATAAATGCGAAAGAAACACCAGTGGTGTTCAACTCTGTCAGTAGTCAGAAGTGGACTCTGATATTATGCCCTATTTAGTTATTTACTGGCTGAGAAATCTGAATGCATTGTAAATTTTTTGTGATGTGAATCCTTAAAATGTAATGTGAAGTGAAACTACAGTTCGACAAGGCTGTTTATCACAGAAAAACGTAGTGGTGAGTAGTACAGTTCAACAAGGCTGTTCATGAACGTGGCGAGTTGGCGACTCACAGATTAGTAGTATATATTATGGCGACTGGCGAGAAAAAGAACTATCAACGCTTCTATCACACAAAAACGTAATTTTTGACAGTTCTCCTTACCAGCAGCAGCGCCCATTGATAGTTTGACGCATTCATAAAGCGTAGTATGAAGTATCCCCTTAGTAGCAGGGCTTCATAACGTTATCGAATACCAGAAAAAATATCGTTACGTACCGTTATTTTCATAATGGTAGCCAGATAACGGTATTTTTATAAACGATATATAGTAACATAACAAAAAAATATCGTTATAAAATACCGGTATTTTTACCGGTAAATATATCGATATTTTCTTGTATGCGACGTTGCCAGCTCGACGCGACACATTTTATTTTTACCGGTATTTTTTGGTAAGCGAATTGCGACGTTGCCAGTTCGACGCGACACCTTCCGTTCAATGTTTGTAGATGCACGAAATCAGCATTCAGCAATCTCACTCGTAGCCCAACTTTTTTTCTTCAACAACCAGAGTTTTTTTTTTTTTGCGAGATTTGTGCTTACCTACTTTTAGGAGTTTAATACATAGAAAAAATATAATAAAAATACTAGTTATTGTTTTGGAGTAAAAATGGGCCGTAAAAAGCAAAACACTATATATAGATACTTTGACTTAATAAGTCAAGATGGTGCTGCAATTTGCGTAGTCAATGAATGCAGAAAATTATGCAAGGTATGTCCGTATTTATTTACTTGTTTTAATTGTGGCGAATGCGGGGAATGGGCTAAGTATGGATAACCATATTTTGTATGTCTTAGTTTAGAGCCAGTGCACACGGCGCGTTGAGATGCGTTGCGTCGTCGCAACGCAAATATTTTAACACATAGCCGGCCACACGGGCGCTGTGCCATCGCAGCGTTATTACGAAGCAGTTGCGACGACGCAGCGCGCCGTGTGTATACCTTAGTTATTTGTATGTAAAACAACGCAACGGCAGCACTGCGTCGACGAAACGCTGACACAACGCGCCGTGTGGACTGGCTCTAAACTAAGACATACAAAATATGATTATCCATATTTTGCCCATCCTCCGCATTCGCCAAAATTAAAACAAGTAAATAAATACGGACATACCTTGCATAATTTTCTGCATTTATTGACTACACAAATTGCAGCACCATCTTGACTTGTTAAGTCAGTGTCTATAAAATCGGCCAAGTGCGAGTTGGACTCGCGCACAAAAGGTTCCGTACACACAAATAAATCAAGATTTCTTTATTTATTTCTGTGGTTCCGTACCATTATAATTATGTCGAGCAAAAATGATGGCTAAGGTTTAGAATCATACCCAACGATTTTGGTGGTGAGATGGATTGAGGAGGGATGGATTGGATGAGGAAAACCCCCCCGTACCACTCCCACCCTCAGGAGACCCTCCGTTTATGAGAAATTCGTATTTAATTTTTTTTTAATTTCGAGGTTAGGTCATCTGTTCTCTGGTGTTTAAGAAATGTTTCCAAGGCATCACAAGGCTGTGGTGAGTGGAGGACTAATATTTCATCATTCCAAAACTATATACAGGGTGCAATTAAACCTTTCTGCCAATTTTTTTCCAGGGCTTAGGTATCATTAGGAGAGTCCATTTAACCAAAAAAAATTTGGGTGTTATTTTTTTAATGACATATTTTATCCCATTTAAAATCGTTGCAGAACGTTTTTTCAAAAAGTTGGTATGATTTCTGTTCGTTGAAATCTCTACTTTCCGATGGTAAAAAAAATTTACTATTGTAAATCTTCTCAGAAAATGCAAAAAATCGAAAAAAAAAAATAAAATTCAAAAAATTATTTTTTGATCATTATGAATAATTTCATTCTACCAGAATCTGATGGCAAAAAGTGAGAAAATAAATTGACTAGCAATACCGGGGTAATTGGAATAAAACATTTTGATGCTTTTTTTTTCTTAAAGCGGCTGATTCTGTGTGTTAAACACACAGACCTATGTTAAACATGCAACTATAAAAATTTATCCAATGATCAAGGATATTTTTTAGAAATCTGCTGTCAAAAATTGCCATCAGATTCTAGTAGACCTATAAAAATGTTATTGCTGCAATTTGTTTCAATTAAAAAGTTGATTTATTTAATTTTAATTACATTTCTGTCATAAAAAATCTCATTATATTATATACATAAAATATAAATGTAAATCTATACTTATAAAATAACATGTCCTGACTGACTGACCCATTCATCATCGCTGAGCAAAAACTGTTAAAGTTACAGCCACAAAATTTGGTGAGTAGGGTTGTTTTATTAAGTAGACGTAGACACCCACTAAGGAAGGAATTTCGGACATTTTACACCGAAGGGGGTGAAATAGGGGTTGAAAGTTTGTTTGAAAGTCCGTCATTTCTTAAGTTAGAAACATGAAAGTTTATTTTTGGGCAAGTGATTAAAAATGAATGGATACGACGTATTTAAGCGTTTTTGGAAATTTTAACCCCAAGGGGGTGAAATCGACGGTCCCTACGTATAAAGAGACATGTCAAAAGTAGTGGTTTTCAGGAGAGCGTTTCTAAGATTCAAAATGTTACTGTAGATCACCATAAAACATAAACACAATTATTTTTGTTGATTTGTAAAGCTTAATGTAGATGTAGGCCGTTTGTCATGATATAACACAATTTTAAATATTTACTGTATTTTCGCCAAAATTGCAAGATGACCGTTTTTACGGTGACAATTCAAGACTGCCCATAACGGTTAAGTTGTACATGTCCGTTTTTACTTTGGAAGAATTAAAATATTATATTAGGTCCTAAATTAATTCAGCACTATATAAAATGATTCGTATTGTCATAATTTATAAGTTTATAACATAAAAGTAATACAAATTCTGTGTCTTCAGTAAGAAAAACTAAAAAACACAGACATATCTTTTTATACGCTGCTAATTTAAGTAGTTTTTTCTATGTCATAATGAACGAATAAAAGGACATGTCATCAATTAGTTTAGGTCCATAATGAAAAATTCTAATAAAATGTGATTATTTGATAAATTAAACTGTTTAGTTTTAAAAAGACTACAAATTTTAGTATCTATGTATTAATTAATTCTGTTTTACTAAAGGGTAAAGCATAAACATAGTAATGTTGAAGATGAAGAAGTTGCTTTTTATTTGTAACAAAATGCATCGTTGCTATGATTTAGATTTTTTATATAATAATTTTGAAAATTTGTCAATGATACCTGCTGTAGAAAAAAAAACTTTTAACATATTTTACATGTCGAAGATAACGAATGCCCAGATACTTTGCCTTTTTCTTCTTCTTGGTCATTTCGGATACTTGAGCAAGGTCAATTCCTTTTCCAATTTTGAGACCTAGGTGACCATTCACGACCTTAGACTTTTATTGCATCTTACATGAGTAAATTCTTTGAGGCTTCGTTATAACTTCTACGGTGGACAAGTCTGGACAGTAAAATATATTTCTGAGTCGATTATTATATTCAGCTTTAATTGACTCTTGAGCTTTTCTGAAGGTCATAATTTTTAGTATTACCGTTGAATACAGAGCTGCATTGATGTAATCGTCTAACACGTTCCTCACAGGAAGAAAATAGTATTTCATCCCAATTTGCGATTGCCAAATTGACTACAGAACACCTTATCAATTCTATACTAATATTATACAGCTGAGATTTGTTTGTTTGAACGCCCTAATCTCAGGAACTACTTATCCGATTTGGAAAATTCTTTCAGTGTTAGATAGCTCATTTATCGAGGAAGGCTATACGCTATAAATTATAACGCTACAATTAATAGGAGCAAAGAAACAGAGGAAAATGTGAAAAAAACGGGGAAAATAATTTAAAAAGGCTTATCTTACAAACTATTAAAGCAAAAAAAATAGCCCATAAACTTTTTAATTTCTAGGTTAATCATGCACCGATGTCACTTTAGATTATTTAATATGAGCTTTTCCGGAATTTTTTTCAAGCCCTTCTCAACCCTACAACCAAGCGATACCGCGTTGTAGAGGGAGTCCATCTATAAAGTGAACAAGGAGTGTTCTTAATAGTTTTTTATTAATTTTATATAGTTTATTAGCGTTTTTAATACTGTTTTATATAAAATAAATAACATTCATATTCATAATTAAAAAAATACATATCAGACTTCGCTTTCTATCTGTCGTCCGTTCGTCTATCACCAAGCTTTATCTCAAGAACCATAGTAGAAAAAGAGCAATAATAGAAATTTTCACAAATTACGTTTTTTTGTTGGTGATACTTAAAGAAATATAGTAAAATTAAAATAAAATAAATGACTATTGTGGGGCCTCGTACAATAAATGCGATTTTTTTGCTCTATATCGATAACGGTAAGGTCCAGATAGTTGTTCATCATGAAAACAAGCCTCAGCCTCCGTTGCAACTATTATTTCACGTTGCTCATTATTTATAACACTCAGATGCTCATATTGGTTTGAAATTAATTGAATTTGTGCCACGAGTTCCACTGAAAAAGAACTAAAGTCTCATAATAACTGAACGTAAATGATAACAAGTCTATAAATAATTCGCTACCTTAGAGGTAGAAACGGACATGTACGACATGACGCGGAATGGCGTGTAATTTCCAACGCGGTACAAGATGGTAAGTATAGATGTCCGTATATACAACAGTAAAATCTAAAACAACTCCCAACTTGTCCTCATTTACGTCTTTTTATCTTTGGAATTACTTGTGATAGAAAAATAATAATAATGTAGGAATATGCGTCTCATAATATACGGAAATGCATGATGCAATAATTTTTTTTTGCTATTTTGGACATGACTTTTTATACGTAGGGACCGTCGAAATATTGGTTGAAAGTTGAACTGAAAGTCCGTCATTTCTTAAGTTATCAATTATCATGTACTTTAGCTTTTAGTTTACTACTGATAATGTTTTAAATATTGATATGTTGTATAATATGATTACTAAATCTCAACTGGATAGTTAAAATTATTATAGTTAAGTAATTTGTAGTTAACGCCGTTGGTTCCGTAGTAACTAAGTTTCTGTTTATATATACAAGACTAAACGTTCCGCGCGGCTTTGCCCGCGTACATTAGATATTTCACAGACAAATCAGTCTATAAAAAATAGCCTATGATCCTTCACGTGGTCTACTTCTTATCTGACCCAAATAACAGAAAAATTGCTCTAGTAGTTCGTGAGTAGGGATTGCAATCCGGATACTTCGAAATCCGAAAAATCCGGATAATCCGGATTTTTCAGGGCTACGAAAAATCCGGATTTTTATGTATTGTGTAATATCTGACATACAAATTCACATTTGTTTAAAGGCGCTATTACAAATTTGCGTGGTCAATAGGTACCTAACTCAGTACTTCGTATGTCCAACATTGCTTTGTTTAGTTATTTGGCGGTTGTAAATTGTTTATTTAAATTTTTTAATCTTATTTTAAAAAAAGGACGACATTTTTTAATTTCTTATGACCTACCGTTTATTTAAGTACAATATTTTACTATTTAATAATATTAATGATCAGAAATGATTAGAAATGTACAATAATTCCTTTAGAATATTGTCACTATTGATTAAATGTTTTTCTATAAAATCTTCTGATTTGTAAGTCTGTCTAAAGGAAAATAATAAGATTTTATAAAATAATAAAATGTTGATTTGACCCTTCGATCGCGGAGTCTTGGAAATGCTATTGTATTCATTGTTGTCGCAATCACCGGTGCTCGTATGGGGCTTGATGAGTTAAAGCTTAAATAATTATTTTAAGTTATTTATTCTTTACAATAGCCTATATTATTTAAATGCTGGGCAAAGGTTCCCTCAGGATCTTCCACTTATCTCGCTCCAGCGTCACCGCTGATATGCCTCCAAGAAGGAGTTTGCAACCATGTTCTAGGCTTTGCAATCATCGGTTGCTCACTAGAGAGCCAAGAGATGGCCGTATTTAATAAAAATATTTTCATCTTCTCTGACAGTCAAGATGCACTTAAAGTACTGACTGCAGCAGAAATTTCGTCCAAATTGGTTGTAGATTGTGGTGATACATAAAACACGCTGAAAGGGAACAACAATGTCTGACTTGTATGGGTACCGGGTCACAGTAACGTCTTTGGCAACGAAACCGCTGACGAGCTGGCTAGGCTAGGGGCTGAGAATCTCATATACGGTCCAAAAGTGGTCTGTGGAATATCTCCCAGTACTACAAACCAAGTGCTCGAGGAATGGGGTCGCAGACTAAGCAAACAGCAATGAGCTGAGACCCCTGGCCTGGTAAATTCTAAGGCACTAATTCCTGGCTTTTACAAAAAACTGTCAGAATTAATACTCACCATGGGTAGGAAATAAATAAAAATCCTTACCTATAAATAATAAGTGTTAATAGAATTACGACTTGCAGATTCTGCGAGGTAAAGGGCGAGACACCTTTTTATCTTGTTTTGTTTTTACCTCGATGACTCTCCTACTCTACTACACAGCAAAAACTCACTCACTCTACTAAAGAAGTAATTAGTGGCACCAATTCCAACCACATCGTTCAATTAATGAGGATTAGGGAGTCACAAGAGATCCTTGAGGGTCGTCGTGGCATCAGAGTTACAGTAATCTGCCCTCGGAGGGAAAAAATGAGTGTCGAGCTATCTTTTCCTAGGCCTAGATACCCACTCTCTCGATATCCAGCCTAGATGCATGAGGATAATACGACCAGTGCCACTTTAGCTTGGCCGTTTTGCCTTTTAAGTATGTGATTCTTGTTTGGATGGATTTTTTTTATTTTGACGAGACGACTTACTTCCAAGTTACTGCGCTCCATTGCTCTTTGGCAGACCCCGAGTTGGATTTTGTGTAAATCACTCAATGGAGTTTGCGTATTGTTGGTTAGGACGAGCGAAATACTCATGTCGATGAATCTGCGCTTCACTGATGTATTTCCGGATAATCCGGATTTGAACGTGTCAAAATTTGAAAATCCGGATTTTTTTAAAAATCCGTTTTTTGCAATCCCTATTCGTGAGATAAGCCCTTTCAAATAATTTCCCCCGTTTTTTCCACATTTTCTTCTATTTCTTCGCTCCTATTAGTTTTAGCGTGATAAAATATTATAGCATATAGCCTTTCTCAATAAATGGGCTATCTAACACTGAAAGAATTTTTCAAATCGGACCAGTAGTTCCTGAGATTAGCGCGTTCAAATAATCCCTTTCAAATAATTTCCCCCCATTTTTTCCACATTTTCCTCAATTTCATCGCTCATTAGTCTTAGCGTGATAAAATATAGCCTAAGCCTTCCTCGATAAATGTACTATCTAACACTAAAAGAATTTTTCTAATCGGACCAGTAGTTCCTGAGATTAGCGCGTTCAAACAAACAAACTAACTAACAAACTCTTCCGCTTTATAATATTACTAGACGTTCCGCGTGGCTTCGCCCGCGTAAATTAGATATTTCACAGACAAATCAGTCTACAAAAAATAGCCTATGATCCTTCACGTGGTCTACTTCTTATCTGACCCAAATAACAGAAAATTTGCTCTAGTAGTTCGTGAGATAAGCCCTTTCAAATAATTTCCCCCGTTTTTTCCACATTTTCTTCTATTTCTTCGCTCCTATTAGTCTTAGCGTGATAAAATATAGCCTATAGCCTTTCTTGATAAATGGGCTATCTAACAATGAAAGAATTTTTTAATCGGACCAGTAGTTCCTGAGATTAGCGCGTTCAAATAAGCCCTTTCAAATAATTTCCCCTGTTTTTTCCACATTTTCCTGGTTTTCTTCGCTCCTATTAGTCTTAGCGTGATAAAATATAGCCTATAGCCTTCCTCGATAAATGGACTATCTAACACTGAAATAATTTTTCCAATCGGACCAGTAGTTCCTGAGATTAGCGCGTTCAAACAAACAAACAAACAAACAAACAAACAAACTAACTAACAAACTCTTCCGCTTTATAATATTAGTATAGAAGTATAGATTTATAATTATGTACTATGGTTACTGTTTGTTAACTTCAATAAATAAATAAATAAATGTAATAAAATGAAGGTATTAAACTTAATATAATCAAATTAGCGACATTAGGCATATATTGAAATGCTACCTAGTTGCGTAGTTTATAAAGTTGCATTTTATTAAAATTTACTTATTTACTCGCATGTCGCGGATCTCTGCGGCCATGCGACGCTGGCCACGTGGTTATTACAACGAGTGACTTAGACCAAAATGATAGCTATAATCGTGTCAATAAAGTAGCATTTTACTTGAATCTGATGATGGGATCTATAAGCAATCGAGGGAAATTCTTGAAATTTATAAAAACACATATAGTGGTTAAGATGTTTTTTCTAGTAACTCAAGCATATATGTTACAAATAAGTGAAATTTCATACGAAGGTGTCTCTGGATCCAAATGTGTCGAGTATAAATACTTATATGAAGAAATTAAATAAATGTTGAGAGTACAAAACTTTCTAAGTTTTATCATGTTGTTTAATAATAAGGATTAAAATTGTAAAAATATGCAAAATATACCAAACCTTCTAAGTTTTTTATACTTTTATTGTGTCTGATAGTGATAAGACCTTAGTCTTCCAGGTTTTATTTAGCAATAGGTTGTTAATTAATAGATTTAAATAAAAAAAATTTAAAAGAAACAAATCATTCTAAGTTTTATTAATATTAATTTTTATTATGACTGATAGTTATACTTAATATTTATTTATATTTGTAGAATAAAAGCCTAATTTATAATAATTATACTCTTAATGAAAAGCCCATAAGATTTATTAAGAGTATATTTTGGTAATTAATTAGATTAGATTTAAATTTTAAAAATATTTCAAACATACCAGAACCTATGTTGAATATAAGTTTGAATAAATAAAATAATTGTTAATAGAACAAATTTTTTTAAAGTTTTTTAAGTTAACTTTTATTGTGACTGAAAAACCTTATTATTTATTTGTAAGAATAACTGAAAATTCTAGTCTCATTGGTTATTTACTGAGAATAGGTTGTTACATAGGTTTAAATAAAAAATATTAAGTTCACATACAAAGCATTAGTTTTATTATTAACTTTTATTATGACTGATAAGCGTACAATTAATAATTTAAAAAATATATATTACATAATTTATACACTCTTAATGGATGGGATATTCAAGACCTTCAATCTTATAGGTTTATATTTATTATGAATATTTTGTTAATTGATTTGAATTTCAAAAATATTTAAAAGAAACCAAAATCTGGGCTATGTATAATACGAATAAATAAAACAAATTGAATCTTTTATTTACTGTGTTTATTAACCACTTCCAGCACATCTTTCCAAAAAATTTCGAGGTTTTTTTCTGGTATTTGATTGAGCAGATATCTAAATGTGACTGCTTAATGCTTTCACATTTTGTGGGCACGAGCATAATGCCGCGTTTCCACTGACGCGGAGCGGAGCTTAGCGGTGCCGAATTGACCAATCACCATGCTCAAAATCTTCGCTCCGCTTCGCTGTCATTCCGCTGGAATAGCACGATTGTTTCTGAACTCCGTAAAGAGAACTGCAACCGTCGCATCATCCTCCATCACGACAATGCGAGTTCTTACACCGCGCACAGAACAAAAGAGTTTTTAGAGCAAGAAAACATAGAATTATTAGACCATCCGCCGTACAGCCCCGACCTAAGCCGTAATGATTTCTATACTTTCCCTAAAATAATGAATAAATTGCGTGGTCAGAGATTTTCATCACCTGAAGAAGTTGTGGACTATAATAGTAATGTTGTTTCACTTCCTTGATTCCCGAAATTTTCAGTGCCGCCCTCGTAGTTTCCTTTTTTTCGTTATTTTATGTGGTGCCAGTATGGATTGAGATTCGTTGTCATCTTCAGGATCGATCTGAATAAAGCATTGGAATAAAGTAAACCCTTGTTATCACACCTAAATATATAAATGTTATTGTGTAGATTATTAGAATTCTAAGTTATATATATATATATATATATATATATATATATATATATATATATATATATATATATATATATATATATATATATATATATATATATATATATATATATATATATATATATATATGTGTGTGTGTGTATATATATATTTGTAGACTGTAGTTAAAAAGAAGAAAGGAAGCATAAAATTATGTGATAGCATTTACATAATAATATGTATTATAACACGGAGAATATTTTAAGGAGCGTAGCTCGTCGGATCAGAGGCGCTTTGCACACGACGGGGCGGGGCGGGCCGGTCAATTACGCCGCGAACGAAATAGCACAAAGGGAATCCTATAATACGTATTACCAACGCACACAGAGGGCAAAAAGACCGCCGCAGGTGCTCGGCGGGCTCTGGCGGCGCGGCATGTCCGCGGCTGCCCGCCGTGGATCACACAAACCAGTTTACATGGAGTAACGCAGACGGCGCGACGGCGCGGGGCGGCAGCTAGCTCTATTCTCTCTATCTCCACTAGAACGAACCTCCTGAACTGACTGCCTCCACCCGTCGTGTGCTTTGTGTACCTACGCGGCGAGGGCAGCCGCAAACATCAACGGGCAGACGCGGTCTTTATTCCTTCGTGGACAAAAAGCCCGCCCCGCCCCGTCGTTGCAAAACAACAGAGTCCGCCCGTCAGCCAGCGCATGGCGCACGTACTAGCAATACAATAATTTACTATACAAACCATAAATTAGTAATATTTGAACAAAGATACTGAGTACTGAACTACTGACCATGTCATTCTCATTGGCGTCATTTTCCTATATACCTTTACCTACTGGTCACCAGACACGTCTAGTTTAACTTTGTGCAAACTGCATACTGAACTGACTGATTAAATTAAGTATTTTACAAAAGGTAACGTTATCAAAGAACATATATTTACCGTTATAAATCCTATTTACCGTTATAACATTTACCGGTATAAATTCCAATTTTTACCGTTATTATTAATACCGGGTAAATTTTCATACCGTTATCTATGCCCTTGAAGCAGTAACGTTATGAAAAAATACCGGTATTTGAAGCCCTGCTTAGTAGTCTGTGCATAAAGCCTTGTCGGACTGTATATGCTGTATAATATGTTCCACATATAGAGTAAAAAATTTCTTTGGATATGTTCTCCTTATTTACCAGCAGCAGCGCCCATTGACAGTTTGACACATTCATATAAAGCCAATTTATACTTAAATCTGTGTATAAACCCTTGTCGGCGGACTCTACAATATATACCAATATACTACTAATCTGTGATTTATACTACTAATCTGTGTCGGACTAAACAAAATCTCAAAATAAAAACACTGATTGAAAACAAATGTTTTAATAATGAGTTCTGTTTTGTAGTGCAGAAATAATATTTATTCGTACATTTATAATAAGATCCTTAATAATTGTTAATTGGATGAACAGAATGGATGATTCGCTAAGAGATACGACAGTATTCATAGACGTTACTGAGGGTAACGCTTTTTCAGGTCTTCTTGATAATTTTGCAAAAGACCTACATAATGACAACATCGAAATTGTAGCAAAAGAGCAGGATCAACCTGATTTAAATGATAGTCCTACAGAGATAAAAACGTAAGTACATTGCACAGACTACTGGGATACAACGTATGGTATGGTATGGTACATTGACCTTCGTTTTGCAGGAGCAAGTAATAATAGGTACCTACAACTCTGTCAAGCTAACTCCTCACCTCGCTGGAATGCGATGCCCCTCCCACTAACCCGCAGACCTCCCCACGTTCGCCCCCCAAGTATTTAATTAGGTATTTAAAACAAATTTGAAAAATATTTTCTTTTTTTAGGGAAGTTATTAACAAAGAAGACTCCAATGATGCGACAATAGAATTGAAACCTGAATATACTAAAACTAGAAGCGGAGGTCACTCAACGACTGAAAAGGTTCGAATTCGGTGCACAGAGTGTAACAGATATACAGCTAAAGATGAGGATCAGTTATTGCGTCACATCCGCAAGGTCCACAAAGGAGAAAATCCATTCCAATGCTATATGTGTGATTATAGTACATACAACAAAATCCTTTTTGAGGAGCATGTCTACATACATAAAGGTATAAAACCGTACAAATGCACCTTCTGCAGTCACAAGAGTGTATCAAAGAAGAATTTAAAGAAGCACGAGCTGATACACCGCTCCGATAACCCTCTGAAATGTAGTCAGTGCGATTACATTGCGAGGCACCAAAAGGGATTAGCTTATCATTTAAGGAATGTCCATTCAAAGCTGCAGGGGTTGGTGTGTTTAGTTTGTAACAAAACATTTTCTACAGCTTTGGACCGAGCCAACCATATTTCTGTGCAAATGAAATGCAATGTATGCGACTACATTACATGTTCAACTTCTCTTTTGGACAAACACAAGCTTAAGCATGACAATATTAAGACATTCAAGAAACAAACGGGGCTGTTCCAATGTGTTATGTGCGATTGGAGTGGTTCTCTTCACAGAAAATTTATTTCCAAAATTTTATTACATTTGGTACATCATCCGCAACCAGTTGATGAAAGTCTTATTGATGTTTCAATACTGCGAAAACATGGAATAATGTAAGTGTTTATTGCCTACCTGCCTAGAAGTAATGCCAAATAATACTGTTCACACAATAAAAATTGATACAAAATTACACTTTAAAAACTCTCTCAACCCTTCACCTATGCATTTTAATCTTTATTGAGGTAATTCATAATTTAAAAAGTTATTTATCACAAATACTATTTAACACCTCTAATTATATATTTTTATTTTTTTATAATTAATCATCCTAAAAAAAATCTAACTAAACCTCTGTGGCTCAATTGGTTGAGTGTGTGGCAGCTCAAACCGGGGGTCGCGGGTTCGAATCCCGCCAGCGGAACAAAAAAAAAGTTTTCAATGTTCCCGGGTCTGGATGTGTATTAAATATGATATAATAAAAATCTTAAATATATGTATAGTATAAAAGTATTAAATATATTTCCCTTGTCTGGTACCCGTAACACAAGTCCTTCAGGTACTTAGCACAGGGCCAGACTGACGTGGTGTGAAGCGTCCATAGATATTATTATTATATTATAAGTACTATTTAAGAAACAAATTTTTAAAAATCTTAAACATCTTAGAAGTTAATGAAACAAATTATTTTCTTGGAACATGTTTTTTATCTACCAAATGCTGGATTACGTTCATAGGGCCTCAAGATTTTGTTATATCTGAAAAAAAGATTAAAATATTATAATACAGTTCGCATTGCAACATGTCGAGTCGATGCAATGTGATGCGTTTATGGGCAATTATAAACATATTCAAAACAGAACTTTATTTACTACACAAGAAGATACAAAGTTGCCGCTCGCGGTGTCGGGCTGCCTGTTCCAAATTTGAGTGTCTCATTGAAAAAACATTTTTTAGTAATGTTTAATATGCTATTATCACATAGAAATTTGAACATCAACGGTTCGAGGGTGAATATAGAAATTCCTAGATGCTTCATGACCAGACTATGACTTCGACTTGAAAGAATCTTACCTCTGGTTTCCCTCCAAGTAGCCGTGCCGCTGCAAGGACGATGCTATCTCAGCAAAATGGAAATAGTAGTAAAATCTGCAATAATAATTGTAACTATAATCTTTCAACATTTCAATCAGCATGCTGTGGCCACCATAGAGAGGAGACGAACGTCGAACAAAACTTTTTGTTTACTTTTTATGCTGGTGCTGCCATCTAGCGTGAAAACATTGCATATATTCTATTGAAAAATAAAGGTCGTAAAGCGGCATTTTATTTGAATTTCTGTCGGCCTACTGCGAGGATCGGACAGCCACATTATAATGAAAACTGTTCCATACCTTTGGGAAGCACAGCCGGTAGTTTT
The DNA here is from genome assembly GCA_905187585.1 of Cyaniris semiargus. Taxonomy (NCBI): domain Eukaryota; kingdom Metazoa; phylum Arthropoda; class Insecta; order Lepidoptera; family Lycaenidae; genus Cyaniris; species Cyaniris semiargus. Next base: position 11,148,283 of record LR994567.1, read on the forward strand.
CAGGGCGGACTGGTCGGTGCTGGTGTACGCGTCTGGGTCCTTATCTAGCAACTCATCTGGCGGCTCGAACTCTAGTGACAGAAACAAAAGTGATATCTTGGTCTTCTAATCATGGTCATAAATCATAATGGTAATGGCAAAGGTAAGAAAAAGAGCGTAATAATTACAATTTACAGTAGTCATAATCTCATACGTCTTATCTATCAAATAATTTGATAGAGCAGATGGTGCACCTAGGTTATTTGGTCAGGTTTTTTATAAAATTGACACACAATTTGATAACAAATTTAGTCAGAGAATATTATGCTATGAATTGGTTAGTTAAAAAAACCTGTATTGTATATGTTTAATTTTATTAAGCATCGAGTTTTTAATGCCTCAGTAGCACCTCCATCGTGGGTATTGCGGACACAATAGATTTTCAATTGTTATGCGGCAGCCGGCTGCCGCTTGGGGATTGATAGGTTAAAAAATGCCACACATCCCCTAGTCACAATCTCTCTCTCTTTCTCTCGTTACATGGTTCTTGGACTTACCATTCCAGTTCTTACAGTAGTAATGGTTCTTGGACTTACCATTCCAGTTCTTACAGTAGTCATTGTTCTTGGACTTACCATTCCAGTTCTTACAGTAGTCATTGTTCTTGGACTCACCATTCCAATTCTTACAGTAGTAGAGGTCCATTGCGCAGTGGTTCGCAAACTTGTAGATCTTCACGTACTTGTCGTTGGGGTTGGCGAAGATGCACCACGGCTCGTACGTGCTGGGGCAGCTCAGTGGGCACGGGTGGCCGTCGATCGCCGTCAATACCTCGTATATCGTCGTCGGCGTGTCGTTGAATATCGGCACGACTAAACAATGACAACCACAAAACAGATATTACTGATGACTGGGTGACAACAACCCGCGTGCGGATCTGTAGGCCTACTACGAAACTGTTTTGAGACTCAAACAATCGGACGAGAATGCCGCGTCCTGCTCCAACAACGTCATTTCACGTTTGTTAGAGTAGGACGCGGCGTTCTCGTCCGATTGTTTGAGTCTCAAAACAGTTTCATGGTACAAGGCCTGGTTCGCACGCGGTTGACAATAATATGCAAGGCGCGTGCGAGTTGCCCGCATCACAGGAAAAAACATCTATGAAATTATAGGATGCGGGCTACTTTCATGCGGACATCCGCGCTCTACTTTCTGAAGGCGGTCAGTCACACAGGACTCAGGAGTCAGGAAGCACTCTGACGCGGTCAGAATGACTATACGGGTATAATTGCTTAGTCCATTTGACATTTCTTTGACTTGAAGTAACATCCTTCTCCATATGGGAACGACTGCGGAGCTGCATCATCAACGTCGGGCGCGAATAAACTTGTCTTTGTAGTTTGTGTTGAGCTACTTTGATTTTAAGGACACGGCTTAGTTTAAGCACTGAGCAGCGATCTGTCTGCTAGTCTTAAAAATAATATGAAAATCTTACTAGTTTTATAAAATTTTCGCAAAGTAGTTGTCTGAGCGAAATCGACCGTGTAGATTCGCCTCGTCTCTGTAGGACGGCAACGACCGCTTCGGACGATTGCGAACTCTGAAAATAATTCATTTCGAATGTTTACCAATGTTTCGTTACTGTTGCTTTACCACTATTTAGCCACTGGCCTTATTTGGCCACTGGTTATGACTCCCTCCCAAAATCTTGTTAATAAGTAAAGTACCAAATACCATATTATGGTTCTAACTCCTAACAAATGTCTTAGGCTGGATTTATTGGCGGCGCCGCAAACGCGCGTCTTGGCGGATACACCGCGAGATCATGAGAATTGCGCCTCTAGTACACCGACGCTGCGAAACGCGAAATATTTGCGAAACAGGAATAGAGTGAGATGCCATATAACGCATTGCCGTGTGGCGAGTGAGTGAGTCGGTTCGCCGCTGTTTCTCGTTTCGCAGCGTCGGTGTACTAGAGGCGTTGAGAACTCAAATGAGAGACAAATTCCCGATAATAGTTTTGGCGCAACGGAATTGTGACTTGCGAGCGTCATCTGGTTTAATAATATTAATCTGTATATAAATGTGAAAGTGTGCCTGTCTCAGGTCTGTCTGTTACCTCTTCATGCCCAAACCGCTGATCTGATTTTACTGTTTGGTACCTATAGAGATACTTTGAGTACCGGAAAAGGACATAGATACTTTTTATCCCGGAAAAATTTACGGTTCCCGCGTGATATTTTGGCGCGACGGAGTTGCGGGCGTCATCACTTATCTAGTAGAATAATAAATGTAGTATACCTATAATTAGTAATTACTAATTAGTAATTACGCACCATAATCTGAATATTCACAGAGATTGCCCATAAAAAGGAAACAGGCGTTACTGAAGTCTTTGTATTCGGTCGTGGAATTCCTAACCCTTTTTGCGCAAACGCGATTTCCGGCGCCTTTGCAAATATTCTCTCGGTTTTCACACAAATTTTCAACGCCTTCTATGGTGAAATTTCCATCTGCCATTATGGTGTGGTTGGCATCAACAGGCGGCCTAATGTCCGTCAAGTTAACAAAACAGCTAACAATTTTCAAAAGCAACACAAAATATAAGAAAACCATGTTTGAGAAAGTAGAGTTTAGTAATGAAAATAATAATTAAATGCCTGCTGTTGCTTTATTATGTTTACGAGTCATTTCATTTCATTTAGCCAAGTTGATAAGGTCCACAACACGATTTTAATTAGTTCACATTTCAGTCACAATTCAATCAAAATTCAATCGCGGTTTAGTCGCAATTTTGCCTCTATCGCTATTTGGCCTCAATTCAGTCCCTTTTTGGATACAGTTCGGTAATTAACTCATCAAGCCCCATACGATCACCGGTGATTGCGAAAACAATAGAATACAATAACATTTCCAAGAATCCGCGATTGAAGTTCAGTCACAATTTAGTCAATATATTCAGTCACAATCCAGTTAGGCATTCGGATATTAGAAAATCCGAATAATCGAATGTATGAAGAAATGCGGGTTCGGTGCATATTAGGTATGTTCAAGCTTCAGAACATAGATACATTTTAAGATAGCAGTCCGGATAATCGCGATTCCATAATAACGCGATCGAATCGAGTTTCTACTGTACTTATTCTTATTATCATAATTATTATTGTGTTTTAATTTTCAAGGAACCAGTTCGTTGTTCGGTGATACCGATAAGATAAAACGAGTTGCCAGTTGCCACAACCGATGACTACGCGTGCAAAACAGATTCACAACAAATCAAGGAAAATGGTAAACACAATGTTGTAAATAGATAAAAACAACGATTGCAGTAGGTGTCGAATTGTACGTGTGTGCATATATTATGTACGAAGTGCTGGGCTAGCGTGTTTAAAAATTGTGTTGTTATTTAAACATCGTTGCGTCACCGCCACTAGTCACTACTAAGGTTCGTTTAATTGGGCCATTAATTTCGTGGGCCTCGCGTAGGGTTCACGAAAATGTGTTGATAAAAAAAAGACGTAACTGGCGCGTATCCAATTCTTTTTGAATTTGGAAGGTGATGTGTCATGTGAGTCAACGGATTGTATCCAATTCTTTTTGAGTTTGGAATATGATTAGGTATGTGAGTCAACGGGTTTTCAGCTCGATGGGATACGATACGATCGTGGTGGGCATGGGCGCCGCCGGCGTGACGGCCGCGGCGATGCTGGCCAAGGCCGGCAGGAGGGTGCTCGGGCTGGAGGCCGACGACAGGATCGGCGGCAGAGTCAAGACAGTGCCCTTCGGAGACGGCGTCGTCGAAGTCGGCGCTGAGTGGTGAGTACTTTTTAACAATACACTTATGGCTTCGCAATCACTACGTGATTCATAATACAGGGTGCAATTAATCCTTCCTGCCAAATTTTGATATATTGATCCTTGTTAAAAATAAAAATACACGTATTTTTTCTTTTATAGTCACTCAGTACTAAATTATTGAGAAACAGCTTCCGAAAGTTATCCTAAAAAACACTACAATTAATGGACACGATGCGCCGCGCGTGACGTGCCCTCGCGCGCGCGCCTCATCCCGGCGTCACCACCTCTCATTCCCCCGCGCCGCGAGTGACCGTTCTGCAACGATTTTAAATGGGATAAAAAATGTCATTGAAAAAAAAAAATAACACTTAATTTGTTTGGTTAAATGGACTCTCCTAATGATACCTAAGCCCTGGAAAAAATTGGCAGGACGGTTTAATTGCACCCTGTATAGTGCTAAGCATCCAACAATAGACACCAGCTGCAGTTTAACGGATATCCCTGTTAGCCAAACCATCGAAGCCTCTGGCCAAAGTTCTAAAGGCTAACGATTACACCTAATATACAATGTGACTTGTGAGTTTCAATATTTTTCTCATCGTCTGTTTTATCTCTAGTTCCGTTCATGAGGAACCATACTATGGATGGAACGGAGTTTTGATTTACTAGATAGCGCCTGTTGTTTAAAAATTTATTTATCGCGCAGGAACCGTGCATTTCTCCGGGATAAAAGTATCATATTATGTCCTTTCCCGGGACTCGAGAGTATCTCTATACTAAATTTCAGCAATATTAGCTCAGCGGTTTGGGCGTAAAACTCACAAACTTTCGCTTTTATAATATTAGTAGATGAAGTGTGGATAACTGGATATGGATGACTCCCAAAGGTAATGGGAATACAATTACAATAAGATCACTTTTTAGGATTCACGGAAGCAGTCACAATAGGATATACGAGTTAGCTACCGAAAACAACATCCCGATTGTGGAGCAGGACTTCAAATCTGGCGTGTACATGTCGGACGGGAGCTCGACCGATGCGGAGCTGATGAACGAGCTCATGGACTTCTGCTACGCGTGCTCCGAAGATCCACCTTCAACTCCTATGCCACTCGGAAAGAGCATCGCTGAACGGTATGCTTCTCTCAAAGCGTCTAGATTTGACGTCACTGTCATGGGGGGGGGGGGGGCAGCGTCCTAGGATCAAGGACGGCGGCAGAGTTCGTACATACATAGGTGGCAAAATTAAAGTGGCCTATACTCATAAAAAATATACTGGTGTATACAGGGTGCAATTAAACCCACCGGCCAATTTTTTTTTACGGCTTAGGTATCATTAGGAGAGTCCATTTGACCAAAAAAATATGGTGTTCATTTTTTACAATAACATTAACACCATATTTTTTCCACTTAAAATCGTCAGAACGGTCACTTCGCGGCCGCGGTGTGTAGAGCGGGGGTGACGCCGGGGGTGGCGCCAGGGGGGCGCGGCGAGGCACGCCACGCGTCGGCGCGGGCGACGCGTAGTGTCAATTTTTTTAGGAAAACTTTCGGAAGCTATTTCTCAACATATTAGTACTGAGTGATTATAAAAGAAAAAATACGTGTATTTTTATTTTTAACAAGGATCAATATATCGAAATTTCGAAATTTGGCCGGAAGGTTTAATTGCATCCTGTATGTATGGTGTAGATGTGTTCGTGTCGTATCATAAAATTTATGATAATGACTCGAAAACTGACTAACAAAATACAATTTGTATTCGTAGCCCCTAACACTATGTTTTAAATCACAGACATAGATCAAGATAGATACCGCATGTCTCTCCATTTGTATGAAAACGAGCGTGTCACTTTTTTCCTACCTACTGTGACGTACCAATGATAAGAAACGTGTCCATTATCTAGGCCAACGTTTCTATTTGAATTTCTACAGCTCAATACGGCACTTTTAGGCATTTAGGCATTTTTAAAATTCCGATTGACGTCCGATTCCGATAGCAGACTAAAGAACAGACTTTCGAAAGACGAGCATTGCTCGTCGTTTGGGAACGCGATGTGACACGCGAAGTACATACACATGCGGTATCTATCTTGATCTATGTCTGTGTTTTAAATGCTGTTTGTCAGGCGAGGGCATCACACTCACCCTCTTAATCAATAATACTGGACGATACTACCTTACTATTTGCAACTACCTACTGGATTCCTACTTCAAAATATTCAGTTTGTCACCAAAATAGAAAATATTCTATACAAGTTACTACCATTTCAGCTTCCGACGCGACGATTTGGACTCCGTGGTCCAGTGGTTTAGAACGTGACTTTTGACTAGGAGGTCGTGGGTTCGATTACCGCGTTGGAAACGTGTTATTTCCAAATTTGGTGACAATGCAGGCTGATAACCTGATTGTCTGACAAGTAAGATGATCCATATGCTTCGGATGGGCATGTAAAAAGTTGGCGCCGCGCCTGATGTCTCACCAGTCGTGTCGGCCTTCCGTCCCACTAGGTTATGGAAGTAAAGGAAGGGAGAGTGCTCTTGTGTACTGCGCACACACTTGGGCAATAAAATCACTCTTTCGTAACTTGCCTGGTTTCGATGAAACCTGCCGCCGTCACCAAAATGGGTGTGGGAGTTATCACCTATATTATTATTTCAGCCTCACGGAGTACATACAGAAGAAGTATCCGGAGCTCGCGAAGGACGAGGAATTCGTCAGCGAGTTCCTGGAGATGAACAACTGTATCATGAGCGGGTACCTGGCTCTGAGCGACTGGGATGACAGCACATCGCACAGCTCGTACGCGCCGCTGGACGGCCACCAACACCTGAGCTGGCATAAGCACGGCTATAACACGCTCTTCCAAATACTTCTGGTGAGTTAATGAACTTCAAAGGCTCAGAACTACGAACTCGTATCGCAAATATCTGCGGCAAAACTCTAAAAATGACATTGCGATGCGATGCGAAATTACAGTTATGTGTGGAGGCCCTAAAATAAGTTTTCACAATCAGCTGTGTGAGGATGATCTCCATGTCATCTTTAATGCATGTTTCTTAGTAAAAGTTACGTTTTGAAATCAGATGATTTACAGCAATGAGGATTAAGAAATGATTAGGGAGCTTTTAATCACTGTTTAGTGTTTACATAAGCCGTAAATTATATGCTTGAGGTTAAAGTGTAATCGCAATAATTACAAAACTGATAACTTACAGAACAAGTACAATAATGGTCCCGGTTTGCCTTCGCTGGATACCAAACTGAACAAGGAGGTGACACAGATAAAATGGCCGAAAGACTCAACAGGAGACGTGGAGGTGGTGTGCAAAGACGGGGAGAGCTTCACCGCCGACAATGTCATCGTCACCGTCTCACTGGGGGTGCTTAAAGAGAGGTAGAGCTCACACCACTCATATAATATATGTCCAGTTTGATGTAAATTCAATAGAGGCAGACTTTCAGGTTGATAGAATTCATATGTAATTGATTGTACTGTTGGTTCTTGGTGGCAATTCATGTTGAACACTAATAAAACACAATTTTTCGTGCACTTTTTCCACTATATTAAGAAATTATTATAAATTTAACAAATTACACGACCGGTTTCGAAATAAATCATCTTCAGGTGTACTTAGTGTAGATAGTTTTACAAAATTAAATATAATCAAAACAAATATTAGGGTTGTCCGCCTCATGAAATTTTATACCATTTGGTAGAATTTTTCTTCCGAATACGACTATTTTCTACTGATGTTAAAATTAATATTTAGTTGGTTTTAGCTATTTTATATATTGATAAATTAATAACGTTATGTCACATTTACAAATGCTATTGTTAAATTTCAAAATTTCGATTAAAATATGTCACAAAATTACTATCAAATTAAATTGCTCTTGGATTTTTTCTTTTATGTACTTATGTGTTTCTCTCTGGAGCCATTCCAGTTCAATAGGGTGTAATCTTAGAGCTAATTCAATATTATACTTTCAAATGGCATCCGACATTATCTCTTATATAGATAGAATTCATATTGTGTCCATTTTACAGACCACTTATTATTTACCCCTCTTTAAATATGTCGCTGCTTAGGTAACACGTTCGGCTTTTTTTGAGGTAATCTTAAGTTAATTTGATCCTGGATGTAGTCATATTAACGTTAGGTCCCAGTATTCATCAGTAGTAATCAATCATTTCAGAACTTCTATTCCCTAACATCAAATTCTATTACAGACACACAGAAATGTTTCTACCAAGCTTACCAAAAGAAAAGATGGACCTAATAAATTCGATGTCTATTGGAGTTCTTGGCAAGATTATCCTGGAATTCGAGATTCCTTGGTGGATCGATTCTCCCTTCACTTCCCTAATTTTTATGTGGAGATCAGAGGACAGGAGGAAAGTTAGCGAGGAGGATTTGTGGGTTACGAAAATATTCGGATGTAGTGTGGCTATAGGCTCAAAGAACGCTTTCACAGTATGGACAAGTGGGGATGTTGCGAAAATGGTAAGTTATTTTCGAAAAAATACCAAATCTCACTTAGCACGATCACATTACCCACACATGAGAAATTTACATGTGGTATATAAAATAACTAGCTTTTGCCCGCGGCTTCGCTCGCGTTAAGAAGTATTATTATTAATTAGGTATCAAAGTCTCAGCCCGATCGATTTAAAATTGACATAGTTTCATACAAACTTTCATCCCCTATTTTATCCCCTTGGGGGTAGAATTGATCAAAATCCTTTCTTAGCGGATGCCTACGTCATAACATCTACCTGCATGTCAAATTTCAGTCCGATCTGTCCAGTGGTTTGGGCTGTGCGTTGATAGATCACTATGTCAGTCAGTCAGGCGGTCAGTCAGTCACCTTTGAGTTACATATCGCACCTTTAAAGTAAAACCGTTACTAAACGAAATTGTTCATAAATTGAGGTATCGATGCCATCTATCAAAAATAAACGTAAACTACAAGATAAACTTGTTTTTTTTTGCAAAATGTTCTGTTTTGCGCCATCTAGCGTTAAATCAAAGCGTTACTAAGCCGAGTTATGATCGGGTCGGTAAATACAATATTGTGTCTATACCAATAATAATATGATCGTGATAAAGTGATGACGGAAGTTTAAAGCAACAGTGTGATTATTTGGATAAACACGGCTTGAAGTTACAAAAAGCTTAGTTATTGTTTTCTTTTATATAGGTAAAGTGTTTCAATTTGTTTAGACACATTTTTCGTGTTATGAAATTACGCAATTTATAATTCAATTTCATTGATGGTATGTTACAGTTTGTATAGTCACAGTTTGCCTTTATTTTTTTAGAATTTAATCCAATAAGGTTTATCTCTAGTGTAACATTTTTTTATTATTATCAAAAATATTATTAATATTATGTCAATAGGTTTAACTCATTATTCTAAAATTAAGAGATAGAAGTCAACATTACTTTTGTTAGCTCAAAGTAGGTACCTACCTCCCGTGGATAGAGAAATGAAGCTGTGATTGTTACTATGTCTATTTATTTTTATTTTATTTAAGTATTGCTATTTCCAGTTGATCTGCTTTCAGTCAAAGTGTTTTAAAATGTTAAAGGATAAGATAGTTAAAAGTTAAGACGGTAAGATACTGTTTTAACTTTTAATTATGTTAAATTATGAAGCTTTAATAGTTTTTTTGTTTAGTAACATTAATGAACAAAACTTACAATAACTTACAATAATGAACAAAAAAATTAGTGGTAAAGTGTTACTATAAAAATATAAATCAAAATAAATAAAGCTGTAAATTATTATAAGTAACTTTTTTAAATGGCATGTCATAATATAAACAGAGATCTATCATATAAACTCATTAAATATCTTTAAAAAAACTAAACTCAGATTTTATTTAGAAAAAACAGTGACTATTTTCTAATATTTGCTCCCCTGTAAAATTTGGTAATTTCATTTAGCCACGGTTTTACTTTAAAGGTGCGATATGTCGCAGGGAAATTATCACGAAATCCCTAAGGATATCACGAAATCCCGGTAGATGTCGAATATTCTTGTTTATTACGTCTTCTTACTAAAAATTTCTAAAGATATGTCATTTCACTAAACTTAATCTAGTGAAATAAAGAATACTGTTGATGAATTAAAGTAATAAAACAAAATTACCAATTAACTGGTGTATTTTTATTACAAAATAAAGTTTTAATCAACTAAATATAATTATCTACCAATGATATCAGGTATTATCCCTTTTTCTATTATGTTGATGCGTTCATTAGGTAAAATAAAACAAATCTAAGTATAAAAAAAATTAAATGGACTTCTAAAAGTATGCGAGGCTCAACAATTAAGATGGCGACTAACTCCTGATGGCAAATTGAAAACTGTTATTTATTTAGCAGCAGTGATTTTTGGCACCTTGAATTACACAAAACATTTAGCTTCTTGCAAATTCATATTTTGGTTTTGCACTGGTGGGCTCCCACTAGTGCCCGAGTGGGTACGAGCGAGCGAGAAAAATGCGTGGCTCGATTTATTCGGCGGTATCCGCTTTTCTGACATTTTACTAGATTTAGTTTAGTGAAACAACATATCAGTAGTGATAAGTTGGTATTTTGTCATATCACTAGATATTTTTAAGTAAGAAGACGTAATAAACTAAAAAATAAAATTGTAAAAAAATAAACTGTAAAAAAATATTTGACATCTACCGAGATTTCGTGATATCTCTAGGGATTTCGTGAAATCCCTGATATCTTCATTTCCCTGCGACATATATATTTAAATCTTTTTCTTTAATGTGTTGTTCTTGCTAGGAGAAATGTCACAGCATATTTCTCTTAAGATTTTACCATTTGTTATGACTATTTTTTTAAATGTTAAAAGCGGTTCTTTTTGTTTCTGCTCAGGTGGAAACACTTCCAGAGGAGGTGGTGACGAAGAAGACCATGGAGCTGGTGCGGCGGTTCATGGGGAAGCAATTCTCGATACCCGAACCAAAAAGAACGTTAATGTAAGTAGGCACCGTTACCAATAAAAATATTTACTAAGTGGTTAGCTATTTACATTTGCTATCCTTGCCTGTTAAGCAAGTGAACCGAATCATACAAAGACAGCATTTGCGACCAAGTTGTGTAAATATTTTCATTATTATGGCCGATAGTGTTTATTTATTGTAATAAATAGAATTAAGAACATCTCCTAATGACAAAAATACTATGGAAGTGTAGTCTAAACTCAGTACCATCGAAGAAATTGATTCATAGGCAGTTGACGGACCTACGTCATTTAAATATAAGTATACTGTATACAGACAATATAAGTCGTGATCTGTCGGCTGGGTTTGACACATAAAGTTAATATACCTAGCGGAATAGAGCAACAATCTCAAGCTGTCAAACGAAACCGAAATTGGTTTGCATCTGTGTGTAAAAATATGTGTACGTATACACTTACACAAGCATGATTGAACATGAATTCTATGAGATTAAATTGTCAACGTGCCGATAAGCGCCGACTGGACGTCAAAAAAAGAGTCCTGCTGTCATGTATCACACGTCTCTTTTTACCACGCAGTGTTACTGATAGTGACATCTCGTTTGCTCAGGCCTTTGTTTCTCTATTCCGCTAGGTATATTAACTTTATGGTTTGACATAACACCACCAACTGCCTATGAATTAACTTCTCTGATAGTACCTAAGATTAAATAATAATTTTACAGAACCAAGTGGCACTCGAATCCATATACGCGGGGAAGTTATACGTATGACAACTTGCTGACGCCCCAACAACCAAAGGCGAGGACTACCTTAGGGGAACCGTTGTTGGATGCTTCCGGAAAAGCGAGAGTGCTGTTCGCCGGGGAAGCCACCAACCAAACCCACTTCTCCACCGTGCACGGAGCCAGCGAAACGGGATACAGAGAAGCTATGAGAATATTAAACATTTCTTAGTGTAAGTAAGAGAAAAAAAAATTTTTTTTTGGTATCGTATAACACAACACACACAATACACAATATTCGAAGATCAAATATTTATAAAAAAATAATTTGCCCGTAACATTTTTAAATAATAACAAAGGGTAAAAGAACTCAGTCATGCATTTGATATGGTGTGTTTTTTTTAATTATTTAATTTTAATAGAACAATTTACTGCATTTACAAATATTTTAAGTAAGTAATTATTAAAAGCCATAGTTCATATATTAAACTACTGTTCAAGTAATATAATATTATTTGATATTGATCACAAAGATGAATGCGAAAAGGAGTACCACAAGGTTTAATATTCAGCTTAGTATTACTTTCATCATTAATGATGATTTTAAATTATATCCTCCACTACAATGAAGATGTATAAATTAGTACAGGGTGTTTTTATGATTATTGTATATGCTATTGATGTATTTAGTATACTAAAAAACTTTTTATACACGTTTATTGTAAAATGTTAAAGTGCAACAATGAAGTGAGGAGAACAATGTTAGATGACCAATAAGCATAAATAATATACAAAGTTTTAATAAGAAAATAAATATATTTTTTACCAAAATCTTTTTTGTTATATTTGACCTAGGAATGTAATATTCAAAAGTGATTTGTGTAGTACGTACATAGTTGTTCTACCTCAGAGTTTCTACAACTGCTCTTGTATAGATAGCATAAAGGTCTTGAAAAAGCGAAACTATAAGCGGACTAAATGCTGAATCACTTCGACCATTATACATAGCCCCTTACATCTTGCTATCAAGCAGCCTTTGAGCCTCCCTTAATCCGGTTTCGCTTGCACCATGGACGGTTCCATAATGTTTAGGGTTTGTAGCTTCTCCAGCGAACAACACTTTGGGTTTCCCAGCAGAATCAAGCATGGGTTCCCCAAGGATACTTCTTGCGTTAGGATGTTGAGGGAATCCTACGTTATCGAATGTGTAGCTTCCTCTTGTGTAAGGATTAGAATACCATGTGGACCTAAAAATTAATAAAATAAAATTAGCTTTTGAAGAGACCCAAAAACAATCACATTTTTTGTCTCAACGGTCTTTGATCAAAAAGATTTCGTTCTAAAGTACGCACCTTATCATTCCAGTCGGTCTCGGTATGGTAAAGTTGGCTCCCATAAATTGTTTGATAACTCCAAAAGCTTTACTTCTAACAACCTCTTCTGGAAGTGTTTCCATCTAAAAAAATTAGGTTTAATTTAATATATAACTACATATTATCAATGTGAAATGTCTTCACGGCATACGGCATTAAGTGAAAAACACACCAGTTTAGCATTTTCACCGCTCATCCATAATGTTAGGGTGTTATCTGACCCCATAGGAGTAGTGGCTCCATATATTTTTGTTGTCCAATTATCCTCACTACTGACTTTCCTTTTATCTTCTCCTCTCCACAACAAAAATATAGAATCATACGTCATTGATTTCCACCACGGCTCATCAAACTGAAATATGATTTTATCCAGAAGTCCCATTGACATGACTTTGATTGATTCGATTTTCTCCTGTGGTAATGCTGGTTGGAAGAGCTCTGAGTATCTGAAATGTTTGGTTGAAAATTTTAATTCTTTCTGAGCCTCAATTTGAATTTGGACTAAGGAAGACTCCTGTGTTAATCCTACCTCTCTTTAAGCACCCCCAGCGAGACAGTGACGATGACGTTGTCGGCGGTGAAGCTCTCCCCATCTTTGCACACCACTTCCACGTCTCCTGTTGAGTCTTTTGGCCATTTTATCTGGGTCACCTCTTTCTTTAATTTGATATCCAGCGAAGGCAAACCGGGCCCATTGTTGTATTTGTTCTACAAGTTAGCAGAATAAATATTATTTTGATAGTTCGTAGAAAGATGCTAAATTAAGGCCCACTTTCTCCAACGTCTGTTAGTGTTAACAGGTTGTTAAAATGTCATGACTTCTCTTTCATTCATATGAAAAACGAAAGAGGTAACGTGATACTAATTCAAGCATTAACTTCAACAGTCGCTGATGAAATTGGACCTAAAGCTATGAAGTAGAATTAGCAAACTAAATATTATTCAGCTGGACGTACTAATAAAATTTCAAAAAATGTTTTATATCCATGCTTGTTCCAACTGTAGTGCAGACTTCCGCCAAGGTCTTCGTATGAAGACTGAGTCGAAAGCTCGTTCCAGTCGCTAGTGGCCTCGAGAGCGCTCAAGGCAAGATTTAATAATTCCAAAACCCCGTTAACGTAATCCTGATCCTTCAGAACATCCGGATGATTATTTTCCAAGTATTCCATTACTCTAGAAATATAATAAAGTCGTAAACAATTGATAAGTAACAAAATAGCGAAAGTAAACAATTGATAAGTGAAGTTGACCTGAACATTTAACTCGTTATATAATATTGGAAGATGAAATGGTCATTAAGATAAGATAGAATAAGTGCTGTTTTGTTATTACTAGTTTTCTGTAAAATTTTCATATATGCTCTTGATCCCACACTGATTCTTATGCGAAAAGCAGTCCGTTATATCATGAGGGTTTTTTTGGTGTCAATGGCTTTCCTTTCCAACAGCTGGACTGATTCCCTCCTACTACTACCATGTACCCAAGAAAAAAAAAACCGTGACCGAATAAGTGCAATTATTAAATTATTTTATTTTATAGTACATACTTTTCTTGTGTATGTTGTCCAACTGGTTTGGGAGCGCCGGTTGCGTTCTCAGCCACTTCAGTGCCATATTCAAACAACTCAATAAACAGATCTCTGTCAACGAACGATCCGTCTGACCTGAAAACTTGACTTTCCAGCTTCTGTTCCAATGTCGTCACATTATTCTGTACTGCTGCATCGTACACCCTACTGTTCACTATACCATGGATCCTGAAATATTGTGTTTTTATGGTAATTACTTATTCATTTGTCACATGTGTTAGTTCTGATTTATTGACACTGGTTTATATTGATACAGTAGCAGGCGCCATATAAAAGATGCAGGATTAAATTTTAAGGTGCAACATTCATAGAATTACCGGATGCTGGACATGATTTCTTTGCTACAGATCCAGTACTAGATCCAGGTGATTCTAATACTAGTATAGTGAAACTGGCCGCTCTGTATAATTGTAAATCAACACTTAGATCTCAATTTACTAACCACTCAGCGCCGACTTCGACGACGCCATTTCCGAACGTCACGGTCTTGACTCTGCCGCCAATCCTGTTGTCGGCCTCCAGCCCGAGCACCCTCCTGCCGGCCTTGGCCAGTGTGGTCGCGGCCGTCACACCGGATGATCCTAGACCCACAACGATGGTGTCATACTTTTGGGTTGGCCTGGAATACATTTTTAAGGTTATAGATTAGCTATGAATACAACACATCACATCACTTTGTTGATCAATATTATTTTTATCCCCTGACACTAACGGCCGTTCCCAATATTCAATCTATCTCTGGTTTGACATACGATCGATCGCAGATAACTTTGAATTGACATAAAATATATGTCTCTAATGTCTAATGAGAGCTATTCCTATCTCTAGTAGGGCAAAACCAGAGATAGATCAAATATTGGGAACGGCCGTAAAAGAGTGTGTGACATTGTGATCCTTAGCTATAATTCGTCATGAGATGTACGCTGTTTTAAAATTTTAATACTCAAGGAAATATGTAGTGACTAACTGACTAGTACTTACTTGCTTATCGCACAGTCCTGCCACGCTGTAAATATCACCACGAGCAGTACTATACTCTTCATCTTATTGCACAATACTCAAGCAACACGGTAGGCATCCCAGCCATATATTGGTCTTTAAGGTCATACGCAGGTCAATTTTATTATTGTTGATTGATAAAATAGTGTGACATAAAGATAGATACTTAAGCCGAAATAATCATGTAAACTTAATCATAAAAATATCAGGTAGGCCAATCAATATATCCAGTAGTAATTAACCATCAATGTTTATATAATTAAAATAAAACGCCTTAGCGTTTTTAAATGCAAACTTTAAAATAAAAGTTCCGCAAGGTTCAAACCTAGGCCTAGTATTTTTCATGATATATAGAAGTTATTGTTAAGAAATTATATTATACTTAAGTTAAAGTGTATTATAGTTTTTATTTTTGTCTTAAGTTTAACAATACTTAAAACATTTTAATAGGTAAAAACATCTTTATTTATTTCGCGGGAACGACACTACATTTTGGTATCAGGTAACAGCCTCATAGCCTCTCTATATCCGGAGTCACTGGCGCCATGGACGGTGGAGTAATGAGTGAGGTCAGTTGCCTCACCAGCGAACAGCACCTTGGGTGTTCCAGCAGAATCCAGTAGAGGTTCTCCGAGTATTTTCCTGGCATCCGGATGTTGGAGCATCTCAATGTTATCGAAGGTGTAACTTCCTCTTGTGTAAGGATTTGAGAACCAGGTCGATCTGAAAATTAAGGTATTTTGGTATTTCTAGTTTTTCATTATGATCAGCTAGCTTTTGCCCGCGTAAATGCAATAATGCTACATTCGTGACGAAAGTAATCGAGTTATTTAGAGCTTAAATTCTAATGTTCAGTACTTTTTGGTGTGTAACTTGTAAGGGTGACAAGCATCTATCCAGTATAACATTATTCTTTAGTTTTTCTTTCTATAGAATTTACTTACCGTATCATTTCAGTCGGATCTGGTACCGTGAAGTTAGCTCCTACAAACTTTTTTAAAAGTTCTACAGCTTTAGCCTTTACAACGTCTTCCGGTAGTATCTCCACCTGTAAATTAGTTAAATAATATTATGATTTTATTTAAATTACTTTATTTATTATGTCGCCATGTGTTCGATTTTCAACTCAATTCATTTACCTACTAAGACCACAATTCATTCACTACAGAGTTACTAACGCATGTGTGATGCTTCCAAATTATTTGCGATCATACAGGCGTAAGAGAGTGGGGTAGGTACCCCAAGGCGCGGACTTATTTATTATTCTTACTTACAACCTGTCTAGCCCGCCATTAAGACAACACATACCGACTTCGCAACTTCACCACTGGTCCATAATGTAAGGGCTTGGTCTGAGCCCATTGGAGTGCTGGCCCCAAATATTCTAGTTGTCCAGTAGTCCTCTTTGCTCACTTTCTTCTTGTCGTCGCCCTTCCATAGAAAAAACATAAAGCCATATGGCATCGCCATCCACCAGGGCTCATCGAATCTTAATATTATTTTATCCATTACTCCTATGGACATGATTTTTATCATATCTATCTTGTTTTGTGGTAGAGGTGGGTCGAAAAGACTTGAGAACCTGAAATATTTGACTAGGGATTATGATGCTCTCGATAATTTTGAGGTTTGTTGCCATAAAATTATAATCTCTACCCAATAAGCATGAACCTACCTCTCTTTAAGCACCCCCAGCGAGACAGTGACGATGACGTTGTCGGCGGTGAACCTCTCCCCATCCTTGCACACTACCTCTACGTTTCCCGACGAATCTTTTGGCCATTTTATCTGGGTCACTTCCTTGTTCAGTTTGATATCCAGCGAAGGCAAACCGGCGCCATTGTTGTATTTGTTCTGAATAAATACAAAACATAATTTTATAACTAGAAGCTTAGTTTTAAGAAAACCGGAAAATCACCCTAAAATCGGTATGGGCGCTGTTATTATAGGTTTCGAAGCAATCAATAATGACTTACTAATAGGATCTCAAAGAATGTCTTGTAGCCATGCTTGTGCCAACTCGTGTGCAAGTGCCCCTCGAGAAATTCGTAGGATGTGTGAGTGGAGACGTCGTTCCAATCATTGGAAGCCTCGTGATTGTTCATGAAAAGGTTGAAGATTTCCAAAAGCTCATGAACATAATCGTCATCTTTCAGAATATCTGAATGATTCCTCTCCAAGTATTCTATAAGTCTACAAATATTGACATTATAACAATTAATACGGTCAAATTAACTTGACGCATCGCTGGAATGCAATAACATGCCCGCTCCCTAGTGGCGTCATCAAACCATGCGTCAAGTTAATGTGACCGTGTTATACATAATTATTATTGTTCGTTATTGTAAGATTATATCAATAAATGCATATAGGTAAACAATTGATAAGGCATGGTCTTATCGGCTTATGTATAAGATAGCGTAAAATTTAGGAAAATGGCCATTTGGTTTAAAAAATGCCTTGGCTAGTGACCAACATCGAGATAACATAGGTCGGAGGCACTTAAGATTGGCTTAATACTGCAAAAACAAACATACATCCAGGACTGTATTGAGTTTCAGTTTACTTAAGCAGATTCTATATTCTTTAGGCAATACAGTTGCCAACTTACTTTCCAGTTATATACTGCCCAAGCGGTTTGGGATCGCCTGTAGAGTTTTCGACAATCTCTATACTAAACTTTATGAGTTCGTTGAATAGTTCCCTATCAACAAACGTTCCGTCCGATCTGAACACTTCACTAGCTAAGTTCTGCTCCAGAGTGGTCACATTACTTCCAGCTGCTGCATCATACACTCGACTGTTTACTGTGCCGTGTATCCTGAAAGAAAAAACAGCCAGTAGGAGCCATCCAAAAGGGTATAATATATCCTTGCTGGGATTTTCGCAACTTATAAATAGGCTTCACGTGCACTTATCAACCTGTAGCCCAAAATCCCTCAACAACCCACAAACAAAAATGAAATTAGAACATAGAAAACATAATGGCACTCCACCTATTCCATATCGGTGAATCCGATTAATCCCACGTACATAATATGGTACCAGAACAGTAGGGCATTTCCATCTCTCAGCCCGTATAGCTACCATCATTAGATAGGGCTATGAATTGGTGGTGGGATTAGTGCCACCTACAATGTGAAACCCTTCTGCTAAAACCTCAAAACTTCTCTCTATCCTTACCACTCAGCGCCGACTTCGACGACGCCGTCTCCGAAGGGCACAGTCTTGACTCTGCCGCCGATCCTGTCGTCGGCCTCCAGCCCGAGCACCCTCCTGCCGGCCTTGGCCAGCGTCGACGCGGCCGTCACGCCGGCGGCGCCCATGCCCACCACGATCGTGTCATACTTCTCGGTAGGTCTAGAATTGTTGAGAATATTGCTCGTCCAATTTCATTATATTTCAGTATTTAAACTTAGATGATGGAATTCTAGATAGTAGCTGTTTATAAATACTTACAAGCACAGAGTACCGCCGAGCCAAGCTAATGTCACCACAAGATGCACTGATCCCTTCATTCTGATGAATACTTGAGGCTGTTCCAAACAGATTATATATGTAGTACTTGAGGTCGAGTGTAGGTCATGTAGGTCAATTTTGTTATTGATAAATATAGGCCCAATGCCTAGAGCTAAGTCACTACATACACATAGATTTAATTTATAGTTAGTTATTGGTATCTCACAATATTTTTTCACTTCGCTAATACAAACTCGTTTTTTGACCTATTGCTAGTTGTCCCATTCACTCGTGAACGAATGTATCTTTTTCTATTTTTCCATTTTAATAGATTTTTACTTTGTTATATTTCTTTGTATTATCTTTGTTTTGTCTATTTCATAACTCTACTTTTGTTATAAATTAATTTTTTACATATTTTTCTAACAATATTATATTTTATATTATTTCCTTTCCCTTTATTTTTCTTTATTTTTAATTATAAATACTAGACGCATCTTTCTAAATAGTTCCAAAACCGAACGCAGAACCTCCTCCTTCCAAGTAGCCGGTTTATAAGAATTTAGAAGGGTTTAAGATTATGGTGATCATATAATTAATACTATAAAAAGTGCATAAACAAAATAAATAATTTTATTTTGAGAAAATACAAATTTTGCACAATTTATCCTGGCGAAGCGGGCGCCCAGGGATTGCGGCGCGTTGCGGACTCGTCGCAGAAACGCCACCCTTTTATCGATCACGGGCTGTCCGGCTATACTTTGCTGGCTGGCAGCAATCTCATGGCCTCTCTGTAGCCGGAGTCGCTGGCGCCGTGGACCGTGGAGAAGTGGGTGAGGTCTGTGGCCTCCCCGGCGAAGAGCACCCTGGGCGTGCCGGCGGCGTCCAGCAGCGGCTGCCGGAGCACGGACCTGGCGTCGGGGTGCTGCGGCATCACCAGGTTGTCGTACGAGTAGCTGCCGCGAGTGAACGGGTTGGAGTACCATGTTGATCTGGAAGATATGATTTATTTAAATTAAAGGCGAGACCGCACTAGGCGACGCTGCTGCAGCGGAGCGACGCGACACTTCACATTGCATACAGCATATTATAGTTACTTCATTTTTACTCACCTTATCATTCCGATAGGATCTGGTATAGTGAAGTTACCTATGAATTTTCTGAGAAGCGCCACCGACTTTTCCAAAACAACGTCCTCAGGAAGTGTTTCAACCTGAAAAATGGAAATGTCATCGTTAGTTTTTTTTTTTTTTGATTTTTTACTTTTAAGTTTAAACTGTACGCACAAGCGTCCAACGCGTACGCATGCATGTGCGTGTGAGTGAGGGCGGGAGGGTGTCCATGCGTGTGCATGTGTGCGTGTGTGTGCGGGTGCGCGCATGTCCATGCGTATGCATCCGTGTGTGTGCGGGTGCGTCCGAGGGCGTGGGTGTGCGTTAACGTACCAATTTTCCGACTTCCCCGCTAGTCCATAAAGTTAGAGTATTCTGGGAGCCCAAGGAAGAGCTGCACGCGAATATTCTGGTCGTCCAATAGTCTTCGTCGCTGTCTTGCTGCTTATCCTGGCCCTTCCAGAGGAAAAACTTGTATGTATACGGTATACTCGTCCACCAGGCCTGGTCGAATTTCAGTATTATTTTGTCCACAATACCTATGGATATGATTTGAATCGCCTCGATTTTTTCCTGTGGCAACGACGGCGAAAATAGTTCGGAATATCTGTTTAAAATGAAATGATTGACTGATAAAGACGGAAGAACTTGTATAGTGACTTCCTGAGCAAATATTTTTGCAAGGACTAAGCAAATTTTAAGCTGGATTTATATGCAGCGGCGCGAACGCACGGTTTGGCGGTTACACCGCGAGATCACAATATATGTAACGATTTATTTAAATAGCGTCGCAGTCTGGCTGTCATTTAAAATCTATGGTCATTTACATACTATATTGCTTGTGATCTCGCGGTGTACCGTGTAGCCGCCAAACCGCGCTTTCGGGCGACGCATACAAATAGAGCCTTAGGACCATGCCACACGATGCGGTGCGGCGGCGGTACGGCGCCTGACCGGTGTCCTACATAGAAAAATGGATGGTATGGCACACGGCGCCGTCCGGTGCGCTCCGGCGCTGCACCGCACGCGCACCGGAATCGAGACGAGGCGGGGACGCGGGGAGCTCGAGTCCGTCGCTGCTACAGTACTGCAAAACGTTGCGGTGCCGCACTCACCGTGTGGCCGGTAGTCCGGTGAGACGGACATGCGGTGCCGCACCGCGTTGTGGCATGGCTGTTAGGGAATAAAAATCAAACTGCTATCTAACCTCTCTTTAAGAACGCCTAAAGACACAGTTACAATGACATTGTCGGCGGTAAATGTCTCCCCATCTTTGCATACGACCTCTACGTCTCCTGTTGAGTCTTTTGGCCATTTTATCTGGGTCACTTCTTTGTTCAATTTGATGTCCAGTGAAGGCAAACCTGGACCGTTATTGTATTCATTCTAAAACAAACATTTTTGAAAATTAAAAAGTAAGTTAAAAAAATATTTAAGTAATTTTATAATTCCTGAATTAAACTCCAAAACTACTGCGTCCTATTTTGATAGAATTTAACATTGATACTGAAAAGCAACAGGGTAATGTAAGCCACAAAATTGTCCTGGATATAATTTACATTTGCACCAAAACAGTATTGCTAATAACATCCAGTGAATGGCGAATATTTTTGCCAAATTATCGCGCTGTATCGCGATATGTTCAGCTTCGCTTATCCGTGATTGGTTGTTTTGACATGTGAGCGGTGTGACGTAACACCGGTGCGACATAATAACATTAGATTGGCTGTTTATATAACAAATAATATACCTAAATAGCGCTATCTCATCTCGGTCATAAAATCTTCCCCATTTAAAACATTAATAAACTTACCAATAAAATTTCAAAGAAAGTCTTATATCCGTATTTATGCCAACTTGTATGATAATGCCCTTCGAGTACTTCGTAGGTTGTGTGAGTTGTGATGTCATTCCAGTCGTTGGAAGCCTGGTCGTTGTCGGTATAGAGGTTCATTACTTCCAAGAACTCGGTTATAAAGTCCTGGTCATTTAAAACATCTGGATGATTCTCTTCTAAGTATTCCATGAGTCTGAAATTTATATTCATTATTACCAGATTAAATCCATACAAATATTATTATAAATGGGATAGTGTTGAATGCTGTCTCTCTTCATCTGTTCACGTTCAAACCGCTGCACCGATTTTGCCGAAATTTGGCATGGATTGGATATTTTTTATCCCGGAATAACGTACGGTTCCCGCGCGATAAACGAATTCTGGTGCAACGGAATTGCGGGCATCATTGGGACGATAAATATAACTTTGAGATTGAACCAGATGAAACTGAGAAGTAAAATAAAACTGTTCATCTAAATAACCAAGTCATTCTCACCTCGCAGTGACAAACTGTCCAAGTGGCTCGGGAGCATCACCAGATTCTTCAGCTGTCTCTTCGCAAAACTCTATAAGCTCATTAAATAGATCTCTATCACCGTATGATCCATCAGATCTGAACACTTCGTTTGTTAAACTCTGCTCTTCTGTAGGCACGTTATTTTGGACGGCAGCATCATACACGCTGTTATTTACTGTGCCATGGATCCTAAAAGCACAGCACAAATCCAGGTAGAGTATGAAATACTGAAACTATGATATTATTCCACAATTGTAATATTATGTATAAAGGTATGTTTTTCTTCTTAACATTTACCAAAAGTATAATGCATTCTTATTAAGAATACATTATATAAGCAGTAAGTTGAAGAAGGAAGCAGCCTTTTTCGACCCTCAAAGCATACTGCTACAGTCCTACCTCTCAAGAGACCAATGAGGGATGGTCCCGGTGTATCCAACGTCGGGAATTAAACAGGAATAAAGTAACCATAGTTTATCAAATCTACCAACATCTCAAATCGGATATCCAATATCGGTATCGGACGCACGCAACGGAGTATGCCTCGTACTAAAACCCGTTGCATGCGGTGCGGTTTAGTGGACGCTGTTGTATGAATTCGTATACAAGGCACAAGTGGACGCTTGGCATAACTCACCACTCAGCGCCGATTTCGATGACGCCGTCTTCGAAGGCGACGGTGTGGACTCTCCCGCCGATCCTGTCGTCGGCCTCCAGCCCGAGCACCCTCCTGCCGGCCTTGGCCAGCGTCGCCGCGGCCATCACGCCGGCGGCGCCCATGCCCACCACGATCGTATCATACTTCTCGGTTGGCCTGAAATACATTGTTGAGACAGTGCCAGTTTTGGCACTACCAGCGTCTGGGCGAGATTTCTTCGGCGCCCGGTACCGGTATTCTAAAAAAGGCGGCGCCCCTTTTGTTTGCGTTTGGCGCCCCTCTTTATCCGGCGCCCTGGGTGGTCGCATAGGTTTCATTGCTATTATCAAAATTCATAATCATAAGCTGTTTTGGGTTCAAATTTCAATTACTATTACTTGGAGAAGCTTTTTCTTGTAATAGCATTAACAAGCAATATCAGGGCGAACGAAGCGAGCCCTAGTATATCCCACAACCTGAACATTTTGTGGTACACTTTACGAAAAAACTATCACGCTTATTGATTTGTGATTTAACATAGTAATTTTATTTATATATAGATATGTTTTATCATCAGTCAGTCAAGGTGTGACGACGCGAGCCCTCACAAAGCTCGGCTTTTAGCTAGTAATAAAATGTAGCACTTACTCGCATAAAGCACAGCCCAGCCATGCTGCAAATGTCACCACGACCACTGTACTCTTCATACTGCACAATACTCAAGCAACACGGTAGATATGCCAACAATATATATTTGTCACGAAGGCCATAGCAGGTCACCTTTAGGGTTCCGCAACCTAATGGTAAAAAACGGAACCTTTAAGGATAAAGGTTCCGTTTTTTGCCATTTAAGTACGGAACCCTAAAAAGTGGTATCTACTAATAATTTTTCGTATTGCAATATTAAAAGACAAGTATTAATTTTTCTATTAAAAATATCTGAGTATAATCCACCTTTAATCATTAAAATTTATACTTAAGTTGAAAACATATTTTAATAGTGTTATATGGTTGGCAATGAAATAAAATGTTATTTGGTGGGTAGTTGTGAAAACTGCACGGCTCTTCGTTTTATTTAGATTGACATAACCTTGCGTTGTAATAACATTAAATGTTTTGAATTTATATGCCTATACCCAGTTTCATAGAATTATTTCTATAAGCCATTATTTATATAGGTAATAGGCCAGCCACAAGCCACAACCAAACCATTAAGCGCTGTTTAATAGATATAAAACACTAGCCCTCTTACTAATAAAAACTTCTTAGACTGCCTTCGCGGCGCGACTCTGTTTAGTATGGAAGTCGCGCGGCTGCCGCGCGGCTGCGGCGGTACCCGCGACATAATGTGAAGGCAGCCTTAAACATGCGTTCAGCGTGTGAATAGTTAAACAGGAGTTTTTAAGTTACACACACGTTACACAGTGTCTATACGAAATTAGTATGGAAATGAAAGCATCGTTACACAGGCCTTATGTCAAAAAATGATTAGGTATTAGTAGAAAAAATCTTATGCACCCTCTAGGTATATACGCTGTGTAACTTTTTATTAGTAAGAGGATAGATGTTCCGCGCGGCTTCGCCCGCGTATTTTAGGAATTTCACGGAAACCGTACATTTTTCCGAAAAAAATAGCCTATGCCTCTTCACGTGGTCAATTCTTCATGTGTGCCAAATAACATAAAAATTGCTCCAGTGGTTCTTAAGATAATAAGTAATTTCATATAATTTTCCCCGTTTTTTCCACATTTTTCTCTGTTTCTTCGCTCCAATTGATCTTAGCTTAATATTATATAGCCTTCCTCGACTAATGGGCTATCTAACACTGAAAGAATTTTTCAAATCGGACCAGTAGTTCCTGAGATTAGCTCGTTCAAACAAACAACTCTTCAGCTTTATAATATTAGTATAGATTTATAAAAATCAACAACAACAACAACAACAACAACAAATATACTTTATTGTGCACAAACATAACAGTGAAATTTACATTATTTAATAAATGAGACATGTACACAAGGGCGGCCTTATTACTTAAAAGCAATTTCTTATCACCTTAGAAACCGTGTATATTATGGTTAATCGTGGTTGTAAATACGCCCAACGCGGATATGGTCAATGGAGATATGAAAAAGCTAAGTACATAATTTAAAATAATATGAAAAAGCGACACAATTTAAGGGCCACTCATTGGTCTTAGACCCTAGCACTTGGCGACTTTTTGTGTCGTTTACTAAAGCGCGATTGCATCGCTACATCGCTACTAACGCTTGTTTTAAAAAAAATATGTAAGTACAACAAAAATATTTTTTCTTTATAAAATATATATTTTTTTTTATTAATAAAATTGGGGCCGTCTATGGGCTGTTCGCCCATATCCTTTTTTGTTATTTTATTATTTAGATTTTTCGCACCAAGGATAATTGAAATAATATTATTAATTTTAATTAATTGTAGTCCATCACGCCATTGACTTTTTTTTTCTTTTTATATATAATAGAATAGATTATAATATATACATATAATAAATAAATATATATTTATTGTTTTATAAATTACATAATTATAATATTAATGTTTTGAACGACGTTCCCAGTGTGGCGGCCAGTAGATCCGACATTTTTCGATTTCCTTAGATTTTATGCTGCTCCACCCTTTGCCTTTAGATGTTGTGACATTGGCTTGGTGGAGAGGGGTCACTCAAGCTGGGTGGAGTTTCTAGGGTGTTGAAGAGATATCGTTCTGTGTCGAATCTACCAGATGCCAGTCAGTGGAATCGCCAGGACCGTGTCCTTCCTAACGCTGCAATATGTGAATTTTTGGGAGGGGCGAGGCTCTGTCGATATAAAATATATTTTTTCATCCCAAAAAAAGTAAACATTTTAGTACACTAGGCTCCCTAGAACATTTTTTTTTATTACTATCAAGCTAATTTTTCGTGAGTAAATTCATTTTGATAAGAAAAACAACAATTTCCTCTGCGAAAAATCTCGAAA
Organism: Cyaniris semiargus; assembly: GCA_905187585.1. Classification (NCBI taxonomy): domain Eukaryota; kingdom Metazoa; phylum Arthropoda; class Insecta; order Lepidoptera; family Lycaenidae; genus Cyaniris; species Cyaniris semiargus. The sequence continues at coordinate 11,174,294 of LR994567.1, forward strand.
GTGGTTAGCTAACAGAGATAGAAAGGAGTGTTTCGATTCGATGGTCCTAAAATAGGGATTGTTCTATTTGTAGGACAATGTTACTCTTAAATTATATAACTATTAAGTATTAACCTAATATACAAAAAATCTGCTGGTTAGGGTTCCGTTTTAGGGTTCCGTAGTCAACAAGGACTAATTGTTGATTAATTATTTAGGTTACACTTTCAAAAAGTTTTTGGTGATCTAAATAACATTATTTTCAAAATAAATAATATTTTATTTAGTTAATATACAAATTTATAAAATATCCATACCGGAATGTAAAAAACATATTAACATAGGATTTAAAATTTGAATATATATAATATGCTGTCGCGGACATTTTTGTAGATATAATAATGAACACTATAAATATGTAGAAGAGTATTGTTATGTATCATCATTGAGTTAGTACTTATAATTGAATGTGTATCATCAACACTTTTGACTGCGCAAGCTAAATAACGTAACTTTATAGCAAATTGGCACTTTACAGTTTTGGAATTTACGGAAGGATCTATAATATTCTTCAGGATATTAAAACATGTAGCTTATGTTCATCACAAAGAATGTAGCTTTCCGTAGGTGAAAGAATTTTTTAAATCGGTTCAGTAGTTTTTGAGCCTATTTAATACAAACAAAAATACAAACAAACCTTTCCTCTTTATAATTGGTAGAGATGTTACGCTCAAAGACCGAAAACGCTCAATGAGCGGAAAAATAGCTCACAACGTGTTGTGGTCACAGTGAAACAACCGCGACGCGAAATTCGTGTTGTGGCTCTAATCAAAACGGCCACGACGCGTTCTGACAATCACAAAAAGGCCAAAAAGCGAAATTCGTGTCGTGGCTGATATACTATTCGTTTTCTTGATTGATTAATCGTCTATAAGTATGGAAGATTATATTGGAATTACCACGCGTACTACAGACAGTGACGGGTTAACCCTTAAACGGCATCACGTCTGAGGGGGCACCGGAAGAGTAAAGGTTCAAATACCGATTGTAGTTGACATACGGATAGGGGGGCCCACAGGCATGGATTGCTTAGGGCATCAAGTAGTCTTAATCCGTCACTGACTACAAAATATTTTTCTTGTACTAAATCACTGCATAACATGTTTATCATTATTATTTATAAAATATCCATAGTTCCATACTATCTATACTACTATTATTACTGTCTGTCTGTCTGTCTATCTGGGGCAACGCGACGTAGTTGCGGGCATCAACTAGTAATATTATATTTAAATTATATAAAATAAAATAAAACTATATTTTATTATTTATTGAGATCACAATCACATAGTCCAAGTGCGTGTCGGGCCACACGCAATATAGGGTTCCGTAGTACCGCTAGTTTTTTTTAAATTTTTGTATGGTCAATGAATGTACATTTATAACAAAGGAATTTGAACGAAAAATTCTTTTATACTTCGCCGAATACATTTTTTTAGTTGATCAACTATTACTCAATAACTTATGAAGTCTTCTTAGCCGTGATAGTTTTCCTTTTTCAGCATATTTCCTACTCCCGTGAATTTTTTCACATTTCCAGAACCAACCGTTTAGCTGGTAGAAGGGGGGGACACTGGACTCTAACGATTTTTTCCACTTTAAAACTTAATATTTCACAAACGGATCCCTAAATCGGAAAATGATCTATAAATACTCATAATATTTAAAAAAAACCTATCCAACGACACCCCACACGACGGTGTGGACGCGAAAAAAAAAATCATCCCCGCTTGATGTGTACCATACCAAAAAACCAGGTACCATAAAAAATATTTTTTTAAGATTTCATGTACCATTTTGTCGGCATCATTAATATGTACGTTCATGCTAAATTACAGCTTTGTAGGTCCTATAGTCTCTGAGCAAAACCGACGGACAAACCGAAACTATAAGGGTTCCTTGTTGACTACGGAACCCTAAAAAACAACGTAATATGAAGTAACAAATTACTGAACAGAGAATAATATTAATAATAATTTGAAAATCACTTAAAACGATTATTTAAAATATTTAATTTAAAATTATTTCTTATAGAATACGAAGTTTTTTGTCTGTCTTGAAAACTTTTCAAATTTGACTTACGTTGGTATTGTTACCAAGCGACGATATGATAAGAATAAATGTTCAGAACGCGTTATGGTCTTTTTGTTATTGCCAGAACGCGTCGTGGCCGTTTTCATTAGAGCCACAACGCGAATTTCTCGTCGTGGCTGTTTCATGACTGTGACCACAACGCGTTGTGAGCTATTTTTCCGCTCACTGAGCGTTTTCGGTCTTTGAGCGTAACATAGATAAAATAAATAAAATATGTAGGTAGGTATAACAATAAAATACCTATTAAAAAAAAGTATAATATACAAGTATAAAATATAATACAAGTATTGTATTGTATGCACACCTGCACCTTAACAATTATTTGTCAATTTAAACGCTTTACTTCTGCGTCATATCAGCAAAAATCGGCGGCCTCACCCGTATAATTTTAATTATAAGTTAAATTTTTATTGTAGTGTGTGTTTTATTTTTTTTAGTGTGTACCTTAATAAATGCGAACTTTACTCATACAAATTTATAAGAAGATGGCACATTTAATTATAGTTTATTCTATGAACAAAAATTGTATTAAATAACATCTTTGGCAGTTAAATAAATAAAATATTTAATCTAAATAAAAGTAAAATTATAAAAATCGTCAAAAAACATAATAACGTTTTAAAATACATAAACTAGGTTATTTTAGTAAATTAAGAGGATTATATTTTAGTGTAACTGAACGCACAAAAATAGTTACTATCGCTGCTGAAACAATGTTTCAATAAAAGGCCTTATCACATTGGCTCTAGTGTCGCCTAGATATTTCAGCGCCATCTATGTTATTAAAGCCTCAGCCTCGAAATCAGCGAGCAGCAGGGCGGGAGCGGTGGCGGCGATGCGGGAAGTCGTCTAGTACGCCGCGCGCCGCTCGCCGCGCCGCTGCTTTCGAGGCCAATTTTATATAAATCTATACATTGTAACGCGCCGCTCCCGCGCCGCCGCCGCTATCGTCCCGCTGCCCGCTGATTTCGAGGCTGAGGCCTAATAGTTTAAACTTTAAGTGACAGACCTGCCCCGTATTAAATATGTAACTTATTGATGAATGTAAACTTCATTGCTTATGGTCACAATTTAGACGTTTGGATTTTTGTAAACACAATTTAAAAAGTTGTAATATCAATATTTTGACGTTTATACTTTTTAAATTGATATAAAAAAGTCAATCGACTTTGTAAACATAAGCAATGAAGTTCATGTTCATAATAAGGGGGCTGGATTTCCCTTATATTTGCGGCGTACAAAAGTTCACTACACCACAGCTATACCTCCGTTATTCATGTAGAAATATTCTATATTTTGCTGGCCGGCAGCAGTCTCATGGCCTCTCTGTAGCCGGAGTCGCTGGCGCCGTGGACCGTGGAGAAGTGGGTGAGGTCTGTGGCCTCCCCGGCGAAGAGCACCCTGGGCGTGCCGGCGGCGTCCAGCAGCGGCTGCCGGAGCACGGACCTGGCGTCGGGGTGCTGCGGCATCACCAGGTTGTCGTACGAGTAGCTGCCGCGGGTGAACGGGTTGGAGTACCACGTTGATCTGAAAAATGTGATTTATTAATGAGAGCTGTATGTATACAGCAGTGAGGAAAGCTGGTCAGAAGAAAGGCCTAGACTGCATTAGGATGCCCTCTTAGTTCTTACGTGACATGTCATACTTTTGTCTATTTATAATATAGGACCTATCGATGGGCATATTTAGGACTGACGTTTAGTATGTCGTATGAGTTGTACCATTGCAATCAGTATGTTCTATTTTCTCCAACAAAAATTCGGCCACCGATAGGAGAGTTAGAATGTTATTGTTTCTTTCGTCTCATTTTACTCACCTCACCATTCCGGTAGGCTCTGGTATCGTGAAGTTGGCACCCATGAATTTTCTGAGCAGTGCCACCGACTTTTTTATAACAACATCCTCAGGAAGTGTTTCAACCTAAAGAAAAAAAGTCATCATCATCTTTAATTTATCTTACTAATTTTAACTTTATAGGTATGTGTATCCTATCCGTGTACATGCGAATGCATGTGTGCGTATGGGTGCGTGTGTATGCGGGTGCTAGCGTGCTGCGTGTGTGCACGGGTGCAAGCGTGTGTGTGCAGGTGCGTGCGTGTGTGTGCGGGTGCGAGCGTGTGTGTGCTGGTGCGAGCGTGTGTGTACGGAGGCGTGCGTGTTTGTGCGGGTGCGTTCATGTGTGTGTGTACGGATGACTGCATATGTGCGTATGGGTGCGTGCGTGTGTGTGCGGGTTTGCGCATGGTCGTGCGTGTCTGTGGACGGTGTGTGTACGCTAACATACCAATTTCCCGACTTCCCCGCTAGTCCATAACGTTAGAGCATTCTTAGAGCCCATTGGAGTGCTGCAGCCAAATATTCTGGTCGTCCAATAGTCTTCATCACTGACTTGCTTCTTATCCTGGCCCTTCCAGAGGAAGAACATGAAAGTATATGGTATACTCGTCCACCAGGGCTGGTCAAATTTCAATATAACTTTGTCCATGACACCGATGGGTATTGTTTGGATCATCTCGATTTTTTCCTGTGGCAATGACGGCGAGAAGAGCTGGGAGTATCTGTAAAAAAAGTACTTGACTGACTAACAAGTAAATAGAAGTGTTATTCGGAGTGGCAACATTGGCGAAAACAGAGTTATTATAAATATTTTTAAAAGCAAGGGAGTAATAATTACTAGGAATGTTAATCAAACTTCATAACTCACCTCTCTTTAAGCACACCCAAAGACACAGTTACAATGACATTGCTAGCAGTAAATTTCTCCCCATCTTTGCATACCACCTCCACGTCTTCTGTTAAGTCTTTTGGCCATTTTATCTGGGTCACCTCTTTGTTCAATTTGATGTCCAGCGAAGGCAAACCTGGGCCATTATTGTATTTATTCTTAAACATAGATAATTTTTTTAATTAGATTTTTTTGTATCTAATAGGCACTATTCAATACTACAGTGTCCAATGTGTGTTTAATAAAATTTTATAAAATCGTTGCACATAATTTTCATTTGAACCTATACAGTTGTTGGTGAGCTTGTAACATCCATTACGACATAATATAGGACAGGGATGGCAAACCTTTTTGTATTAATCCTTTGATTGCGGATTCTTGGAAATCTATTGTTCTCGCGGCCCAAGTTGGCCTTATCGGAGTTGAAGGGTTAATGAGCAATTTTTCTGAAGCAATCTTCGGTTGAGTCATTAACAGCCATTCAATATTTTTTTGTGATCCTATGCATATTTCAAAACTTGCCTAATTTGGTGCCCACTATGCAGAGGATGAACTATAACCTTCATTGTTGGTTAAAATAATTTTGATACTAGTGTTGGGACTTGGGGTGTTCTCTAAATTTTGTGCCATTGGTTTGCCATCCCTGGTTAGGATAATAATAAACTTACCAATAAAATTTCAAAGAAAGTTTTATATCCATGTTTGTGCCAACTAGCGTGTAAATGTCCTCCAAGTATTTCATAGGTTGTGTGAGTTGTAACGTCATTCCAGTCATTGGAAGACTCATGGTTGTTTGTGAAGAGGTTCATTATTTCCAAAAACTCAGTTACAAAGTCCTTGTCTTTCAAAACATCTGGATGATTCTTCTTTAAGTATTCCATGAGTCTGAAAATTATTTTTATCATTATCACACTTCATTATTTCATTGCTAAAAAAAAGACAGGAAGATAGAAGATATAATAATAAATCAATCACACTATTTTGGATACACAACATAGACAAACCAGATAAAAGTGAGTTTTAATCATACTCAAGAATCTAGATTCTAGAATAGAGCAAATAATTCTCACCTTGCAGTGACAAACTGTCCAAGCGGTTCGGGAGTATCACTTGATTGTTCAACTATTTCTATGCAAAATTTTGTCAGCTCGTTAAATAGATCTCGGTTACCGAAAGATCCGTCAGATCTGAACACTTCGCTTGATAAACTCTGCTCTACTGTAGACACGTTGTGTCGGACAGCAGCATCATACACTCTGCTGTTTACTGTGCCGTGGATCCTACAAGCACAATATGGTTATGTTAATACAAACATACTTAATATAATTTTTGTCAAAGAGGATGCATCGAAAATATTATATTTTCAAATATATACCATTCAGCGCCGACTTCGACGACGCCGTCTCCGAAGGGCACAGTCTTGACTCTGCCGCCGATCCTGTCGTCGGCCTCCAGCCCGAGCACCCTCTTGCCGGCCTTGGCCAGCGTCGCCGCGGCCGTCACGCCGGCGGCGCCCATGCCCACCACGATCGTATCGTACGAGTTACTCATTTTGGGTCTAGAATAGAATTAGAATTTTGAACACCTTTCAACAAAAATTGACTGTGAACAATTTTGTTTGTATTATTAATTTATCTGAACATCATTTACCTGTTGATAAGATAAGTAAATACGTAACTTTAATTAATCATAATTAAATTAATAGGTAACAATTATAAGGACCTTTCCTTGTTTACAAAAATTCTGACATTTGACAAATAACAGCTGTCGTCTGTCGACGTGCGGGAGAAAGAAAATGACAGACACGTCAAAGCCAGCTGGTCGTGACGTTCCGCTCAAGTTTCATTGTGTGAATCGGAACGCAAATAATTTCAATATTATTTAAAAAATATTGTACCCCCCGTTTACCGTATAACAATACAAAACTCAAAAATAAGCAATATGAAAAGGTATTTCAATTCAATTATGTATTTTTTGTTAAAATGTAAAATAAAGTGCAGTAGGTATCAATTGACACTACATAAATATAACTAGGACTTCCGTGAAATGGATAACACGATACTTAATTAAAGAACAGTTTTTAAATAGATCATTAAAACTATTAATTAGAAATTATTATTCAGAAATTACAATTTACTTTTTATACAAGATATTAGAATTATTATGAAACAAGATGTACATTTAAGAACTTACTTGCATAGACCGCAACTCAGACATGCTGCGAAAAGAAATAGGCAAAGCTTTGCGTTAGCCATCGTGACCAGTGATTGAATAACGAGCTATCACGATTCACGAATAAATATTGTATTTATGTACTCCCTGAGGTCAAGCGTAGGTCAATCTGTGATAAATGACCTCTAGAACCGTTATCTTCAATTTCATTATATCAGTTTACATAATATTAGAATAGGATACTTGAGTTATTTTAATGTGCAAAGCTTTTTTCGGTTGAAGTATAGCAACTAAGTTTTAAAAAAACTTTCAGGTACGACTTATTAATTAAGTCTATGATACTGATATGACCAGTGGTCCTCAACATGATCAACATGGATATTAGATCTAATCATCTACGGGGGGTAGACAACAAACGGGTACAAACGGGTACACAAGAAACAAAACTTAAATATTTATTGTTATTATAATAAACAATTATTGAATAAAAATACTTAAGTTTTAACAATCAACATAAAGGAGGACCAGCAAAAATGTATAAAGGCTGGTCCAAGAACCAATAACAACGTAACATAATATGCCATTAGAAAGGTATATAAATATACTACAATAGTTACTATGGCAGCTCATTTCATATCATAACTGTGTGAAAACAATTATGGCTCTTTAAAAAACTTATTTTAATAGACGATATCTAAATAAATATATAAATATATAAAATATAAAATATAAATATATAAATAAATATATAAATTATTTCTTATTGTATGTATGTTATAGGTAGTCAAAACTTGTTTATGAGTAAGTACTAAAGGGTCACTCTCTATCAGGATATAAATAAAAAAGTAAAAGAAAAAAACCGGCCAAGTGCGTGTTGCGAATGTGCATTTATAACGTGTTTTACACTACTAACAACATCATCTCAGATACTTTCAAAGGAATTTGAACGAAAAGTTCCTTTATACTTCGCCAAATACATATTTTTTAGTTGATCGACTATTACTCAATAACTTATGAAGTCTTCTTAGCCGTGATAGTTTTCCTTTTAAATTCAGCATATTTGCTACTCCCGTGAATTTTTTCACATTTCTATAAGCCCCCGTTTAGTTGGTAGAAGGGACACTGGCCTCTTAACGATTTTTTCGTCTTTAAAACCTAATATTTCACAAACGGATCCCTAAATCGGAAAATGATCTATGAATACTCAAAATATTTTTAAAAAACCTATCCAACGACACCCCACACGATGGGGTGGACGCGAAAAAAAAAATCATCCCCGCTTGATCTGTAGGGAAGGTATGTATAGGTCTACCAGAATCTGATGGCAAAAAGTGAGAAAATAAAATGACTCTAGCAATACGGGGGTGATTGGAATAAAACATTTTGATCCGTTTTTTTTTTCTTATAGCGGCTGATTCTGTGTGTTAAACATGCAAATAGTATAAAAATTTATCCAATGATCAAGGATATTTTTTAAAAATCTGCTGTCAAAAATTGTCATCAGGTTCTGGTAGACTTATACATACCATATTTTTTTTAATGATTTCATGTACCATTTTGTCGGCATTATTAATATGTGCATTCATGCCAAATTACAGCTCTGTAGGTCCTATAGTCTCTGAGCAAAGCCGTGGACAGACACATACACGTGTAAGATAAAAATACAGTATATTGTTATACAGTATATTCTGCGGCCCGCCGAAACTTTGTTAGTGGCCTGCGAGAAGTTAAACCATTTTGAAATTCACCCCCACCAGTAAAATAGAGCAAAATCATGGTGAAGTCGTGAAAATTTTTCCACTTCTATCTCTGAAGAACGTTTTTTAAAAAATTTTGGTTGCGGCCCGCGAAACAAAAATGAAAGGTTGAGGACCACTGCTATTATAAAAGGTGTAGACTGTCGTAGGCAAAGAAATAAAATATTTAATTCACATTTAACTTTAATTTAATCCTTCGATTATGTCTATTAACATAGTTATAGTGCTTTAGTCATTTACATAGAACTCATTCAGAATTAAAGTAACCTAAACCAAAATCTTGGGTTTTCAGTTTTTGTCACAAAATTGTCTTTATTCTTTCTCATAAACCTTTCTGTTAGGATACTTCAATTCTCAATAAGCAAATTAATATTAATCATAAGCTCAATAATAATTAGCTAATACACTTTGACAATTACAAACTTACAATGCATAATTTTTTCTCGCATTTGATCCTTTTGATTCAAAGGAAACTTGCTAAGTTTTCTGGCATACCATCATATGTTCTACATTATGTTGGCCATACACAAATTGTTTGTCAGTCCAATAGTCTTATAATTGCATATCAGCCGGAGGTTGCCATGTAACAGATTGCATTTTCCTATTAATTTCCGATAATATCAATTGACACCTAGCTATCTGAGCGGGTCGCAGCTGTGGTGTGGGATCACGAGTCCTCTCCTGTGCTGGACGCTCCCGCTGTGCCCGACGCAAGGCTCTTCTCCTTCTCGCTCTTGCTGTTGCTACAAAAACAATTCAAGATTATTATCTGTGAAAATGCACATATACAAAAATATAGTAAACAGAATTTAAACTCACCACTTTCACTTTTCTCTTTAATTTTATAATCTTCATCCATAGATCTTGATAAGGACCTCTTTTTCGGTGACTGCAATTTAAGATTTTTACATATTAATGAATGAAATTAACACACAAAGCTAGTATTAAATATTAATGTATTGTACAAATACAAAAATAGGAAATGTCCTTTTTGTAATAGATGTTTACAAACAAAGTGATGGTGTTTTAAATATAAATTTTCAGAATTTGTTTAACTCATCAAGCCCCATACGGGCACCGGTGGTCGCGACAACAATAGAATACAATAGCATTTCCAAGAATCCGCGATCGAAGGGTTAATAAGATCACATAACAAGCATATCTTTCTACCCTAAAAAATACAGGGCATGTTTTCACACTGAAAACTTTTAGTATAAAAATATAATTGGTAAACCTATTTTCCTATCATTAGTTGAAGTAACCAACCTGTATAACAATTTTCATTTGGCTTACCCTTTTCTTTTTTTTCTGATAATGTTGTGCATCATAAAACTGTGGCTGTGAGCGTCTGACTCTCCCCGTTCTGCGTTTTATATCCTCCACGGCAGGCAGGGAGTCTGCTCCTTTACGAGCAGCAAAAAATGTGTGACCACACTTACAGGCCTTTGATGCCACTGCTACCTGCAAATATTTGTATACTAAGTAATAAAGACTACAGTTTTCGATGCTGACTAAGTAATATCTAGACAGAGCACTGTCTGTACAGCTAGTGTAGTAAGTACAGCTCTGAAGCCAATACCATTTCTTTAAACACTTTAAAATGAACATGCCTAAGGTCAACAATTTGGTACTAGATTTTGATTTGATCAGCACTTTATCAATACATAAAATGCATTATGTTAACAATATGTTCAGCCACTGCTGTCTATGTCGCTTTATAGAATCCATATTTCCCTACTGTATAAATGTAATGAACTTATTTAAATTATTTCATATGTAACATTATACTTTTTGAGATTTTATAATATCATACCTGCATTTCGCACTTTGGACAGCTTTTAGCAATCATCTTATTTCTGCCCATTGTAATTATCGCTTTACACAACTTTTACTTAACGATAGTGATAAATCAGTTAGGGCTTCATAATATTTTGGAGATTACGATCGTAGCTTAGTAATTCGTGTGGTAAGCAGATGTCTAGGTTTTATACCGCAACGCAATTTTATAAGATGATTCCCAATTTCGAGTTCTAATTATTATTTATTAAAGTGCACAGTATTATAGTGGAGCAATTAATTTTTTAAGAAACTCATAAAAGTATTTTACAAAAAAAAAAATATTGACATAGTGACATTGTAATCACAGACTAATAAGAGATACTACGTATACGGTATATTGTAATGACTGGTAAGCACAGAATACAAATTACTCTGGTAAGTGGCAATACAGATTAAAATGTTTGATATTATATAGTTGATTGTCTACCCATACGCCATCTTGTTACTAAAATGAAAACTGTTTGACAATGAAATTGACTTTGCTCTTCGGTCGCGTGCTTGCTACAAGTGTTCGGCTGATTGTATAGTTTTTTCGCTAGAAATTTAATACTTTTTTGTGATTTCTCCCTTTTATTTGTCTTTACTATTTGTTTTGTGCTGGCTATACTTGTTTTGTGTGCGTAAGTAGTTGTTAAAATGGATACCGATCCGCCGGACCCCGGTGGAGGTTATGTTTGTGTTACTCCTCCAAACGGATTAAGTTCTGCCCCCAGTATAGACACTGAGAACATACCTAATAAAAGGCCTAGACACAATCCTCCTTCCTCAAATGTGAACGTAATTCCGACCCATAATGACCAGTATACATACGCAAAACCCGAATTTCTGGACAAACGTAAGTATTCTTTGAACGATTCCTCTCCCTTCATTGTACATGTCTCCAAATCAGATTCCAATAGTCCCATTCGTCCCATGGAGTTTGGACGCTATTTGTTCCAAAAGAATATAACCTCGGTTGCCCTCGGTGGAGTAAAACGAATTGGAAGAAATAGAGTGTCTGTAGAATTCAAAAAAGTAGAGGATGCCAACAATTTTTTGGAGTCCTCAATTCTCACTGACGCAGGCTTTTCCGCTTCCATTCCATCATACAATGTCTCTCGTATGGGGATAGTCAGGGGTGTTGCAATTGATATATCAATGGAAGAATTCACGTTAAATTGTACGGTTCCATCAGGATATGGAGATGTTATTAAGGCGCGTAGCATGTGTCGCAAATCAACAGATGTCAATGGAAGTGTTACATGGGGTTACCTACACAAACAATTGTGGTCACTTTTAATGGGCAAAAACTACCTCCTCACACTTATTTATATTATACTTCTTTGCCAGTTGAACTATATAAACTTCCCGTTATCCAATGTAATCGCTGCTGCAGGTTTGGTCATGTAAAAGCTATTTGTAGATCAGACCCTAGGTGCTACAAATGTGCACAGCCTCATGAGGGTGTCTCTTGTAACACCCAGGTGGTTTCCTGCCTCTTTTGCTCTGGTGCTCATACTGCAACCAATCTTAACTGTCCAGAGTATATTAGGCAAAAAGAAATTAAAGTAGCAATGTCTGAACATAACATTTCATACACAGAGGCCTCAGCAAGATTCCCCAGAGCACGCAGAGCTTTCACTGATGTTGTGGCCACTCCTTCAGCAGTATCCTCACAAATTCGTCATTCCACTCCCTCTCCTTCTTCTCCTACAGTTTCCTACAGAAAGACTGTTTACATTCCTCGTCGTACAATTCCAACTCCTCAACCAGGTTATGATCATCATGCCCACCAAGCTATTATCCAGAACCCTGTTATTGAGTCTCCCAACGGATCCGCTTTCCCAAATAACTCCTTACCTCAAAATGATGATTTCCCAGAACTACTATCCTCCCTTTTATTAAATTTATTGTCCCGTTTCAGTGACACTGGGATGGGTATGTCTAACACTCTTCGTGAAAACTTAACTAAGCTGATAAACATTACTAAGCTAAATAATACACTCAATGAATCAGAGGACCATAATACAATGGAACTGTCGTAGCATTCGTAATAAATCTACTGATATTTTACATTTTATTAATAAATTTAATCCCATTGTTTTTGCCATTCAGGAGTCTTGGTTAAGACCGGGTTCTCAATTTAGAGTTCCTGGCTTCTCCTGTCTCCGGGATGACAGAAATGATGGTAGAGCTGGTTCAGCTATTTTAGTTTCTATGTCTGTGATGTTTAATTCTATTCCTCTTCCTTCACACAGTAATTTTAATATTACTGCTGTCCGAATTTCCAATACTTCCTTTGTGTCTGTTTATCTCCCTGACCCATCCCCCTCAGTCATTTCTGAACTTTTTTCCATCATCAACCTCATCCCCCCTCCTCTTTTCCTTTTAGGAGACTTCAATCTTCAACATCATGTCTGGGGTTCTCACAACTGTGACTCTCTTGCTGATGTATTTATCAGTCATCTTGATGACCTAAACTTGGTTATTTTAAATAACGGATCGCCTACTCGACGAGTTCTCCCATCCCAAAATCCTAGTTCTGCAGTAGATTTATCTATCTGTTCCCCTTCCTTATCTTCCCAAATTTCATGGTCCATTTCGTCAAATTCCTGTGGCAGCGACCATTTCCCCATTATTATGACTTGGCATCTTTCCTCCATTCCAAACATAATAAAAAATTCTCCTACACTTAAGTTTAAGCTCTCCGATGCTGACTGGCCTCTTTTTAAAAATCAGACTGAGGCTCTCACCTCCTCTATCCCTCCTGTTAATAGTAATAATGTACACAGCTTATATCCCCAGTTAACTCAAGCCCTTCTTGAAAGTGCATCTGCTACCATTCCCACTCGAAGCTCTCATTGTTACCGTGTTTCCTCTCCTCCATGGTGGGATCATGAGTGAACTGTGGCATGTAAAAGACGAAAAGAGGCAGAGAGAACTTTTTCGTCCAATATGACCTTGGATAATTATAATGAGTGTAAAAGAATAGCTGCAGAAACAAAACGTCTTTTGTCACATAAGAAGCGTCTGGGTTGGCATACATTTTGTGAGAGCTTGTCTCCCCGTTCCTTCCCGTCTTTGGTTTGGAATAATTTAAAAAAATTTCGTGGCTCCTTTTCCTCCAACTCTAATCCTTTATCGAACGATCCGTCTCCTTGGCTTCACGAATTCTCCCAAAAACTTGCACCTCCTTGGGTCCCAACATTTGAAGAATCCCAAAAATTTGTATCTTCCCCTTCAACTCCTATCACTGAATTTGATGCCCCATTTTCCTTTGAAGAATTCAAATTGGTAATTGATTCACTTAATGATTCCGCTCCTGGTGCTGACGGCATTCCTTATTCCTTCATTGTAAATAGCAGTCTTAGTACACAGACATTAATTCTTGATTTTCTGAATTCCATCTTTGAGTCAGAATCCCCCCCGGATGAGTGGAAATGTCAAATTATCCTACCTATTTTAAAACCAGGCAAGCCTGTAGACAACCCATCTAGTTACCGTCCTATAGCACTTTCTTCCACTCTTTCAAAAATACTGGAGCATTTAATTAAAAATAGACTGGATTGGTTCTTAGAGAGTAGAGGCATTCTTTCTGGAAATCAATTCGGATTTCGTAAGGGCTTTTGTACCATGGATAACGTGTGTACATTAGTTTCAGACATTCGAATTGCTTTCTCGAATGAAGAGGCTTTGGTGGGGGTGTTTTTGGATGTGTCGGCCGCATATGACAACGTCCTTCTTCCAGTGCTCAGACAGACCATGCTCGAGCTATCCCTGTGAAGATAGTAAACTACGTTTGTAATTCCCTCTCCGGTCGGTCCATAGTTATTTCCCATGAAAATTCCTCTCCTTATATCAGATTTGTTTGGAAAGGCCTACCTCAAAGTTGGGTCCTTAGTCCTACCCTCTATTCCATTTATTCCTACAATTTATATTTAGTTGTTTCCTCCTTTTGCAAAATCTCCCAGTATGCGGATGACATAGCCATTTATGCTTCTTCCAAAGTTCTTTCAGAGGCAGAGACACGCATTAATTCTGCTCTGTTTTACCTCTGCGATTGGATGAATGATCATGGCCTTAGTATTTCTGTGGAAAAGAGCAGCATTGTTGTTTTTTCCAGGCGTAGATCTACTCCGGATGTTTGTATATCTTATGACGGTAGGGCTCTTCCAGTTTCCAATAATGTTAAATTCCTTGGGGTCTACTTAGATTCTAAAATGTCAGGGGTCTATCATATTAATCATGTTATTAAAAAGTGTGAAAAAAATATTAATATTATTAGATGCCTTTCTGGGGTTTGGTGGGGCTCTCACCCTTACACTCAGAAATTAATTTACAATGCCTTAATTAGAAGCCACTTAGATTATGGATCTATTATTCTTGAACCCTGTCAAAAGTCTGCGCTTCAGGAATTAGACAAAATTCAATCTAAGTGCCTTCGTCTGGTGGTTGGTGCCATGAAATCAACCGCCACTAATGCTCTACAGGTTGAGTGCGCAGATCCCCCCTTAAGGCTGCGACGACAATATCTGTCTGATAGATACCTCTTTAAGGCTCTTCAATTAGCTCATCACCCTCTCATCCCTAAATTACATACCCTCTCCCGACTTTTCCACTCTTCATCTTACTGGGCTCATAAAGACCCTCCATGTCTTCTTAAAAGTTTTCAAAAATTTACAAGTTTGCCTTGTCCTGTGTACCAAAGTAAGTTGCTGCCTATTTATGAAGTCCCTTATAAATCCTTGGTTAAATCTCCTTGTATTTCCCTTGATTCTGGCATCCCAAAAAGCTCCCATGCTGCAAACAGTCAATTTAAGGATATGGTCAATTCATTGTACAAAAACTGGTATCACATTTACACTGACGCTTCTAAACTGGATTGTCAAGGTTGTGTAGGCTCAGCGGTATGGATACCAAAAGTAAATGTAGTATTAAATTTTAAATTACCTGCTATGTCCTCAGTATTCTCCGGGGAAGCTATTGCAATCCTTGAGGCTCTATCTTTTATAGAGTCACATCGCCTTAACAACTCTGTTATTTTTTCGGACTCACAAAGCTGCCTCCAGGCTATTTTGGCTAACCCTTTTCGATCAAAATTCAAATATCCGTTTATAACTAAAATTAGACACATTTTATTTAAATGCCTTTCGCAAAATATCCGGGTTGAGTTAGTTTGGATTCCCAGCCATTGTGGTATAATAGGCAACGAGAGTGCTGACTTTTATGCAAAACAAGCCATTTACACAGGTGGTCCTGGATATTCCAAACTTTTCAGCAATGACCTTATTCCATTGGCAAAGGAACATTTAATGGCTGATTGGAATGCGGATTGGACTGCGTCAGGAAGAGTTAAGGGTAAATTTTTCTTTTCTCTGCAGAGCCAAGCACTTGCAAAGCCCTGGTTTTTTAAATACAGGAAAGCTAAAAAGTCCGTAACCTCTACAGTATGTCGATTGCGTTTAGGCCACTCCTGTACTCCTGTTTTCCTCAACAAAATTAGGGTAAGAGATTCGTCTTTATGTGAGTGTGGACTTGACGAAGGTTCTCCTGAACATATTTTCTTCAGCTGTCCAAATCGTCTGTCTTCGCTGTACGATTCTCTACCCCCTAATATCCCTCGTCCTACTGATTTCCGCTCCATTTTATCCTTAGTTCATACTCCTTTTGTAGATATTTTGTGTAACTTTATTAACAATAATAACATTAGATTGTAGGATTGTGTTTAAATACTAACAAACTAACTTTTTGTATGTTTTGTATTGTTTCAGATTTATAATATGGAGATTGACTAATATAAAGTTACGAGTTTAAACTTGAACCCGCTCCAGTGGTTTTTTTTTTTCTCACACATACTTTCACAAAGGCCAACTCTAAAGCAAAGTTATTACCTCTGGCAACAAAGTTTTTTTTACCTCATCAAATTACTGACACTGGCTATTCCTTAAGGGAGGCCATTTTTAAAGAAGAAGAAGAAGAAGACAATGAAATTAAAAAGATAAGAAAATGCCTCATTTAAATCTCATAGTGTATACGTACACATATTTTTACACACAGACGTAAATCAATTTCGGTTTCGTTTGACAGCTCGAGATTGTTGCTCTATTCCGCTAGGTATATTATATTAACTTTATGGTATAGATACTGTTTCTTAAGTCATTGGATAGTGGATACACTGCCCTCTTTCTTGACATTTCATCTGTGGCAACTGGCAAACAGTATATCCCTCATAATATCCCCTTAGTAGTCTGTGGTGGCAAAACGTTTCCGTTTTAAAAAATTAGCAAGAAGAAGGTGGAAGAAAATACTTTTGTTTTGTTTATTTTTCATCGTTTTTACTTTTTCAATACTATTACATAGTTGTTATTTACTGTGAATTTAAATAAGTTAAATTAAAGAAAAGCATTGCTTAAGTAATTATTAATATTGTTTAGCAAATATTCTTTACTTCACATGCTACCTGACCATAATATTTTGCATTATGGAAAACTGTGAAATTTGTTTTCTTACCGATGTTAATTTGTATGATTTATCTACGACAGATTTATATTACTTCGAGAAATTTGTAATAAAGGTTAGATAAAGCAGCTTCATAGTGCGACTTTGTTTGCATGAAATAGTATTCCTGGCATACTACTTTGACCCCCTGCTAAACCCCTGTAGTGGTTAAAACTCTTCTTAGTAGGTGCTAACATCGTTATAGAAAAGCGTATGCGATCTTTCAAGTTTTAAGCTCTTTAGAGTTCGGCCTAAAACTTAAATTGCTTATTAAAATGAAAATATGTTCCTGGTGTGTGTGTATGTTTTATTAATGTTTTTTATTTTTTTATATGCATATTTTACTTTTCAGAAAGAGAATGATGTGAATATTCACACTGTTTGTGTTTACTGCAAGAGAATGTTCCACAAAATCCATCAATTTGCTGAAAAATGTAGACATTCTCAAGATATTTTGAATTCCCAACTTGTACAGGTATGAATGAGTCCATGTTGCTATCATTTTTTCGTCAAATGTCTTTTCCATTGTCTAAGGCAAATACAACATGGTCTAGTTAGCCCTATTCTAACTTGGTAAATATACAAGTTACCTATTCTAACATTGTATATTTACCAATCATTACAGACAATGATGTTTCTATATTTAATGTTTAGTTTCTATGTAGATTGTAAGGTATCAAAATAGAGTATACTCATTATTATAATATTATGTGGTACATACTTCGGTACATAAGTAGAGCTTGTCCAACTTGAAATGACACACCCAACACCTCATTAGTTAATATAAATGGGAAATTTTGTTCTGTAATTACAAGTGATGGGTGCATCATTTAAAATTGGACGATCTCTAACATCTTATTTACAACTTATAACCTCGATTTCTTTGACAATTTTCTTAGGTCACCAATATTTTCCAAACAAGAAGCAGTCCTAATCTAGCTATATCAAACATTCACTACTATTATATGGGTCCTGATGATGAGAGTGACAGACAAGATTACGTGGAAGATGATGTTCCATTGGCATTCCTCAGTTCCAGTAACATATCGGTGGGTGCTGATGAGTCAGATAGTCGTTATGATGATGTAAGTTCTTCTTTGTACTCTGCATGAACTATATTTAACTTAAACATTTTTCTGGAATAAAAAGTAGCCTTTGTGCTTTCCCATTTACTATATCTTTAAGAAAAAACTATTTTTTGGAGTCTTTGTAGCTCTTGGTAATTTAAAGATCTCTTTTATATTTTATGAACCCAAAATTATCTATGCCCTCATTTTCAGTTTGAATAATGACTAAAAACATAATATTATCATAAATTGTTGGAATTTAAATCTTTTATGTTTTGCAACCTCGTAGGAAATAACAATTTCAAGAACTAGGCGCAAGAAAAAATCCAAAAGAGACAAAATAAATAAAAATAAGAAAAAAATATCAACTACAACTAAAGAGGGATTTTCATCAAGAATGGTTCAAGAAACAGCTGAATATACTGTTATAAAATTGACTAAAGAACAGGTATGTAATAAAATATAAGAATAAAAATAATATAATTCCCAGCACTGACTGGGCTAATGATGATTAACTGTTGCTAAGAACTCTCATCATGTCAGTTTGAAAACGAAAAAAAAAACTATTATCAATCAAAATTAGTCAACAGATGAAAAATCATGAGTAGTAGAAATGCATGAGTAGTGTGGCTCAACACTACGCGGCAGCGTTCCATAGTGCTGACATAAAATGTCAGTACTATGGAACGTGAAGTGTCGCGTTATTTCGCTGCAGCATAGTGTTGTCTAGTGCTGTCTCACCTTCGCACTAATCAAAGTGAATACAGGCCATAAGGTTAGTGTTTAGTAATTTTTGCGAGGGCTTAGTGTTTAGTGCTCGTGGGAGTACCTGTCCAATATAGTTTTGTAGAAGTCGACACACACACACAAAAAAACATAGACAGACACGTCATAAGAAATTGAAAAAACACAAAACAGTCAATAGTTAACTTACAATAATTTTTTAAATTAGCATTTTCTTTTGATAGGTATTGGCAGAAATGAAGGAAAATGAAACGTCTGAGAAATACAAGCTGGCGCCATACAAATGCGAGCGGTGTGTGAAGGGGTTCAACTTTGAGGATGTTCTACAGGCTCACATGGAGAAGCATTCACTGGTATAGACCACACACAATTTTAAGGCTCGATTAGCGGTTCGGAAGTGAGCTACATTTATAAATCACTACTTGACGCCCGCAACTCCGTTGCTCCAAAATTTATATATCGCTCGGAAACCGTACATTTTTCCGGGATTAAAAAAGTATCATATTATGTCCTTTCCTGGGACTCAGTGTCTCCATACCAAATTTCAGCAAAATCGGTTCAGCGGTTTGGGCGTGAAAAGGTAACAGACAGACAGACGCACTTTCGCATTTATAATATTAGTATGGATTACATACAAATGCTTGTAATGTCGCAGTGTAGCGGCACAAACCGCTCGTTCGCGCGGACGCATATAAATCGAGCTTAAGATCGCTTGGTGAAACTGGAAGGCGATGGGCACACAATATCTACCAATAACGTGTCACCGCCTGATTGTGACTAACCAATAACGCTCGTCGTGTTTATCCGCGCGCTATCAGAATGGGATGCGTCCTTTTGGAACTGAGACGCGTGCTGACAGTTGGCCAGCCGTAGGGTCGGCTAACAAAATTACGTTTTTGTTCGCGTACATTTCTTACAAATTTTGTTTTAATTTTATTGTGATATAATAGGTAATATGCGATATTATTATAGTAATTGATATCACGATTCACGCCAAATAATTCTGGCAATTGATAAATATTTCGATGAAGAACGAAGTCGGTGTTCTTATTTATTATACACAGTAATTGTATTATACACAGTAATATCTTTAATGTACAGAATCTGTCGATTACGTATTTTATTATTATTATGTATAAACTTATAAATTAATGTTCAGAATATTTTTGCTAACGCTACTTCATTAGCAAACAAAACTGTCATTCGGATCCCATTCTGATCGCGCGCGGATTATACCAATAGCGCGACCTGTGCACGCACTCGCCCCGCCCACTTCAAAGATACTTAAAAAACACTGCACTCCATCCTCCTCCGTTTTTGCCGAAAAATCTTGCAGTTTTTAGGATTTTATATGTATGTATTAGCGGTGCCGAATTGGCCAATCACCATGCTCGAAATCTTCGCTCCGCTTCGCTGTCATTCCGCTGGAATAGCACTATTGGTCAATTCGGGCACCGCTAAGCTCCGCTCCGCTTCAGTGGAAACTGGAAACGCAGCCTAACATTCGTTTCTGTTGTAGAAAAATGGCCCGTTTCTGTGTGAGTTGTGCAGTCAGTACTGTCCCAGTGCTGTGTCTCTCCGTGGCCACATGAAATCGCATACGACAAGGTATATACACATATACACATCCAAGAAAATATTATATTGTTTTTTTTTTGGTCTACGTCACTACTAAGCAGCGGTGACGTGGTCGCAGAACCAATGTCGGTAGAAAACTTTAAATGGAACTTATGGCCTATGTCATAAAGTTATTTGAATTTTTGTCGGTCGCAATCGCTGGCAGCAAATATACCTTAAAGGTTAGAACTTAGACCGCACTAGACAACTAAAGGTGCCGGTTGGCAGCGGGCGACATGAAGCAACCGCAGACGACGTGTCGCAGCGACACTACTGGTTTGTATGTACATATTTCTATGAAACACCCTCCGCAGCTAGCGACACGAAGCTAACGACAGTTATTCATAGAAACCCGTAGTGTCGCGACAACACGTCGTCTGCTGCCGCTTCATGTAACCGGCTTCCAACTTGTACCTTAACGTTTTGTGTCGCGAAGCTCCGCTGCAGCGTAGTGCGGCTTAGCTCATGTATTTCATACAAGTATATTTAGCCATGACGTGTCCCAACTCCCACCACTGCAGTGCAGTGTCGCCTAGTCAAGTCTTGCTTTAAATTAAAATTTTATTTCACTTTATTTTCTAAACGAAATAAATAAATGAATTAATAGGGCCAATGTATTGTTTCAGGTACAAGTGTAAGGTGTGTCACATCGTCCGTCTGTCCCGGCAGCACGTGCTGGAGCACTTCTCCCTCGAGCACACCGACTCCGCCGTGTCCTACAAGTGTACGCAGTGCCCTTATACTTCTAAGTATGTCAATACTAATATTGTCAATAAAGTGTTTGTTCGCCTGTTATCTCTTTACAAGCAAGCTGAAGACAACACCTGTCTAAGTAAACCATTGAACTGATTTTTTTAAAACAAGACAAAAGAACGTAATATTATGTTTGATTCAGATTTAAAAACTTAGTGCGTTGTTATTGGTCAACGCTAGACGCAACGTGCTTTTATTGGCTGAAAGGCATAAAATACTCGAATCCGAATCAACTAGCGCATTATAACGGTGCGTTTTCTGCTGTAGCGTTTGGGAAAACACGTGAACTAAAGCCGCGCGCGCAGAAAACGCGCACGTCTTAACGCGCCTTAAATCAAGCCCTTGGCACAATCAGGTACAAAAGTATGTATTTACGTTTCTAATCTCTTTGGTTAATGTTAAGGAAACGCACGGTGATGCAGCGGCACGTGCGTCTTCACTCGAGCGGGGAGCCACACGCGTGCCACCACTGCGGCAAGCTGTACAAGAGCCGCGAGTCCCTGCGCGTGCACATCATGTGAGTGCCGATAGATGGCGCTGTACTGTCGTTCCATTTTAAAGTAAAAACTCCTTTTCGTGCACTACACATTTTTTGTAAGCTGTAAGGCCCTTGATTCTTTACACTCTGAGGTAGAAGCCGCAAACGGGTAAACTTGTAAACTCACAATGCTGTTACTTGTGAGTGATGTTGAATTTTTCACTTCTGCCGTGGCCCATGCGGGCTGAAGGTTTTAAAACACATAAACAAGGAAAAATACGTTAATCATTACTTTTCTCTCAGAACTTCTTTACGAAATTGAATGTTACAGGCGCCACGACAACAGCGGGACGCACGCGTGCGGCGCGTGCTCGCTGCGGTTCGTGTACGCGGCGCAGCTGCTGCGGCACACGCGCGCCGTGCACGAGCGACGGGACTACTACTGCGTCGAGTGCGACCTGACCTTCAAGTCCACGGTGAAACTTGACCCATATCTTCCTAAAACCAGCGGCTATACTTATGGTCCTTGGCTCTTATAATAATATTATCCACAAATATAAGGAAGAAAATTATAAACCTACATGTACGCTCGCAAGTGTGGCCGTATTGCGACCAGTCGTAGACATGGAAATATACAAAGGTCAAAGTGCAACATATTTTATTAATTGAAGCTATTTTTTATTTCAGTATACGCTCAAGCAACATTTCCAAAGAGCTAAAAGACATCGAGACTCGTCATCGTACAAGTAAGATTTCAAAGTAATATTCTCAATAATGTCGCTTTAGCACAGGGAATCCGCACTGTTGATGAAAAAAATATATGAATATATTTTGGCGAATCTATTCATATATTTTTTTCATCAGATCAGAATAAATTCGCCAGAAAATATCGCGCGGTGAAAACTTGCAGTGCGGACGAGGCCTTAGACTGCCGTGTCAGGCATATTTTGTCACTAACATCGCGGTACGCACTAACTTAACCGATGAAACTATATTACATTACATATTCCTACGTCCATGACTGAAAACCAAGTCGGCGGTCTAAATATTAAAATACGCGTAAATGACAGGTTGGGCTACATATGCGTTGCTTGATTTTTAGAATGCGCACTCACTGAGCGACATAAAGCACCTTTACTGCAAAACAATTTTGTAGTACGCTTACAATGTCATTGTATTGTACAGATTCGAGTGCTCGACTTGCGGTCTGCGGTTCGTATCGGCCGCGACGCTGGGCACGCACGCTCGAGCGGCGCACGGCGCGGCGGCGGCGGTGCGGTGCGGGCGGTGCGCGCGCGCGTACACCAGCGCGGAGGCGTTGAGGTTACACAACGCACGCGCGCACAGAGACACGCCCCCACAGCGAGCTGAGTGCGCCGTGTGCGGCAGAACTTTTTCGGTTAGTAACAATATCAATTCAACAAAAAATTTTAGCAGATTCGATGGCATTTTCTACGATAATTTGAGTCGCAGAAAAGGCCATTGATAGTGTTAACACAAGCGGCCCCAGAAGTGCCATCTAGCGGCACCAGATTAAGTGCCATCTAGCGGCACCAGATTAAGTGCCATCTAGCGGCCTCTGGTGGTACCGCATCATAGTTCCAATAAATCGATGTAATGCTTACCAATGAGTTATATCAGTAGACGCCATTACTTTGACTTTTACAATAAAGATTGAACAAGAAAGAGTGTCGGCCTTTTTATTTGAGTCTCCATGCAAGAAGCGTAATTCCCAGCTACGCAATAACAGATAGTTTAATCACAAAAAATGTAGGTATAGCCGGTCACGCCTTTCTACGACGTTTAATCTGTCTGGTTTTTGTTCTAGCGAGCGAGCGTGCTACGTGTACACACGATGCGCGTACATGCGGGGGAGTGTGGCGGCGCTGGCATCGGCCAACATACACACAATGATAACAAACTTAAGGTACTGCAGTTCTAATAAAAAATCAATAGTAAGCCCCTTACTCATAAAATACCCATATCCCACACTGTATACAGATTCTATAGTTATTACAATGGTTTTGTCCTTGTCTGACATTTTTTACCGTGTTATACAAGAAGACGTGAGTGGAAGAATCGAACAAGTAACATTTCGTAACATACGGACAATAACTCTTTTTTTCCCTAATTATTTTAATAAAACTTGTAACTTATCTACTTCATAACCTAGCTAATATATCTGGCTACACATATAATCCATAGTTTTTCTATTTCAAATAATTTTTCCGGCCCTAAAGTCTCCATTTAAGCAAAAAAACGGGAAGTTTTTTCATGTTACTTACCTTATTCTTCCACTCACGTCTTGAATTATAAAAACATTGAAAAAATTTGTTGTCTGTAAAGTCGGTTTACAGCTCGTTCGTGCCGCGCTCTCGCTTGCGGAACGCGACAATGAGTGTAACGGGACAATGACGTCATCTTTATCGTGCATGCAGTCCATAGTATCGAGTTATTAGACGTTGTCACGTCAAAAGAATAATGTTGATTGGTCGCTATTAAGCATTTGTATCCTAACCCATAATTTTTGGAACGAAGTTCCTTATTGCGCGTTGCGAAAGGGGGCTAGACGGAAAAGTTGTAACAACACTTTTTTTAGTACCTGCGAAGTAGGGGTAGAGGGCGTTGATAGTATTCCTGGGCGTCAACTAGATGGCGTTTTTGAGAATAAACAGCGACATCTACCGGACGTTTAAATAAATTTTATTACAATTCCACAAGTGTCGTTGTTAGTATTCCTGGACGTCAACTAGATGGCGTTTTTTTTATAACTTCGTTCCATCCGGGTGTCCCTTGACACCGCTCAAGTTTTTTTTTGTTACGTTTTGAATGCAGACTTGTTCTAAATAAATAATCTAAAGAACATAACTGGATTCATAACTCAATACGGATTTTCTGTGGGTTAGTACAAGAATGCTTAACAGCATCTATTGTAAATAATGTGGGAGTTCAAAACATTTTGTCGTGAGACTCTTGTATCAGGGTGATTTTCATTCTTCAAATAGAAAATAATGTTCAAAAATATATATTTGCATAATTTAAAATGTACAGTAACAAGACAACATTAAACATACTTTTTTACAATAATTAACATTAATACTTACACAAGAACTTCATAAGTATTTAAATAACTACATAACAAAAATTATTTATTAAACTGCGATTGAATTTTTTTAGGACTTGGAAGTCAAAAATGGCATAGAAGAAAGCTAGTGTGAATCCCAAGCATATGATATGGTAATGTAAATTATTATTAAAATTGTAAATAAAGACTGATAATATATTTATAAAATAAGTTGTTTTCTTTGCCACTCAGTAGAAATTCGATTATCTGCCCCTCAGTTAAACAGATTCGGGACTGCCAAGTTCCACCGCAAAGTTTATCCATACTAATATTATAAATGCGAAAGTGTATCTATTTGTATGTCTATCTGTTTGTCAGTCAGAAATTGGTTCAGCGGTTTGGGCGTGAAGAGAAAACAGTCTCTCTTCACGCCCAAACCGCTGAACCAATTTTGCTAAAATTTTGTATGGAGATACTTTGAGTCCCAGGAAAGGACATAGGATACTTTTCATTCCGGTAAAATGTACGATTCTCTCGCGATAAACGAATTTTGGCGCAACGGAGTTGCGGGCGTCTTATTAATAATTTCTTAATCCATATTGATTTTTCTGTGTAATTTTTAACAAAGAAATCCGAACCCGCTTCTCTTCATACATTTGATTATCCGATATATTTTAGAATATTAGAATTAGTTCAGTTAATCGAGTTCCTACTGTAATATGAAAAAAACCATTATTAATTCATGACATTAATAAAAACATTACTTTAAGTTTGATTTTGAACATTGAATATATTTATAATGTATCACAGAAGATTTAAGAGGAATGTACTTCTTGTTTATAAAATATATTTCTTTATGCAGCTAGAGAAGCTTAAAATACTTACAAACTATATTATTGCTATTAATTACAATAATATGAACATTTCATTTAACTCTTCAACTCCCAAGCAGTCACATACGGCCGCGAGAACAATAGATTTCCAAGAATCCGCGATCGAGGAATTAATTTTAACATACTACAGCATACTGATACGGACACGTAGTGCCATCTAGCGTCAAACCAGCGAAACTGATCAGGGAAACACAGAAAACATAAATCCCCTACTTAATACTAGATGGCATTAGGTGTATGTTTACTTACGCGTATTTTCTAGAAAGTTCCCACACTTGTTTACGTGAATCGGGCGAGGGAACTTTCTGGAATTCGTCTCGCCATATAAATAGCCGCAGGTAGACGGCCCGAAAATTCAGTTTCATCTGAGCGATCTTCGAGGCGACTTCGGAGTGAAAACAAGTGATCAATAGTGAGTGAACCAGTGAAACCTACGACTCGGCTACGACCTAGGACAGTGATAGTGCTCAGTGATTTGGATCTAGTGATTTGTGTGAGCTAGTGTCAGTGAATAAAGTCTTCAAGAGAGTCACCAGATCTTTCTCTCCGAATCCTCGAACCCTAGCACGTAACAACTGGTGTCAGAAGTGGGATTTGGAGATGCCATTGACTCCGAGAGAGGACTTCAAGGGAAGTGTCAGGACAAGGGCGCGACGGGCTGCGGAAGCCACACCCACTGGGGACCAAGCTCCGCCCACGGCGGGGCAGGCCCCACCCTCTGATCCCGCCCACCAGGCTCCGCCCACTGACCACGCCCACCAGGCTCCACCCACTTCGGGTGAAGCCACGCCCACTGGCTTCGCCCACCGGGACCCGCCCACTGACCACGCCCCTCAGGCCCCGCCCACTCTGGACATGACCATGCCCACTGGCTCCGCCCACTCAGGCCACGCCTACTGGCCCCGCCCACAGGGCCCCGTCGACTAGCTCCATCCATCCTGCCACGCCCGTAGTTTCTACGGCCCCTCAAATGGCTCCTCAATTGGAAAGCATAATTAAGTTAATTCAGGCTTTGCAAGATGCCCAAGAGCGCAATCTCGGCGCTTTGCAAGATTCTCAAAGGGCAATGATGGAATCACAAGACCGCAAGCTCAGCGCTTTAAGAGTCGCAAGAACGTAAGCTCGGCACTTTGCAAGATTTTCAAAAAGCTGAAATCAGAGCGATTCGAGAATCACAAGAGCAACAAAAAGACCTCCAAGAAAAAGCGCTTGGGGCTATAAAGGATTTGTCGACGGAATCAAAGACCTGGAGGTCAGAGCTGCAGTAAGGCTTGGTCACCATACCTCGCTAAAAGAAGCATTGGCGCATGCTTTGGAGGTCGAGGCTGTTCGCCATGACATACGGCAGACTCATAAGATCCGCAAGGTCTCTGAGGAAGTCAAAAGGCTCCTGCAAGGAAAAGATTTGAAGCCATGTGCTATAAGTGCGGTGAGAGGGGCCATATCCAGCTCAACTGCCCGCAGAAGAAGACCCAGATAGCAAGGATGGAAAGGATCGAGGAGCAAATAGAGGAGCTGAGGAAGCAAGCAGTTTCCTCCCCTGCCCGGAATAAGGTGAAACGAATAGAATCCAGGACTAGATGGCGAGTATTGGACAATGATGCTATGAGGAAGGCTCAAGAAAGAGATGACGACCTTCGGCACATCATCACATGGAAGAAACGCGGTGACGTAAAACCAATCTGGAGTGAGGTTGCACCCACTGGCGCTGTCACTAAGGCGTACTGGGAGCAATGGGACAGTCTGATACTTCAGGACGGAATACTCTACCGGAAATGGGAGAAGGCTAACGGCAGAGAGTTCTACTTTCAGATAATCGTCCCAAGGGCGAAAGTACCAGATGTTCTCCGCGAGGTACATGAGGGCGTATCAGGGAGTCATCTAGGTGTCAAGAGGACGCTAAGAAAAGTGCGAGGACGATTCTTCTGGTTGCATTGGCGAGATGATGTGCAGGATTGGTGCCTCAAATGTACTACTTGCGCTGCTGTGACGGAACCACAGAGCAGGAGTCGTGGGGACAGCGTGACGCGTTACCATGGCAGTAACAACGATGCTCGGGACGAGCATCTCTAAGAGGGGAGTAGTGATACGGACACGTAGTGCCATCTAGCGTCAAACCAGCGAAACTGATCAGGGAAACACAGAAAACATAAATCCCCTACTTAATACTAGATGGCGTTAGGTGTATGTTTACTTACGCGTATTTTCTAGAAAGTTCCCACACTTGTTTACTTGTTACGTGAATCGGGCGAGGGAACTTTCTGGAATTCGTCTCGCCATATAAATAGCCGCAGGTAGACGGCCCGAAAATTCAGTTTCATCTGAGCGATCTTCGAGGCGACTTCGGAGTGAAAACAAGTGATCAATAGTGTGTGAACTAGTGAAACCTACGACTCGGCTACGACCTAGGACAGTGATAGTGCTCAGTGATTTGGATCTAGTGCTTAGTGTTTGGACTTAGTGATTTGTGTGAGATAGTGTCAGTGAATAAAGTCTTCAAGAGAGTCACCAGGTCTTTCTCTCCGAATCCTCGAACCCTAGCACATAACAATACTTTTCATTTAAGTCTATGCTTACATGTTGGGTTTAAAGGATATTTTCCAAAAGGTAAGACTGAACCACGAGACAGTAGAGTCTGAGTCGCGATAAGTAATTTCTTTGACATTTAATATTATGTTAATATCTCATACAATTTCATACAGAAAATATTTGGCCGAGATTTCTTTTACTGCCGAACTCAGAGACATATTTTAATATTGATTAAACTACTATTTAATGAAGAGTTTGACAGATAATGTATATTGGGGCTTATGTTAAAATCTTAAATTAATTACAGTTAAGTAATTAATTGTTGTCTCTGAGTGCAGTAGTTAAACTTGAAACAAAAGTAGATAGATCATTTTCACACTATCCACTGCAATCAACATTTTGTCAATTTCTTTTTAATTTGAAAAAACTCTAAGAAACAACTCTTTTTAACTTGAAACAAAAGTGGATGGATCATTTACATACATGACTATCCACTGCAATGAACCTTTTGTCAGTTTCTTCTCATACATTTCCTCTTCTCCAAAACAATCATACTTTTTAATGCACTGGCTATAACATACCTTAGTTCATGAAACTTACTAATAGATAGTCTGTATATTCTTGTCTCCTCATTTGTCAGTGTAAGTATAAGAATCACTTTAGTATCCCTGTGCATAATCTCTTTACTTTTCTGTTCATCAGCAACACTTGAATTTATGTTGGATTGACTGGAAATGAATATAAATAATGATTCGTGGGAGAGCCATGCTTCAGCACGAATGGGCCGGCTCAACCGGATAAATACCACGTTCTCACAGAAAATCGGCGTGAAACAGCGCTTGCGCTGTGTTTCGCCGAGTGAGTGAGTTTACCGGAGGCCCAATCCCCTACCCTATTCCCTTCCTTTCCCTCCCCTATTCCCTTCTCTTCCCATCCCTACCCTCCCCTATTACCCTATTCCCTCTTAAAAGGCCGGCAACGCACCTGCAGCTCTTCTGATGCTGCGAGTGTCCATGGGCGACGGAAGTTGCTTTCCATCAGGTGACCCGTTTGCTCGTTTGCCCCCTTATTTCATAAAAAAAAAATGAAAATTAAAGTTGAACTATATAGTAACATACTCCTGATAGTATCTTCAATAGGCCTATCATAAATTAAAATAAAAAGATATAATATTTATTCTAAGATATTTTCTATTAAAAACCTTTTATTAACTACAGTTTGAGGTTTGCATAGCAGCTATCACAAATTAAAACTTCAAGATGCTATTAATATTCCTAACAGAAGAAGTTGGTTTATCGTGTGGGAACCATACATTTATCCGGGATAAAAAGTATCCAATGTCCTTTCTCGGGAATCAAAGTATCTACATACCAAATTTCAGCAAAATCGGTTCAGCGGTTTGGGTGTGAAGAGATAACAGACAGACAGACAGACACACTTTCGCATTTGTAATATTAGTATGGATGAAGTTCTCATAAATATTTTACCTTAGTGATACATCAATCTTCCATTGTAAATTCACTATTCCTGGCTCGACCCTCAGGTGTTTAGGTATGTGTTCATATATCTCATCTGTACACAGTAGATTACATAGCTCGGACGCACACTCTGGTGAAAACCTACAAAAGGAAAAATCCTACTAATATTATAAAGGCGAAAGTTTGTATGGATGTATGGATATATGTATGTAAAGATATTTGTTACTCTTTCACGCAACAACTACTAAATGGATTTTAATGAAACTTTACAATAATATAGCTTATACATCAGAATAACACATAGGCTACAATTTTAACCGACTTTCAAAATGGGGGAGGTGTTACGTTCGATTTTTATGTTTAACGATTACTCCGCTGTTTGTTAACCGATTTTCAAAATTTTTCTTTTGGTGTATAGAGTATCATCCCAATTTGGTATTATATTCACAAAAGTGGTGACCTGATAAGGGATCCATAAGTAATCGAGGGAACTTTTTAAAATTTATATGGAAACATGTGGAGACTTCGGTTACGTGAGAAGTATTCTAAGCATATGCTACCAACAAGTAAGATTTTGCACCGAGGTATACCATGGTTGCATGCATGCATGGGTGCAGAGAACTCCTGATTCTTTATAGATACAAGCTTGGGAGTTTCGGCGTTGTTAAGATCGGAAAGCATATACTACTATGCAAATTACATTCATCATCATCATCACTACCATATTATACCATGCATCTTCCCATGATTATGAGCCTATTATGATCCTATTATTTGTACTTTTCATAGTCTTTTAGACCGAGACTCGAGTTTGTCAAGCGATTTAAAAAAATCTATACTAATATTAATATTATAAACCTGAAGAGTTTGTTTGCTTGCTTGCTTGAACGCGCTAATCTCAGGAACTACTGGTCCGATTTAAAAAATATTTCAGTGTTAGATATAGCTCATTTATTAAGGCTATAGTCTTTATATTATCACGCTAAGACTAATAGGACCGAAAAAACAGAAAATTTGGAAAAAACGGGGAAAAATATTAGAAAGGGTACTCCCACGAACTACTGGAGCAATTTTTATGGCAATATTTGGCATACCGCACAGATATAGAGTAGACCACGTGAAGGGACATAAGGTCAATGTGTGGAAGTCCGTCTGGGAGGTAAGTCCATCTAGCGGCAATAACTTCCATATTTGAACGACTAGTTTCATATGGCTCAGTGGATAAAACAATATTGCAGAGTTAGTTTGACCTAAGAAACAAACATGTCGCTACTAACTACCTGTAACGAAAAAAACGATCTGCTATTTTTTTCCCGTTTTGTACTCGCAGTCGGAGTGTAAGTCTCTGCCAAAAAAAATAAAAAAAAGTGGAAATACGAAGGAGTTTTTGGAGTTTCTTGGATTACGTAAGTAATTTAGTCATCCTTTTACTTATTACTGGTGTTCAATTCGTTAATATCGCTTTAATTTCGTTATTATCACCTGCAACATATTATGTCTACCCTAAAATTTCAATAGTTGGGAAGTCCGTCTAGTTTGCATGAGGAAAGGCCGTCATATGCCGGTCTTGCCTCGAATCAGATATTGTCAACCTTTTCAAACCTACATGTATTTATTGTTAATTTGCATAAAAAAAATAGGACTACTAGATCATAGCTTTGCCCAAATTTTACTGCACGAAAAGAGCGTACTCCTTTTTAAAAAGTCGGTAGCGCACTTATGACTCCCCTGGTGTTACAGGTGTCCAAGGGCGACGGTAGTTCACTTACTATCAGGGGAACGTTTCCTCGTCTGCCCCCTTTATAGTAAACAAAAAAAACTTGTAAAAATAACTTTTTTTTATAATGCCATAATTATTCGTTTCAGATTTATACATGTCATGAAGATGTTGATTTTTTTTTGCAAAAAAATGATTTAATAAGTTTGAACCAACAAAATTTAAAGTGTACAATTAGTATGAAGTGAGTTGTTAACCAAGGGGGTTAACAACTCACTTCATACTAATTGTAGCCTGGTTCACAAGTGCTATTTCCCTTGAAACCTGACCACCTCCACCACCGAAAATTATGATTTGGGGCTCATTCAATTCGGAATGGCGTCTAGAACATTCTATCAAAATTCCAAGAGGGGCTGATAGAAAATGCAAAAGTTCTGAAATATTTCAAAAATTATTTGAGATAATCAAAATTTAAAAGAGCAGGAAATTCCGTTAAAAAAATCCTACCCTTATAATTTCAATTGAGCGATGGACATAATAGTAAAAACGCGTAGTTCGGCTTTCGCGTGAATGCTCCAATCTGCCACGTGAACTAAAAAAAATATTTTAACTGTTGATTAAGTATAAACATTTATGTTTAAATAGTGTTTAATTTTTCAAAAAATTCGCTACAATGAAAATGTTTGCAACCACTTAGACTTACGACTTGCCTTAAAATTATATAAAATTAATTTTTTCTGGAATGTGAACCTCGTTACCGACACATTAAACACATATTTGAATGGCAGTTTTGCGGCTCTGCTAGAAACTGTTGCCATGCATATTAATTACTTCACAAGTTAGGGCTATATTGCTACTAGACGGACTTACCTCAAACTGTAAGGGAAGACGGCTACACACCGAGTTTTTAAAAATACCACGTTAATAAAAAATACTGCAACTAAGATTATTTTTAGATCATTATAGGTCTAATTAATATATAGTAGTGGTGGTTAATATAACGTATAGCTGAAAAAAGTAGCGCGCTATTTCTTCGCAACGAATAGCGCGCGCTATAAATCTATTCATAAGACGCTACGTTATAACGTATCGCGCGGTCACTGACCTAGCACGGCGCCGCCCGCGCTGCCGATCGCGCGCGATTTTCGTTCGATCGTTGTCGTGTCGTTTCGTTGCCAAATCGGATGAATTCGGCTGTCATAATTAATGTTGCGTTGCGTACATAGGTAAATTATGGGTAAATTATAATATTTTATAATCATCAGTAATTGACCTCCTGCTCCGAAGAGCACTGTAATAGAATGGTAACTTCCGTTCCATGTGAAAGTTAAATTTTTTCTAAATCTGGATACGTTATTAGTGACAGAAGAACTCGTTTGTCGTCGACAAAAGTGGCGCAAATAATATTTTTAAATGTAAATAAAATATAAAAAAACTGTTGTAAAAAAAGAAGATGTAAAAATAATGTATAATACTAAAAAAGAAAAAATACCATTTAAATAATACTTTGTAAAAAATAGAATTCATTTCATTTCAATTTCAATTGTTTTAATATATTATTATATGTATTTACAACATAATAAAATTAACCAAATAATGCGTTCTAACGATTATATTATTCTAAATATCTAACAAACACGTTATATTATATTAACTCACCCACCGCGTTATAATTATTGTAGACATTAAGAATCGTCATGTTGTAACATAGCGAAAGAATTCAATAACGTCGGTAACAACGCGTCCAATCGACTCGTTATAACGTAGCGTCAAAAATAGCGCGCTTGAAAAATGTAGCATATTCCATCTAGCGCGCTATGAAAATATAGCCGTTAGGAACACCACTAATATATAGCCTATAATTTGCAATGACACAAGTTACTTTAAAAAGCGAATCTCAATTCAATAAATTATGTTAAACTTAAATTTTAAAAAAGTATGCCGGACTTCCACACATTGACCTTAAGCTATTTTTTTTGCGGGAAAATGTACGGTTTCTGTAAAATTCCTAATTTACACGGGCGAAGCCGCGCGGGAATCTAGTCATTTATATAGAAGTACCATTGATACTATTATAGTTGTGAATGAGAAAATTTTGCAAAAGAAATGTCAGTTTGTTCCTAAAATAAGGTGTAAAAGTCTTTCTAGTCACTCATTACTAAGTCCCCGGGTTGCAACAGTAAAACAAATATCTGATATTACACATCTTGGCCTTTTATTATTCCGAAACTAACACTTGTACAATGGCCCTGTTACGACAAAATAATGCAACCCGGGTTACATCAATTTGTAACAATATAGTCTAAATTAATCTACTTGATGTAAGCTTTGTATTGATTGAACCCACAAAATTCAGGACAAGTTTTCGATCAAAATATTTCATATTACATTTCGCTGTCCCCTAAGACATGCTTTGAACTAAAAAGTTTTAAACTCATTTTTTGCAATTTGACGTGTTACAGATTACAGCATTTTGTCCTAACAGGGTAGACATACTGACAAGGCCTCACACAGTGACTGCTTGTCGTATCTAACATACATCGCCTTCCAGACTTTGTGTCTGCTGACACTCGCACATTCACACATACATGGCCCCTACAAAGGCAATGTTTCTGTTCTTTGGTTTTTCTACTGTGCATCTAATATCTTGTGATGTAGATATTTAAAGGACAACACAACTTATACCTGAGCCCTTCCAAAAATGTTTGCATATCTCTAGGGTTCCAGGGAGTCTTTGTGGCAGATCTGAGCCGAGTGACATGTCTGACTACTGCTCGGACGGCTGAGAACTTATCAGCATTCATTAAATTGGCTGTCCGACTGTCGGGACAACCTTCCAACTCTTTGAGGGACACTGAAACAAGACATTTTTAGAATGGCTTAGGAGTGTCTAGTATTAAAGAATGACGGAGAGTATTTAAGTAGCTTTACAGCAAATAAACTCACACAAAACAAACGGTTTTATTTCCTTTTTGAGCACCTCTGGAGTAGTAAACGAAACCGACGTCCAATGCAAAGGATTTTCTGTTAGCAACTCTAGTTGTTCCGACATTGTAGTTTTAGTTTTGCTTACTGTTATGGAATAAATTTATATCCGAGAATAGCAGTATAATTATATAAAATTTAACTTTTTTGTCGATTTCAAAATTGAACAATATTTTGTTTTCCAAATACTGGGTGTGTTCTGAACTCCAACAGGCCTCTGGCCTGCTCAATTTGACAAGAGTTGAGTAGGAATTGGATTGGCTATCGAAATGTCAGATCGCACTGATCTGTATACTGGAACTAGTATAGAAACGCATCAGTCACTGTCATATGTCATTTATTGAAGTCTACTTCTTCTTCTTGCTTGCATTAATGTCCCAACTAGGGTTGCCAGATATGTTAGACAAAAAAGTAAAAACCGGACAACTAACGGCCGTTCCCAATATTCATTATTCAATCTATCTCTGGTTTGACATACGACCGATCGCAGCTAACATTGAATTGACATAAAATATATGCCTCTAATGTCTAATGAGAGCTATTCCTATCTCAAGTAGGGCAAAACCAGAGATAGATCAAATATTGGGAACGGCCGTAAAGGATAGGTCTACGGTAGATGGGCGTTGCCACAGATTAGTAGTATACAGTGTATACTACTAATATGTGGCAGCGCCCATTGACAGTTTGACACATTCATAAAAAGCCTTGTCGACACTCGACACCACAGAACACTAATACTCCTAGCGGAGCTCGACACCACAGAACACTAATACTCCTAGCGGAGCTCGACACTCGACGACAAGCAAACGACAAGTTGTCGTACTGCATCGTACTGTACCGTACTGCAGGGCTTCATAACGTTATCGAATACCAGAAAAAATATCGTTACGTATCGTTATTTTCATAATGGTAGCCAGATAACGGTATTTTTATAAACGATATATAGTAACATAACGAAAAAATATCGTTATAAAATACCGGTATTTTTACCGGTAAATATATCGATATTTTCTGGTATGCGACGTTGCCAGCTCGACGCGACACATTTTATTTTTACCGGTATTTTTTGGTATGCGAATTGCGACGTTGCCAGTTCGACGCGACACCTTCCGTTCAATGTTTGTAAATACACGAAATCAGCATTCAGCAATCTCACTCGTAGCCCAACTTTTCTTCTTTAACAACCAGAGTTTTTTTTGCGAGATTTGTGCTTACCTACTTTTAGGAGTTTAATACATAGAAAAAAATATAATAAAAATACTAGTTATTGTTTTGGAGTAAAAATGGGCCGTAAAAAGCAAAACACTATATATTATAAAATCGGCCAAGTGCGAGTTGGACTCGCGCACAAAAGGTTCCGTACACAGAAATAAATCAAGATTTCTTTATTTATTTCTGTGGTTCCGTACCATTATAATTATGTCGAGCAAAAATGATGGCTAAGGTTTAGAATCATACCCAACGATTTTGGTGGTGAGATGGGTTGAGGAGGGATGGATTGGATGAGGAAAACCCCCCCGTACCACTCCCACCCTCAGGAGACCCTCCGTTTATGAGAAATTCGTATTTAAAATTTTCTTAATTTCGAGGTTAGGTCATCTGTTCTCTGGTGTTTAAGAAATGTTTCCAAGGCATCACAAGGCTGTGGTGAGTTGAGGACTAATATTTCATCATTCCAAAACTATATACAGGGTGCAATTAAACCTTCCTGCCAATTTTTTTCCAGGGCTTAGGTATCATTAGGAGAGTCCATTTAACCAAAAAAATTTGGGTGTTATTTTTTTTAACGACATATTTTATCCCATTTAAAATCCTTGCAGAACGTTTTTTCAAAAAGTTGGTATGATTTCTGTTCGTTGAAATCTCTACTTTCCGATGGTGAAAAAAAATTTACTATAGTAAATCTTCTCAGAAAATGCAAAAAATCGAAAAAAAAAATTCAAAAAATTATTTTTTGATCATTATGAATAATTTCATGTATAGATCTACCAGAATCTGATGGCAAAAAGTGAGAAAGTAAATTGACTAGCAATACCGGGGTAATTGGAACAAAACATTTTGATGCTTTTTTTTTTCTTATAGCGGCTGATTCTGTGTGTTGAACACACAGACCTATGTTAAACATGAAACTATAAAAATTTATCCTATGATCAAGGATATTTTTTAGAAATCTGCTGTCAAAAATTGCCATCAGATTCTGGTAGACCTATAAAAATGTTATTGCTGCAATTTGTTTCAATTAAAAAGTTGATTTATTTAATTTTAATTACATTTCTGTCATAGAAAATCTCATTATATTATATACATAAAATATAAATGTAAATCTATACTTATAAAATAACATGTCCTGACTGACTGACTTATTCATCATCGCTGAGCAAAAACTGTTAAAGTTACAGCCACAAAATTTGGTGAGTAGGGTTGTTTTATTAAGTAGACGTAGACACCACTAAGGAAGGAATTTCGGACATTTTACACCGAAAGGGGTGAAATAGGGGTTGAAAGTTTGTTTGAAAGTCCGTCATTTCTTAAGTTAGAAACATGAAAGTTTATTTTTGGGCAAGTGATTAAAAATGAATGGATACGACGTATTTAAGCGGGGGGTGAAATCGACGGTCCCTACGTATAAAGAGACATGTCAAAAGTAGTGGTTTTCAGGAGAGCGTTTTTAAGATTCAAACTGTTACTGTAGATTACCATAAAACATAAACACAATTATTTTTGTTGATCTGTAAAGCTTAATGTAGGCCGTTTGTCATGATATAACACAATTTTAAATATTTACTGTATTTTCGCCAAAATTGCAAGATGACCGTTTTTACGGTGACAATTCAAGACTGCCCATAACGGTTAAGTTGTACATGTCCGTTTTTACTTTGGAAGAATTAAAATATTATATTAGGTCCTAAATTCATTCAGCACTATATAAAATGATTCGTATTGTCATAATAAAACATAACATAAAAGTAATACAAATTCTGTCTCTTGAGTAAGAAAAACTAAAAAACACAGACATATCTTTTTATACGCTGCTAATTTAAGTAGTTTTTTCTATGTCATAATGAACGAATAAAAGGACATGTCATCAATTAGTTTAGGTCCATAATGAAAAATTCTAATAAAATGTGATTATTTGATAAATTAAACTGTTTAGTTTTAAAAAGTCTACAAATTTTAGTATCTATGTATTAATTAATTCTTTTTTACTAAAGGGTAAAGCATAAACATAGTAATGTTGAAGATGAAGTTGTATTTTATTTGTAACAAAATGCATCGTTGCTATGATTTAGATTTTTTATATAATATTTTTGAAAATTTGTCAATGATACCTGCTGTAGAAAAAAAAACTTTTAACATATTTTACATGTCGAAGATAACGAATGCCCAGATACTTTGCCTTTTTCTTCTTCTTGGTTATTTCGGATACTTGAGCATGGTCAATTCCTTTTCCAATTTTGAGACCTAGGTGACCATTCACGACCTTAGACTTTTATTGCATCTTACATGAGTAAATTCTTTGAGGTTTCGTTATAACTTCTACGGTGGACAAGTCTGGACAGTAAAATATATTTCTTAGTCGATTATTATATACAGCTTTAACTGACTCTTGAGCTTTTCTGAAGGTCATAATTTTTAGTATTACCGTTGAATACAGAGCTGCATTGATGTAATCGTCTAACACGTTCCTCACAGGAAGAAAATAGTATTTCATCCCAATTTGCGATTGCTAAATTGACTACAGAACACCTTATCAATTCTATACTAATATTATACAGCTGAGATTTGTTTGTTTGAACGCCCTAATCTCAGGAACTACTTATCCGATTTGGAAAATTCTTTCAGTGTTAGATAGCTCATTTATCGAGAAAGGCTATACGCTATAAATTATAACGCTACAATTAATAGGAGCAAAGAAACAGGGGAAAATGTGAAAAAAACGGGGAAAATAATTTAAAAAGGCTTATCTTACAAACTATTGGAGCAAAAAAAATAGCCCATAAACTTTTTAATTTCTAGGTTAATCATGCACCGATGTCACTTTAGATTATTTAATATGAGCTTTTCTGGAATTTTTTTCAAGCCCTTCTCAACCCTACAACCAAGCGATACCGCGTTGTAGAGGGAGTCCATCTATAAAGTGAACAAGGAGTGTTCTTAATAGTTTTTTATTAATTTTATATAGTTTATTAGCGTTTTTAATACTGTTTTATATAAAATAAATAACATTCATATTCATAATTAAACAAATACATATCAGACTTCGCTTTCTATCTGTCGTCCGTTCGTCTATCACCAAGCTTTATCTCAAGAACCGCAATAGTAGTAATTTTACAATTTAGTAATTTTCACAAATTACGTTTTTTTGTTGGTGATACTTAAAGAAATATAGTAAAATTAAAATAAAATGAAAGACTATTGTGGGGCCTCGTACAACAAATGCGATTTTTTTGCTCTATATCGATAACGGTAAGGTCCAGATAGTTGTTCATCATGAAAACAAGCCTCAGCCTCCGTTGCAACTATTATTTCACGTTGCTGATTATTTATAACACTCAGATGCTCATATTGGTTTGAAATTAATTGAATTTGTGCCACGAGTCCCACTGAAAAAGAACTAAAGTCTCATAGTAACTGAACGTAAATGATAACAAGTCTATAAATAATTCGCTACCTTAGAGGTAGAAACGGACATGTACGACATGACGCGGAATGGCGTGTAATTTCCAACGCGGTACAAGATAGTAAGTATAGATGTCCGTATATACAACAGTAAAATCTAATACAACTCCCAACTTGTCCTCATTTACGTCTTTTTATCTTTGGAATTACTTGTGATAGAAAAATAATAATAATGTAGGAATATGCGTCTCATAATATACGGAAATGCATGATGCAATAATTTTTTTTTGCTATTTTGGACATGATTTTTTATACGTAGGGACCGTCGAAATATTGGTTGAAAGTTGAACTGAAAGTCCGTCATTTCTTAAGTTATCAATTATCATGTACTTTAGCTTTTAGTTTACTACTGATAATGTTTTAGATATTGATATGTTGTATATTATTACTAAATCTCAACTGGATAGTTAGAATTGTTATAGTTAAGTAATTTGTAGTTAACGCCGTTGGTTCCGTAGTAACTAAGTTTCTGTTTATATATACAAGACAAGACGTTCCGCGCGGCTTCGCCCGCGTACATTAGATATTTCACAGACAAATCAGTCTACAAAAAATAGCCTATGATCCTTCACGTGGTCTACTTCTGATCTTACCCAAATAACGGAAAAATTGCTCTAGTAGTTCGTGAGTAGGGATTGCAATCCGGATACTTCGAAATCCGAAAAATCCGGATAATCCGGATTTTTCAGGGCTACGAAAAATCCGGATTTTTATATTAGAAAATCCGGATTTTCGGTTATTTCGAATAGTTGGTAAAATTATGAAAAAGAAGCTTTTACGTAATATAAAATTAATTAAGATGTATTGTGTAATATCTGACATACAAATTCACATTTGTTTAAAGGCGCTATTACAAATTTGCGTGGTCAATAGGTACCTAACTCAGTACTTCGTATGTCCAACATTGCATTGTTTAGTTATTTGGCGGTTGTAAATTGTTTATTTAAATTTTTTAATCTTATTTTAAAAAAAGGACGACATTTTTTAATTTCTTATGACCTACCGTTTATTTAAGTACAATATTTTACTATTTAATAATATTAATGACAAGAAATGATTAGAAATGTACAATAATTCTTTTAGAATATTGTCACTATTGATTAAATGTTTTTCTATAAAATCTTCTGATTTGTAAGTCTGTCTAAAGGAAAATAATAAGATTTTATAAAATAATAAAATGTTGTATATGTAATTGATTGTACTGTTGGTTCTTAGTGGAAATTCATGTTGAACACTAATAAAACACAATTTTTCGTGCACTTTTTCCACTATATTAAGAAGTTATTATAAATTTTAACAAATTACATGACCGGTTTCGAAATAAATCATCTTCAGGTGTATCGTATAATCGTATTGTTAAAATTTATAATAATTTCTTAATATAGTGGAAAAAGTGCACGAAAAATTGTGTTTTATTAGTGTTTAATAAAATGTTGATTTGACCCTTCGATCGCAGATTCTTGGAAATGCTATTGTATTCATTGTTGTCGCAATCACCGGTGCTCGTATGGGGCTTGATGAGTTAAAGCTTAAATAATTATTTTAAGTTATTTATTCTTTATAATAGCCTATATTATTTAAATGCTGGGCAAAGGTTCCCTCAGGATCTTCCTCTTATCTCGCTCCAGCGTCACCGCTGATATGCCTCCAAGAAGGAGTTTGCAACCATGTTCTAGGCTTTGCAATAATCGGTTGCTCACTAGAGAGCCAAGAGATGGCCGTATTTAATAAAAATATTTTCATCTTATCTGACAGTCAAGATGCACTTAAAGTACTGACTGCAGCAGAAATTTCGTCCAAATTGGTTGTAGATTGTGGTGATACGTAAAACATGTTGAAAGGGAACAACAATGTCTGACTTGTATGGGTACCGGGTCACAGTAACGTCTTTGGCAACGAAACCGCTGACGAGCTGGCTAGGCTAGGGGCTGAGAATCTCATATACGGTCCAAAAGTGGTCTGTGGAATATCTCCCAGTACTACAAACCAAGTGCTCGAGGAATGGGGTCGCAGACTAAGCAAACAGCTATGAGCTGAGACCCCTTGCCTGGTAAATTCTAAGGCACAATTCCTGGCTTTTACAAAAAACTGTCAGAATTAAACTTACCATGGGTAGGAAATAAATAAAAATCCTTACCTTTAAATAATAAGTGTTAATAGAATTACGACTTGCAGATTCTGCGAGGTAAAGGGCGAGACACCTTTTTATCTTGTTTTGTTTTTACCTCGATGACTCTCCTACTCTACTACATAGCAAAAACTCACCCACTCTACTAAAGAAGTAATTAGTGGCACCAATTCCAACCACATCGTTCAATTAATGAGGATTAGGGAGTAACAAGAGATCCTTGAGGGTTGTCGTGGCATCAGGGTTACAGTAATCTGCCCTCGGAGGGAAAAAAATGCCTCTAAGAGTGTCGAGCTATCTTTTCCTAGGCCTAGATACCCACTCTCTCGATATCCAGCCTAGATGCATGAGGATAATACGACCAGTGCCACTTTAGCTTGGCCGTTTTGACTTTTAAGTATGTGATTCTTGTTTGGATGGATTTTTTTTATTTTGACGAGACGACTTACTTCCAAGTTACTGCGCTCCATTGCTCTTTGGCAGACCCCGAGTTGGATTTTGTGTAAATCAGTCAATGGAGTTTGCGTACTGTTGGTTAGGACGAGCGAAATACTCATGTCGATGAATCTGCGCTTCACTGATGTATTTCCGGATAATCCGGATTTGAACATGTCAAAATCTGAAAATCCGGATTTTTTTAAAAATCCGTTTTTTGCAATCCCTATTCGTGAGATAAGCCCTTTCAAATAATTTCCCCCGTTTTTTCCACATTTTCTTCTATTTCTTCGCTCCTATTAGTTTTAGCGTGATAAAATATAGCATATAGCCTTTCTCGATAAATGGGCTATCTAACACTGAAAGAATTTTTCAAATCGGACCAGTAGTTCCTGAGATTAGCGCGTTCAAATAATCCCTTTCAAATAATTTCCCTCCGTTTTTTCCTCATTTTCCTCAATTTCTTCGCTCATTAGTCTTAGCGTGATAAAATATAGCCTATAGCCTTCCTCGATAAATTTACTATCTAACACTAAAAGAATTTTTCAAGTCGGACCAGTAGTTCCCGAGATTAGCGCGTTCAAACAAACAAACTAACTAACAAACTCTTCCGCTTTATAATATTAGTATAGACTAGACGTTCCGCGCGGCTTCGCCCGCGTAAATGAGATATTTCACAAACAAATCAGTCTACAAAAAATAACCTATGATCCTTCACGTAGTCTACTTCTTATCTGACCCAAATAACAGAAAAAATGCTCTAGTAGTTCGTGAGATAAGCCCTTTCAAATAATTTCCCCCGTTTTTCCACATTTTCTTCTATTTCTGCGCTCCTATTAGTCTCAGCGTGATAAAATATGGCCTATAGCCTTCCTCAATAAATGGGCTATCTAATACTGAAAGAATTTTTCAAATCGGACCAGTAGTTCCTGAGATTAGCGCGTTCAAATAAGCCCTTTCAAATAATTTCCCCCCGTTTTTTCCACATTTTCCTCTATTTCTTCGTTCCTATTAGTTTTAGCGTGATAAAATATAACCTATAGCCTTACTCGATAAATGGACTATCTAACACTGAAAGAATTTTTCAAATCGGACCAGTAGTTCCTGAGATTAGCGCGTTTAAACAAACAAACAAACAAACTAACAAACTCTTCCGCTTTATAATATTAGTATAGATTTATAATTATGTACTATAGTTACTGTTTGTTAACTTCAATAAATAAATAAATAAATGTAATAAAATGAAGGAATTAAACTTATTAATATAATCAAATTAGCGACATTAGGCATAGATTGAAATGCTACCTAGTTGCGTAGTTAATAAAGTTGCATTTTATTAAAATTTACTTATTTACTCGCATGTCGCGGATCTCTGCGGCCATGCGACGCTGGCCACGTGGTTATTACAACGAGTGACTTAGACCAAAATGATAGCTATAATCGTGTCAATAAAGTAGCATTTTACTTGAATCTGATGATGGGATCTATAAGCAATCGAGGAAATTCTTGAAATTTATAAAAACACACATAGTGGTTAAGATGTTTTTTCTAGTAACTCAAGCATATATGTTACAAATAAGTGAAATTTCATACGAAGGTGTCTCTGGATCCAAATGTGTCGAGTATAAATACTTA
Organism: Cyaniris semiargus; assembly: GCA_905187585.1. Classification (NCBI taxonomy): domain Eukaryota; kingdom Metazoa; phylum Arthropoda; class Insecta; order Lepidoptera; family Lycaenidae; genus Cyaniris; species Cyaniris semiargus. Next base: position 11,217,600 of record LR994567.1, read on the forward strand.
TATGAAGAAATTAAATAAATGTTGAGAGTACAAAACTTTCTAAGTTTTATCATGTTGTTTAATAATAAGGATTAAAATTGTAAAAATATGCAAAATATACCAAACCATCTAAGTTTTTTATACTTTTATTGTGACTGATAGTGATAAGACCTTAGTTTTCCAGGTTTTATTTAGCAATAGGTTGTTAATTAATAGATTTAAATAAAAAAAATTAAAACAAACAAATCATTCTAAGTTTTATTAATATTAATTTTTATTATGACTGATAGTTATACTTAATATTTATTTATATTTGTAGAATAAAAGCCTAATTTATAATTATTATACTCTTAATGAAAAGCCCATAAGATTTATTAAGAGTGTAACAGAACGCGCCCGCGTTAAATTTTAAAATTACCGCGAGCTGTAAAGCGAAGGTGGCGTGGTCCGCGCTCGACCAATCACAGCGCAGCCCGCGCCACACATTTTTTCACGGCTGCCATCTTGCGAGAGGGGTGCCGGTGTCCGCTAGGAGTTTTGAGTTGTTTTTCGTAGTTTTATGTAATGTTTAATACCATAGTTGTAAAACTAGTGAATAAACTTTTGAAAAGTAGTGGTTTATGTGTTTACTTTTGTTTTATCGCACAATCTCCACTATAAATGGCGCTCCAACTTTGGGCCACGAAACACGAAACTTTTGTTGCAAAAACTTAAAAGTGTCGCGTGAACTTTGTGTAAACTGTGAACAGTGACTTTTGTTGTGCCTAATACTGGTAAATACAGTTTCTTACACAATGCCGCTTACACGTAAAGCATCTGCGGGTGAACGCGATCGTGAGATCGACGACGAGACGCATCGAAACATGCCGGCCGGCAGCGACGCCCGAGCTCCGTCCCCGGGGGACGATCGACTGCTCCAATTCCTAGAAGCCTTCGCACGAGCACAGGCGGAATCGAACAGACAGCTCTTGGAGTCCATCGCCGCGCAGTCTTTCCGCGCGTCTGATCATCATGCTCACAGTAGCACGGAGTCACCGGTTCCATTCCCGGCAGGCAATGCAGTGATGCCGCAGGGCGGTAATTTTGTCAAATGTACGGCACGATTTGACGGGGCCTCTGACAACCCCGAAGCCTTGGAAGCGTTCTTGGATGCTGTGCTGGTCTTCAAGGAGTGCTCCAGCGTGAGTGACGAACACGCTTTACGAGGGCTGCCTATGCTGCTGACCGGGGATGCCGCCGTTTTCTATCAGGGAGTCAAATGTGACGTCAAGTCTTGGGACGATGCCCTGCACCGCCTTAGAGCCATGTACGGCACCCCGCGACCCGCTTATAAACTGTTTCGCGATATGTTCGCGTCCGAACAAGGGACGGAACGAGCTGACGTGTTTATCGCGCGTTTGAGGGCTACGCTATCGAAGTTGCCGTACGAGTTGGAGGAGTCAAAGTCGACATCATCTACGGGTTGCTGGACCGACGAATACGAAAACGTGTTCAACCTGACGCAGTATCAAGTGTCAATCAGCTGGTCGAGAAGGCCAGGTTGATTGAGGAGTCGCTTGCGGAGTCCACGTCGCTGACGCCGAAGCCACCACAGGGAGCAGCTGGCCGGAGTGTGACCACGACGGTGCCCACGAGCGCCGCGACGCCGCGCGCCGTTACGGCCGCGCCACAACTGTCGCGCGCCGCCCGCGCCGACGCCGCGCCCGGAGCCCCGGTGACGTCCACAGCGGCTGCGGCTCTCCCGCGGTCCCCTCATACTTCTACTAGCCAGGTGGTTACGTCGAGACCTGGTAAACTTTTCTGTGTCTACTGTAAAAAGCCAGGACATGTGCGGTCCGATTGTCCAAAGCTAATAAACAAAAGTGATAACAGTGATAAAACCGAAAAATCCGTATTTTGTTATGGTTGTGGTGCTCGGGATGTAATACGTGCGAATTGTGGTAATTGCAGTAAAAACTCTAAAGACAATCAGTTTTACGCATGCGATTTTATTGTTCCATCTAATGTTTATCATAACAAAAATGTATCTAAAAATAGACTAAAGGATAATGGGAAGTTTACTTGTACGAATGGTCCTAGTGAGGACAGCAATATATTTAGAACAAAGGATGATGGCAAGTTAACTTGTATGTATGGCCATAGGGTCGATAGTAATATTGTACATTCAAACGAAATGTTATCAATGTGTAAACAAGACTGTAATGCATTACATAATGGCATTCAAAGTATGCTTCAGGCCAATGTTAACTTTTATTCATTTGATACCAATGTTTATTCTAAGTCTGTTGATACAAATTGTTATTCTTTGAAAGATGGTGTCGTCGCTAATTGTGTTGATCCCCGAGTCACTGCTCGGCCTGTTTTAGATATAGAGATTTTAGGGTTCCGTGGAACGGGTTTAATAGATACCGCCGCGAAGCGTAGTATTGCGGGTCATACATTGTATGGGTTACTTAAACGAGTTAATCATCCGTTTCGCGACAGTACAATGTCTGTTAAGCTCGCTGACGGCGTGGTGCGTAGTTTGCCAGTAAAATTTACCGATGTTATGGTTAAGTTACAAGATTTAGCGGTAAACATATCGTTTGTTGTCTTTCCGGACGCAGACAACAACGAAACCCTCTTAGGTATTGACTTCTTACGTAAGGCGCGATTAATCTTAGATTTAGGGCGCGACACGTGGTCGCTCGCCCATCGGCCTCAAGTCATTCATCCTTTAAAATTCGAGGGCTTGCGTAACGTTTTAGGTTGCGCCGCTGCAGACGCTTTGAGGTCGGACGAAGGTATGATGCTTTCTCCAGCGCAGAAGGACGACCTGGCGGCGTTACTGCAGCGTTATGAGGATATTTTTAAAGAGCAGGGGGAGCCTACCCCTTTTGCGGAGCACCGGATCGACACAGGTGAGCATCCACCTATAGCTGTGCCGCCTTATCGACTCACGCCGGCTAAGAAAGCTATCATGGAGGCTGAAATAGAACGCATGCTATCGCCGCCATCTTGCGAGAGGGGTGCCGGTGTCCGCTAGGAGTTTTGAGTTGTTTTTCGTAGTTTTGTGTAATGTTTAATACCATAGTTGTAAAACTAGTGAACAAACTTTTGAAAAGTAGTGGTTTATGTGTTTACTTTTGTTTTATCGCACAATCTCCACTATAAGAGTATATAATAAGTTTAAGGTAATTCATTAGATAAGATTTAAATTTTAAAAATATTTCAAACATACCAGAACCTATGTTGAATATAAGTTTGAATAAATAAAATAATTGTTAATAGAACAAATTTTTTAATTTTTTTTTATACTTTTATTGTGACTGAAAAACCTTATTATTTATTTGTAAGAATAACTGAAAATTCTAGTCTCATTGATTATTTACTGAGAATAGGTTGTTACATAGGTTTAAATAAAAAATATTAAGTTCACATATAAAGCATTAGTTTTATTCATTAGATAAGATTTAAATTTTAAAAATATTTCAAACATACCAGAACCTATGTTGAATATAAGTTTGAATAAATAAAATAATTGTTAATAGAACAAATTTTTTAATTTTTTTTTATACTTTTATTGTGACTGAAAAACCTTATTATTTATTTGTAAGAATAACTGAAAATTCTAGTCTCATTGATTATTTACTGAGAATAGGTTGTTACATAGGTTTAAATAAAAAATATTAAGTTCACATATAAAGCATTAGTTTTATTATTAACTTTTATTATGACTGATAAGCGTACAATTAATAATTTAAAAAATATATATATTACATAATTTATACACTCTTAATGGATGGGATATTCAAGACCTTCAATCTTATAGGTTTATATTTATTATGAATATTTTATTAATTGATAGATTTGAATTTTAAAAATATTTAAAAGAAACCAAAATCTGGGTTATGTATAATACGAATAAATAAAACAAATTGAATCTTTTATTTACTGTGTTTATTAACCACTTCCAGCACATCTTTCCAAAAAATTTCGATGTTTTTTTCTGGTATTTGATTGAGCAGATATCTAAATGTGACTGCTTAATGCTTTCACATTTTGTGGGCACGAGCATAATGCCGCGTTTCCACTGACGCAGAGCGGAGCTTAGCGGTGCCGAATTGACCAATCACCATGCTCAAAATCTTCGCTCCGCTTTGCTGTCATTCCGCTGGAATAGCACGATTGTTTCTGAACTCCGTAAAGAGAACTGCAACCGTCGCATCATCCTCCATCACGACAATGCGAGTTCTCACACCGCGCACAGAACAAAAGAGTTTTTAGAGCAAGAAAACAGAATTATTAGACCATCCGCCGTACAGCCCCGACCTAAGCCGTAATGATTTCTATACTTTCCCTAAAATAAAGAATAAATTGCGTGGTCAGAGATTTTCATCACCTGAAGAAGTTGTGGACGCCTATAAAACGGCCATTTTGGAGACTCCAACTTCCAAATGGAATGGTTGCTTCAATGATTGGTTCCATCGTATGGAAAAATGTGTCAAATTTCACGGAGAATACTTCGAAAAGCAATAAATACATTTTTAAATAGTAATGTTGTTTCACTTCCTTGATTCCCGAAATTTTCAGTGCCGCCCTCGTAGTTTCCTTTTTTTCGTTATTTTATGAGGTGCCAGTATATATATATATATATATATATATATATATATATATATATATATATATATACGCAGACGGCGCGGGGCGGCAGCTAGCTCTATTCTCTCTATCTCCACTAGAACGAACCTCCTGAACTGACTGCCTCCACCCGTCGTGTGCTTTGTGTACCTACGCGGCGAGGGCAGCCGCAAACATCAACGGGCAGACGCGGTCTTTATTCCTTCGTGGACAAAAAGCCCGCCCCGCCCCGTCGTTGCAAAACAACAGAGTCCGCCCGTCAGCCAGCGCATGGCGCACGTACTAGCAATACAACAATTTACTATACAAACCATAAATTAGTAATATTTGAACAAAGATACTGAGTACTGAACTACTGACCATGTCATTCTCATTGGACGTCATTTTCCTATATACCTTTACCTACAGCTGGTCACCAGACACGTCTAGTTTAACTTTGTGCAAACTGCATACTGAACTGACTGATTAAATTAAGTATTTTACAAAAGGTAACGTTATCAAAGAACATATATTTACCGTTATAAATCCTATTTACCGTTATAACATTTACCGGTATAAATTCCAATTTTTACCGTTATTATTAATACCGGGTAAATTTTCATACCGTTATCTATGCCCTTGAAGCAGTAACGTTATGAAAAAATACCGGTATTTGAAGCCCTGCCGTACTGTACATAATCTGTGTTATTAATTTTCTATGTGTTTTCTATGGTTATTGAATGGCGTGGGGAGGTAATTTTTGTAGATTGTGAATTTATAGTTGAAATAAATTCTATTCTCAGTGTGTTTCGCCATTAGATAGTTAAAATCTCGTGATATAATTTGTGCTTCTGTGTGTTACTTTTGTAGTACTACTTCGTGTAAAGTAGATAGAAAATGGCGACAATACAAGGAGCATCGGTCAAACAATGGCCAGTGCGGCCCGGCTTACAACATCAAAACAGCCAAAGCAACCCGAGTATTACATTAAATAGAACAATAAACCTATATCCACTGACGAATTATACATTCGGCACGAAGGAGCCGCTGTTTGAGAAGGATGCGTCTGTGCCGGCAAGGTTCCAGCGAATGCGTGAGGAGTTCGCCAAGATTGGAATGAGAAGGTAACATTTCACATTCACATTTCACAACTTATGAACTGTATTCATAAGTTAACTAGCTCTTTACCTAAAATATAGCGCCGTTGAATAAGGTTACAACATCCTTATAGTTTACAACCAAAAAAGTAGGCGTTTTATAAGCCTATTCTGCTGATTAATCCCTCGATCGCGGATTCTTGAAAATCTATTGTTATCGCGGTCGAATTTGACCGCTTGGTAGTTGAAGCATGCTATATTATTATCGTAAATTTCCGTTTAAACTTTGTTCAATAGTTTTACTAGGAGTCCAACACATTATCAGGCGAACAAACTTATTTACTCTGAAATATTTATCAGGTCAGTGGAAGGTGTACTGCTGGTACATGAGCATGGTCTACCACATGTGCTGCTGCTGCAGCTCGGCACAGCATTCTTCAAGTTACCTGGTGGAGAACTGAATCCGGGAGAGGTAAGCAAACATAATATTATGTATCTATTCTATTTGATGCTGCTTGTAACATTGTTTACACAGAATTTTGTATATTGCGGGGATGATACATAACAAACTTTTGTGAAAGAACTAAATAAATGGTTAATTTGAATTTCGAAAACTTAACCAATGAAAAAAAATCTATACTTAACATAGGAGCACTCAAGCAGTGTCTTTAGAGGATAAAGTTAGTAAATTATAAATCTTAAAATTCCAGGATGAAATTGAGGGACTCAAAAGGCTATTGACAGAAACTCTGGGCAGACAAGATGGAGTGAAACAGGAGTGGCTTATTGAAGACACTATTGGTAAGCATAATTAAATTATGTGTCTCAAATTTAATTTTTTTATTTGAGACACACACTAAGAGCAAAAGAATCCCTTTTTTCATAAATAAAGCAAGTTTATTAGCAACAAAAATTCATCAAATGACAGGCTTCTACTTAATTATTTTATTTTTTATTCAATATCTTTTTAAAAATTTCAGGCAACTGGTGGAGACCCAACTTTGAACCGCCTCAGTACCCATACATACCTCCGCACATAACCAAACCTAAGGAGCACAAACGTTTATTCCTCGTCCAGTTACAAGACAGGGCCTTGTTTGCGGTGCCCAAAAATTACAAGCTTGTTGCTGCACCACTGTTTGAGCTGTACGACAATGCACAGGGATACGGACCTATAATCTCATCTCTCTCGCAGAGCCTGTGCAGATTCAACTTTGTGTACATGTAAGAGTGAGGAAATTGACAATATTTGACATTTGAGACCCACACATTAACCAACATTGGCGCGATTGGCCCTTAATCTTTCGTTGTAATAATATTTTCAAATTGACCAATATCTCAAGATATATTTTTGTTCAGCAGCAATTTTATTGTGTGGTTGGTAATAAAAACAGTTAAATCTGAAACTACTGTTTTGTAGTTGTGGTAACAGACACCCATAATTTTCAAAAATGTGTGAAGATTTTTATATTAGTGTTGTTACATTGCGTATTTAATTGTAAAACTTGCTACACAATGCATTTTCACTTTGTGTGGTGGGATTAGTCTTATAACATTGTCATTTAGTTGTAAGTATATTTGATAATAGAAGAAACCTGTGTTTTATTTTATTGTACCTGAAGAAAGAAGACTGTTATAGTTATAAGTATGTTTATTGTATATAAAACCCTAGTCATTTACACATTTATAACATTTTACAAGCTGTAAATACTTTATTTTACAAAATGTGTGATAATAATATACAATCATTACACTACGTAGATTTAAAAAATCTTGGAAAAATCTTGGAATGTGTATTCAAAACTGTGCTTGTAATACAAACTCATGGCTGGATGTTGAATGAATCTTAACTGCTAGTAGCAATATTAATATTGTTGTCTCGGAGACTAAAAACTGTGAAATGGAATTGCATCTTGTATATCATTGGAAAGTGGCAACATTATTGCCTATCAAATAATAGTTTTTTGTAAACCCCTTATCAATTTGATGTTCATTTTGGAGGCTAAAATTTTTAGATGTATAAAAAACTAAATCTGTTTTGGAAATTACATTGTCAAAGCTTTTTTATTGCATAACACTGCAGTTACATGTCCATGAATATACTTTTGTTGTACCTTTGTGAAATATGATTATAAATGATAATTTCCAAAGTTATTATAATGGTAAAGTAATGGTAATGTTTGGCAAGTCAAACTCATATGCAAAGGCGAAAAACAAAAGAGTGTACCAATCTTAACAAAAATACTGATTAACTTTTAAAAGTTATAACTTATAAGTGTAAAAATGTTATCACCTATCACGTTTTTGTGATGTTATATTGTTAAATATCGAAAGGCTGATTTACAATTTATAACATGTATAGCGAATATATAATTTTATGAAAATTATACACCAAAGACTGTGATAGTACATGTTTAATATACAAAACAAATAGTCTTTGTGGTCTTTTTGTTTTTACTAAAATTTAAAGGAAAAAAACTATTCTTTAAAAGCCCCACAACTACTATCGTGAAAACGCGCAGTAAGTAGGAATTTAAAATATTTTCAGGTACTTATACAATTGATATCGGCAAAAATTTTATAACATGTTTAGGGAGAAGCAAGATAAGTCTGAAGTATAACATTTTCTTGTTTACATTTGTGTTCACAAAAGTAAGTATACTTTTTAGTATTGCAACATAATAGTAACAATTTTATAGCTAAATATAATTTCGTGTTATCGATTTATGCAATGCAAGTTCAGTTTTTACAATGCAGTGGATTGTGTTTATTCTGCTGATCGGTTACTCGCAGTGCAGCTTGTGGAAGGATGGTGTCGTTCATTATACGATTAATACACAAGACTATGGTAAGTACATTCCAAACGCGTAGAGACTAGTCACTAGGGACATGTTCGTGATCGCCTGTGTTTGTCCATCATGACTCTGGACTCAAGGATCTACGTGAAAAGGTCGCATTGTAATATAAAATAGCTTAAGCCAAAAGTTATACCCTAAAATGTACTTTGATTTCGACTAGAGAGAATTATAACATAGACGGTAGACCTCCCAAAATGTGCGTGTCGAATTGCATCGCAAATGGGTGACGAGGCGATATATTGCGTTGCCTTGCGTCGTTACCTCTCATTTGTGCCTGCAATGTTTCGCATCTGCCAGGGCCCAGGCCCATTCTTCTGGTTTTTATGGTTCTGTAGAAACAACAAGGAACCCTTATAATTTAGCTCTGTTTTCTAGATGCCCACTCCCAAGATATCATTCAGATGGTATTGTCAAGTATTCAGAATGAGACCTGCGTGAAGTTTTTCAGCGTGGATGGTTTAGCGAACACCACGTACGAGAAACTGCTTCACATCAGTAACCCTGAGAAGAGGAAGACTTGCCCACCGGCTTCGTATGACTACACGAAAAATATTATTGTAAGATATTTTAGTTAATATGTACCTTTCAAGGATGACTTAAAGTTAATAGATATCACTGTTTCGTTTTCAGTTAATAGTAGATAAAGATCATTGGTCCTTGGACTTTACTAACCATTAAGTTGGCTAGAGTCAAATGGCTATAGGGCTAGTAGTCGCCAGTAGAACTTTAGTAGAAAGCCCTGAATACGTACAGGTATCCTAAAAAATAATTACTAAGTACGATGAACGTTTACTAGGGGAAAAAGCCGAGATTTTCAAGTCAATACATACTTTTTACATAGTAAGCCAATTTTGATGATTATTTTCTTCCTATCAGAACATGCCTATCGGATACAACTGTTTGAACCGGAGGGATATCGCCAGAATAACAGTGGACATGCTACGAGCGAGCATCGACAACAGTGGTAAGTATCATAGTGATTTATAATGACATTATAATATGTGCGACCTATAAGAGGTATAGAAACTTTTGTTCATCCTTAGTTAAAAAACTAAAACACAATTATGAAAAAACACAGCTGCAAAACGCGAACAATAACAATAAAAAATTATGGAAAGCCATTAAGGATATTACATATTATACAAAAAAAGGTCAAAATACAGCACATGAACTTATAAATACTTCCAACCCTACAGAATCTATAAATGATATCAATAATTATTTTGCAAACATTGGAAAGTCTTTAGCTGAAAAAATTACAAAGCCAGACGAGGATATGCACACTAATTCTTTAAGATCTTGCCCCAACTCTTTTGTTCTCTTTGCCAACGGACGAAGAAGAGATCAAATCCTTGATTTGTAACCTTAAGAGTGACTGTGCTACTGGCTTGGATATGATATCTTCAGACATTCTTAAAGCGAACTCCAAATATTTAGTAAAACCTCTACATATATATCTAATTTATCTCTATCAACTGGTATATTCCCACATGCTCTCAAAAAGTCTCGAATTTATCCTATCTACAAAAATGGAGACAGAGACCGAATCGATGACTACAGACCTATTTCCATTCTTTCAGCCATATCTAAAATCCTAGAGCGAATAATTAATAAAAGATTAGTAAAATATTTAGAAGATAATAATCTACTTTCAAAAACGCAATTTGGTTTTAGGTCTAAGAAATCTACTTCAAATGCAGTTCATGAATTGATTAGCTTCATTGTTAGTAACCTAGATAGTAAAAATAAATCAATAGCAATATTCTTGGACCTTGCAAAGGCCTTCGATACGGTCTCTATTCCGATATTATTAAGAAAATTGGAATGCTTGGGAATTAGGGATGTACAGCTAAGTCTCTTTAAAAGTTACTTAACTAAAAGAACACAGTGTGTAAAAATTGAGGACCTGAAAAGCGACGACCTGACAATTTGTTTCGGTATATATTATTCCTGGTATATATTAATGACCTGTGTCAATTAGCTATACCACATGCAAAAATTATAACCTTTGCCGATGACACAGTTTTACTTTTTAGCGGTAGAAATTGGACTGATGTTTACACGTATGCACAAAAGGGTTTTAATATAGTAACTGAATGGCTACGTTTAAATGTCTTAACTTTAAATACAAGTAAAACTAAGTACATTACGTTCTCGTTAAGAAATAAAAAAGATAATAACGTACATTACAATATAATATCTCATAAATGCTTCGAGTACAGCAACCGAGGCTGTGATTGTGCAAAAATTGAGAAGACCGACGCAATTAAATACCTAGGTATAATAATTGATAAAAACCTATCTTTCCGTGCACATATTAATTGTTTAGCAGCAAGAACACGCAAACTTATGTATATGATCAAAAACCTTCGTCACGTTGCCTCTAAGGAGCTTGTAAGATCTGTTTACCTTGCGCTGGTCCAATCACAGCTGAGCTACTGTATTTCTGTTTGGGGAGGTGCTGCAAAGAACCATATGTTAAAACTTGAAAGAGCTCAGAGAGCAGTACTAAAAGAAGGCTTTTCCTTTTCCTTCTTCCACCCATCAAACGAGGTTTATAAAACAAGTAGAGTACTTACCGTTCGCCAGCTTTATGTCCTTCAGACTATACTTAAAAACACTGCATTCACACCTTCGATCCTTATATAATAGAAAAGCGGCGCAGAAAAGATAGAGTTTTTAATTTACCACAATGCAATACCTCATTCGCTCAACGCTTCTTCGATTACCAGGGTTGTTATTTATATAATAAAATCAATAGGTGTCTAAAAATTTACCCCTTGACAAAACACAAATGTAAGTCTGTAGTGAGTCAATGGCTACAAAATTTGGAATACGGTCCTACAGAAAACTTACTTCACTAACTCCCACTGCATCCATACATCCACGTACAGACCCTCGCATTGATGTATGCACATACAGACACACACACACACACACACACACACACACGCACACACACGCACAGACAGACAGACAGACACACACACATATACACACTCACACACGCACACGCATGCACAGACAGACACACACATACACTCACATGCACGCACGCGCACACACACACACACACACTTAATATGTTTTAAAGGGCATTTATTATTGTACTGCTTTAACTTTTTTTTGTTAAAAACAGATATATTTTTATAATATTTTATCTTCTCATAATGCTATAACATGATTGTAAATCAGAATCTAACCTAAATAATTAAAATGATCCTTGGGGTGAGGACCTGGTGATTCGTAATACAGGCATGACCTATAATGGACACCAGCTCCTTACAATTTGACCTGACTGTTAAAAATTCTGTTAATATTACTACTTGAACTTGTATTGTGAGGAGAAATAAAGATTATTATTATTGTTATTATTTAACTTGACACTAACTCCTGCAACAAACACGGTAACTGGTATGTGTCTACACTCTACCCTGCCCATAAAGTATAAACTTATGGACCTTAAGATGGAGAAGATACGGACACTGGCGGCACTGCACTTCATGTTGTGTGTGTGTGAAATGTGAGTCCATCTAATTGACCAAACATTAACGCTAACTTTGTTTCACATCGGTTTTTAAGAGGCCGTGGTATCAGCCTACTTGTGATAATGGAGATTTCATAATTTTTTATAGCCCGGTTTACGTAGGAATACGGCTAATAACCTATTACTATTTTGTCTCTTTCGCACACGCGAAAATATCGCGGATCGCGAGATAGATTCGTGCGTGAAAGAGACAAGTAGCGATGGATCAGTGTCCGATTTTCTGCGTGTTCGGTGACCAGTCTATATACGAACTAATACACTGTTTCAGTTACACCGATCAACAGCTACGACTTGTTGATGCGGTTCAAGGAAAAAGTGAGTATGGCGCAGAATATTAAAAGGTTTCTAAAAACTAAATATTAACTTAGACAACAACAGGGAATTAAGTAATGTGTGTACTAAGAAAGTACAAAAATTACTTAATTCCCTCGATAAATAGTTATATACGACTTTCTCAGTAGCATTAAGAGCGACACAAGACTGCGAATTCGTGCGAATTCGCATCGCAATGTCATTTTTATTATGAGTTTTGTCGCAGATATTTGCGATGCGATGTGAATTCGCAGTTTTATGTGGGAGCCCTAAAACTGTGTCTGAGTCAAATTGTGGCACGACAGCAAATATATCAAGTGAGAGACATATCAATATACAAGTAAGAATTATTACTAACGTAACCTTACTTTATTCTGCCCATATGTTTCAGAACAAACCAGTATCATCACTCCTCTCTACCCCTGATAGGAGCTACATTAATGCCCACTACCACCACGAATGCGAGTCTCTGTCCAAGGCGGCGGGGTACCGGCGGTCGTTGCGGTCAAGCCAGCTCAGTGAGGCCAACGCCAAGTACTACGAGGACAAGATATGGCCGCTGGCGATAGTGTTGTATGGTGTCGATGTGGAGCTACGTAAGTTGGACGAGCAAAACTTTGAGACCCCGTTCAGACACAGCGGAAACCGCGCGGTTTAGATCACGTCTTAACCGCTTGCAGCCTATTCATAGGCGTTGTCTGACAAAGGCGTTTTATTACAACGTTCACACTTAGTCGTTCGGTTTCTGCACGAGAAACGCGCGGTTTACGCTTTGTCTGAACTAGAGCTAGGCTCTTGCATATTCGAGACTCGATGGTCTTCAGACGGACTATTGCAATGCAAAATATTTGTGTCTGCGAAAGATGCATTGAATATCCGCACAGGGACTATAGGTCCTAAATAGATTGTTAAAACCCAAGTGTGGACCCCGGACTGGTCAGTGGGATCGACAGAGCCTCGCCCTTCCCAAGAATTCACATATTGCAGCGTTGAGAAGGACACGGTCCTGGCGATTCCACTGGCTGGCATCTGGTAGATTCGACACAGAACGATATCTCTTCAACACCCTAGAAACTCCACCCAGCTTGAGTGACCCCTCTCCACCAAGCCAATGTCACAACATCTAAAGGCAAAGGGTGGAGCAGCATAAAATCTAAGGAAATCGAAAAATGTCGGATCTACTGGCCACACACACTGGGACCACACCGTTCAAAACATTAATATTATAATTATGTAATTTATAAAACAATAAATATATATTTATTTATTATATGTATATATTATAATATATTCTATTATATATAAAAAGAAAAAAAAAGTCCATGGCGTGATGGACTACAATTAATTAAAATTAATAATATTATTTCAATTATCCTTGGTGCGAAAAATCTAAATAATAAAATAACAACAAAAGGATATGGGCGAACAGCCCATAGACGGCCCCAATTTTATTAAAGACTATAGGTGGCAGCAGCTGTCCATATATTTTTTTTAATATGCCGTCTTTTTATAACAGAACGTGAAGAAAATATAGGTGGTAACATTTAGCTATTGAAGAATCAATTTTAACTTTCGAATTTGCTACACGCTCGCAGCACCATCGTTATTCACGCACACCGAACCTTTAAGGTGCGCGTTCCACCGGATCGGAATCGGAGCGTACGCAGCGGACGGATTTGTTGCTTTGTATTGATTTCTATGGTACTGCGTGCACTGGAACGTCATTTTCGCGCCTGACAAATTATAAATGACTACGCTCCGTCCGCACCGTCCGCTCCGATTCCGACCCGGTGGACGCGCAGCTTTAAAATCACTTTTTAAAGAGGGTTTTATCTCAGGTGGAACTGGGGACTACGAGCAGCTGATGTACGCGATGACGGCGATCCAGCGTCTGACGTGCGTGGTGTTTCAGGAGGTGAACTACATGCAGCCCGCGTTGCCGGAGAGCGTGATCTGGTTCGCCAAGGACGGCGCTAGTGAGCCCAGATATGGGTTCTATGAGGGGAAACAGGTATGGGAAACGAGTAGATCATGTACCACATCGATGGCAGTCATGGACCATTTTTGGGTTCTATGGCTTTTGCTTGAAAGTACTAAGAATTGCTAATCTATACTAATATTATAAAGCGGAAGAGTTTGTTAGTTTGTTTGTTTGAACGCGCTAATCTCAGGAACTACTGGTCCGATTTGAAAAATTCTTTCAGTGTTAGATAGTCCATTTATCGAGGAAGGCTATAGGCTATATTTTATCACGCTAAGACTAATAGGAGCGAAGAAATAGAGAAAAATGTGGAAAAAACGGGGGGAAATTATTTGAAAGGGCTTATTTGAACGCGCTAATCTCAGGAACTACTGGTCCGATTTGAAAAATTCTTTCAGTGTTAGATAGCCCATTTATCGAGGAAGGCTATAGCCTACATTTTATTACGCTAAGACTAATAGGAGCGAAGAAATAGAAGAAAATATGGAAAAAACGGGGGAAATTATTTGAAAGGGCTTATCTCACGAACTACTAAAGCAATTTTTCTGTTATTTGGGTCAGATAAGAAGTAGACCACGTGAAGGATCATAGGCTATTTTTTGTAGACTGATTTGTCTGTGAAATATCTAATTTACGCGGGCGAAGCCGCGCGGAACGTCTAGTATGCCAATATTTGGATACCACGGGCTCACAGAAAACCGGCGTGAAACAGCGCTTGCGCTGTGTTTCGCCGAGTGAGTGAGTTTACCGGAGGCCCAATCCCCTACCCTTTTCCCTTCCCTACCCTCCCCTATTCCCTTCCCTACCCTCCCCTACCCTATTACCCTATTCTCTCTTAAAAGGCCGGCAACGCACCTGCAGCTCTTCTGATGCTGCAAGTGTCCATGGGCGACGGAAGTTGCTTTCCATCAGGTGACCCGTTTGCTCGTGTGCCCCCTTATTTCATAAAAAAAAAAAAAACTTCAGGTGACCCATGTGTGAATTCGAACGAGAAAACTCATACATATTATAGAGTATAGACAATTGCACAAGTGCTTTTCCCGAAGTTGTACTAGGCTGCATTGAGAAAAATGTCTTTTTGTGAAGATTTATTCATGACTAATAGAATCGTTTCATTTGCCTGACCTCTCTCATTCTCACGACGCAGCTTCGGTTGACAATAAGCTTTACTACTTTTGTGTTCAGACAGTCAGCCTATCATCCATGGTGCGGGGCGCGGCGGGTCACTCGGCCCATACACTCAACAACCTGCTGCGCGCGCTCGGCCTCCACATGATGTCCAACCGCTACGACAGAGACAACCACGTAGTCGTCAACTGGAGGAACATAGAGACTGGTAAGCCAATAAATTTAAAAAAGTAGTCAAAGAGCGTTTGTGTGCCAAAGCCTATTATAAGGTCAATGATTTCATAAACGATGGCACATCTTGGGAGTAGGATGGCTTCTTGCAAGGCTACTTCTACATTAGTGTATGACTTACAATTATGTTGACATTGTATAATTTTAAGTTACAACATTGTAAATTTTATTTAAAAGATTAATTTTTTTCTCACTTTTTTTGGTAAAAAAGTGGGTCCCGTGCGAGTTTCTTACGCCGGTTCTTCTCGCCGGGTTAGTTCCCGAACCGGTGGTAGGCACCATGTAGTATCAACATTCTGAAAGCATTTTTTTAAAATCTATTCAGAAATAAAACTATTTTTATTTTATTTTTATTTTATCATGATGTACCATAGAAGATATTGATATATAGGCCGACTAGATGACACCCACAACTCTGTTGTGCCAAAATTCATTTATCGCGCGGACACCGTACATTTCCTGGATAAAAAGTATTGTATGTCCTTTCCCGAGACTCAAAGTATCTACATACTAAATTTTAGCAAAATCGTTTTAGCGGCTTAGGCGTGAAGAGGTAATAGACAGACACACTTTCGCATTTATAATATAAGTATGGAGGTATGGATTACAGACCTACGTTGTTTGGTCGGATAATGATGAAAAATAAAAACCAAGTCAGCGTAAGAGCCAGTCCACACGGCGAGTTGCGTTGCGTTGCGTCGTCGCAACGCAAATATTTTGACGTTTAGCCGGCCACACGGCGCTGCGCCATCGCAGCGTTATTAAGAAGCAGTCTTAACGTCAACACCTATTCCCGCTTCGTCTCGGGGGCTGCTGTCCGTCATGTGTGCGTTGCGACGACGCAGCGCGCCGTGTGAACACCTTGCTTATTTGTATGTAAAACAACTCAACGGCAGCGCTGCGTCGACGCAACGCGCCGTGTGGACTGGCTCTTAGTCGTGATCTGACGGCTGGGCTTGACATAACCCGATTAAATTACGTAGGTCCGCCATCTGCCTAAACATAAGTAAATTTCTCTAACAGTACAAAAACAGATTTTATTGCGATGCATTTGTGTTTTTGCTGTAACGGCTGTGGTAACAATAATATCCTTAGGTTAGTGTTTACAGCTTGTTAAAATGTCATGTCTTCTCTTTCATTCATACGAAAAACGAGAGAGGTAAAATGATATTAATTCGATCGTTAACTTTAACAGTCGTTGGTCAAATTGGGTCGTAAGATTTCTGCCTCGATGATACGGGCAGATTGGCGCTTTTCGATATTTCCAAAATGGAATTCGTAAGCTCTGAGGGTTAAACGATGAATAAGGGCCAGCGCAGACAGAACGGAGCGCAGCGGAGAGGATTTTATTAACGCACTTGAAAATAAACTTTAAAATTATGACACTAAAGTGCGATAAGGGATTCCCGCGTATCCTCGAGGACGCGCGAGCATTTCTTGTAAGGTTCAAACTTCAAGCATTTATGCACTTTAGTGTAAATTAAAGTTTATTTTCAAGTGCGTTAATAAAATCCTCTCCGCTGCGCTCCTTTCTTTTGCGCTAACCCTAAAGGTACAAGTTGGAAGCCGGCTACATAAAGCGGCAGCTGACGACGTGTCGTCGCGACGCTACTGGTTTCTATGTATTTCTATGAATAAGTGTCGCTAGCTTCGTGTCGCTAGCTGCGCAGAGTATTTTATAGAAATACATAGAAACCAGTAGTTTCGCGACGACACGTCGTCTGCAGGTTTCGCGTGTCGCTCGGTTCCAACTTGTACTTTAAAAGTTGCGTTAGCATAAAAGTTTTAATTATGTTCATGTTAGAAAGACTTTACTCGACTGCTATAAAGCAAGCTTTTAAAGATTTTTATATGCATAATTTGTAAGACTAATTTGTGTATACCTATTACCTATGCGTTTTCTCACCTCAGCCAATTTTCTTATGAATTAAAAGTGAATTTATATTCCAGGCAAAGAAATATACTTTGAGAAGGCTCCAGAAGAGGCATGGGTAGGGCAGATACCATACGACTTTACCAGCGCGACGCACGCGCCGGCCAACTACATGTGTGACGTGTGCGACCTGGGCGACACCACCGTGCAGCCTGTACAGGTATATAGATATATGTCCTTTCCTGGGACTCAAAGTACCATCGAAGAAATTTATTCATAGGCAGTTGACGGACATACGTCGTTTGGTCGCATTATGACAATTGATCTGCCGGCTGGGTTTGACTTAACGCGACAAAACTACGTTGGTCCGCCATCTGCCTAGGAATCAATTTCTCTGATAGTACCTTATTTATATTGAATCAGAGGTTTAAGCATGAAGAGGTAACAGACAGATACACTTTCGCATATATACACCCCGCGTATGGCGAGTCTTTCGCCTGTAGGCTGGATGTATATTCGGCGGCACGAACGCGCAGTTTGGCGACTATAAAGCGAGATGACAAGAAAATGTATGTAAATGCCAGTGGGACCGCGCTCGTTTGCTTGTGATCTCGCGGTGTGGCGGCCAAACCGCACGATTGCGCTGAAGCATATAAATCCAGCCTGCGATTATTAAGAGTGCATATATATACATATATATATATATATATATATATATATATATATATATATATATATATATATATATATATATATATATATATATATATATATATATATATATATATATATATATATATATATATTATAATATATAAATTACTATGTAATATTTTATAAATAATAAGGTTTTTTTTTGTTTAAGTTCAGCATTTTTACATTATTTTCTGTTATCATATTGTGGTTGTCTGGAAGAAACCGCTGAAAGCGGTAAGGCCGCCTATTTGCTATTCCCTGCCTTTATATTGTTTTTTTAAGCAAATAAAGAATTTATAAATAAATAAATAAATAAGTGCCTCAAGGATCTATCTTGGCACCTCTTTTTAATGTTCCGTACCCAAAGGGTAAAAACGGGACCCTATTACTAAGACTTCGATGTCTGTCTGTCCGTCTGTCTGTCAGCAGGCTGTATCTCAAGAACGGTGATAGCTAGAGAGTTGAAATTTTCACAGATTATGTATTCCTGTTGCCGCTATAACAACAAATACTAAAAACAAAATAAAACAAATATTTAAGGGGGCTCCCATACAACAAACTTGATTTTTTTGGCATTTTTTGGTCTATATCAATAATGGCAACAGGTAAGTAAGTAAGTACTTGAATTTTTCTCAAAGTCCTTAGTTATATGTGTACTTTAATATTTAATAATAATATTAAAATAAAATAAAAAAATAAGGGGGGGTCCCATACAAAAAACACAATAATTTGTGGCCTAATTTTGCTCAATAATGGTACCTACGGAACCCTCCGTGCGCGAGTCCGACTCGCACTTGGCCGATTATTTCTCTATAACAATCAGTTTTTACTTTCTAAGGATCCTCTGTGGCAGCGCACGATGCTGATGGGTCACACGCAAGAGCTGAGCGACGCGGACTTGAAACTCATCAGCATATTGTACAGCAAGCAGTGTAGCAGCAGATTGTCTTAGAATAAACTTCAGTGATACAAACTCTTGTTTATTTAATTTCTAACTGTAGTTTACGCCTTCGTTGAGCAGTAAATCAGTATAGGTCTACCAGAATCTGATGGCAATTTTTGACAGCAGATTTTCATAAAATATCCTTGATCATTGGATAAATTTTTATATTTGCATGTTTTACACACAGAATCAGCCGCTATAAGAAAAATAAAGGATCAAAATGTTTTATTCCAATTACCCTGGTATTACTAGAGTCAATTTATTTTCTCACTTTTTGCCATCAGATTCTGGTAGACCTATAATTATTCAATGTCCTATACTCAAAGTATCTGTCATCAAAGTCGGTTGAGCGGTTTAAAGCGAAGAAATAACAGATAGACATACATAAGCATTGATTAATGATTATTATACATATAAGTATTTATTTCGTCAAACAAAACAAAAAATTATATGCATCTGTGCAGCTCATAACAAAAACACTTGTAATGAAAAGTGCAAAGTGTAGTGAATAAAGTTCAATATACAATCATTACTATATTGAAAATGTAACTCTGAGGTAAACAAATAAAAAATTAAATCAAAAATATTTTTTTATTTATGGCAGTAAACAGATTACTAAGACGGCTTACTACTATAACAACCTTTTTGATTCATGTGGTATAATTTATTATATTACTGTATCATTTTATTTCACATCAAAGTACATTGTTAATTTAAGAAGTTAATTCAAAAAAAAAAATTGGGTAAATACATACATAATTCCACCAGAATCTGATGGCAAAAAGTGAGAAAATAAAATGACTCTAGCAATACGGGGGTAATGGGAATAAAACATTTTGATCCGTTTTTTTTCTTATAGCGGCTGATTCTGTGTGCTAAACATGCAAATATAAAAATTTATCCAATGATCAAGGATATTTTTTAAAAATCTGCTGTCAGAAATTGCCATCAGATTCTGGTAGACCTATAATGACTAAGGCTGCGTCGTTGGAGCGCCGCGCGTTCGAAGATGTATGGGGGTAGTGGTTGCGTTTCAAAGTCGCGCGCTTGAGCAGCGTCGTTCGTCCGTTCGTTCGTTACATCTTCGAACGCGCGCGCTCCAACGGCGCTGCCGAAACGCTTAACGATAAAACCAGCCTAACACAAAAACATAACCATAAATGAAGACTTAAGTGGATAAAGTGGATACCTAACATTTTATAACATATGGGCAATAACTCATTTTTCAATTATAAGAATTGAATAACCCTTGTATCTTAATTATTATTATATCTGGCTGTATACAGGGTGTTACAAAACTAAGTGATAACACTTTAGGGTGTGTATGAGTCCCCTGTATTGAGTTCATTATAAAAGTAGCAGCGCTGAAAGACTTAAACAAATCACGGAAAAATTTTGCTCTTTCAGCGCTGTTTCTTCCACAGTAAGGGTGAAGCCAAACCAGCATAATTTGTGAGTTGTGAGTCGCAGAATTTCTGCCGCGTAAATATCTTTTCATACAAATCGTGACTCACAAAATTACGCTCGTGTGAATCAAACAGGACACTTTTGTATGAAACTGAATGCAGCAGAATTCTGCCGAACCGAAATTCTGCGACTCACAACTCACAAATTACGCTCGTTTGGCTTCGCCCTTATCCTTATTTTTTTAAATCCCAGTGCTAAAGCCTCCATTTATGCAAAAAAAAAAATCAAATGTTAGTAACCCGGCACTTCATCCACTTACGTTTTCACATATTAACATAAACTTTAACAAGAAAACTATATACAGTGACGTCCTATTATTTAGGACTTACTTGGAGTTGTTTTGAAAAGGCGCCTTATAATATCTACTAGTCTTACAATTCGGTAGCTCACCTATCAAGAGATCATTGTTGATTTTGCAAATACATTTTAATGTTTCTAAAGACTTAATACCAAATATTGCATTAACTTTTAACTGTGCAAAATATTATGCATATAATACGGCCCCATCACATTGGCTCATGGACCATTATGGCTGGTTTACGTTACTCCAATCCAGCACTGGATTACCATTGGAATAGTGTAAATGGTGGAATGCAATTTTGCAAAAAAAAGCGCTGGATTGGATCACTGGTTTTGAATAATGTAAACCAGCCATTACCATACGGTGACATATTCGTCTATGATTGCCCATGATCTATGATGATGGTGCTATCTAACGGCCGTTCCCAATATTCAATCTATCTCTGGTTTGACATACGACCGATCGCAGCTAACATTGAATTGACATAAAATATATGTCTCTAATGTCTAATGAGAGTTATTCCTATCTCTAGTAGGGCAAAACCAGAGATAGATCAAATATTGGGAACGGCCATAAGGCAACTTAGCAATCATGGCAATCATCATAGTTCAATGTAGTAAGGGGCCTTATAATATCTATGAGCTCACAACCATTTTCAAAATGCTTGAAGACCAAATACAATAGCATAAGCAGCCTATGAATGAATCTTAACCATTTTGCGCTAGACAAGGACTACAAAACCTATTTATTACATAACTCCTTATGCATATTAAGCTATTAATTTTGATTTGGATTTTTCGTTTTAATAAATTTCTACAACATAGTGTCATGCTTCACGATTCGATAGCAGGGTCGCACAAAAATCTGGCGCTGATGTGGTGTTTCGCCGAGTATATGACGTACCTGAAGGACTGAGACTTGCTCAAAATTTACGGAAAAGGAACACAACTCGCAACACTAGTAGAGGCGTTGACACCTCGGTAATCGGTATAGCGCGTAAATATGGGCGGTGATCTGTCTGCTCGTTTTATGGTTCATTTCATAACAAAAATTGTCTTTCCCCCTCATTACATCGGCGACGAAAGGAATGCCTTGTAATAAACTATTCACAACTGCACAAAACACTCTAGAAATCTTTTCTAATCATGATGCTTCTGTTTTTATTTTATTCGGACCTAGTTTAGTGTCACTATTTGATTTATTTGCACAATAGTTACATGTGTCGTTGTCGAATATTGACGAACACTGTAGACAATACTTTACTGTTTTGTTGTTTGAGATGGGTATGGATTTGACTGTTTCGTTATTGCACACACTTCTATCGCTATCACATGTTTTATTGTCTGTCTCTTTCTTACTTTTTGTTATATTTTTGCACTGATTATAATAGGAGTTCAGCTGAGTATTGTACGTTTTACTTGATTCTGTCTTTGTATCATTATTTTCCTGGCTTTCTTGTTCAGTAACAATTTTACAAACTGTGATTTCATCGTCTCCATTTGGATTTTTGCTTAATGTATTTTTCTTCTGTGTCTTCTTCTTAGGTTCTTCGTTACTTATATTAATATTACTTTTCCTCTTTCTATTTCTTTTTTTGACTGTCTTCTGCACTGACTTTGGATTAAAGTTCTTAATGGTCAGCCCTGAAACTGTACTGTCTGTTTGGCTGAGCTCGGGTTGGCTTTGATTTACTTTTGTCTCTCTCTTATTACTATTCAGCACCTTCATATCACACTGCTTCGACCATGTTTTTAAGAACAGCATTTTATTTTGATCAATTTCTTCTATAGTTTGTACTTTAGTTTCTACATTATTCTTGTTCAATTTTGGTCTGAACTGTTTAATATCACATTTTTTAATTGTTAATCCTTTAACAGGATTATTACTTGACATTTCAGATTTATTTTTCATACTAAATGTTGATTCTGTATTGATTTCCTGTTTTCTATGGATTTCTAAGTGTTCTTTCTTTGTTTCAAAGGAAACTGATGCAATTTCGACATCTGGGAGTACTTTTTCTGTGTTTTCAATAGGTATTTCCATGTTTTCTAAAGTTTTCAGAAACTCTTCATCCAAAACTGCCTCATCAAAACTCTTTGATGT
Organism: Cyaniris semiargus; assembly: GCA_905187585.1. NCBI lineage: Eukaryota > Metazoa > Arthropoda > Insecta > Lepidoptera > Lycaenidae > Cyaniris > Cyaniris semiargus. The sequence goes on from LR994567.1 coordinate 11,240,715, forward strand.
CTTTTTCTGTCTTGTGGAGTCATGTGAACTGATGCTTCTTTTATTATTAGCATTTTCTAATATGTTTTCATTACTTTTCTTATTTTTTATATTACCTAACAAAGACTCTAATTTATTTTGTCTGGTAACAAAATTCTTGTCTCCTTTTAAATTATTTTTTTTATGTGAGAAAGAATTTTTTGTTTCTTGATTCTTATTTTGTGCATGTTCTTTAGTGTTACAACTTATATTTTTGTCCATAATTTTGATATTATAATTTCGATCATTCATTGTTATTGAAAGTGGTTCTGAAAAAGAATTGTACACATTATTTTTTAAGCAAAGAAAATGTTACAGATATCTGTGGTTCTCATTAAAAAGGTGTTCTTGATATCTACTGTACCTTCATCGTAACACTCATCTGGTGGATCTTCCCACCAGACTGGACTTTCACACGTCAGAATCTCCATCAGGTCTTCTTCATCCAGGCTATCATCGCTGTCATCTAAGCAGATTAAATCTATAGTATTTTCAGAAGTGTTTGAATCTTCAACATATTGATCCTGAAAAACGATTTCCTGTTCTACTGCAATTTCTGAAATAATCAAAAAACAAACTTAGGGTGAATTGATTTTAATTTTTAAACATTATGGACCCGCTTCAACATCTCTTAATACATGATAACTTTGATAGGTATGGTTGTATGTGACAGGTTAATTGTTATATTTGCATAATTTGCAATAATAGAAAAACTTTTGGATAACATCATATTTAGGATAAGTTTATAAGTATAAAATAGTTTAAATGTAAATTTAAATAATAACCCCGCCTACCCTTTATTGGTTTCCGCAGTTTTCTCTTGTTAATACTGTTCAGCCCACCGACCAGTTTGTATGTTGGCTTAGGTTTTAAAACTATCTCCTTTTTCTGGAATAATCTTTTCAATTTGTCAGGATAGAATTCTTTATTGATTTCTGTTTCTTCTAATTCCTGATGTTTTTCTTTGCCTTTGCATTTAACATTTTTAGTTCTTTTCATATACGTCTCATTGACTTTAGCGGTTATTTCATTCGATGATGTTTTTTTCTGCTGTAAGACTTGTGAAGATTTCAATCTTGTTCTTATTGTTTCAACAGGCATAGTCCTGGTGGCCGCTTGCCGTCTCTTCCTTAAGATTTTCTGGGACATTTCAAAACCTGAAAGTTATTGTAAATATTAACCCTTCAACTCCAATAACGCCCACTTGGGCCGCGAGAATAATAGATTTACAGTAGATTTTCAAGAATCCGCGATCGCAGGATTAATTTTTAATCACTTTTATTTAACATTTCATGTGCATTTCTTGCTAACTTTAACTCATATATTATTAAAGCTTTAAAACAATTTGAGTACAATTAATTTAAGATTCCTGAGATACATCATAATCATGAATTATGAATCATTTTTATGGACCAATGTAACATATATTATGGACAAACATGTTTTAACCTCTCAACAAAATCAATAATTAGATGCAAATTACAGTAATATGACAGACAGTGTAAAAGTATAATATATTGATCTAGCTCTCATTAATTTAACATAATATACTACTATGATGTACATAAATAAAAGTAGTGTCAACTAAAATAGCTAAGTCAGTTATAAAATGTTGTGCTGCTACCTGTATAAAATGGGCATGTTAAATTAAGTGTAGGAAAAACATTGGTAATGTATGAAGATATAGGTGAAAATGATGAAGTATCAAATATTTGACGATATTTATTCAAGTTATGTACTAGCAGTATGTCGATAGTGTGATACCTACCTTATCATTTATCAATCTCAATTTTCATCATACAGCATCACAACACACCATACTAGAAAGGTCCTAACTTGTTACTGTCTAAAATCTAGTCTCATATTTCTTAGTCAATATTGATCAAAGGATAAAGCCTGAGCTCCAAGCTCCGCGGAGCGAGATTAGAGGACAAGAATCAAGATACATAAGGTATAGCAAGCAAATACATAAGTAATAGCAAACAGTAGGTCATCAGTCATGTGTACATAATAATTACCATTTACCAGTCAATTGCTTCGCCCCTACTTGTTTCGCACTGCTACGTTCAAGGTGTACTAAATTAACTAATAACTTTCATGGCAACTATCAGTAAATTTCAAAACGTAATTGTTGATTCGATTTATTCGAAGAGGAGAATGCGTAAAAATTTGTAAGAAACAAATTTTGTTACTTGCAATACTAAAGTACATGTCGAAAGTCGAGATAGAACTTTGTCATTGTAAGATCTAAATAATTTTTTTCAAAAAATACAACTAATATTCACTAGACATCATCTTTTAACTTTCACTACAAAGTTTCAATGAATAATATCGTCTTCCTTATGTGTTAATAAACAATTATTGTTATAATTATATGGTACTATTAACTATACATAATACAGTATACTACAAAACGCATGCAGTCCAGATTATTTCTGCCTATTTATTAAGAGGAGATATTTCCGTATTTGGCTTGTGTGATACATCATACAGGTATTATTTCAATAAAGTTTTGAGAACCCACTCTGAAAACTCTAAACCTCCAGAGTCCAGTATAATGTATAACCATTGTATAACTATATATTATAAACTTGTACATATTTCAACTTTCAACTATAAAACCTTTTGTGTCTTGGTACTTTAACAATTTTATAATACCTTTGTATTGTTACGTAGTTTATATCCTCTTTGCTTTGTATCTGAAAAAATAATTTGACACACAAAATTTTGACACTGACAGCTTTGCAAGAGGAAGAAGAAGAAATTTGTTTTTTGTTCCGTAATCTGTTTCTTTCTCTTGTTTTCACTTAATTTTCAGTTTTTTTTAATATTTTAAGTTTGTAACAATTTTTTCGATATTATTTATAGTACTTATAAGTACTTTAATTTGTAACATACATATTATCCATGGAAAATCGTAAAAAGACATTATTTTCTTGCCCGCACTGCAACGATCACATCTCTAGGAGTATTTACAAATACAGAGCTCATCTATTTGTACATAAAAAAGAATCATCGCGTTTCAAATGCGACTACTGTTTAAGAGAGTTTTACCGACATGATACATACGCAAAACATGTTAGAAAACATGAGAATACCAAGAGGGTCTCACTATCAAAAGAGTATATTTGTGACCACTGTAACCGGAGATTTCTCAATAAGTTTAATATAACGGTCCATCTGAAGACTCACGGTACTGTCGACCCCAAGATTGGAAATTTTTCTTGTGCAGTGTGCAAAGAAACTTACACAGAAAACAGGACATTGAAACGCCACATCCGTAATTGTCATTACAACTTGAGCACACCAAAAAGACCTACACATTTAGATAAAATGATCAGAGAAAGCTGGATTGAGAAAGTGAGCAACACGGATGAATGTGTAAAAATTACAAAATTGAATAACAATATTATAACCATTGTAAAGTGTGAGACAAAAGTTAAGACTGAGAAAGTTTGCCAATCCAATAAAGAAAAAAGGGAGACAAGGTTTTTCGAGAGTCACGGGCACTTTTCAAATGTTGTCTGTGACTATTGTAAGAGAGAAATGTTGAAAAAAAGTTTGATAAAGCATATCAGGGAGACCCATTTAAAAATAAAGAAATTTAAATGCTCTAAATGTAAAATATCATTTAGTAGAAAGTATCAATTGTTGTACCATAAGAATCAGTGTTCTTAAAGTTATTTTAACAAAACCAAATTTGTGATTCCTTAAAATCTTAGGCTGATTTTAGGCTTACACTGACCATAAATCCCTCAATCTGCGATTCTTGGAAATCTATTGTTATTCTATTGTTATCGCGGTCGCATGTGACCACTTGGGGCTTGAGAGGTTAAGTTCACTTTTGATGCTGATGATGAAGATGCATAAAATTTTAGGAAGAATTTTTGAATAACATATGCATTATGTACTGGTACTTCATACATTTTGGTTGTAGGCACCAACAGTCAGCGCAAGAATAAAATCAGCCTAATTATTGCTTTTGAGCTGTATCAAGGTGCTCCTATAAACATATTGTAGAACATATTATGGCTGTGTTTCTTGTATAAGTTAATGAAATATGTCTTCCTTAAATAATACACAAATTATTTTAGACTGGCAACTTACGTTGTATGGTTTCATTCATTTTACATAACATAAGCTTTTGTTATAGTATTCAATGATACCATCAATTTCTTGTTAACTTTTGCATGTTTAACCTATTCTTAAGATTTTGACAAAACTGAAAAACATTTGTTTTTATTAGGTAGTAGGTAGTAGCCAGTAGGCAACTGCTAGTTTATGAAAAGACTAATGGTGCCTTAACAGTAATTATTTTTTTACAAATAGCACAGACCAGTAAATACTACTAATACTTTTTACCGTGTTGGCTGTAAGTATAAAGTAACAAAACTTTGTAAGTAGGTACTTTAAATTAGTCAATAGCCTATACATGTACCATGGTGGTGCTATATTAATTGTTAATAAGTATAATATGTTTACCGTTAAAGGTCACAATATATTTTATTTTATTGCAAAAAACTTGGTAAAAATAATTGAAATAAAGACTTTGTTTAAATAAAAATGTTTTTACTCTTTGTTGCTATCAATTAGATTAAACTATTTCAACGTAATTGACATACTTACCTATTGTACTACTAGAGAAGTTGATTAATAGGCTGGCGGACCTATGTAATTTGGTCGCTTTGTGTCAAACCCAGCCGACAGATCACAATTGGTCCGTCAACTGCCTATGAATCAATTTCTTCAATGGTACAATATACACTGTTACCAGCAATGTACTGATGAAAATTGTGTTAAGACTTAAGCTAATACATATTACTAATACTATCTATTAAGTATCAATAGAATAAGATGTAATAATAGTAAGTTAGACAAGTATTTTTATTGGTTTTCGTTCATCAATTTTCACATTTAACTCTGAGTATTTATAATTTAACTTCATTTTTACAAGCCAGAAACAAAATAGGAGAGCATCAAAATGCTAAACATTCATTTCCAGATGCTGTACTCTGTACATAATGTTAGCATAAAAGTTCTTGAGACTTTGCCAAATTATTAACATAACTATGAAACTATTAAACGTAACATAAAACGCGATAGAAATATTATATTCATGCACGAGTAAAGCACGTATGGTGCAACCAAATTTTCATCAACTATAAAAACTCTAAATAAATTGATTCCAAAATAAGTTCTTGACGAGTTGAGATTTGAGACTCAAGTCTCAACTCGTCAAGGATGAGTCCTTTCCTGTCTTGAGTAACTTTATCTTTATGTACAAACTGGTATAGAATGTGTATAACCGTGTAATGTACCCGTTACAGTGATCATTCATAAAAATTTCATTGCCCTCTTTATCAATGACAACCATTGACAGTTGATGAATTGACGTTTTGTTTGCGGGGGAGGGGGAGGGGGACATTCATCGTACGTCAGGTACGTCACCTAGTACGTGCGTCGACATAATTCGTACAAAATACAAATTTTTAATTGATTCATTCAGTTGTTGGACTCTCTAATAAATAGGCTGTTTCGTTATCTCCTTTTGTTACAATTTTCATTTGGATCAAAGATTTTAGTGAAAAGTGTCAGTGCCTACTTGTTCAAGTGTATTTTTGTTTCTCGTAATAATAGAAGCTGTTCTTGGAATCGTATACATATCGTAAGTAAAATAGTACTTTTCCACATATTTTATGCATGCAGATAGTATAGAAGTAAATAACTATGAAATTAAATGAGCTCGAAATTGGCGTAACATGGATACCCACTTGACGTTAAAAATCTTTGCTGTGATATTTAATAAGAGCTTGGTCTTCTGTGATTTTTCCATATTTAGTACAAATACTAGACGGTTCGGCTTATTAAACCATTCCAATAATTAGTTAATAACATATTCGCATACAAGGAAAACAAGTATAACTTTATGAATATAATGACTTGGGTAAAATGTAATCTGGGATTCCCATATTTTCGAATCCAATGAAATCGAAAGTGAATAAAAAGCCGGGTGCAGAAGTATGAACACTTATTTCCTATGTTGTATGTTCCCAGCTGAAATATGTAACCTTAACCTGATAACCTAAGTGTGGTCTAGTTTATTCACTCAAAAAAACTTAATTAAATCACTAAAAGTGTTGTGCTTGATAAAGTTTGAGAAAACAGTGGTTTATCAAAATTATGTACAGAATTGTTAATTAAAATCCATAATTTTTTTGTGCAGAAATTTGATTATGGTAGTGACCATAGTTTTTGCTGCAATAATAACTATCCTATGACCTTTTCTAAGATTCAAAGCATGCTCTTTAGCTGATTTTATGTAAAGAGTTAATAACTTTATTAGATCCCTTTGCATTTATTATAATAATCATGATTAGTATAGATATTATGAATTTATTTTACCTAATTATGTTTGATATGGTAAGTAGCTATAACATAGTTTCTTTCAATAAACCTCATAAAACAAGGTGTTTTAACATTGTACACATTTTAATATTGTTAGGACATTGTCTGAAACATAAAGAACATGAGTTACAATAAGTGTTCTTTGTTTCTATGTGCGGTGATGTTTGCACATTAAATTGTTGTGATAACAGCTGATTAGTAGTTTTTTATTGTTGTAACAACCATGTTAACATGATTAATAGTAGCATATGACTATTTTAATGTCAATTTACTGTAATTAAATGAAGATTTTCTGAACTGTTCATTTAAGTTTAATAGTCATTCAATGTCTCTGAGTGTGGCGGTATGTTTGATTTCTGAAACAAATCATCCTTACTAAAGCTAGCAATCATAGTGTCTACTAGATTTTGAACACAACTTTGCTCGGAACTGTACATTTTTTGTTTAAAAAATGCCTTATGTCCTTTACTGGGACTCAAAGCAAAATATCATCAATTGGTTAGTCATTTATGCTGGAAGAAGTAACAAACAGACAGTCGTTCATAAAATTTATAATAATATTAGTATGGATAAATGTTGACCTAGATGCTTAGAAATCCACATTATTATGTTGTGTTAGGTCAGTTTAAGGTCAATATGCTAGGTGGGACTAAATTCAATAGTTTGTCTTAAAACTTTTTGTTGCTATCCTATACTTTTTTTAATTTCAGTTGATATGTTTACTAAAATTTAGGTTCAATATCTGAAGGCACGCAAAATGTCGACCTCTTAAATTCTTTTTGCATGTGTACCACATATTTTGTATGACCCTCCTGTCCTCCTTGTGCAGTCATATACTATGTGGATTTTGTGGATGAACCCCTTAGGGTTCTCGACTCGTTACTCATTACTCGTTCTAGACTCGGGAATAGGGTTCATCCACAAAATGCTCCTAGGCTAAGAGCATTCTTGGCAACACTCATTGTCTTTTAAATTGATTGAAGTTAGTAAAGTATGTTTATTTCCATTGATTGAAGTTAGTAAAGTATGTTTATTCATTGATTGAAGTTAGTAAAGTATATTCAAGTCGAAACTAGGACTGTAGGCATTCCAGTCATATCTACCATCAATAAAATGGCACAACAAGGCGTCTGTGACGTCACGTCCGGTCAATTGATCAATCAAGACGTATTGTGTTGCGCGCGCGCATCTATAACGCTTAAGTGACCGGACAAAACAGTTCTGACTTCTGTATAGTATTGATAGCGTAATTAGGTCCTGTCTCCTGATATACCATGTTATAAACAACAAATAACACCCAGCGACAGTGATGCTGGATTGCGGACTATGAATACTATGAATATGCGCAGAAAAACAAATAACACCCAGCCAGATTGCGGGGAATTCCTCTAAATAATGGGTTTTTAGGGTTCCGTAGTCAACAAGGAACCCTTATAGTTTCGGTCTATCCGTCCGTCTGTCTGTCCGTCTGTCTGTCTGTCTGTCCGTCTGTCTGTCTGTCCGCCTGTCTGTCTGTCTGTCTGTCTGTCTGTCTGTCTGTCTGTCTGTCTGTCTGTCCGCGGTTTTACTGAGAAACTATAACACCTACAAAGCTGTAATTCGGAACAAATGCAGATATTAATGATACCGACAAAATGGTATATAAAATCTTAAAAAAATATTTTTTTATGGTACCTCCCCTGCACATCAAGCAGGGATGATAATATTTTTTTTTCCGCGTCCACTCCACCGTGTGGGGTGTCGTTGGATAGGTTTTTAAAAAATATTACGAGTATTCATAGAGTACACTATTTTATTCATTTGTGAAATATGAAGTTTCAAAGCGGAAAAAACCTTCTAACAGCTAAACGGTTGCTTCTGGAAATGTGAAAAAATTCACGGGAGTAGGTAATATGCTGAATTTAAAAGGAAAATTATCACGGCTAAGAAGACTTCATAAGTTATTGAGTAATAGTCGATCAACTAAAAAAAATATATTAATTTACTATTTGGTGAAGTATAAAGGAACTTTTCGTTCAAATTCCTTTGAACATAACAGAGATGATGTTGTTAGAAGTGTAAAACACGTTATAAATGTACATTGATTGACCATACAAAAATTATTAAAAACTAGCCGCGGTACTACGGAACCCTATATTGCGCGTGGCCCGACACGCACTTGGCCGGTTTTTTTTTCAAGTGAGGGGTTTTCAAGGTGGGGTGAGTGGGGACAATAGAGACGACAATATTTTTGCGGAGATTTATCGATTCTTTCGGTATCGAGACGAAAAACGGAAGTTTATGGTCAACTATTAATAATAATCTGTGATTTACTGTTTAGCTGATAAGTGATAGCTAACCTAATCCTGGGAAATGACACAACTAGCTGTGTCTAAATTCTGTCGTATTTCCAGTTTTTGAAGATTTTTGACATTAATCTATTTACTAGCGTTTAATTGGCTGAAGTCAAATCATTAACCAATCCACAACGCTGTTGAGCAGATAAACTTCTGTTAAAAACTTCAAAATCAGCGGTGTAGGCACTTTCTAGACGCTAGAGCAGCAGGAAACAGCCCTGCCTCAACGCGTTATTGATACTGTGCAGTTAATTAAAAGGCCTTAGTTAAAATAAAATTACAAATTCGCGTTACCATCAAAAGGAAATTCAACAGTGATGTTGGGTTTATCTTATCGTAATTTTTAATTTTACACACAATTTTGTTTTTAGCACGAACGACACTGGATTTCATCATTCTCAGAATATTTACAAATGCGATAAGTCGACATGAGCGACAAGTTTTTCTTGAGCTAGTTCTTTGCGTATTTAAGGCCGTTGTGAATTGTGATTGATTTTCCTTGTAACTTCATGTATTTACTATGATATTGGTTGCACGGGATAGGCAAGATACCTCAAGGCATTTTCTGTCAGACAACCTTTGGTGAATGCCAAGGAAAGCTTGTAGGTACACCATTTGTTGCACCTTCCTTATGTGTTTGATGGTCTGTTTCCTATCAACATAATTATTTTATCCTACAAGATGGTAGTCTCATGAAATCTCTAACCAATATCAGAAGTTTTTTCATTGGTCAGAAGTCAGAACAGAACAGATTGGTCAGACAGTCAATTATTATTGGAGGTGTGTTTGACGAATATGAGAACTATTTTGCTGAAAGAAGTTATATTTATAATATTCGAATCGGTGTCGAAATACAGGCTGCCTACCAAACACCAGGATGAGTCTGCAACTTTGGTTGGTAGACAGCCTTTCTTTAATGATGAGAATTTTCGTTCGCTCTTGGTCTTCCGGCATTCACGACAACTACTCACTTCTGCAAATGTTTGCTTCATTAACGTCCTACTCCAATTTTCATGATTAATTTCTTTGCGGGTCCCAAAACAGATCGTGATTCGTGGCCCTTCGGCACACTTGAGTTCATAACAAAGGGTTTACGTGCTTCGTTGCAGCTACCGATTCTGGCGAAACATGAGAGCTACCCGTCAAAATTTTAGTTTATTTATTGCCGTTCAAAGTTATTCTTCTTTTTTTTTCTCGTGGATTAAATTAGAAAAAAATCATTATGATTCATCAATAACTTTGCCGTATAGTAACAGCATACAGAACTGCTGAGAAAATAAGCGAATTGGCTCAAAACAAACACGTATTCGTTTTTGGAGGACACATCATCTTGAGTAGGTTAGCCCGAGTCAAGCTTGGCGACCCAAGCAGAAACTTTTACTAGCGGAGACCGAAATAGGAGTAATTCACAATGAACGTTGTTTAAGACGCTCCCCCTACGGAGATGCCGTAATTTACCGTTTTTAGAGTCTTATTAACTCATAATTTGAAAGCTACAAAATTATAATAAAAATACAGCAATAATCTTCAGTATATGATCGTCCCTTTCATAGTTATTAATTTCCTATTTTTATTTTTTATACTCATGATATCAGCTTCCAAAGTAATACCAATTTATTTAAATTCAAGCATACATTCAGCATCTCCCTAGTATTTACAAATTATGGTTATTTGAAACACACGCCAATAGATCGACAATTTCATTAACTACGTACTGGACGTTTGAATTTTTTTCCATTTTGAACTAAGAAGTAAAAAAAAAAGGATTTTGGCGCGATCTCGGCAACGCGGCAAATGTATGGTCAAGGTCGTTTGCTCAGGGGATGGCCTTAAAATGTTAAGGTCTAGACTCTAGGTTATTGGCCTCTGTTTACCTGACAACAGGTAAAAATTTGTCGATATACAGGTTTTTAGGGTGAACACCGTTATCCTTAAAACCATCAAAATATGAGCCCGTAAATGAACAACATTTTCTATGAGAACAATGCTGGGAACTCAAAAAAAAAACGCCGTCTTCATACCCATACAAGTTGCCCGGATCGGCATTCAATCCCAGTTCGCTCGCTCATATTTTGTTTTTACCTCACCTTCAATAATACTAAAGTGCGACAAGGCTTTCTATGAACGTGGGCGGGAGCGCTGCTGGTAAAGGAGAACTGTCAAAAATGACGTTTTTGTATGATGGCAGCATTAGTTCCTTTTTTCGCCACGTTCATTTAGAGCCTTGTCGAGCTGTATTGTGAGATATGTATTATGTACTCATATTAATATGTTAAAAATCACGAATTCGAAGTCTAGGATTTTCTTAATTTGGCCCCCCCTCCCCCCTATAATATAGAATCCTGGCTATGCCCATGAATGTACCAGACATTATTGTACCCTTACAATTCTCATGAATCATGAAGTTTCAATCCTCGAAAAGTGCCACAAAAAGCCTTAAGCCTTATCCCATTGAAAGGTAAACGATGGCTCACCCTCTTCATTGTCTGCGTAGGATCTAATTCTAAGGCCACACGATATCTTTAATACTCACTTATCGTCACGTAAACATCAGCTGATGTGATTAGTGTCGCATTACGTTTTGGGATCCGTATGTTATTAACTAGCAATTTTGCGTCAATTACCGAAAGACATGATAATATCCCTATTCCCTACATAGAATGTAACAGAGTCATTTTAGGATGTATGTCCCTAATCCCTATTACTAGATCTTTAACTATATGCTACGGATTTTAATGCGGTTTGTAAAAAGAAATTCAAGAGAAAGGTTTTAACTTTTAATGTATATGTAATTTCTGAATAATTTTAAAGATAATGTTAATGTTCACCCGGGTAAGCTATTTCCATATAAAGTGATATAATTCATATTTTTGTGCATGCTCGTTACTTAAATTTTTTGTCCAAAAAGCATATAAATATAAAATCGCAGAAGTGCTGCGTGCTCTAGTAAAAGCTGCTGCAAATCCAATTCCTTTTTTTCGACTACACACTAAGCTGAAGGATCCCCAAATTAGTTGTAATTGTTGCGGTAATTATTATCACCTTATCATATCTATTAACCATTTAACAAATTGGCAGTATAAACAAGTAGAGTACACACCCACGGCGCGTCTGGTATCTAAGCTAGATAACGAGTTTTTCGGCGGAGTATTTCAAACAACTCTTCATTGAAATCTTTTGGGACTTAGGTAAGCTTTTTTTATTGTGTCGCAATGCATCTCTTATTGCTGCCCGATTTCTGGGTTCTTTTTAAGAGTAGATTACCTTTTTAACAGCGTTGTTGATTTATTAATAAATCAACAACGCTGTTAAAAAGGTCTCGATGGCTGTCTAATCAAACGCTAGTTAACTGATAAACGCCTTTAAAAACAACAGAATTCAGAAACCTGCTATCATTGTCTATGACCTATGTGATCCATTGAACTGTCTAATGTGTAAGTCTCTCTCAAGAATTACTCCTTAGTCTCCTTGTGTTGGTGGTTGCCACTTCATTGGAAGCGACAGACTTAGACGTGTATGTAGAATGGGGCTTTAAATAGAAGCTGCGTTCGTTCTTTATTGGTAAGAGGGTTTTTGGTGTTCCTAAATTTGGCGAAATTTCGGTCCTCCATTTAGCAGCCGAAGGCGCTTTGCACACGACGGGGCGGGGCGGGCCGGTCAATTTCGCCGCGAACGATAGCACAAAGGGAATCCTATATTACCAACGCACACAGAGGGCAAAAAGACCGCGCCGAAGGTGCCCGGCGGGCACTGGCGGCGCGGCATGTCCGCGGCTGCCCGCTGTGGATCAAACAAACCAGTTTACATGCATGATGCTGGCAGTAAGTAGTAACGCAGACGGCGGCGTGGGGCGGCTAGCTCTATTCTCTCTATTCTCTCTATCTCCACTAGAACGAACGTCCTGAACTGACTGCCTCCGCCCGTCGTGTGCTTTGTGTACGCGGCGAGGGCAGCCGCAGACATCGACGGGCAGACGCGGTATTTATTGCTTCGCGGACAAAAAGCCCGCCCCGCCCCGTCGTCGGCAAAACGCCTAAATGTGAATCATATTTCCTCGCTAATCACGTGTAAATGATCTGTTTGCACTTATCACTAGCGCCAAAGTCCCGAACACGCGTGCGTTAAACCAAGGCCAAAATGTGACAAATATTTACTGATTCATGGATTCTGGCGATGAGATGTGAAAAGTCACAAGCTATAGCAAACGATGCTCTTCATATTGATGTCTAGTTGATAGAAAATGATTTGACCGAAATATCTGCATTATCATTAGCTTTGACTTAGAGGGCCACCTTAGGAAGTGAAAGATTGACAAAGGTCTGCTTTTTGCCCCTAATTTCCATCATGTTTCCATTAATGTTTCTATTCTTTCGTATTTCTCCTGTAGTCGTGATTAACCAGGCTAACGGTTCCACTATCCACTTTACAATGAAAACTGCCTTAGTTTTGATTTTTGAACAATTTCGCTGTATCGGATCTGCTGCTGATTATGACAATGCTAAAGCGTATATAAGGGGATTAAGCAACGATGTCAATACTTGGATATGGCATACGCCATCAAAACTGTAGCAATGTTTTTGCATGCAAAATGTGTATCGAGATAATATTGTCGTCTTTTTTTGTCTTACAGTAATAGCATAATATACTACTTTCTCTTTCACTCATTCACGCTTTCAATGCATATTTTACGTAATCAATGCACTAAACACGTCCGACTGTCACCGCGTCCTAAGGCACACTGCTCTCAGATGAGTGAGCTCACTCATTTCGAGGGTGACACATTTTCGCGCTGACGATTGTATGGAATGCCTCTTCTAAAGGTTATAATTCTATGGGATTAAGAGGATACGCTAACACTGTTTTTCCATACAAACGCGTATTCCCCAATTTACTCCCAGGACAATGCGTCTAGACAAATGATTTTTTTATGCAATATTGGGATCTGTTAAAGCTATGCCTCTACGTTCAATTTTTTCTAAATTTACTAATATATAAAAAATATGACCCTTCAAAAATCGCAAAAAATGAATGCCCCGTACCCCGCCAATCCACCGACCAACAACAACAGTTTTGAAAGATCTGGCATAGACTCACTCTTCGGGAAGATATTAAAAAAAAAATAATTAGATAGGATCTATTTTTAAGGAGGAATCAGAATAATACGTTATCTCGATTTACTGTATCTGTCTCTATCACAATACACGTGCCGGCGCAGGGTGAAGCATGATGGCAATAGTTTCTTCGTTTAAATTCTACTGTACCCGCGTTCCCACTTCCCTCTTAAGGTTGCCTTTAATACGTCAGAAGTTTTGCAAGATTTCTGCGCCTCTTTTATATCAATTATCAGGGGTGGTTGAGTGTGCTATGTTTTTTTTTAAGTTTATCGGCATGTTTAATATTTGCAACATGTTGCCCCACTATCCTTGCCCACAGACCACAAGTAATGAAAAATGTCCTTCTCAATCTATCGGCCCAATTTCACCAACGTCTGTTGTTATAAATAAGCTTTGTAGTCGAGAACGTTATGTCTGGACAAACTCGAGTCTCGACAAGAGTTTTTAGGCATATCTAACCTTAAATTGTATTTAGATGTAAGATTTTGTAATAAATAAATAAATAAAATAAATAAATAAATAGTGATAACAGCTCGTTAAAATGTCATGTCTTCTCTTTCATTCATATGAAAAATGAAAGAGGTAACGTGATACTAATTCGAGTATTTCGAGCATTAACTTAAACAGTCGTAGTCGTTGATGAAATTGGACTTAGTGTTTGATCATGAGGCGTCAGTTAAGGGGTTAAGGTGACGCCGCGTTAAAGTAAAAAACCGTGTTGGATATGTTTTAGATTGCTTGTTTTTGTTTGAGGCCGGCCCGGCCTCTCAAAGAAAACAAGAAATGGAACAGCAAGAAATGGAAAGGGCGTAAGCAACAAAATGGTTTTTGTCGCGTAATTTAAAAACCATAAATATATTTCATATAAGCTAATGGCAAATTATAGTGTATGCTTGAACCAATCTATGTACAAATTTTGGAAGCTTAAATCACTCTCCTCTGTCGGCAAAATTAGAATCCCTTTTTTACAGAGGTCTTTTTGATTGATTATTCTGTGTTATAAAAGTTGACCAATCGTGTTATGCTATGGGTAATTCAAAGACAAAGACATGATGAATACTGACAATGAACTTTAATTTCTTAGCTTTAGTCATTGCTGAGAAAAATCGATATCGCTACAGCCAAATTATCAAGGCGTCGCCTTAATTCAATGCAAACATAGTTCGTGCAGCGTGAGCCTTGCCCCGCTTTCAGTAATTACTGGTGACGTGGCGACGTGACGCGTCACGGCTGTTTGTTCTCCCTGTGATGGGTATCGATTGAGTCTATATTGTAGACTACGTTGACTGGTGTAAACGAGATTTGTGCATTTTCAGTAAAGATTGTCAAGTTTAAGGACAAGAAAGAATAAAAGGTCCGCAGGACGATCACGTTACACGAATCTTACGAAAGGTAAGCAACCGGCGGCGCGGCGTTTGACAGCAGATATTGCACAATATTTGCTGTCAAACGCCTGTTACGTTTAAACTTTAAGCGCTCTGCCGTTTTGTAACCTGTCATCATTGCCTAATTTTCTTATTTCTTTTTGTTGATCCTCAAGACAGGATTTAGTTTTATGGTCACTGTATGTAAGCTTGTTTTCATAAGTTGAAACTTCACTACAGTTTACAAATGCCAGGTTTCCTAGTTTTTCTTCCTAGTTATCTAATCAGCAGCGTTGTTTATTGGTCTATGTTTTGACGTTAGTCAATTAATAAGCGCTATTAAAAAAATAAAATGTAAAAAACTTCAAAATTCGGGCGTTTATAGTGCGTGTTAAGCTGCGCGTCCACTGGATCAGAATCGGAGCGTACGGAGCGGACGGAGCGTCGTCATTTACGAAATGCCGATGGGATGCGTCCACTGCATTCGGATTCAGCATCGGCAATTTAGTTATTTTTAGTCCGTCATAGCCTGTTAACGTGTATTTGCATTATGGTGGATAGTGACGAGGATATCGTTGTAATTAGCTGTATTTTATCAGAATAACTTTCATTCATTATTTGCCCAATTTCTTCCCAAATATTGTCTCTCCTCAGTTGGTTATGATAATGTATTTATATATAGCCGTCGCGTCGTCGCAAACACGTCAGAACTTAAAACCTTCGGAATCCGAATGACGCGTTCACTGCGGATGACGTCATCGGCATAAATACCGGTCTCAGGCGCAGAAATGCCGATCCAGTGGACGCAATACCATAGAAATCAATATAAAGCAACAAATCCGTACGCTGCGTACGCTTCGATTCCGATCCAGTGTACGCGCAGCTTTAAACTACACCGTCTTATAAAGTAGTAAATAAGATTGAAATGTAGATGTCGCAGCCAACTGCTTAAAATAGCCGTTCAATCAAACAGCTAGCCCTTTGACTGAACAACGCCATTCAATCACACGGCTATACGTCGTTTAGCCGACTTGTTGACTGCAACGTTCAACACTACAGCTAGATGACGCTTATCTAACTAGTTAAATGGCAAATTAAGTAAGGTGATCATTAGTTTAGTATGTTATTACTTATTTGAAAGAAAAGGAAAACTTTTTGTAATTTCTTGTAAGATTATTCGTGGATTAAGTTTAAGAGGTGACCAAAAGTTTTTAGAAATAAGTAAAAATGAAAAACACATTATTCATCATAATAATATTCTTTATTGCACGAAGCAAAAAATTACAAACTAAAAAATTTGTGAAGAAGGAAATTATTTAATATCATTTGTTCGTAATATTTATTCTTTTTTAAGATACGAACAAAAATACTACCTATCTACTAAAATATCTTAAAACAATTATAAACACCGGCTAGTTGACGCCATATTGAAAACGAAACGCACCTAGCGCCGCGGTGGTGAGCGCTGAACTAATTCAATTAGACGGCGGCTTTTGAATCAGCTGTAGTGTTGAACGTTTTGAGCGACTCAAACATTCAATTAAAAAGCTAGGCGTGTGGTTGAATGGCGTTGTTCAGTCAAAGGGCTAGCTGTTTGATTGAACGGCTATTTTAACTAGTTGGCTGCGACATCTGTCTGTCTGTCTGTCATATATATATATATAAGGAATTCCTTTGAAGGAATGTTCTTAATTGCGACTACCAACTAGCACTATAAAAACAGACAGATTGATAGAGGAAATGTTCCCAACTAATTTAGTTTTTGTACGCTCTTGTGATGATCGCTTGATGAAGCTTAATTAAAATAAACGACGTTCAAAAGTGGCAGTAACACTTCTACGAACACTTGTTTGTCAAAGAAACATTATTTCATAGAAAACAAAGGAATATAAAGTATGTCACGAAAAGTAGGTAATAGGCACGATACCTATGTCGAAATAAAGAAGAGCAAAGTAATTAGTACTTACTTCGGCCACGTCGATCTAGGACTATGCATGCGAGTCAGAGGGGTATTCTGGGCTTTCTTGCTTTTGATGGTTTTACGATTGTCCATGATACTGCTAGGAAAGGAGGTGACATTAGTCATGACTCCCCAAAAATCAAAATGTAGGCAATTACAATTATATTTTGACATGTAACGTATTAACATCTGTGTCACCATACCCCCACCCAAATTTCATACTGGGATTGCGCCTGACGCCCTTTTTTGGAAGGACTGTATTAAACTAATAAAATTCTAATTTTGCTTGTTGCAGATAAATCGCGAGCCAAAAGCAAAGACTGAACTTAGGTAAAATGAAGTTATAGCGACATTCCAAATTCAAATGAAGCTGAGTTGATGGACGGTTGGAGATGCGCCATCTTGTGACCGGCCATTTCGTGTGAAACCAAGATGGCGGCGCCGGCGGTGGCCCGGCCCGAGTTGGACGAGGCCGAAGAGAAGCTACTGGAGAAGACTAAAGTTGCTGTTGTTCCCGCGCAAAAAGATGACGCGGTGCTGTCAGCCAAGTCGTCGAAGAAAGGTACGTTGGTATTGTAGTTTTTAGGGCTCCCTACCCAAAGGGTAAAAACAGGACTTTATTAGGCTGTATCTCAAGAACGGAAAACACAGATGCTGTAAGTATGTGAATTTTTTTATTTTATTTTATAAAATAAGAGTTGAGGCGTTTTACATTTACTGACATAATAATGTATTAAAAAAATAAGTATATCTACATAAAATTATGATAATATTAAGATCTGCAGATTAAATATCTCGTTGCAGCTCGAAATTATGAACAGGTCCGATTTGGTTATGTTTATCATAAAAATAATCGTATTAGTTCGAGGTCTTGTTTGGCTGTAGAACCGTAAAACCTGTGTTCGCTATGCCAAAGAAAAGAAATAACAAAAACAAATAAAAATATGAAGGGTAGGTTGTAAAAAAAGTATCAATTTCATAACCTTATCATAATTTATGTTTTGTTAATTCAAAACATCAAATTCATTAATTATAGTATTTAGGTAGTGTATTGAATAATTTTTAGTTAAAATTTAATTATGTCAAGCGGAAAATACAAGAGAATAAAATCTGGTGAGTTATTTTAATGTTGATAGTAATAACTTAATGTTTGTAGGAAAACCACAATATTTCACAGAATATTATGTCCAATTGCGGCTTAGTATTTTAAATAGGTTTATAGTTTATGGTGGTTATATTAAAAAGTGTTTTGCATAATAATGATGATGACGTAGTGTAAACATTTTAGTGTGTTTTGAGTTTTGACCCGTGATAAGTGATAACACAAACTAACTACATAATTTACCGAACTTTGCAATGCGAAAACTTTGACGTCACTCGTTTTAGTAAAACATAATAATAATCTATATTATATTATGAACAAAAAAAGCTGTAATTTTTTTTTAACCTAACATAAACCATATTAACTGTTTGCTCTATATTTTGATCGAATTAGTAGTTAACTAGTACTATATTAGATTTAGGGCTTGTTTCACCACTTCCTGATAAAGTGCCGGACAGGCTATCCACAACTTTTTTGACAGATTATCCATACTTTATCTGTCAAGTTAGGTGGTGGATAGCCTATCCGGCATTTATCAGGAAGTGGTGAAACAGGCCCTTAGAAGTTATAGCTACTTGATAAAAAGGTACTATTTTTTATACAAATTGAAACAAAGTAGGTATGAAAAGTTAGCGATGCAGCAATGCTTTAAATATTTTTGGGGATTTTGACAATTTATCCAATTTAAAACCTCAGAAAACGTGCATAGGTGGTTTCCACTCTTTGTTAACTCCAGGATGAATCATCCTTTTATCGCCCACTGTCAGTGGTCGCTGCTATAAATATGTCTGGAGTTTGGCCACCTGCCAACGCCAGGCGCGATGGAAACTGGTGCATTATGACGTAGATATGGGGTCATATTGACGCTAGCCTGTGACTTGTGAGTCTTGTGACATTGACATGTCATTAAATCACCAAAGCCTGAAATGGACTGAAATAGACATTCTGATCAAACTTTGTAGTGGTAAAATTGTGCCATGAGCAAAATCTTGGTCGACGTCTTTGATTTAAATTCTGACGTCATTGCGGTCAGAAAATTTAGGCCACATCACCCTCATTATGTAAGCACATGGAGTAAAAACAGGCATTCCAGTTAGTCCATAGCTTGTTTGGTAATTGGTCCCTAGTAGCCTCAACTTATGTACCTAAGTCATTAAAATCGCTCATAGTACATGGCTGACTACTGTGACACAAAAACCATAGTCCATTCAGACTACCTTTTACTATTCGAGTCACCCCAAAAATTTCGTGCCCCAATTGCCTGTTACTTTCAGGCGCGACCACATCTGTTTTAAAGGTACAGCTAGGCTACTCTGAACGCAATGTTCTTTACATTGTGCAGACTCATACAGCCACATAAGTGATCCAGATCGCTGACAGCCTCTCAGTGAACGCTCAACAACGACGTCACTACAAAGTTGGCAAACTCGCACCATGTCATAACTCATAACCAAAACGGGGTTAATGATCGCCAGCCATGGCGTCGCCGCGGCTCGCTTAAAATAGGACCATTATAGTAGATAGAATGATTTATAGATCACAAGATAATGAATAGATCATCGTGTGTCATCATCATTTTAGTACCGTCTAAGCAGATATAATCGACCAACTTTGTTATCTGCTTTGAGGAAACAAAGTAAACAGAATATTGTTGTTGTTTTGTTCATAAAGTATAAGTACTTACCTAATTTACTAAGAAATGTTTTGCACGTAGGTCGCTAATGTTTCTGACAATTTATTTAAATTAATGATAATGATTTTGTAAATACCAGACATGATGTGTAAAAACTGATGATAATGCCACAAAGATGCAACATAAATTTATTATTTATATTATGTATGCCAGTTGCGGACTGCGCTTGATGCGGAGTGAAACTTGCGCTTGATAGACAACCTATCATGAATATAATTTGTGCATACGCACCCCAAGTAGGCTGCACAGAAGCGGAAAAGGAATCTTTCTGGGAGGATTTAGATGAACTTGTGATAAAAGTACCATCACAAGAAACTAAATTTATTCTTGGTGACCTAAATGGACATGTGGGCAAATCTAGTAAGGCCTACAATCGTATCCACAGTGGCTACGGATACGGCGATGAAAATAAAGAGGGCAAATATATCCTAGAATTTTGCTCCCGACATAATCTCAACCTCATAAATACTTACTTCCAAAAGAAATCCGAACATCTTATTACATACAAAAGTGGAGGAAAATCATCACAAATTGATTTTATATTGGCCGATGACAATTTAAGAAGCAGGTTTAAAGACTGCAAAGTTATTCCAGGAGAATCTTTAACTGCTCAACACAGAATTTTGGTTGGTGTCTACAGCTTGCCAAAGCCCATAAAGAAAACTGTGGATAGAACACCAAAAATTAAGTGGAAAGAACTAATTGGACCTAAAGGACAATCATTACTTGAAGACCTTATGATATATCTGGAAAGTGATATTAAGACACCTTACAAGACGGCCCATGAGATGTGGATAAATTTTGAAAAAGAATGCAGAATCAAAGCTATTGACAAACTGGGTATTGCTAGAGGAGGAATAAGCACAGGAAAGGACCCATCCTGGTGGAATAATGAGGTTAAATGTGCCCTCATAAATAAAAAGCAAGCCTTTAAAAAGTGGCAAACAACAGGGTTGGATTCAGATCATACTACCTACAGATCTGAAAAAGCGGCAGCGAAAAGTGCGGTAGCACGAGCAAGAGCCGAATCAAGAGAAGACCTTTACAATAAAATTGAAAATGCAGTTTCCGATACAGAGATTTTTAAACTTGCTAAAAATAAATATAGATCATCTCAGGATATTAAAAGAAATAAATATATAAAAAGTAAAACACAAGAACTTCTAACAACTGATAATGATATCAACATGCGATGGCACGAATACTACCAAGATTTAATGAATACGGAGTTCCCTAGTATAGATATGGAACCACTTCCACCTATCGCTGGCCCAGTGAATAAAATAGAGCATGAAGAAGTTAAGACAGCAATTTGCAAAATGAAGAATAGAAAAGCAGTGGGCCCTGATGAAATTCCGGCAGAGATTTGGAAAAGACTTGGCCAAATTGGCGTAACTTGGTTGACAAGACTTTTCAACATCATCCTTGAAACCAAACAAATGCCTGAATCGTGGCGCCTAAGTTATCTTATCCCATTTTATAAAAACAAAGGCGATGTCACGCAATGTGGTAATTATAGAGGAATAAAACTTACATCACAGACATTTAAAATATGGGAACATGTCATAAAGACACGAATCCAAAAAATGACATCAGTCTCCGACAACCAATTTGGATTTACACCGTCCAGGTCTACAACAGACGCTATACAGACTATTAGAATACTCACTGAGAAACATCGCATCAATAAGGAGGATCTACATTTCGTGTTCATTGATTTGGAAAAAGCGTTTGACCGAGTACCAAGAAAAATATTATGGAGATCACTGAGGGCTCACAATCTGCCTGAATGGTACGTGCATATTATACAAGATATGTACAATAATATCCGCACGCAAGTTAGGTCTCCTGCCGGTCTAGGTCCTGAATTTGAGGTGAGGGTAGGCGTACATCAGGGTTCTGCATTAAGCCCTCTACTCTTTAATCTTGTGATGGATATGATAACCAAGGACATTCAGAGGCCGTTACCTTGGAATATTCTATATGCTGATGATGTAGTTCTAATAGCTAAGACCTCAGATGAACTGCAAAATTTATTGACTCTGTGGATTAATGCATTGGAAAATGCAGGGTTTAAGGTTAGTCGATCTAAAACGGAACATCTGGAATGCATTTTTAACCAGAGTCCCACCAGTACATCAACTATTTACTATCCAAATCGAACACCAGTCCCTAAAGTAACACAATTTAAATACTTAGGGTCAATTATCTCGAACAACGCAGAGATAGAGGCTGATGTATCACATAGAGTTAGTGCGGCATGGCAGAAATGGAGATCGTTAACCGGTGTACTATGTGACTCAAATATGCCAATCCGTACAAAAGGGAAAGTATATAAAATGGCGGTAAGACCTGCAATGCTATATGCTTCAGAATGTTGGACGGTCAAGGAAACACATATACAAAAGCTCCACACCACAGAAATGAAAATGTTACGATGGTCTGGAGGGGTAACTAAACTTGACAAAATTAGAAATGAATATATCCGGGGAAGCTTCAAGATAACTCCAGTGTCCGAAAAACTGACCGAGAGACGCTTAAGATGGTATGGCCACATCATGCGCAGAGACGACAACTACATTGTCAAAAAGGCGTTAAGTCTCCCAGAAGCTAAGAGATCTAGAGGCAGACCCCCAGCCACATGGTGGACTAGTATGACCAAAGCACTAGCTGTAAATAATTTGCCTAATTCGACAACCCAAGATAGAATTTCTTGGAGCAAATGTACTAGGAGAGCCGACCCTACGTAAAGTGGGAATGAGCTAAGAAGAAGAAGAGGAGTATGCCAGTTGCGGACCGGGCCACGCGCAATATAGGGTTCCGTAGTACCGCTAGTTTTTGATATTTTTTGTATGGTCAATGAATGTACATATTTTATAACGTGTTTGACACTCATCATCTCAGTTACGTTCAAAGGAATTTGAACGAAAAGTTCCTTTATACTTCGCCGAATAATTTTTTTTAGTTGATCGACTATAACTCCAAAACTTATGAAGTCTTCTTAGCCGTGATAGTTTTCCTTTTAAATTCAGCATATTTCCTACCCCCGTGAATTTTTCCACATTTCCAGGAAGCAACCGTTTAGCTGGTAGAAGGGGGGACACTGGACTCTTAACGATTTTTGCACTTTAAAACTTCATATTTCACAAATGGATCTCTAAATCCGAAAATGATCTTTGAATACTCATAATATTTTTAAAAAACCTATCCAACGACACCCCACACGATGGGGTGAACGCGAGAAAAAAAATCATCCCCGCTTCATGTGTAGGGACTAGGGGAGGTACCATAAAAAATAATATTAAGTATATAATTATTTTATATACTATTTTGACGGCGTCATTAAGATGTACATTCATGCCCAATTACAGCTTTGTAGGCCTTATAGTCTCTGAGAAAAACCGCGAACAGACAGACGGACGGTCGGAGAGACAAGACGGACGGACAGACCGAAACTATAAGGGTTCCTTGTTGACTACGGAACCCTAAAAATGGTAGCTAAGGTCATTCAAGGAAAAGTAAATAGCATCTAATTTCTTACGCTGCTGGTTCTTCTCGCCGGGTTAGTTCTTGAACCGGTGGTGGGTATCGGAGACTTTTCAGAAATAGAAGTTATAACACATTAAGGGTCTGTTTCACCACTTCCTGATAAGTGCCGGATAGGCTTTCCACATCCTAACTTGACAGATAGTGTATGGAGTATCTATCAGATAAGTTGTGGATAGCCTATCTGGCACTTATCAGGAAGTGGTGAAACAGGCCCTTAATTTAATTTTATAAATATTTGTTTCAGTAAAACTCCCCGAGGATGGGGGCGGCGCGGTGGGTCGGTTCACGATCGGGCCGGCGCCGGAGCGCGACTGGGAGATGGTGCCGCCCGACGGCCGCTGGGGCTGGTGCGTGCTCGTAGGTAAACGACCGACACACAGCGCGAGCTACGGGGAATCGGGGTGTGGTGGTACCCTCAATTCGCCTAACAATCGCCCTATCGAAGTTTCGGAGAATGGCAAGATATATACAACGTCTGAAATGACGTCAGTGAGCTTCGGCCTGACAGAGCATGCTATCCCGCTCGGTCGGGAGATCTTTCTTTTCGGTCGCCACTAACATCGTTAATGGGGTCTGGGGCCGTACAACGAAACCGTTTTGAGACTCAAACAATCGAAATGCCGCGTCCTAAAAACTCTAACAAGCGTGAAATGACGTCGCGTCGTTAGAGCGACGCGGCATTCTCATTCGATTGTTTGAGTCTCAAAACGGTTTCGTAGTAGGCCTCCAGGATTGGATGCAGGGTAGCCAAAATACCCCGTACTCCTCAGAGCTGATTACACCTACCGAATAGATGACACAGTGCACTTAACTAAGCACTCAATGCCGTATCCACATATGCCGCCGGCTTAAACCGCCGGGTTTGCCACCGGCTTTCAGACTGCCTTGCCGCCGAATTTAAGCCGCAGGTAAGTGCCGGGCGGTTAGCCGGCGGCCCGGCTGCCGGCCGTGCCGCCCGGCATGTGTGGATACGGCATTATAATTTTATACCGTATGAAAGTTTGATGGATGATTATTGAGGTCATGTTTAACCAAAAAATCACCGTCAGCCGTATTGCAGACGGGGGATTCAACGTCAGTCGCGTTACTGAATATGTAAAAAAATTGAATATAAAGTCATTTTATACCGTACAAAATTTATACAGGTGAATGTTTCTACTTTGTAAATAATAAAGAAAACCGTCATTCGTTATTATAACGGTGGAGAATCCGTCTGCCAGCTATATAACCAATAACCATACTTCGCGCTCAATGTATCTGAGGGCGTCGCGTAGACGACATTTCCACCTAAAAACATTTAGCTGATGGCGATTTTCGTTTGAATTAACTATAAAATTGTCTCATATAGCAATTTTATTCGGTAAGTAATTAATTCGATAGTCAATATTTGCGAGGAAGAATTATATAAATTGTACTTGTAAAGCGCCATCTGTTGTTACATACTGAAACTAAAATAACACCTATCGAACCTAAATGTCTATAATCTAGATATGAACCTTTATTGGGTGCGAATTGGGATCTTTATAATGTCAATACAATATGCATTCCCAACAACAACTTTGAGATAGTCTCAATTTTTATTCCACCCATACTGAAGTAGCTGACGATCAAAACTCTTATGTATTAATAGAATACTATTATTGTTACGATTTTCGCTCGGTATGAAATTACTTTTCAAAATGAGCACCACCTCCTCTACTATTATGTTTATTAATGGTGGAGGTTGAGGGCACTGTCCCGCCAATCTACTCGGCAAGTGTAATCAAGGCATCAAATGGGGTGTGAGGAGCGAGGATGTGCAGAGCTAGTTTTTTTTTTTAATAAATCCTCGGAGCTCGCTCAGAGTACACACTGCCATACGGTATTAGTATTAACCAAGGTTCCCATATTTTTAGAGAAGAAAACACCAATATCTCTTTTGGGTAACCCTTTTTTTAAGGTTGTACTAAAAACTTGGGTTATCTATTGACTTTTTTTTTTTTTTTTTATTTATTTAACATTTATTGTACACAAGACACTTATTCTAAAACAATTGACATGGAAAGACGACACAAAGGCACTGCTTATTTCTACAGAAATTTCTTACAGCAGCCCTACGAAGAGAAACTACGATGTAAGAAAATGGACAGAGCGTGCACAATCACAAAAGAGTACTTTAGATATACTTACATACTAAAATAATAATAATAATAATAATACTGTATTATAACCAAAATAAATAATTTAAGATACCATACTAATTGAAATAAATACAAAATAATTCATCAATTGACTTACTAATGTAAAAGAAAAAGATCTCTCTCCATAATGTTTGGTCTTCATCTAACCTACAATCAAGGAATCCCATTGACATTTCAGACATAATATACTACTGTGGCGGTAGTCGGTACCCACAATTAGCGCCACATTACTGCATCGCGGTATCAAAGTTTCTGAGAACGGCAAGATATATACAACGTCTGAAATGACGTCAGTGTGCTTCGGCCTGTCCAACATGCTTGGAAGATCTTCCCTTGGGGTCGCCACGCATATCCCCACATTACGTCAAGCTGTTTTATTTATTTATTTATTTAATATTGGAAAACCAACAGCTTACAATATTACTTAAATAGTTAAATTATAGATAAAACAAGAAGCCAATGACAGGTTTTCACCATTAACAAAGAAGAACTAGCAAACAAACATGTTTTTTAACACAACAAACAAAATTCTGTGTAACTATAATAGACTAAGGTTACAAAGTACAATGATGTTTAAGATAATGGAACAGTAATTATAAATCAATAGAAAATATTAATCGAAGAAGTTAAGGTTCAGTTTGTCTCTTGCATTCTTGGTCCGCAATGTATAAGGATCGAATGGAATGGAAATCGAATTAATGGACACACAAGACCAGATAAATCCTTGCAGGAGCGACGCTAGTGAACATCCTGATCCCGGGCACGATCAAGTCGTTCGGCGTGCTGCTGGTGGAGTTCAACGACGTGTTCGAGTCCACCGCCTCCGCCTCCTCCGGCATCGTCGCGTTGTGCTATTTCCTGTACAGTAGTCTGGGTGAGTCGGAACATTACACCGAAAGATCCTCTGAACAAAGAAGTCACTGCTCACTTAGGGCCTGTTTCACCACTTCCTGATAAAGTGCCGGATAGGCTATCCACAACTTTTTTGACAGATTCTCTATACTTCATCTGTCAAGTTAAGTGGTGGATAGCCTATCCGGCACTTATACGGAAGTGGTGAAACAGCCCCTTAGTCTGTTGTAGTAATTCTATCTGCAGGATACGTGATAATTCCTTTATAGGTCTGGGTAAGCTTCTACAACAGAGCAGGATAGGTAAACACAGCTCTAAAACCATTCACACGCCTAGCTCACAGCTCAAAATCATTCACCACCTTACTCGCAAGTAGGGACTTGCGAGTCTAATCCGCACGCGATCAGAAAGGGATCAGAGTGACAGTTTTGTTTGCTAATGTGTGTGTAAATGAAGTAGCGTTAGCAAGAAGCATAGCGTAATAACAATGCTGCACTTGCTGGATAACTAAACGTGGTATATCTTTGGTTTAGTTGGCATAAGCCAGTGGTGATTCTATTGGTATAAGCCATAATCCATCTTCAAGTTCCCCACGTGGCATGTTATGGCACCCACTTGGCATCAGCCTTCAATCAGAATCCTTAGGCTTTCCTGAGCTATGTATTGAAGCTGATTATAAAACTCGTGTCTTTCTTCAGGACCTCTGTCATCGATCCTGTCAGTGAAGTGGTCGTACCGGACGGTGACGCTAATCGGCGGGAGTTTCGCCGCCTTCGGCATGATATTCAGCAGCTGGGCATTCTCCATCAGCTATTTGTATTTTAGGTAAGTTCTTCAGGGTATAATTCAGGGTAAATTTTAATCTACTTTGAAGAAAGGTGATTTCGCTGAAGAGAAATCCTTAGTAACGAATGACACGGGCTCAACTGGTGTTATAGCCAGTGTAAAGTAGTTCTTGCAACGTATTTTAATTCTATTCATTATTATCATGAATGTTATGCTACCTCGAAGACCTAATTCCCTTAATAGTCTCAAATACTGGCAAAGCAAATTTCCCAAATTCACTTCTGGGCCTTGACTAACTGCCGCACCTAAGTGCGGCAGTTAGTCAAACTCTAAAGTGGAACATTAATTACTTAAATGTAATTAATTTAATATTTTGACATAAGCCTCATACATTATCTGTCAAACTCTTCATTAAATTAAAGGTTAATCATAATTAAATGTCTCTGAGTACGGCCGTAACTGTCCTAAATAATAGCAACATATCACTAACTCTGATTTAATCTAACCATTAATTAAAATCCAAAATCTGTTTGCAGCAACATTTTTTTTATAGTTTTTTTTTTATTTTTTTTTCTAAAGTTTCGGCGCGCTTGTCGGCGCGGGGGCGGGGCTGGCGTTCCCGCCCACCGTGTACATAGTGACGTCATACTTCGTGCGGCTGCGGGGGCTCGCCAACGGGATCTGCATGTCGGGTTCCGCCTTCGGCAGCATCATCCTGCCGCCCGTGCTGCGGTACCTGCTAGAGACTTATGGATACAAGTGAGTGAGATACTATGAAAAACATAAATAAAGACTAAGGGCTCCCACACAAAACTGCGAATTCGCATCGCATCGTAAATATCTGCGACAAAACTCATAATAAAAATTTCATTGCGATGCGAATTCGCACGAATTCGCAGTATGTGTGGGAGCCCTTAAGTGGGTGAGGTGGATAACTAACATTTTATAACATATGGGCAATTACTCGTGCCATTAAAATTTGAATGAACCATTGTAATCTATCTACTTCATCATCTGGCTAATATATCTGGCTATACATAAAATCCACATTTTTTAAATCATTTTCCCGGTCCTAAAGCCTCCATTTATGCAAAAACGAACATTTTCAAATTGTTAAGCGACTTTATACACTTTCGTCCTCAAATGTTAAAATCGAGCCGAGTTCTCAATCGTGCTGCGGTATCTGCTTACAACTTACAGCTACAAGTGAGTCTGGTCTTGATTAACCCCGCGAATGTCGTGTGAAAACTTGCTCTTTTAATTTAGCTAAGTTACAGTGTGGGTCGACGCCTTTAGCGTTGTCTCATTGCATTGTATTTTGTGCTATTACTTTTTTACATTAGAAGTAAAATATGTGCCGAATAATTTTATGTAATAATCTAATTATGCTCGAAAAAAAAAAATATGTATAGATCGTTTAAAGCATTATTGCTTTACTAGACTACATTATTGGACTACGTACAATATATTAAGTCCTTATGGACTTAATATATTTTATGTAGTCTAATGTCTATCATCACCACTCTCTTTGGACTAATTCAAAGTCAATGCCCTAATAATTTTACTGCCGACACAGTAGTAATGTGTTTTACGATCCATAAGTCGTTAGATGAATTGAGATGATGTCTATATAAGTTTACGACGCTATCGTTTAAGTGTGAGTAGGGGTGACGAATCAATACTATTCGAGGATTGAAACAATATATTGAAACAATAATAATTATGTGTTTTAAAGACTGGAGTCCACAGGGACTCTTTCAATTTTGTGAATTCCAACTTCCAACAGAAACAGTTACGAACCACGTTCATCAGTTTACCATTCTGATTGTAAATATAGCCAAATAAAAAAAAACAATGCAGACAGCATTGATATACCTACAATTACTCTCACGACTATGATAAATCTTAGACTGTAAGGACGGACCACATCTTGCAGCCGAAACCGACTGCAAAATGCGGTCGCCGCACGGCGATCTGCAGTTTTTATACTAAATTCATATCCGCAATACACGGACCGCTCGAGCAGCTCTTGAGGGGCCGGTGCAAATTTCAACGCGACCGCTCTAGAGCAGTGGGTCCGACTGTAACTTGCGGTCCGTCTATGGCCAGTCTTGACTCAAATGCGTAATACATCACTACTTAAAAATCCATGAAAAACTTACTCCATCTTCTGACTAAGACGGGAAATAGTATATTCATATGCTTATTAAAAAAATCACGATTTCTAGGGGCGCGGTGCTGATCCTGGGCGGTATTATGCTGAACGTGTGGGCGGCGGCGCTGCTCTTCCAGCCCGTGGAGGAGCACATGGTCAAGAAGTACAAGGAGGTCGAGGAGGACGAGGACATGCCGCAGGTACGTTGGCAGTTGGTAGCAGATGCGGAGGTTGGCAGCACTGCGATATTGGGGGAATGTTGGCAGCACTGTGCAGTTGGCATTTGGCAATACTGTGCTTCCCCCTTAGTAACTTTGGTGAACATGAACTACAGTACTTTTTAGGAGTAAATTTATAAAGTATAAACGTCAAAATATTGACATTACAACTTTTAAAATTGTGTTTTAAAAAGTTCAAACGTCAAAATTGTGACCATAAATAAGCGATGAAGTTCATGCTCATCAAAGTTACATAATACTCGTAAGTGGACAGTTGGTAGTGCTGTGAAGTTGGCAGCACTGTGATTTTGGATTTGAACGGATTCGAACTTATCGAATCCGAGTCCTTTTATAGGTCTATCAGAATCTGATGGCAATTTTTGACAGCATATTTTCATAAAATATCCTTGATCATTGGATAAATTTTTATATTTGCATGTTTAACACACAGAAACAGCCGCTGTAGGAAAAAAAAAAGGATCAAAATGTTTTATTCCAATTACCCCGGTATTGCTAGAGTCAATTTATTTTCTCACTTTTTGCCATCAGATTCTGGTAGACCTATACATTCTACCATAATCGTCTTAGAATATTTAGTCGAATCTTAAATTTTAATTGGATCTAATCGAAGTCTATTCATATTTCAAGACGATTGTGATGTGCTGGTGTAGAAGTATTTTCATCGGAACCTTCTTTGACCTTTCTTTCCTAATAATAAAATTTCGTTGATTCATGAGAAGCAAAATCAATATTATATCTAAGTATGTTTATTACAGTTTTCAGAAATAAAACATTTAGAAATATTTTATACGAGTTGTCTTTTATAACGGAAGTTTTTAGACTTATAATATGTTTTTAATAAACGGTTAAATTTGAATCAATTGACACGGTGGTCACACGAGCAACAGTGAGGTATTGCTGTAATGAAAAACAAAGTAAGCGTTTTACTGTCTTATGTGTGTTGTGTGCTTCTCATTGCGTTGCTTACTGTATACAGAGTGTCTTATATACGACGGAGTGTAAAATGTGTGACTTAAGGCAGAAATGTGAGATATTGATGATGATTAAACTTCGATTTAATGGAGAGTTCGACAGATAATGTGTGGGGCTCATGTCAAATTCTTCATTAAATAACAATTAAATAATTATAATCGTGTATGAGTGCGGCAGTGACATATTTAATGATAACCTTACTTTTTAACTGAAGAGTATTTTTTCTCTTCTCCTTTATCTCAAATTTTTAATAAATTTAAGATAAGTAATTATTAAAGTTTCAATTTCACTAACGCCTGTTAGTCTTGCAAATTAGCAGTACTTAAAAAATTCAAGCCAAACATGAAAAAAGACATGTTTTGACTCGAACTAGGAAATACGGAATATGGAAGTCAAAATATGTCTTTTTATAATCTCTGTCGTAGAAGGACAATCTGTATTATTTGGTGTAGCGGATTTAACCCTGCTTATAGCTTCATATATTAACGCTTGGCTGTAGATGGTGTGGTATCATTATATAGTTGGTTTTGGTGTCGACAGTAATATATGTTTTGCTATGTAGATATAGGATGCTATATTTTTATTTTTGACTTCTTATATCTGCTTATTTACTTTTGTACTGGCATTCATGATTTAGAAATTATTATTATACATCCAGTCTTCTTTCAAAGTTTAAAATATTGGTCAAAACAGTTTTTATAAACAGAAAAAAATATTTACTATCTTCTCTGGGTTTCTTGAAATCTTTCATTTTTATAAGCTTACTTGTTCTTTAATTTCCAACTTTTTCGCACCATTTGTGACTTGTCATTTCATTTCCCATTTTTAAATCTGGCAATTTTCTTCATAAAGTATTTTCTTATATTTATGTACCTTCAATGCATTTCATATTTATAAATACTTTTTCTTTCATAACAGCAATAATCACTTTATAGTAACCGATGAAATTACCTGCATTAAAGTTTCTAGGATTTTGCATAAGAATAATGTTGCTAGGATGTTGCCATAAAAATGTTGCTTATACTAACATGTAGAGAGATTACCCGTACAGTCACAATCAGACCTGTACAATATGGCGGTGTTAGTTATTATAGTTTTGGCCAAATGTCAGAAGAACCTTGTAGTGTTGTAGTTTATTAACGTCTCGTCTCGTCAAAATGAATGAACACAAACTGTGCACGAAAAAAATATTTAGAAATTAGGTTAATTTATATTGTTATTTAGTTAATTTAATTTTTTTATTGTCGCAAAAATTGCACCCTGATATCTTCTATCATCTATATATATATATATCTCAAATTATAGCGAGACCTACAAAATTATATATATATATATATATATTAAATTTGTATATATATATATTTTTTTTTTTAATTTTGTAGGTCTCGCTATAATTTGAGAAGGGCTGAACAGATTTGGCTAATTTTAGTCTTGAATTTTAGTCTTGGAAGTCCAAGGAAGGTGGTTTATATTAGGAGGGAAGTGATCAATCACTTCCATCCTAATATAAACCTTCCGGAGGGAAGTGAGAGATCACCGGGTCGTCTAGTTTAAAATATTTTTTATTGTTGAAAAAAATTGCAGCCTGATATTATTAATATTATTATTAATGCGGGTAATTTATCAGTTACATAGGTATTATACTACGGTATTACAATTACGTTTATCACAATGAGAAATATCTAATAAAAGTGATTTTGCTCTTGGTAGGTTTTGATACATAGATACTTGTTTATCTATGAAATTAGAATAATAATACGTATATTTATGTATTGTATATAAAAATTAGTATGTAGTTGCTTTACAAGTTATTCTGCACTATGTTGAAGGCATTAAGGCAAAGACAATACGCGCCGGAATTTTTGGCGGGAATCGGACACTCGAGTTTCAAAATGACATTGACATTTTACAAGATTTTTATATATTTATGTCTATGTATATTAGCACAGACAGACAGAGTTTTAGTTCGAGTGTTGTAAAATTTCCCGTAACTTGTAAGTGTAGCGAATTCTGGCGCGTCTAGTTCAGCTGTGGAGTTTCTTAGCTGTAGTACCTAACCATTTGATTGTTCAATGAAAGTCTGACCAGCTTAGAAAAACCTGCACTCAGTCGTCTAATTTTTTATTGTAGCAACACTATGCGAAGCTGGGATCCGTAAAATAACTTGGCGGGTTTTTTATATTATATTTTGGGTCGAGCTATAAAATTAAAGTCCATTAATTGACAATATTCTTTCTTTCCAGGATGACATTTTAATAGAAGAAGAAGAAGAACCTATAGAGATTATAAACATGGCGCAAGTTGACAAGCCCAACGGGGTAGCCAGCGAGCTGATCAAGAAGAATTCGGAGAAGAACATACTCAACAAAGTACTTGACAATCCGAACGCGTCGACGAATAACCTAAAACCTACGATGTCGAAGAGAAAGCTGTCGTATCCACGACCAATGGTCAAATCCACTTTCAGTTCAGCGTCAATAGCAGTGGATGGACGGGACCCAAAGAAACTTGGGTCACAGGAGGCCGTCAGCAGAAGACAGAGCGTGGTCACCGGACCCAAACGGAACCTATCAACTACCAGTTTCGCTTACGTCTCTACCCCATTCCACGGCTCGACCCTATCGGCTTTTGACCGACCAAATGAATTCGCTTCGCAATTCTCATTAAAGTCCATCACAGAAAGCGTAACAGACGTCGCCTACTGCTGCTTCTGCTGCAAGATGAAGCCTAAGAAAGAGAAGAACAAGTTCTTCGACGTCAGCTTACTAACCGACCCGACGTACTTAGTTATTCTCATATCGAGCAGCACCGTCGCCATATCCTGCACGAACTTTATTATTCTCCTACCCTCATACGCGCAAAACGTCGGCTTCGATAAGAACAAAGGCGCGTTATTACTCAGTACGGTGTCAGCGCTCGACCTGGTCGGACGTATAGGCGGATCGACGCTCTGCGATTTAAATATAGTGCCGAAGACGTTTTATTTCGTCGGAGGTCTGCTTTTCTCGGGTATAACTCTAGCGACTATACCGTTTTTGGAGTCCTACACAACGATCAGCATTTTCTGCGCGTTGTTTGGTCTAGCGTCTGGTGTGAACAATTCCACGACGACGCTAGTTATGGCGGAAATATTAGGTGTCGATAGACTAATGTCAACTTACGGTATTAGTTTATTCGTTAACGGCATCCTGCAGCTGGTAGGACCACCCGTCTGTGGGATATGGTTTGAGCGTGACAAGAACTACGTCAACATGTTTTTAACCTTCGGGTTTATTTTCATCGGCGGCGCCGCGCTCTGGCTCCTCATGCCGATCATAGACAGATACAAAAGGAAAAATATAAAAAATCAACCCGCGTGCCAAAAAGTCTAGTTATGTGTTAGGCCATCCACATATTACGGCACACAAAATTTAGTTTTTCTATACCACTTAAGTCACACTTTTATTTAGTACCTTCTTAAAGGTATTAAAAAAAGTGAGACCGCACTAACAGCTCTTACAGACGAACGGCACTTGTCGACGGCAGTCGCTGGATTTTTTTTCATTGTTTTTTTTGACACTTGTCGACTGCCGTCGACGCGTGCCGTCGACAAGTGCCGTTCGTCTATAAGAAGCCTGGCGACACGAAACGAAACGACACGACACGACACTTTACGTTCCATAGAAGTGACGTTTGTAAAACGTCTCTTATATGGAATGTGAAGCGTCGTGTGACGTGTCGCGTCTCTGCTGCGTAGTGCGGTCTCACTTCAAAGGCTGGTTTTAGTGTCACGCGAACCGTCAGTACGGATCGCTCCGTATAGAGTTAATATAGACCGATCTGTATAAAGCTGTAAGGAGTAATGCGGACTACGACATCCCTACGGGCCCGTCCGAATTACTCTGAAACGCTCCTTATAGCTTAATACAGATCGGTCTATACGGAGCGATCCGTATCGACGGTCCGCGTGACACTAAAACCAGCCTAACATGTTTTGTCATATATTTTGGTATGACTCCCTCTTAAGCTGTGACGCAATATGCGGATGGACCCTTACATGAATTTGCACAAATATTATTTTGTAAGTGTTGTTAAAACGAATTTATTAAATACAAGAATTATTTTAAATGTAAACGAATTTATAAGTTTTTTAATATATATTTTTTTACAATAATTACTTTTTTGTTTCTTTTTTTTTATATGTACTATATAATCTTGTTAAAGCTCTAAATGTATATTAAAATAGGTGCTACTTTATATTGTAAAGATTATGACGTGGAGACTTTGCCATTTTTATAATTATTGCATTGTAGTTATGTAGGAGTACTTTGTTAAACTTTTTGATATTCAAGACTCGTTTTAAGGATAAAGGTTGTAAAGTCTACACTTAAAGTAACTCCAAAGACAAAGTAAGTAAGATTTAAAATACAAAAGCGTTTAGTTTTGATGTTTTATATTTTTGTAGATGTTTTTTCACATTTTCAACATTAACAAATGAAATTCACCAATATATTTTATTAATCACAATTTAATCATTCGATTTTTGTTTCATAATAAATAACAGATAATCTCGTGTAGTACAATAATTAATTTGAATAATTAACTAATATTTAATACGAAATACTAAGTAAAACCATTTTCTATTTTAAAATATTTTTTATTTATTTATATTTTATTTATAAATTCTTTATTTGCTTAAAAAATTAACAATATAAAATAACAAAAACAATATAAAGGCAGGGAATAGCAAATAGGCGGCCTTACCGCTTTCTTCCAGACAACCACAGTTTTTAAGTTCACAATAACATTTTGTAAATAAATTAAACCCATAATAAATAATTACTGAAAATATTCAATAAGGAATAAGCTGTATCTAAATAAATTATCATAATATTTTATTTGTTACATATGACAAAATTTTGTTATTTAGGTCTAAGAATATTATTCTAGGTGCACCTTATACTTAATTTTTTAATTCGATAAAATTTATATGACGTGACATCACTTCTACAATAATTTTAAGCTTTTTACACTTTAACGTTTACACTACAATCATTAAAGCTGTAAACAAAAAATAAAATATAAAAAATGCTAAAGCATATTTTGGTAACATTATAACGTTACTTTTTTATTGACATACCTATCAGAATATTTTTAGTAATTGTTTTCAATAATCAATAAGTAGTTTTTTCAACGCTTGGCACGAATTACTTTGTAATAAAACATCTACCGATGTTCAATATTAAAACAAAAAAACAATGACACAATATCTTATTTCAAAGTTTTTCATGCTATACAAGTTACAACAACCAGTTTAAGATTTTTTGTTGTCTAGTTTAGATTTTTGCTTTGATTTTTGCATGCGTTTAAAAATATCGACTTGTTCCCAAAGCACCAATAATGACGTTTTAATATTCCCACTTCACGCTTTTAATCTGACTGCTATTGCTATCTCATTCAATTTGTTTTACCTCTCTTTTTATTAATATAGTACAACTATATTCTTGTCCTTTAGAAAAACTTTCTGTTTCATACCTGTCACTGTAATAGACTCCGAAGAACTACAAGAATATAGTTCTACTGTACTTACAGACACACTCAAACACATCTAATGGTTATTTAACTTTAATTTAATAACAATTTGGACACAGAGGCGGCGTAAAGCGTGGGCGGTGTGGGCGACCGCCCACGGCCTCGCGGTCTAAGGGGCCTCGCACCCCTTGGACCACGAGGTTTATTTTTATGATTTACAAGTTTTGATACTCAAATATTCATAAAAAAAGTTTTATAAATAAAAGTTTGAGTATCAAACAATTCTTTCTCTCCGAAAATCCGTCTTCTTGCGTCATCCATCAGGGGGCCTCGCAAAATATATTTTAGGGGGCCTCGCAAAATATATTTTAGGGGGCCTCGCAAGATATATCTTGCCCACATCAAATTTAGGTCTTGCCCCGCCACTGTTTGGACATATCTGTCAAACTGTTCATTACACTAAAGTTAAGTATGTAATCACTAGAATATGTTTCGGAGTGCGGCCGTTAATGCTTGTTTCACAAATACGAAATCCATCCATTGTGTAGTGCTCGTTTTATGTTGCCCGCTAGACTAAAAATCATGTTCTTTTCAGGACGACATCTTGTTTGAAGAAGAAGAACCGATAGAGGCGGAAAAAGATGAAAACCCTGATGGACAAGAGGGAAAGACTGAGAGAATCGTGCAATACAATAGTCAGAATCGATTAAACTCTTCTCAGAATATACGATACAACGCTTCAAATAGAAAGATGTCGTATACAAGACCGCCCAAAGCCACCCCCAGTTATGCCTCAATGGCGGGAGACGGGAGGAAGTTTGGTTCCCAGGATATGCATGCCAAACGCCTCAGTGCAGCTAAAAGGAACACCTCAACTTCCAGCTTCGCCTACGTCTCTACTCCCTTCCACGGTTCCACTCTCTCGGCCTTCGAGCAGCCGAACGAATTCGCGTCGCAATTCTCCCTAAAATCGATCACTGAAAGCGTAGCAGACGTCGCCTACTGCTGCTTCTGCTGCAAGACCAAAGCGAAGAAGGAAAATAATAAGTTCTTCGATATAAGTCTTCTCGCCGATCCGATCTACTTAATTATTCTACTCTCTAGTAGCACCAACGCGATTTCGTACACCAATTTTATTATCCTTCTACCCTCGCACGCGGAGAATATTGGTCTCGATAAGGCGCGCGGCGCGTATTTGCTCAGCACGGTGTCGGCGCTCGACCTGGTCGGACGTATCGGCGGCTCCGCTCTCTCTGACCTCAATTTAATGCCCAAGAAGGTCTACTTTGTCGGCGGATTATTCTTTTCTGGAGTAACTTTAGTGATAATGCCGTTTCTACATTCCTACTTGGCTATTAGCATCTGTTGCGCGTGTTTTGGTTTAGCTGCTGGCATCAACTGTGGCGTTACAACGCTGGTGATGGCAGAGATTCTGGGCGTTGATAGATTGATGTCGACTTATGGTATCAGTCTGTTCGTCAACGGATGTCTGCAACTAATCGGCCCACCCGTGTGCGGTCTCTGGTTTGAAATAGACAAGAATTTCACCCAAATATTCGTTACTTTCGGGATAATTTTCATAGCTGGCGCCTCTCTGTGGCTGCTTATGCCGATCGTCGATAGAATTAAGAGGAAGAAGATAGAGAACGCTTTGAATGGTGTGAAGGTTTAGAACGACGCGAAAT
The DNA here is from genome assembly GCA_905187585.1 of Cyaniris semiargus. Classification (NCBI taxonomy): domain Eukaryota; kingdom Metazoa; phylum Arthropoda; class Insecta; order Lepidoptera; family Lycaenidae; genus Cyaniris; species Cyaniris semiargus. Next base: position 11,278,636 of record LR994567.1, read on the forward strand.
ATACTTCAGAACGACTTTGGTAGCGATGTTAGCACACTGACGCTGCGAACCCTAGAAAAGCGGTTTAGGCTGGATTTATATGCGTCCGCGCGATCGTGCGTTTTGGCCGCTACACCGCGAGATCACAAGCAATAGTATGTAACGATTTATTTAATTAGCGGCGCGGTGGCGATGTCATTTACATACAATAGCCTAGATCTCGCGGTGTAGCCGCCAAACCGCGCGTTCAGGCGCATGCATATAAATGAGTCTTACAGATTTGTTAACATTTTGTTTACATCAAACGACATTGCGCTATCTTGCATCTCGCTCTTTCAAATTTTTCGCGGCTTGCGTCGCCAGTGTGCTAGCAGCCATTGAATTATTATTATTACTACGTAGTAATAATAGTTCATTGCTAGCAGTGTAAATTATACAAATTAAAGGTATAGTTTTCATAATTAATATATACTTATTTAAATAGAGAAAAAGAAAGTTACATGTGTATCTTTGTCTTTCTTTATCCAATCTTCCAACAAGCACAATTTTATTTTTTATGCTAGCAAATTGCGTATATTTACTTACCTTCTACTTAATTTTAATATAGTGTCTAAGGGGGGTAGGTAACATTTTTTTTAAGTAAGACATCCAAGTAAAACAAAAAATTGAGTATAAGTTAATGCTTTGTAGCGACAACAAAACTACCAAATTATATATTGGACCAAATATTTACTAGGCTATATTATATCAAATTATTATTAGACTGGTAGCTAAAAATTAATTGGTCTCATATGCATGACAATTTCAAATTAAAAAAATGCGATTAATGAAATTTATGATTTAAATGTTAAGAAAAATTGTAGGTTAAATTATTTCAAAATATAATTTAATATCTTATAGAAAGACTAAGGTCATTTCCTAAGGACAGGCTAAGGCTGTTTACATACGGCGCCGCAGCGGCAGCGGCACTGCCACCGCGGCGGTGCCTCTCCATTACCCATCCCTGTATTTCTAGCTGCGGCTCCGTGAGGGCCCATAGAAATACAAGGATGAGTAAGGCGCGTGTGTACACACCCTAAAGCCTCCTAAGCCTATAGGGAACGTGTAGGAACTATGGGTGGCATGCCAAGTAAAATAATAGAAATCGTTGTGGATTGGTTCGCAGCCCCTTCCTTTGGGCACGTGCCCTAAAATTTGGCATGTCAGATTGTTTAGTCTGGGGTATTTAGAATTAATTTAAAATTATACAAATGATACGTACAAAACCTCTTTATAATTATTGTTTCTGATTTTGAGTGCATAACTATTATTTTCATTAAATTTATGCTTACTTTGATTTCATTTGATTTATTCACAATCAATTTCAATTATGTTAGAACTTGTATTTGTAAATTGTAATCTATGACACAGATCAGGCATAGACTACAGAACTTAATAGTTTTGGGTTTGTTTTGCACAAAGTGCACCTACCTGCACGCATTTTGTCAAAAAACTAGTGAGTACGGGGCCTTACTTGTTGTAGTTCCTTTCTTTAGAGAAGTCGCATTTCTTTATTGCGTTGCGTTGTCTGGCGAGATATTTAAAACATCTTTTTCATCATCAACGAATTAGTGAAGTTAATAATAATGAAAAAAACTTTTTCAACAATCAATAAGACGCGGGGCCTTCCTCTCGTTTCGTTTCTTTTCCATTCGATAGAAAGCTCATCGAATTTTGCCAACGTAACGCTACCGCTAACTGCGTTCTGAGGGGTTAGTGATCAAAGCAGTATCCACGTTAGCCAGTAGATGGCGCTGCTTTGATCCCATATAAATTCGCGTTTACGCGCTCGATGCGTATGATCGAATAAAACTCGCACTAACCCCTCTGATTAGTCGATTCTGTGGCCGCACAGCCAATAGAATGCGTTTATTCCGTCGCAACGAAGCAACGCAAAAAAGCAATGTGACAACGCTAAAACGCTTTTACTAATTATATACTACTTAGGACGCAAGTTAAGATTTTTAATTTATTTATGTCGCCAGAAATATTTTGTCGAAGCAAAAGCACTTGTTATTATCTACTTATACATTCTTTTACAATGTATGTGTATTTCTTTAATAATGTTTAGGATGCCTACAAACTTAATTTGTACATGAATAATAAATATTTACTATTTTCTCTGGTTTTATTATTTCCCTTCTTCAACTAAGGCATAGAGAAAATATATTATGTATTATAATAAGAATTATTGTAAAGGTATGTAGTGTTTACAGGACCGGACCGTGAGCTTAGGGGGCCCTGGGCTGACACTACTTAGGGCTACAACATTTTAACTGTCAGTTCGTAGTACCAACACCGAAATTGCATAATAAACCTTGATCGTAGGATTTGCAGGGATACAAAGTACAAACCACACGATTTGTTTAATTTAATAAAATTATGAATTCGCATTATCGTCTACTTTTGACTTTGACATAGCTGGGGGGGCCCTTGAACTCATGGGGCCCTGGGCTTAAGCCCAAATAGCCATATGGTAGATCCGGCCCTGAGTGCTTATGATTACACAGTAAGGGTTAAATGTAAATGAACATTTTCACATCGAAAAACATCCAAGGATATGATATTTTGTGTATAAAAAAACCAGCAGTTGCAACAGTAAAGTATGTTACATCTGAAAGTCATAAAGTAACTAAAATATTCCTTGCTTTCCTGAAAATACAGAAAAATACAGAATTAATGTTTTTTTTTTCAGTTGGAAGCATTTATAGAGGAAGATCCGCATGACATGGACTTGGCAAACCCCAGACTGGTGTTAACAGAGGACGCCGCAGCTGAAATCCACTCGAATGGGTCACCAGCCATCTTCCATCAAGACGAGAAATCCCCCTGCAAGAGCGAGTTTGCACGATCCGCCAGTTCCGTCCAAGTGGCCCTCGAAAATAGAATCAGGAAGATATCGACGACGGCGTCCAAACACGGCCTCCAGCACATCTCCAGCAAGATGTCCAACCATCTCCCCAGCACACCATCTCTGCTGGAATCGGTACCCGAAGGAAAGTCTGGCTGTATGAACTCAACGGATGCTTTCGGAAAAAAACTTCTAGTGCCCAAAACGCCCAAGCGAAGCCCATCCACGTCGAGTTTCCAATACATGTCTACTCCTTTCCATGGTTCAACGTTGTCCGCCTTCGAGAAACCCAGCGAATTCGCGTCGCAATTCAGTCTCAAGTCAGTCACGGACAGCTTGGCGCCCATATCCTACTGCTGCGGGTGCCGAAGACGGTCCAAAGAGGACGATGCCAAGAAGGAACCGAGCAAGTACTTCGATATTCAGCTCCTAAAGGACCCCATTTACTTGGTCATCCTGATATCGAACTGCACATGTGCCATTTCGTATACAAACTTTATAATTTTAGTCCCGTCCTACGCGCAGGAGTGCGGGTTCGATAAGACGCGCGGAGCCTATCTTCTTTCGATAATATCAGCGCTAGATTTGGTGGGAAGGATAGGCGGGTCGGCGTTATCCGATGTGGTTCTAACGCCGAAGCGCTACTTCTTCATCACTGGCTTACTTCTATCGGGGGTGAGCTTGGCGGTCATACCTTTGGTGACATCGTACGGTGCTATAAGCGCCTACTGTTCCATCTTCGGCATCGCTTCGGGGATCAACGTGGGAGTGACAGCGCTGGTGATGACGGAGATGTTGGGAACGGAGCGGCTGATGTCCTCATACGGCATCAGTTTGTTTATGAACGGGATTTTGCAGCTGATTGGTCCGCCGATCTGTGGTCTATGGTTCGAGTACACGCACAGCTACAAGTCGTTGTTCGTGACGCTTGGCTTTATTCTCATTTTTGGAGCCGGGTTATGGGGTTTCGTGCCAATCATCCACAAACGAAGAAAAAACGCTGAAAATAATTTAGTGGCTAAAGCGTAGTTGGAGGCGGTTATGTTACGTGTAGCACTGTTAAAAACTTTAATAGTACAGTTATTACAGGATATTATGCGCATGTTCAATAAAGTATAAAGGCAAGACGATTACATCTTGCGACAAGTAAGCAATTACTGGCGTCAGACAGCACACATTATCTATACATATAATAAAATTGTAGAAATGAAAATTCTGTACATTAAAGATATTCAAAAAATAATAAGCGGGGGGTGTTACTACATCGCTATAGAAGCCAAAAATGTGGTTAGTTTTTTTGTCTGTCTGTCTGTCTGTCTGTATGTTTGTTCCACTATCACACGAAAACTACTGATCCGATTTGAATGCGGTTTTCGCAGATATATTTGTCTTCCTCCAACTTAACATCTGGTGTATAAAAAAATTTCCCCCCACCCCTCTAAAGGGACGAAAGAGGGGGTCAGATTTTGTATAAGACTTTTGCTTTAATACGAAAACTACTGATCCGATTTGCATATGGTTTTCACAAATATATTTGTCTTCTTCCAACTCAAAATCTGGTGTATAAAAATCAACCCACCCCCTCTAAGGGGAGCAAAGAGGGGGTCAGATTTTGTATCAAAGTTTTTTCTTTAATGGACTTACTTCATATTATTAACTGTTTTTTCCAACTTAACATCTGGTGTATAAAATTTTTCCCCCCACCCCTCTTAGGGGACAAAAGAGGGGATAAGATTTAAATACTTTAAATGGCAAAACAACGTTTGCCGGGACAGCTAGTATATAATATCTGCTGTCAAACGCCTGTTGCTTACCTGTCTCAAGATACGTTATCACCGTGCTGGTTGGATATTTCAAAGATGTAGATCTGAATGCGATGAAGCCTTAAGTCTCCATAGCTTTAAAGATTTTGTACTTAATGCATTCGACTATTATATTGTAATGTGTAATATTTATATCGACACTTATTTAAGATTATTACAAGCACATTATTTATATTGCACAATTCATAGTTTTAGTATTAATCTTCGTAATTACTGGATCAGTCTCGCATTAAATGACCATTGCAACTATTGACCAAAAACTGGATTCACTAGAATTCTTATAACTAATAATATTATTAAAATGAACTATTTATTGTATTAAATATTTTTATTTACTTATTAACTGTATTAAAATATTATGTCGTCCACAAATAGTCAAAGCTTTTTTTCTCAGTCGGCATGCCTGAATGTTGTAGAAATATGTTTAAGGATGTTTACACACGCGCCGCTGCCTTACTCATCCTTGTATTTCTATGGGCCCTTACACACGGCGCCGCAGCGGCAGCGGTATGGTATCGCCGCCGCCGTGTGTAAGGGCCCATAGAAATACAAGGATGAGTAATGGAGCGGCACCGCCGCGGCGGCGGTGCCGCTGCCGCTGCGGCGCCGTCTGTAAACAGCCTTACTCGGCAAGAATATTTTTTTAGATTAACAAACTTGTGTATAGTGTCAGGCCAAAAAATATTGCACGTCTACTTGAATACGATATAGATATTATTATGGCGCCTATTGCAGAGGCTCTACACCGCTTCTTTACACAACCGTGGTAATTATAGGTCTACCAGAATCTGATGGCAAAAAGTGAGAAAATAAATTGACTAGCAATACCGGGGTAATTGGAATAAAACATTTTGATCCTTTTTTTTTCTTATAGCGGCTGATTCTGTGTGTTAAACATGCAAATATAAAAATTTATCCAATGATCAAGGATATTTTATGAAAATCTGCTGTCAAAAATTGCCATCAGATTCTGGTAGACCTATAGATATTATGGCTCATTCTGAAATTGTTCATCGTAGAACAACATGTAGAAGCCTTTACAGTTTACACCATGAACATTTTTTTTTTTGTGGACGGGCAATATTTTCAAGGCACTGTACAGTGAGATGGAGCTTTTAATAAACTAGTCAATTTTGAGACTCAGTTAAGATCTGAATTGTATAGATGTTTTTGTGATGTTCGCGTAGGGAACTATAGTGCGGTCGCGCAGCATTTAGAAATTCGTACTTTAACCCATACTTGTCTCTTTCACTCACGAATTTATATAGAGAAAAATATTTGTTAGCAAGTGAAAGACGAAAAAAATTTTATAGCCGAACATAGAACCTCCTCTTTTTTTGGAAGTCGGTTAAAAAAAAATTTACGAATTTCTATGTGCTTTGACATACGACACTACATAACGTAATCACTTAAATAATGATCTCAGATACTTAAATGAAATCTACATACAAATCTTCTAGCGAAAAACGAAATTTCACAAACCATTTTCAAGTGACTGCGTTTATTATTTTCTCAGTATAATGACATTTTGCATCTCTTTCTTTTCTGCTTTTGTTAGTGGAGACAGAGGTATGTTATTGATTTTTGTGACTGCTATATAGAATGAACCTAGTATTTGAATATAGCTTTTAATAACTTTTGATATAAGTAACAAATAAAGATTTTTCTATTCTTTTATGTGTGTTTTTGTAAACATTTATTTAACAAAAATGAGGGGGTTGTTTGCAATTAAAAAGTATAATTAATTAAATAATATTTATTAAATAAAATCACATAGAATGAGATATGTTCGTATTAAAAATAATGTGTAAATAACTATGTTATAAATATACATAAATGACGCCAATTTTACTATCACAAGGGTACAGTGTTTCTCTTGACAAATATTACGAGTATATTTAAATAAAATAATAAAATGGATTAAAAAAATAAAATGGATTAAAATATCATAATTTAGAATTTTAATTTTTCTCGAGTAATAATTTTGATATGTACTAAATAAAATTGAATAAAATAATAATTTAGGGTGAAGCCAAACGAGCGTAATTTGTGAGTTGTGAGTCGCAGAAATTCTGCCGCGTAAATATCTTTTCATACAAATCATGACTCACAAAATTACGTGAAACAAACAGGACTTTTGTATGAAACTGAATGCAGCAGAATTCTGCCGAACCGAAATTCTGCGACTCACAACTCACAAATTACGCTCGTTTAGCTTCGCCTTGGGAAGGTAAAATAAAAACATACGCCTCTGGTTTCCGTGTACTTATGATACATGTGTAGTTGTTTGTTACAAAAACTCTTCAATTTTAATTAAAATCAAGAAAGTATTTAAACCAAACATTTATAAAAAAGGCAATTTCAGCAATTTAACAAAACATTATCATACATACAACAAAACTGAAGTTGGCTGGTCACAATCAGTCTAATAGTGAACACTAAGGGCAAAACCTATCATTGGCAAATTTCAGTCAGTCTTAGAAAACAGTTCGAAGATGGTGTTGTCATTTGGTGCAAGTTTAAAGATCAATGCCATATGAAAAGTATAATATTTTTGGCCTACAAAATATAAATTGTGGCGGTACAACTAGTGCTACAGTCCTGCATCGCGCTATCGAAGTTTTCTAAGTGCGTCGGTATATTATATATACGACAGCTGAAATGTGTCACGTGGGCTTCGGCCTGAGGCTGCCTTCACATTACTGCGGCAGCGGCGCGACTTCCATACTAATGTGAAGGCAGCCTGAGTCCTGATTGAGCATACCACCTCGCTCGGTCGGAAGATATTCTCTTACGGCCACCATTATTACCACAACTATAAATCAATGCCAATGATAGTATATTTTACCCTAGAGGCTAGAGCCTGGTGTATAATATTGCAAGGTATAAGGCACGCCCAGCTCAATACTACAGTTTAATAAACTACAAGTTACAACGTTACTTACATATAAAGTCAGAGAAGGGTATTGCTGTAAATAAAATTGGCAGATGGGACAAAAATAAAAATGTGTTCTGCTATCCAAAATATTATGTTCTACACTAAGAATAATAAAAACTAAGGAAAAGTAACTCCGTCAAAAAACATGCTCCACAATACTTGTCAAAAAAGTGTACCTTAGGCAGGCCTGTCCCACTCGCGCGTGTAGGTATCGAAATGTAAGTACCCCTTTAAAGGGGCAGATCACTAGGGACTCACAAGCGAGCGGTGACGCACGCGCAAGATTTTTTCGTCGCATGATATTATATGCGTACTGATTTAACCGCTGTGACAGAATCGTTATTAATCTGATAAATATGAACAATTGAAAAAAGGTCAAATAAATATTTCAATAAGGTAATTTAAGACTTTAAAATACAAAAAAAAGATTAAAAAAATACAAAAACATAGCAAATAAACCAATTTGTTACAAACAAACCACATACTACACAGAAATAAACACAAGTTACTATGTTTAAGTTGTAAAAAATTCCAGACCAGCTCCTGCACTATAATCGAATATAAAACTATTATAAAATATAGGTTGGGTTACTAAAATTTGATTATTACTATAAAAAAGTTTGCTATTAGTAGATATAGTAATTAAAAGAAGATTATTTTATTTTCTAAAAAGTGACAATCTTGATTTCGTTAGAAAGGGTACCTCTCGTCTACCTGTTAATGACTTTATTTGGTGATACATATTACTAACTAGAGGTTCCGCGCAGCTTCGCCCGCGTAAATTACATATTTCACAGACAAATTCTTCACGTGGTCTACTTCTTATCTGACCCAAATAACAGAAAAATTGCTGTAGTAGTTCGTGAGATAAGCCCTTTCAAATAATTTCCACAATACTTGTCCAAACTTTTTTGACAAGTATTGTGGAGCATGTTTTTCGACGGAGATACTTTTGCTTAGTTTTTATTATTCGTAGCTTCTATTAGTCTTAGCGTAATAAAATATAGCCTATAGCCTTCCTCGATAAATGGGCTATCTAACACTGAAATAATTTTTCAAATCGGACCAGTAGTTCCTGAGATTAGCGCGTTCAAATAAGTCCTTACAAATAATTTCCCCCCGTTTTTCCACATTTTCCTCAATTTCTTCGCTCCTATTTGTCCTAGCGTGATAAAATATAGCCTATAGCCTTCCTCGATAAATGGACTATTTAACACTGAAAGAATTTTTCAAATCGGACCAGTAGTTCCTGAGATTAGCGCGTTCAAACAAACAAACTAACAAACTCTTCCGCTTTATAATATTATACTCGTAGTATAGATTACATAGTGCTAAAATATTTAATTTATCTTCTTTATTGTCAATTAATAAACTTGTCCCATCTACCACACATTTATATCAAATCATTAATAACAATATAATGCATACCGAGAGATCATTATTAATAAATTGTGTAAAATTTTCTAAAATATGAAAAAAGGCCGTACAAATTTTTATTACTTAATTAATTAATTTTAGTGAAAATAATTTGGACCCCGATAAATATGTCTACGATATGAGAGTAGGATAGTTTAGGAGATAAGTAATTGAAAATGGTTCGGAATGGACTAGCAATGTGCACCATACGTCTCTTATTACAAAACTTAACTAAAGCTGCTATAACTGTACATATATCTAAGGAAGCCTTAAATGCTAATTAGTAATCAAGGGATCTGTTGTCTTCGAAATACAACACAAATAGTAATACTGCCTCTTTATGACATAAACCATAGTAAGAATTTCCTTCAACGGAAGATGAGACAAAGTGGCAGATTGATAAAGAAAATCAGTCAGTTTATTCTTAAAACCTGTCAGAATATTTATTATTTTGCTCTGAGGCCGTATTTTGGTCGAGCCGGCCCATTTATGTCGAAGTCGAGTTACCCACCTTTAATCTTAAGTAGCATTTAAGTCTTCAGATGTAACATAACGCTAATTGAGTATACAAATCAAATACTAAACAGCCGCATTTTCTTATTCAATAATAAAAGTGTTAGTTGTTTTTATACTTTTTACATTAAAAATTATACAAGTTAGCAGTACTTTTATGCTGTTATTGCTTAACAAGTTTAACTATTGCTTAACTGTTTTAGGGTCTGTTTCACAATTTACTGTAAAGCTGGCATTATACAATCAATCTATCGATTCAAATAGCTCGTTCGCAAATCGCAGTCCATAATAATTCTAAAGGTGACTTTCCGATCTTTGCCGCAAGCCACTGCGACCGACAAAAAATCAAATGAAATTCCGCTTTGTGACTATAGCCTTAGGTTGTATTTTACTCCTCGCCAAAGCATGCGGTGGCATGGGTCGCTAGACCAATGGCGGTAGAAGTGAAACCTATAGCCTAGTTTATAAAGTGGCATTAAATAGGCAAAAGGGGAATAAACGTTTATTTATTTATATTTTTATTTATGGCTAGCAGTAGTAACAAAATGTCGAGTTCTGACTTCTGAGTTCTGACAGATATCACTTGTCCGACATAAGGAGATTGTGAAACAGACATTCTTATATCAACAACTAAAACCACTGACCTCCATTATACAAGTACGCTGGACCTATGATACCCACTTTTTTGTGCCTATTTGAAGCGGAATCGGCGCCCCCAGTGAGAGGGAAGAGAACTAAATTTGACGTAACTTGCAAATGGCCGCTTAATCGTTAATGGTTGTCATCACTAGTATTAGTTACAAATACTCCCACTACTGCTATCAGCGCCAATATGGCGATTTTCAAACGTCATTTTTACTTCAAATTTAGTTCCTATCACTCACATTGGGGGAGCTGATTCCGCTTCAAATAGGCACAAAAAATAGCTGTCATTTCAAAGGGTATCATTAGTCCAGCGTACTTGTATAATGGAGGTCAGTGACTGAAACCTACATCTGTTGCTGTATAAACTGTATAAAAAGTTGTAAAGTATAAGGCGGAAAAACAAATGCAAAACACAAAATTGAACATTAGTAGAAAGTTGTGGCGAGTTTCGCTGGCCATATTTTTTTTATAACGACGCATCAAAAAACCGCGATCGACGCGTCTTGAAGTTCCAATGAACACAGATTTATCGTGATAACTGATAAATAATTCAAACAAAATAAAACTTCTACAAAGTGTAACAAAACAGTACTTTAGGGTGTGTATGTGTTCCTTTTATAGGTTCACTGTAAAAAAAGCAGCGTTAAGAGCTTTTTTTATTTGTATCAGCAAGCGTTCCAGCGTCATGAGTTTGCTAATATATTAGTAAAAAAAAGTTACTCTTTCAACACTACTACTTTCACAGTGAACTCTCCCCGCGTTCCATTAAGCGTTAAAAACGATCAAAATGCATAGCATTTTGAGCGTTTTGATCGTTTTTAGGGTTCCGTACCCAAAGGGTAAAAACGGGACCCTATTACTAAGACTTCGTTGTCTGTCTGTCTGTCTCCAGGCTGTAACTCAAGAACGGTAATAGCTAGAGAGTTGAAATTTTCACAGATTATGTATATCTGTTGCCGCTATAACAAAAAATACTAAAAATAAAATAAAATTATTATTTAAGGGGGGCTCCCATACAAATAAAGTGATTTTTTTGGCCTTTTTTGCTCTATATCAATAATGGCAACAGGTAGGTACTTGAATTTTTCTCAATGTACTTAGTAGTGTACTTTAATATTTAATAATAATATTAAAATAAAATAAAAAATAAAAAATTAATTACAAAAAACACAATTTTTGGCCATATTTTGCTCTATAATGGTACGGAACCCTTCGTGCGCGAGTCCTACTCGTACTTGGCCGATTTTTAACGCTTAATGGAACGCGGGGCTATACAGGGGACTCATACACACCCTAAAGTATTATCACTTTGTTTTGTTACAGCCTGTATTCTGCGCAGTTACTATGTATTACGCGAAACTTAAGTTGGAAACACCATAATCCTCATACCAAGGTTTATTTACGTTTAGATATATAATCGCCATAAAATAGATTAAAAAAGGCCGACACGAAAGACCTCGGTCGTAATACTTTAGTTATTCTAGTCAAAACCCATAAGTCGAGAAATAAAATTATGTAATAACTCACGAACTTTTAAGTTTTGACTTAACTGTAAGTATGTCAAAATTGTATAAAATCTTATTGCCGTTATGTAAAAGTTCCTTCATGGTCTATTTGAAGCTCGATATTGCCACGAAACGTTTATAAAATTCAGAGCCACGGCCTATGTTTTAAAAAAAAATGGTATGTAAAAATTCTATAAACTCTTATTGCCATTATACAATAATTTTTGCTCTTCACACGAAAGGGGTTTGGGTAAAACTGGCTTGATTTTCAAAGTCAGCGGCCACTTATGAAACTTACAGTAGTTATAGTACACCACAAACCATAACTTTTTTATTAGTACAATATTTGCTTAAAGTGTATCGAAACTCAGATATTTCAAAAAATAAAATCCATTAAATCCATTATTTGTATTCGTCAAATGTTGCATATTTCGAACTTATCCCACTAATTGATAACAATGGACGATTGAAGGTCAACTGTGGATCACTTAGACCAATCACAACACGTCATTTGTTTACCTGCGTCCGGGCACAGGGGGGGGGCGGGGGGAGCCGCATGCGACCGCTCGGCGCGGCGGTCGGCGCTCGCTGCTCGCATATTTTTTTATCACTCACCATTTGGCGTAAACGTGTGCGTAAATCTGTTTCTTTATTGTTTATTCTCAGTGACTTGGCTTGATTCCAGACTATGATACTTCTTTAACGATCAGGCTTAGTTATTTGGATTTCATGATGGAAGATACAATTGATGTGCTGTGTGTTGCTTGCCGGCGCAGCTTACGTCGCATCGGTGGGAATCGTCGAAGATCTATAACGCTAACAGCAGACTTCATGGAGAGTCACCAGTATTTGATAGCATATTGCGTGGAAGTTATTAATATAAATCAGGTACGTATTTTGCAATTGTTTAATTATATAAATGTTCATAACTATTTCATACTTATGTACCCCAAAGAAGTATTTTATGCCTCTTTGTAACTTACAACTTCTTTGACGAGTTACAAATAATTGTAACTCGTCAGTTTAGTATTAGTATTCCATTTTAGAAAGTACATAATTGCAATCATACTGTCAATTCAATATGTGCAATAACACACGTTTTGTTTTTTTTTTTTTTGAACGTAGTTCCTTTTCGCGCGTCCCCGCACGCGCGAAAAGGAACTACGTTCAAAAAAAAAAAAGCTAGACTGAAAAAGTTGTAACGACACTTTTATTATATATTCCTGTGCATCAACTAGATGGCTTTTTTTGAGAATAAACATCGACGCGTTGTTAGTATTCCTGGGCGTCAATTGATGGCGTTTTTTTAAATATTTTTTGAGTGATTATCTATACAGGTTTTTTTAACATAAGAAATAACTTCGTTCCATTAGGGCGTCCCTTGACACCTCTTAAGTTTTTTTATGTTTTATATTACTCATTGAAAATGAAACTACTTTTATGGATTTTATAGCGGTTTGTTATATTTTAAGTAGTTTAGCTATTTTCCACTTCGCAGCTGCCGTGGTAGTCGGAAGGACTGGTGGTTTTGCTCGGTCTCGAATCAGTCTAGGTATCCGACTTCACTGATGTTATAAAATATATTTTCTTTATTTTCAGTTTAATGGAGGCGAACGAATATGCCGACCATGTTTTCAACGTGCTCAGCGCTATGTTCCTCAACAACAACGTACGCATACTATGGACGGTAATAACCAGCAACCGCAAATAATAGAAGAGAGACACGATGAACCAGTGCAAGAAGGTAACAATTCAGCATTAGCAGAACCCAGTATAATAAATCAAAACGTTCGAGATCAAGCGGTTCAAGTGAACAGAATGCAGGCAGTCGATTTACCTGGATATTTACGAGCACCATTTAATTCCCAATTGTGCATTTATGCTCATTGCAACAATAATAACCTTCAGAGAATTAATATTGCTGTGAGAGCCACGATTCTCCAGGAAAAATCATTTTATATTCCTAGAGGATCACGTGTATGCGAAGAGCACTCCAACTCAGTATGGCAAGATATTGAAACGAATACACGCCATGTATTAAGCTCTTTCTCACCAACAATGATTAAAGATATGATGGACATTTTAAAAAACCGCAAGCCTTTTCTAGACTTTGAACGGCTATCTTCAATCAATGACAGTGTATTTCATTATTACATTGGCTTTTCTAAGCAATGTTTCAACGAAATTCTCCAAAGTACACCAAGCATTGCACGGCGACATAGAAAAAAGGCCGGAATGGCCCTTGCTACAGTCCTTACGAAACTTCACACAGGGGAATCGAATGAAAGACTATCTACAGTTTTCAAAATATCAAGAAAAACATTGGAAAAGACTATGCGTCTAGTAAGACAAGACTTAATGGCAGAGTTCGTTCCCTTACATATGGGTTTTGGCCATATAACGCGAGAAGAAGTAATATCTCGGTGTAGCTCGACAACGGACGACCAACCTTTATGTAGCATCAATTCTCGAGTGTTTGTTTTTTCGCGCTAAAAAAGTATTAGACACATGAATGCTTCCAACCAATAAAATTTAACCAATGGCAATAGTTTGTCCTTGGATTTCGATAGAGATCGCATGATGAGTGCCCTTCATTCGCGCAAAACTTGCTCAGGAGTTTACAACAATGTCGGCGCGCGGCCGACGCAGTAAGTAAAATTTACTTTTTTTTTGTTTTTAGTCACTTATTATGTTGTAGATATTTTATAGAATTGTAAATTAATAAATATTCTTACAAAAATACATAATTTTGTCAAGAAATAAAGCATAATTAAGTAAATAAACTGTCGTAAATAAATTAATCCTTTAGAAAGGCACTTCGTACGCAATTTCAAATTAAAGTATGTGGAATTGATCCTCTGTATATCCATGTCGGCCGTAGTACTTAACATAGTATATTTATGTTATATTATATTGTTATATGTATTTATACATAATTATTACTTTCAGCGTTACAAGACCGCGATATTACGGAATTATTAAATAACTCGAGTTTGAAGACTCAAGTGAGGATGAAGATTTAATTGAGAGACACGCTTCATAAACGAATCCCTATCTTCAGCAGACGAAGGCTTGAACGACAGTTTCAACAGTACTGATAGCAATTCACCAAGAGGTCGGGGTAGTGCTCGTAGTCCAGGCAGGGATATTGGTCGTCGAGGTCGGGGCCGACGACGTGCTGGGTGTCGGGTTCTTACACGTGGCGGCACTCGCAGTCGAGGGCCGGTTCGGCCACAAGACGCTCCTTTGTGGTAGTCTTGTGACTATTTATTAATATCTTTATAGAAATAAATAAATATGTTTATGTTTGGTACCTAATTTGTGACATTACTTAAGATTATATTAAAAAATAAAATTATTTGTATTACTTAAACATGTATTACTAACCTAACCTACTTATGCCATAATGACCTGAAGTCCTTAACAAAGGACAAAAAATACCTAAACTTTAATGTTCTTGATGTATTGATCAAATAATACCAAAAAACATTTGTTTTAGTGAAATTCCCGAAAACCCCTGGTCTATCTTTTATTTAACTTGCAAAGTCTCGGCCTTTGCACCATAAACAGTTTAATGCTTTATAAAGGACATTCGGCCATATTGGCAAGTGATTTCAGTTATAGCTCGGGTATCAGGAGGATATATATATATATATATATGGCTTGTATGAAGCTACTAAATCTGATGCAAAGATTATGTCAGAAATGATGCGCAGAGAGAGTGATCCGTTCCATCAAACATTTCGTGAAGATGATGTCCTGATATTGGACAGAGGATTTCGAGATAGTGTCGCTGAAATAGAATCCCGTGGGTACCGTTCATATATGCCTGCCACAAAGGATGAAGCACAATATCAACTAACCACACTACAGGCAAATGAGTCAAGAAAAGTGTCGATGTGCCGTTGGGTTGTAGAAACAATAAACGGAAGATTAAAAAATCAATTTCGACAACAGAGATGTGAATTATTTGAAATACATGTATTTGAAATGCAAATACAAAATGCAAAATACCTACTTTTATTTTATATTAATTGAAATACCTTTTTTCTAAATGTATTTTGTATTTTATTTGAAATACTTTTTATAAATGTATTTTGTATTTACAAAATACAAAATAGTTTTGTCACATTTTTAATTCATTTTTCCAAATTACTGAACGCACTGATTGATCGTAGTCATTCGAAGTGTTGTCATTGAAGCCCGTGCGAGCCAGAAAAAAAACATTGCGCGTCAGTCAACTGTCAAACTAACGTCAAGTGTCAACAAACTAGCTTCAAAAAACAGAAAAGTAATAATCAACACACGAACACGACTTTGCTTGGACCTCCCAAGCAAAGTCGTGTTCGTGTGTTGATTATTACTTTTCTGTGTGATTTTGCTCAGTTTTCTTCGCTTGCTAGATATTATAGTAATAAATAAAATGTAAGTGATACATTACTATAAATATTTTGTAACTAAGCATCAAGTATTAAACGCAGCTATGGACCTAGTTGCCGTGCCGTGTTGCTATGATGCCGTGTCCAAGCGATTCATTAATATATGTATATTGTAATTTGTAGGTATAGACAGTACATAAGTAAGTGATAAGTGATAATATTATACTTAAAACCTCTTACTTTTTTCAGGGACAAGAACATTCCATTCATATTAAAACACTTCTTCAAAGACATTATAAATGAACCTGGAAGTGATGTAAATGTATCTGGAACTTGCAAAAAGTGTTCGAAAACACTGAAAGGAAGTTTGAATTCTACATCCAACTTTTTGAACCATTTAAAAGTAAGTAAAACTTAAAGTTTTAATTGAATTTTATTTTGTTAAACAAATAATTCGATTTCAAAACTGATTATCTTATGAAATAATTTAATCGCAGATAAGAATATCTAAAAATAGAAATTTTTTAACCTATTTATTATACTTTTGCAGAGAAAAGGACATGCTGATGTATTAGCAGAGTATGAAAAAGTCAAAGTCCAAAATAACAGGAAGAGAAAAGATGTTGGTGATGCTGGTGAGGGATGCAGTTCATCTAAAATATTGAAACAATCCACTCTTCCAGCCATGTTACCAAAGTCAGTTCATTTCGACAAGTTACTTGTGAATTTTTTAGTGGATACCATGTCACCTATATCAATTGTAGAAAATGAATCCTTCAAGGCTCTAATTGAAGGTGCACAGCAATTAAGTGTTCCACCGAAAATAATGTGCAGGAAAACATGTAACAAAAAAATTGCAGAACAATACACAGAATATATAGAAAATACAAAACAACAAATGAGAAATGTTGACTTTATATGCACAACAGCTGATATATGGTCATCATCCAAGAGAAGCTATCTAGGCGTAACTGCTCATTGGATTGATTGTGATAAATTTAATCGGAAAAGTGTAACTTTGGCTTGCAGAAGATTTAAGGGAACACATAGTTATGATAAAGTAGCTGAGCTGATTGCAGAGATCCATTCTGAATTTGATTTGAAACTGTCAAAAATAGTAAAGACTATTACGGACAATGGATCAAATATGGTCAAAGCGTTTAGAATATATGGACAAGATTCAGATACAGGAATAACTGAAGGATCTCTCATCCAAAATATTAATGTAATGCATGATAATATTGACGATGGAGATGATGATAATGTGTTAACCCTAACACAATTTCCGGAGGCATTTGAAGAATTTGAAGAGTTGCAACTGCCTAAACATGAAAGGTGTGCCACACACACATTACATTTAATAGCTTCACAAGATATGGATAAGGCTAGATCGCAAAGTAATTCATACAAAAAAAATTATGATGCAGCTATGGCAAAATGTCGAGCAGTATGGAATCTATGTTCGAGGTCTCCTAAAGCCTGTGAAATATATCTAGAATCGACTGAAAAATCCCCTACTTCTCCATGTCCAACCAGATGGAACTCATACTATAATTGCATTCAAGATCTATTGGCAGTTAAGGGTACCCTAAATGAAACTTTAAAGAAACTGGGATTGACCACTTTTAAAGAAATTGAAATTCAATTTCTGATTGAGTATGTAAGCTGTTCAAAGCCTATTGCTGATGGCATCAGAAGTTTAGAAGGGGACAAAGATACTTACTATGGATGTCTTATACCAGAACTGATGAGAATGCAAATAATTCTAAGCACTTTGAAAATGGATAACCTTACATATTGTGATGTATTGATAGATGTTATTAAAGAAAGTCTCAATAGGCGTTTTGAGATGTTTTATAAATTAGAAGCGCCAAAAGCAAAAGATGGCATAATAGCAGCAGTATCTTATCCTTTTTTCAAAATGAAATGGGTGCCAAAAGCCAACAGAAAATACATCAAGGAAGTATTTGTTTCAGAAGTTAGAAAGATAAAACAAGAAAACGAAAAGAGTTCCCAAGTCCAACATACTGACTCTGATAAAGAGAAGGAAAGGGCAGAATCTTATTATATGTTTCTTGAAGACTCATCTAACTCTTCAACAGCCAGTAATAATGTTAATACTACAATAGATCTGGATCTGGAAACACTACAATATTTAAAAGATGAAGACAATACTTTAGAATCCTTGAACAGGTATCCAAATGTAAAAAAACTCTTCCTTAAATATAATACCTGCTTACCGAGTTCTGCCCCTGTTGAACGACTATTTTCTTTTGGTGGAATGATAATGAGGCCCCATAGGCGGAACATGAAAGATGAACTCTTTGAACAAATTGTAGTTTTAAAATCTGGGAAATAAAATATATAAGTGCTTATGCTTAACAAGGTATTTTATTTTCAAAACCTATTTTGAAAATACGTATTTTGCATTTTGTATTTAAATACTTTTATTTAAAACTATTTTGTATTTATATTTGAAATAGTCCTAACAACTATGCATTTGCATTTTGTATTTAAATACTTTTCCTAAACTATTTTTCACATCTCTGTTCGACAATTACGGTCTCAATATTTTAATGTGGCTGCATCACACTTATACGACGAAGTAAAGATTTCAGGAGCGCTTTTAAATGCATTTGGAAAACCGTTGACTGACCATTACTTAGTTAATGAAATAATAAGAGAGATCAGGCTGAGGGAAGGTGAGAATAATCGTTTGAGCGAATATGTTATTGCGAATAACATGAACCGGAGACGGGCTAACTTTCAGGTCATAGATGCCGCAGTACTTGGTGGTGATGAATTTCCAGCCTTAAGTGCTGACGATTTAATTATATATGCCATGGGTACATATCAAATACAACAAGCTCGGAGCTATTACGGCGAGCACATTAAAAATGGTTCCTATTTAATAGAAATATTTAAGGAACCAAACATAGAAGATTTATCAAACGAAAATCTGGACCTCATTGATCCTTGGCTATTAAGAGGAAGAATACAGTCAAGACATGTATCAAGTCGGACATATTATGTTTATATTTTATTGGAAAGGGGGCTTCAAGGCCGGGACGCCCTATTAGGGCATTACTGCTCATGTATAGTGGGAAAACGAACATTAGGCTGCTGTTCACATATAATGTCGATAGTGTGGTATATGGGCTGGGGGAGACACCAAGAAAATCTGTCTCCACCGGCTCAGTTTTTAGACCTTATAATTAGGCAAGATGTAGAAAATGAAGCTGACGAAGATAATGATCATGAAAACTAGGTCTATAAGAACGTTTACCGATACCTTGTTTAGCTGTAATTACCATATTTTTATAAATAAATACATTAAGCAATGCTTACTTGCATTTTTATTTTATCCTGAACTTGATCTTATGTCGCAATCCGTAATAAAATATAAAATCCGCATTTGATACAAAGGCGAACAACGTTTAGCTCTTACACACGATGGAAACCTTTGACCCCAAATATCTCGGCTTCGATACTACTTACGCCCAAACTTTTTTGTCAGGCATTTATCACACATATAGTACTATTAAACAAATGAAATTATTTCAGTGGCCGCGCAAAAAAAAATCAAGCCAACCTTCAAACAAATTTACCCAAACCCCTTTCTATATGAATTAGTGTCGACACGAAGAAATTATTCGACAAAATGTACAAATCCTATAAACTTTTATTGCCATGGTCTTTTTAAAGCGCGCAGCTTCTTAACTGTATTTAGACAGTGCTCTCAGTCAATCAAGTTGGTCGAGAGCACCGAGTGCTCGGCTGAGGGCACTGTCTGGCCACTCTACTCGGTAATAATCAAGGCATTACAGCTTGCGAGCGAGTCACACTGTGTTAATCAGGCCTTGTACCACGAAACTGTTTTAAGACTCAAACAATCGAACCGGAATGCCGCGTCCTACTCTAACAAACGTAAAATGACGTTGTTAGAGCAGGACGCGGCATTCTCGTCCGATTGTTTGAGTCTCAAAACAGTTTCGTAGTAAGCCTACAGATACAAGTCACCCAAGTTCTCTTGAAGCCGAGTAACATTTGGTTGTTTGTGTATAGTAATCAACACTAACTGCCGTACTCAGAGTGGAACATTAATAAGTTAAATAATTAATTTAAAGCCTCACACATTATCTGTCAAACTCTTCATTAAATTGAAGGTTAATCATAATTAAATGTCTCTGAGTGCGGCAGTAAGTCACCTCTAAAGAGATTATTATATCTAAAGAGACAAGTCACCCAAGTTTTCTTGAAGCTGAGAAACATTTGGTAGTTTGGGTATAGTAATCAACACGAGTCACCGGTCTACTTGAAGCTCAGCAGCGTCTTGTTGGGTTTGAGCGCGGCCCGCAGCTTGCGGACGAGCGCGGCGGGCTGCAGCACCAGCGACACCTCCGTGCCGTGCGCGCCCAGACGGTTCAGCTCCTCCTGACCACCCTGGACAGATAACACACGTAATTACTATATACAGGGTGTAACAAACTAAGTGATAATACTTTAGGGTGTGTACGTGTTCCTCGTAGAGAGTTCACTGTGAAAGTAGCAGCGCTGAAAGACCAAAAATTTTTTTCACTTTTGTATGGGAAAACTCGTGACGCTCGGGCCCTTACCCATACAAAAGTGAAAAAAAAAATTGGTCTTTCAGCGCTGCTACTTTCACAGTGAACTTTCTACAAGGAACACGTACACACCCTAAAGTATTATCACTTAGTTTAGTTACACACTGTATATAACTCCCACACCGGTTTCGGTGACGGTGGCCGGTTTCATGAAACCAGGCCAGTTACGCAGAAGTGCACATTTTATAGTGCCCAAGTGTGTCCGTAGTACACAAGAGCACTCTCTATTCCTTTGCTCCACTGACCTCCATTATACAAGTACGCTGGACTAATGATACCCTTTGAAATGACAGCTATTTTTTGTACCTATTTGAAGCGGAATCAGCTCCCCCAATGTGAGGGATAGGAACTAAATTTGACGTAAAAATGACGTTTGAAAGTCGCCATATTGGCGCTGATAGCAGTAGTGGGAGTATTTGGACTAATACTGAAATGACAACCAATAACGATTAAGCGGCCATTTGCAAGTTACGTCAAATTTAGTTCTCTTCCTTCTTACTGGGGGGCGCTGATTCCGCTTCAAATAGGCACAAAAAAAGTGGGTATCATAGGTCCAGCGTACTTGTATAATTGAGGTCAGTGCTTGGCTCTCATAACCCGAAGGCGCAGGCGCGGGACCGACTTTTTACATCCATTTCCAACGCGGGAATCGAACCAACGACCTCCGAGAGTCAATAGCCACGCTCTAAACCACTGGACTACGGAGGCGTAATATTACTAGCTGATCCGGCATACGTTGTTTTGCGACATACAGTGAGGCAATAAGGATCGTGCAGGAATAAGGAATGTTACTATAATAGTACTGTTGCGTACATCCTCTACTTGGTTAGGCCCACTGTTATCAGTTGTTGTTAGATCGTGAATTATAACGTGTTTCATTTTTAAGCTATTACGCTTAATTAAGAAAGTTACACAATAGACAATTCAATGTTTTGGCCGTCGTTCGAGCGAAATTTTAAATGTATTTCCAAGGCAATACATTGTATAAATATTTTGATTAGTGAGAGGGATACTCCAGTATTATTCGTACCATCGAGGAAATTGATTCCTAGGCAGTTGACGGACCTGCGTCATTTGGTCGGCTTATATCAATTCAATGTTAGCTGTGATCGGCCGGATGGGTTTGACTTAACGCGACCAAATTACTTAGGTCCGCCATCTGCCTAGGAATCAACTACCTGATAGTACATAGGCGTCAAAAGGTCAGCATCGCTCCAGCATCATCGTACTGACCTTGACGAGGTTAATGGGTCTGTTGTTGACCTCTGTGACGGCCCAGCGGCCGGGGGGCGGGACGCCCGCGCGCGCCGCCGCCGACCCCGCCTCCACGCCCGTTATACAGCACTCGCTATCTATCTTTATACCTGCAACGATTAATAAACATAGTTAAGAATATTTAGATCCCCGTAATGCTTTCCTATAGTTATTTTATGTTGTATTTAAAAATAGCACCTTCTAGTATAAAGGCGAGATCGCGCCAAAGCAACGCTACGCGTCAGCGACGCGACGCGACACATCATGGCCAAATATTCGCTGTATAAAATCGCATGAAGTAAGCCGCACTACGCAGCAGCAACGCTACGCGACATAAAACGCACCGCTGCAGCGTAGTGTCGCTTAGTCCGGTCTCACCTTAAATGCAGCATTTTACCACTGCCATATCATAATGACAGCGTTCATTCTCTTTACTCTGTGGACATCACATTGCCACAATGTAACATATTGGACTGTAAAAAGCTTAAAGAAGTTTTATAACTCACCTAACGCCTCCGTATCCTTCTTAATGACCAGATATATTTGACCTAGTGGTATCCTGTGAAACAGCACGTCCACCTGAAAACACACTTTGATATTAACCCACGACAAATAATTATTTGCGGCACATAGGTAGCATGTTTGAAATCTTAATGTAACAATCTTTAGGCATGATTTATTTCGCCAAATAATAAACAACAGTGACAGTGAATTGTGAAATGAAATAAATGCCCGAACAGACTATAAAATACTACAGAAAGCGTTTCATATCCATAAAATTCCATGTCTTCGCCGCCATCTTGTAACACTCACCCGGGGCGTGCGCGCCGCCTTGACGAGCGTGGCGGCGAGGTGGGCGGAGCTGGCCGTCGCCGCCGCCACCGCCACCAGCCTGTCCCCCACCCGCCCCGTGCGGTTGCCACCGCCCCATCGCGCCACCCTGAATAAAAACATTTAATTATAGACATAGTCCGGCAGTAAGTAGAAATAAGTCCGGTCGAAGAGCTAATAGAGTTTCATCCGGTGACATCATTGTCCTTTTTACTAGCTCATGAATATACCGTCCTAATAAAAATAGTAACATAATATTTACAGTTCATAGTAACATATTAATAGTTAAACTATAATAAAATAATGTCTTGCCTGTATCTTTTGAGCGACAAGGCACAAGATTTATTCTTCTAACACACTGTGTCCTCGTTTGACACTACGCCCAAAGTCATGAGACTCACCACACGCGGTTGTCGAGTCGTCGTTCGTAATCAGCGAACACGGGGGGGTCGCGCGGCTGCACGGCGGCGGGCAAGCACGCGCCGCGCCGCTGCACCGCCCGTAGCGCCGCTATCTGACGTACACGCAGTGCGCTCGCGCCGCACGACGCTCGCACAGGCGACTAAACCTATAGTAAGACTCACCACACGCGGTTGTCATAGTCGGCGAACACAGGAGGGTCTCGCGGCTGCACGGCGGCGGGCAGGCACGCGCCGCGCCGCTGCTCCGCCCGCAGTGCCGCTATCTGACGTACGCGTAACGCGCTCGCGCCGCACGACGTTGGTGCGGGCGCGGGAACGCATGGAACACCTGATATAAATATATATGAATTTCAATTGTCATGGTGATATTTAGACGAAAGAAAGAACGTAGGAGAACTTTAATAATGAAAAAGCACAGAGAGTCGTGATATATAAGAATGTCAGCACAACAAAGTTGCAGCCAACTTCTATCTTGCGTTTTATGAAAATATAGTGTGTCGTTTTCCCCAAGTTAATGAGGTATATACACATATTCATTTGTGAAACATATTCACAAATGAATGTGTATTATTATTTAACACGAGGTACGAGAACTTAAGTGGCTCGTCTATTGAGTTTGACAGGTCATTCAGCTCGTTCTAGTCGTGAGTGTCACAAAATAAATTATGTTACCGTTGGTGAGTGAGTTACTTCTTCTCCGACTGCTGTCTACCCTGTTGACCGGCCGGGACCGGTGCACCACTTTCGCTGGCGAATTCGCTGTTCTGTAAAAGTTACCATACTTATACATCCACTACAAATAATAGGACGCCTTCACATTACGTCGCCAGTCCTGTAGTACTCGCGACTTAATGTGAAGGCAGCCTTAACTACAAAAATTTTTTTACTCATAAAGTTAATATATTCGAGTGTTGCAAATCAATGATTTGCTCGACGAGCTAAAAGATAATTTTTAACCCCAGAGGAAAAAAGAGGAGTGTTGTAAGTTTGACGTGTTTGTGTGTCTGTTCGTCGTAGCATCAAAACAGGCGGACTGTTTTTCATCTAGTTACAGTAGGGCCTCGATAGTCCGAACCCCAGCTAATCCGAATACCTCTATAATCCGAGCGACCTCCCATCCCCCGCACAAATCACTCCCGCAGCAGCGCCGCCGCATTCTAGTGCCGAGTTAGACTAAGTACTATACGTATTGTTTTTGACCGCCCGCGCACTATTCCGCCATTTTGTTATAGGTACATATCTTTGTAATGTATTTGTGCGTTTTATCATGGCTTCAACATCCAAAAAATGCCTTTAAAAATGTCTACATACTATAATCTGAATGCGTGCATCCGAACAAGGTATATATTTTGGGTGTTCGGACTATTGAGGCCCTACTGTATTTTGTTTGAAAGCTGACATGATCGAAAGTGTTCTTCTCTTACTTTATCTTTAAAAATTAGCGTTTAACATAAAATGCTGAAGATAACAGTATAATTTAGTTACATACCTGTCTTCATTATTCTGTCTCGTGGGACTGTCCTGTCGCTTGGACTGTCCGATACCGCGCAGCCGGCTGAGCAGCGATAACTCCGTCAAACCTCGCTTCCATATCGGTTTCTGTTGCAATACTTCCTGTTTTTCTGTTTAAAAAAGCAATAAATATGTCTAAAATTTCTAGTATACATATGTATTGGATACGTTTTGTTAAAAAAACAATCTCACGGTTAAAATATTAAAGAGCTTTGGCCCGCCACACATTCCCACCCACCACTGTATCTCCTGTGTCACCAGGATCGACAGCGGTATCCAACCACGAAAACCCTTTGATATGATCTCAGGGAGCGAGGGACATGCTAAAGCTGTCTTGGGACCCGCAACGAAATTAATCAGAAGAAAATAGGAGTAGGAAAAATTCCAAATAAAAAGTATTAAATACGTTGCTTAGTATGATAACTTCCATATAGATGTATGATATTCGATAATGGTACGATTTTGTAGCTTTCGAAATATATTCCTTCTCGCCCTTAAAATATATTCGATAAGAAACGGATTATAAAATCTATACATATAATAAAACTGTAGAAATGAAAATTCTGTACATTAAAGATATTAATAAAATAATAAGCGGGGGGTGTTACTACATCGCTATAGAAGCCAAAAATGTGGTTAGTTTGTCTGTCTGTCTGTATGTTTGTTCCACTATCACACGAAAACTACTGATCCGACTAGCATACGGTTTTCGCAGATATATTTGTCTTCTTCCAACTCAAAATCTGGTGTATAAAAATCAAACCCCCCCCCCCCCCCCTAAGGGGAGCAAAGAGGGGGTCAGATTTTGTATCAAACTTTTTTCTTTAATGGACTTACTTCATATTATTAATTGTTTTTTCCAACTTAACATCTGGTGTATAAAAATTTTCCCCCACCCCTCTTAGGAGACAAAAGAGGGGGTAAGATTTAAATACTTTAAATGGCAAAACAACGTTTGCCGGGACAGCTAGTTATATATATTTTTTGAAAATAAAAAAATTCTTACCAGGTTTCTCCCGCTTTGGGCTATTATCCTGCACCCGAACAATTTCCCGTCTCCGTGGCGCTACATCATACGCGTTTTGACTCTGCGATCGCTCAACATTCACCCTTTGACTTTGTGACCTCTCGACATTCGCTCTTACTACCCTCACATTAGAGTCCACATTTGCACTTCTTTCTTCTCTTTGGCTCTCAGCGTTAGGAAACAAACATTCGTACGCCGACTCTGACGCTACTTCTAAGTTAGGTAGGGACGACTTCCTCGCTTTATCAGTCGATAGTATTCGTCTTATCGACATCGGTGAAGCAGTTTTGTTTGATGTCGATGCCATACATAACCTCTCGTATACACACCCCACCCCATCATTATTTTTCGGTTCCACATTCAAATTTACAGTCGTAGTTAAACTAATGTGTCCATAATCTGATGAATTATCGAATACTGTCCCATAACTGTTTGTCCTGGGAGTTTCATCTGTACTATTGGTCCTTATATTACCATTCGCGACAACTTCAACATTATTCGTACCGTTTCGACAGTGACTAACTTCAGTCTGGTCAGAAATAACAGTATCATTTGTAGAAGTAATTTCAATGTTATTATTATCATTCTGGACTGAAACCTCAGTATTTACAATATTAACAAACTCGGGGTCCTCCGGAGTGACTTTAAGCTTCTGTTTGAAATTGAAGTCGAATATATTATCAGCTTCGCCGCCCATTACGGGTATAGCCGTGTGTGGCGCCTTGTTTGATACCTGGATTACTGTCACATTTGACCTCTGGGGTATGCTGAAAACAGGAGGTATTATTTACAGTTTATAAATTACAGAACAATAGAGTATTTGACAGATTTTTAATTTCTATCTTGAATTACTTGGTTGCGATTAAGAAGTTCATCGAAAGTAATTTTTTTATTTTAAAATACGTATTTCGTAAGAAACATGTAAACAAAAATTCAAAATTCAAATAAGCCGCCGAAACACTTTTTTTCAGCAATACGGCGTCGCGCTTTGTAAGTGACGTCACTGGCGTGTAAACCAATAGTCGTATTCGTTTCATTTTTCAACTGCGCATGTGCAGCTTTCGCGCATGCGCAATAATAGAAATTATCATCAATTTCTGTCAGATAAAAATTCTGACTGTCAATAATAATAATAATAATATCTATGGACGCTTCACACCACGTCAGTCTGTCTCCGTGCTAAGTACCTGAAGGACTTGTGTTACAGGTACCAGACAACGGAAATATATTTAATACTTTTATACTATACATATATTTAAGATTTTTATTATATCATACACATATTTAATACACAACCAGACCCGGGAACATTGAAAACTTTTTGTTCCGTCAGCGGGACTCGAACCCGCGACCCCCTTCTTGAGCTGCCACACACTCAACCACAGAGGTCGTCAAATCTCTGTGGCTCAATTGGATCGGTCAAATAGCCTATTCCTACTTATTTGAAGCATTTACGAAAAGGAAAGGCACGCAACTGACCGCTAGAACGTCGCAAAAAACCATTTAAAAGTGGAAAAAATGTTAAGTGATTAAATAAATTGTCGCTATTTTGTGACTGAACTTACCTTAAATATCTAAAATAACATAATGAACTATGGAATGTAGGTTTACCTCGGTTCTTCCTCAGGTCTCTCATCATTATTCACCAGCAACCTCTGTGTGAATCCCTCATCCCTGTCTAGCTCCTGAAAAAACTCCTCGTCAGAGTCCACTGCACTTCGCTTAAGTATGGAGTCATCGAGACATATATTCTGTCCACAGATCTTCGCCACACTCTTCTTTTCTCTCTTATCCTGGCTGGTACTGGGTAAGGATGAGAATGGAACGTCCCATTGGGAGATGTCTACTTCGGTTGGCTCGATGAAGTTGCTTGGTCCATTCGTTCGGAGATTTGATAAACTGGATGTACTGGGTGTGATTGTGTGCGTGGTTGTGATGGTAGCTGCGGTGGTTGTGGTAGGAGGTGGTGGTGCAGGAGTTTCTGTAGGTACTGGCGGGTCCCTGGTCTCATTTGGCTCTACCGCTCTTGTCGGGGCTATTTCAATGCCTGGCACCCTGCAATAAAATATATACGAAGATAAGGATCATGAAAAGCATATTATAAGCTTATTTATGTGATCATTTGAGCTAGCAAACAACCATTTTTTTTAATGTTCGTTTAGAGTTCATAAAATAATAATAATATCTATGGACGCTTCACACCACGTCAGTCTGGCCCTGTGCTAAGTACCTAAAGGACTTGTGTTACAGGTACCAGACAATGGTAAAGAAATATAATAAGTACCTAAAACATAAGTGAAACATTATACTTTATAATCATAATAACGAGGCACAAAATTTCATACAAAGCTTACAAATAAAGTTATTGATGCTTGACCATACTAAAATGAACATCGCTTACTAGCGCCACGCCATCGAATCGCGCATAAAAACTTACCGACTTTCACACTTAGTACAAAGGTAAGTTTTTGAAACTAGTTGAGTAGGAAATTCAATGACTCACCTATCAGGCGGCACGGGCGGCGTGGGCGGCAGAGGGGAGGTGGGGTCTCGAGCGGGCGCGCGGGGCGGGGGCGCGACGGGCGGCGCGCCGTACACGTTCTCCCCGCGCGACAGGATGCGCAGCTCGTGCAGCTTGCTGCGGAGTATGCTCACCCAGTCCTGCATCGAGTCCCTGGAAATTGTGCAAGGTAAACTACTGAAGGTTTGTGCATACTATCGTACAGGCTTAGCATGACAACATTAGAAACGGGAAAGAATGGTAGATAGATTTTAGTGACAAAATGGCAGATTAACTTTGTCTATCCTCTTCTATGGTGAACATGCTAAGCCTGCTGTAGTTGTGTAAGATAATAGGAACTTAGTGCACACAAATTTCTGTCTGTGTAAAGAAGTTTGGGCGAAATAAAATATGCACAAAGTTCCCGCAATATGTTGTGATGCTGTCAAAACTTTATTCAATTTGTCTTGCAAAATACTGCACATACTCAAAGCATGTAGGTTTTTATAATAAGTTAGACATGTCTCTTCACAGATTCTATATTCTGTTAATTTTTTTTTATCTTATCAGTTATCACTAATTCTGGAACTAACCTGACGACTAGAACCAGAGCCCCTAGCCAAGACATTTTCCTAACATCTAGACCTAGTCAAGAAAACGTCTTGGCTAAAGGGGCAAGACATTTTGCGGATCTACTAAAAAACTCACCAATCCGGCGCCAGCATCCTCACAGGACCATGATCGGTGTCGACCAGGAAGTCATACTCGTCACCGACATGCGGCTTCACGCTGGCGGTGACGTGCCGCGCGGACCGCAGGCACGCCCGCCACGCCGGCCGGTGCGACACCGTCGCGTCCGTGTCCGGGTACTGCTCGAGGAACGGCGTCCGACCGTTGTGCACGCAGAATAACGTCCACATCGGCTTGAGAGGCGGCTTCTGGAATGTTCCAAACTGTTAGAGCGTTTACACATACCGTGATAAACAGGGCAGCATTAGACATAAAAACACTATTCAATATCTTAATTTTGGCGAACATCGAGCAGTAAATTTAAAATATGTGTAGTCTCGTACTAAAACATATCCATCCTTCTAACCCTACGAATAATAAAAATTAAAAACTAAGGAAGAGTAACTGTTCAAAAAAAATTGTTGCGATTCTACAAAATGTGACCCGAATACATACTTTATGCAAAAAGAGACCCGAATACATGTAAGAATTTTGTGTAATTCTAATTACTAATTATTATAGAAGTGACAATTATCGTCAACGGCTTTATTTCGTCAATAATTTGAATGTAGTGGTTCGTAGCTATTGCCATATTATTTAAGTGTGCAAAAAGAACCTTGAGAACCAAATTTAAAACGATTGAAGTATGGGAGTTATGTTTCCTTAGTTTTTATTATTTGTAGTTCTAACCTAATAGCCATCCGACAAGTGACTTTTTTAACATACTGATGCATGTATGACAAAACATTGTGTTAGACAAGTGAAAACAATAACATTACTTATTCTTAAATGAACTAAAAAGTATTAAATAATTCTTTCTCTTTAGTAGTGCCTCTTTCAGAATTTGCCTAAACCTCAACTATTTCTGTATACAATCTTCATTATTTTGAAGTCGGTACCAGCTCAGAATAGTGAATTCTATGACAAAATATTTTCAATTTTTGGGACTGGTACCGACTTCAAAATTATGAAGATTATATTATACAGAAATAGTTAAGGTTTAGGCAAATTCTGAAAGAGGCACTACTAAAGAGTAAGAATTATTTAATACTTTTTAGTTCATTTAAGAATAAGTAATGTTATTGTTTTCACTTGGAAGTTGGTTTTAATTTTTTGTTAAAAATAATAATTCCACTCTTTTTAGATATAGGAATCTATTAGGCTTTCTGTAAAATGTAAATACTAATGTGTTCTGCTTAGTGACTTTGGATCAGGATACACCTTGGCACCCTGAAAATACTTGCATAGGAATTCAATCTGTATAATTATGTAATTGTGAGGAGCAAAATCGTGTAAATAAATAAAACTTCGTGCTTTAAAGTATAAGCACGAAGTATTTTTTTTACTCATAAATGCGATTGTGTTTCTTATTACGATGTAGATTGTTTTCCTATGTAAGTAAGTATTTTCATGTTTTGTGTTTTAAGTTTGCGACTAAGCAAGTACTTTACTTGCAAGTATTTTCTGCGCGTACCAGGGCGCCGTACTTTGAAATGAAAACGCATTAAAACCTGGTAGCGTAAATACGTCTCATCCCTAAGTAATGTGTGCCTTACGCTCTGGAGTTAAGGTTGAATTGGTTCAATTTTGGTAAGTCGCTTAGAACTTGAATCATTTATTTTAAAACAACATTATATTTTCAAAATCGCTATGAAAAGTAACAATAATAAGGACATAACGTGATGATATATGGTGTTGTGGGGACATAATATTGTAATACAACCATGTGACATTAGTGACCCTGACGTGGTAGTGATGATGATGAATGTAATTTGCATAGTAGCATATGCTTTCAGTTCTTAAAACAGCGCCCCAACCCCCAAACTTGTATCTATAAGGAATCCGGAGTACTCTTAGTATCGTCGGAATCATAGCATATCTTGGTGCAAAATCTTACTTTTTAGTAGCATATGCTTGGGATACTTCTCATAAAACCAAAATCACCATATGTTTCCATATAAATTTTGAGGAGTTCCCTAGATTACTCATGGATCCCATCATCAGGTCACCACTTTTGTTAACATGGGACCAAATTGGAGTGAAACCTAATACAACAAAACAAAAATTTTGAAAATCGGTTCACAAACAGCGGAGTAATCGTTGAACATACAAAAATAATTAAAAAAAATATCCACAGCCAAACATTATAAGCTCCTCCTTTTTAGAAGTCGGTTAAAAAGTGTGGATCTTTTTGTAAATGATGAGATACAATGTTTTCAAATGTAAAGTTGCCTAAATGTTTTAAAACAGTGTTTAAATATGTGTAAGATTATTTTAACAAAACATTTTTAATGAATATCTTTCATAATATAGGAATTAGGAGTGAAGCCACTTATTCATGAATACGTGCCTTAAGTTATATGTATTGTAAATAAAAACAGTGAAACATTGTAGAAGTTTCCAAACAATGTCCCATTTTCAGAGCAATTATTTTCTTAAGTAACTATTGTATATGAATAAAACATGTGTTTAATTACTAACAATAAATTATTAACATTATGGCTACTGTTTTTGCTTACTGTATAGTTTATTACATCTGCAAAATCTTTTTTCTTGTTACAGACTTAATTTTTTCAGACTTTAAAATATCTTTTGCTTATTGTGATTAGTGATTCTGTTACGCTCAAAGACACAAAACGCTCAGTGAGCGAAAAAATAGCTCACAACGCATTGTGGTCACAGTGAAACAGCCACGACGCGAAATTCGCATTGTGGCTCTAATAAAAAAGGCCACGACGCGTTCTGGCAATCACAAAAATACCATAACGCGAAATTCGTGTCGTGGCTGATATGCTATTCGTCTTCTTGATTTGTTCTTGATTGATTAATCGTCCATAGGTATGGAAGATTATATTTGAATTACCACGCGTACTACAAAATATTTTTCTTGTACTAAATCACTGCATAACATGTTTATCATTATTATTTATAAAATATCCATAGTTCCATAATATCCATACTAATATTATTACTGTCTGTCTGTCTGGCGCAACGTAGTTGCGGACATCAACTAGCAGTATTTTATTTAAATTATAAAAATTAAAATAAAACTATATTTTTATTATGTGAGCATTTTTTTCGCTCACTGAGCGTTTTCGGTCTTTGAGCATAGCAAATCCATTAAAAAAAAAGTTTTTACTTTTAAATACCTTGTGACCCAGAGGCCGTAATTTACTAGTGTTCATGTCAGTGGGTATTCTCTTGAGGTAAGCATTCTTCTGTATTTCCCGGTAGTACACTGGCCCCTCATCATGGTTGGCGGACATTTTGGGA
Organism: Cyaniris semiargus; assembly: GCA_905187585.1. Taxonomy (NCBI): domain Eukaryota; kingdom Metazoa; phylum Arthropoda; class Insecta; order Lepidoptera; family Lycaenidae; genus Cyaniris; species Cyaniris semiargus. Next base: position 11,310,897 of record LR994567.1, read on the forward strand.
CCAGCATTCACACTGTATATGAGTGCTGTAAGAAAATAAAATTAGTATACAAGTAGAAGAGTGCCATATGTAGACTTTATATCACATTTATAGTATTTTAAAGGCTTAAGCTTGAACAGTGTGTAAATTTCTTATTTATTTATAAATGCTTTTTTTGCATATTAACCCTTCAACTCCGATAAGGCCCACTTGGGCCACGAGAACAAATACAAATACAAAATACAAATAGATTTCCAATAATCCGCGATCGAAGGATTAAGTACAACATAACAAAAATAAAACAACACAAGGTAAGAAATATAGCAAATAGGCGGCGATACCACTTTCAGCGGTTTATTCCAGACAAAAAAAAATTAAATGCTTAACTTAAACACAACACTTGTTTAACTTCTTCATGCAAAACTATTGAATGGATTTTGATCTTTGGCATGGTAGTAGTTTAGTCCCTGGAATTTCATATAGGTTCATTTTTATCCTAAAAAATAGTGTTCCTGGGGAACACCGCAATCATAAGGTTTGCAGGTTTCTTTGGATTTTTGGTAATGTTGGGATTGTGCGAAATAACAATCCCAACAGGTAATTACATTAAGTTACTTGTTAAGCAATCCACATTCAGAAACTTTTTCAAAAATATTTAGAAACAATTCATTACTATATTGTGGAGCCATCCAAAGTCATGTTTGTTGCACTGAATGAGCAAATGAACAGCAAGTACACATGAAAGTGTAATAAATTGCAACACATGATGCAAGTGCGGCATTAATATTATGACTAGTGACTGTAAAAAATTAAAAACATAGATTGATATCAATTGAGTGCGAGTTTCTTGACCGCGTTCTATTAGTCAACCCAAAGGAATGTGACAGGATTTGGAACATTGCAATTATGTACAAGGATTATATCCTTGGCCTTGTATTTGCTTTTTGGCCCTCTTTATTGATAAGAAAGGAGCGGCAATGCAAAGATTCATAAGTCATGTAATAAAGGCAGCCACGATAAATGTTTTTGTTTTTATAAACACTTTCTCTTACCTCGTTTACTTTTATTTGTACAATTCACACCAGAATGTTTTTTTCTAACGTAACCACTTCATGGTATACAAAAATAGGACATTATTTATCACTTATTTGTTGTAGTCTCTAATTATTTAGTAAAATTATAAAAATATGTTTACGAGATTTTTGACGAGCTTGACGCTTCACAATCTACGCCATGATGAATTATGACCATAGACTACTAAGGGATATGATTATGACCACGGAACTGACGGAACACTAATACTCCCACAGATTAAGGATAATTTTTTTTTTTTGTTAATTCGTCCCGGTCGGGACAGGCAAAGGGAGCGATTAAGGATAAAGGATAAATACTCCTAGCGGAACTTTGACCACAGATTAGTAGTATATATTGTAGAATTATGACCACAGATTACTAGTTGATTATGACTTATGACCACAGATTATGACGTGGTTTTGACGGTTCGTCGTCCAGCTACATAGAGCTACAACTTACAAGAAAGCATAATGCGACTCAGTGGCGCACACAGAATTTGGTGGCGCACAATCACAGTTGGTATCCATTGCACGCATCAAGCGAAAGCACTACTTTTGATAGTGCTCGATTGTGCGAAGCGGTGTTGTTGTTGAAACATTCAACGTTAAGCATTATGCCGCATAATGCGCTATAATGCTCTTATTGGAAAACACCCGACGTACACCGCCGGTGTCAGTGCCAAAAGCCAACAAAAAAAAAAGAAAGATATAGTTACAGTTCGACACTTCTATCATACAAAAACGTCATTTTTGACAGTTCTCCTTACCAGCAGCAGCGCCCATTGACAGTTTGACACATTCATATAAAGCCTTGTCGAACTGTACATCATAAAGTTAATATACCTAGCGAGTAGCGGAATAGAGCAACAATCTCGAGCTGTCAAACGAAACCGAAATTGGTTTACATCTGTGTGTAAAAATATGTGTACGTATACACTTACACAAGCATGATTGAACATGAATTCTATGAGATTAAATTGTCAACGTGCCGATAAGTGCCGACTGGACGTCAAAAAAAGAGTTCTGCTGTCATGTATCACACGTCTCTTTTTACCACGCAGTGTTACTGATAGTGACATCTCGCTTGCTCAGGCCTTTGTTTCTCTATTCCGCTAGGTATATAAACTTTATGAGTTACATATATACAATGATATTCTACATATACAGATCTGTTACGTTCATACTATTCTCCGGCTTAAATCTCTTCCGAGCCATTAACACAAATTCAAAATTGCACACATTGACAAATTTGACAGATAAGTGAAACAAAAGATACGAAATGCCATTTACATAAAAGAGACAGTTCCAGTTTTAAACGTCGAACTGCAAAGTTTCTTGTGCGTAGAGAGTAACATAAATAGTCCCAGAGTGGACACTTGATACAAAAGTATTAGTGGGTAAGAAATGAAATAACTTATGTAAGAGTTAATCATATTTATTGAAAATTTGAATATCTAAATAATTAAATATACTAAGTAAAATAAATATTTTAAGTACCTTCAAATAGATTTATTTATTTCTTTTCTGTCTCTTTGATGGTATCCAGTCTGATTAGCTTCTTTGTTTACGAACAATAATTGCTATCCAATCTTGTAGTTTTACCAATCACTTAGGAAACCTAAAAAAAAAACAGTAGGTACAGTACAGTTTCATATGACATCGCATAGCGTATAATATTATACAAATAAACTGCAATTGTAGGCATTGCATTAAAGTCACCATCTAACAGTCTGAAGTCGATTTCGACATCGACAGACATAGATTAACTAATCTATGTCTGCAACGCACTAGCGTCAAAATCAAGTCAAAATCATATCGATGTCTCTTTCTTCGCCTGAGCTATGAGTTATGACGCCAATGGGTTGTTTTCTTTTTTAAATCTCCACCAGACGGCGCGACGGTAGACACTTCTAGATTTTCTATTGGTTCCCCACTAATCTGAAATTATCTGCAGGTTAGCACCACTGACTACATATTGGTTGTGTTTCTAAAAATTTCAGTGAGAGTTTTGCTGGGAATGTGAAAGAGTGATGTTGTGTTTTTGTATTATTTTCCTAAAATTGTGTTAGATGGGTTTTTAATGTATAATATTGGTAGGATATTAACCATTAGATATTCGTTATCGTGCACAAGTGTAGGAAAGTGATGCAATATTTAGAAACGTGCTATTTTGTGTTCCCTCCAAAACTCCATCGAAAGTTTCAGTAAAGCGTCTACAACTTTACTGAATCGACCGACTTGACTTCTTGACTGTATGTATTGACTTTTACTTAGACTTTGACTAGACTTTAAACCTGACAATATAGAAAAACGATGCTGAATATTGTTTTCCCGCCATATTTATACTCGACACTGGCCATGGTTATATAGCCGAAGTGCCATAATAAGAAAAAAAATAATTCAGTGTACTGTCAAGTGTGACATAAATAAAAATATCTTAAACCTTAGCGATCATTGGCCTAAGCGATTAAGCCAGTATACTGGTAATAGTTTAGGAACACGATGACATAATAAAACTTGTCAAACTGAAAACTGACAACTGAAAAAGTTTTGGCGGCCATGTTACTTTGAAACTTCTTCTACTTTTTATTGTTGGTGTGGTTTTTATTATTTTTTCCCAAATTGTGTTATTTGGGTTTTTGATGTTCATTATTGGTAAAATATTGGCCATTAAATATCCGTTATCGTACACAAGTGCAGGTAAGATGTTGTCAAAACCAAAATTTATAATTCCTGTGACATTTGGTGTGAATAACGATAAATTGGGCTATTTCTTCCGTGAGTTTTAACTAAAACATCGTTATAATAACGTTATTATTCTATTCGTTGGAATATCATTGTGTCTTTTTCAAATTGAAATGTATCAAGTTTTAGATTCTTTTGCCCAGTTTTGTAGCAATTATTGATGTTATTACCTGGTATTACCGATAGTTGTCTACCCATACGCCATCTAGTTACTAAAATGGAAACTGTTTGACAATCAAATTAAAAAAATAAGAAAATGCCACATTATGACGCAAATTCGATTTTTTCCAGATTGTTCGAAAAAATAATTTAAAATGTAATTAATCGAGGTATTTATAGCATACTTACATGTCGTAAGAGATTCCATGTGTTTTGTTTATTTTCCAGTCATAATTGGTACATTTTCGAAACTCACACGACGGCATTTTCAATTTATTTAGGTAAGACAAGACGCGGCACGTTCGTGGCTGCGCTCGATGCAGACTAAATAAAAGACGGCCCAATTGGGTCGTATTTGAATCTTCACAACGCACGCGGTAGTAACATATCTGCTTTGAGTTTTTCATGTAATATCATTGGTTATATCGTTTTTCATGTAATATCGTTTTGCTTGTGGAGAAACGAGATAAAATGATTATTTTCTGTCCCTAACCGTGTGGCCATTTTTCCAATGTGATACCATTCCATTTGATGTTAAAACTTAAAAACGATCAAATTGCTCAAAATGCCTCTTATTTTGAGCGTTTTGATAGTTTTTAACATCAAATGGAACGCGGGGTTAGCGCCTGATACACGGTTTAGCTCGGCCGCACATTATCCGAAATTTCTGATCAGAAAAATTCGGACCCCGTATACTAGAGTGCGCGCACGATAACTCTGCGCGCGACAGGTGGCGTGCCAGCGTAGGGATTCATTAAAAAAATGGGTAATCCCAATGATATTTTTTTAAATAACATTGGTAGTTTTACTTTAATATCTTTATTTATAGGTCTACCAGAATCTGATGGCAAAAAGTGAGAAAATAAATTGACTCTAGCAATACCGGGGTAATTGGAATAAAACGATTTCGAAAACGAAAAAAAGAAGGTAGATCAGTGTACCCGTTGACTACGCTCGTATTTGCTGTTTTGTTAGTAAATGTTAAGACGAGTAGGTTACAAATATACGACAACAGCTCGTGAGAACTGTCGGCCGGTTTCCCCACTACCGACTACGCCAGCGCCGTGTAATTGTAATGGGGCTATAATTTAAGTACAAACATCTGACGCAAGCTTGTTTCACACGGTTGTAATTACCCTGCAATGTTCAAAGTTCAGAATGATAGTCAAATTAGCACGAGTGATCTCTACAGACTCTCATCACTTACAATATTGTGTAGGTAAGTATATGAACTTCCCGAAAAGCCCTCGAAGACAATTCTGGAAGCGAAACAACTAACCTACGGACTCGTCCTCTACGCAAAAGAGTTTAACGTGGAGGAGGGAGGTCGGACGGAGTCGTATAACGTTCATTTCCGCCGCTCGTCCTTATGGGGGCAAATTAATTAGACCCGAGGAATGCGGTAGTCGCCGGTGCACCGACGACCGCGCGGCGGAGGCCGGTAAACCGCGCACGTAACACGCCGGGCCCTCCGCCGCACAGTGGTTCCGATTCCAAAATTCGTGGAAATAGACCCCGAAGTCAGAATTTCGACCTATTACTCTTTCACAATTCTTCGAAAAACTTATATTTTTCAAGATATAAAATAAATAAATAAATAATGTATGGAGATTTTGATCCTTTTTTTTTTCTTGTAGCGGCTGATTCTGTGTGTTAAGCATGCAAATATAAAAAATTTCCAATGATCAAGGATATTTTTTGGAAATCTGCTGTCAAAAATTGCCATCAGATTCTGGTAGACTTATACTTATTCAAATAGGCGTATCGATTATTATGTAAACGTGGAGGCCCGACAATTAGATTTCAGCCGCGCGCAAAGTTATCGTGCGCGCACTTTATCAGAATTCTGACGTGTCAAAATGTATGAGCAGGGCGGGGCGTCCGAATTTTTTTGATCAGAAATTCGGATAATATGCGGCCGGGCTTAAAACAGTGCGCGGCGGTTTAAAACTGAAATTTGAAACCGTGTAGATAGTTGTTTTATGCCAAATTTGGTATATTTTGGCATAAAACAACTATCTACACGTAACACGGTTTCAAACTTCAGTTTTAAACCGCCGTTTTAACCGTGTATCAGGCACTTAAAGGTCAAACCAAATTTGGTATCAAACAACTATCTACACTGTTTGAAACTTTAGTTTCAAACCGCCGTTTTTAATAAAGCGTGTATCAGGCGATTTACGTATGGCTTCTCCATAGAGAAAAATAATTCACCGGGGGCTTCTCATTCGTTTTGTCACGATCTCTGAAGTGTTTGTAATTTGTAATTGTAATTAAAAATATGAATATAAAGTTTGTAATTTCAATTTTTATCAGTCGTCGCTTCTCTCACCACAATCAAAGATCGCTCCTGCACTAAAGCTCTGACCAACAGGACGTTCGCGTTAGCATGGCTGATGGCGGAGCGGGAATAATCTACGGTCACCGACCACCGTAGTCGCGCAGGTGTGGTGTGCCGTATTCGTGACCATTGCGTGACAGTTGACACCAGTTTCGCGCCAGTTTTGCGTTGTAGACGCTCCCGAGTCCCGTCCCGCGTCGCGCTCGAGTCCCGCATTACTGACGCGAAGGTTTGGCCGAAGCTAGCAACTTGGCTGCTGCTTGAAACTTGCAAGAAAATAGCAGCCAAAAGGTGCGGCATGGCAGTTGCGTCACCAATCACCATTCACGATTTTTAATTTTTTTTTTGTACTTACTGAACTTACTTTTGTGCTTCAATATATTAATTTCTAAAAAAATATGTTGTCAACAACTTGTCAATGTCATTTTCTAATGACAATTGTTTGTTTTGTGGGGTGTATTCTTTATTGTTGCTGTTTATAATTAAAGTTACGTGTGTTTTGTTATATTTATCGCATAGAAATCATTTCCGACTATGTAAGTATCAAATTATATTTAATCTTCTTATTATTATAAATAGATCAAAGGAAAACCCAAATCACCTTAGCTCTCTTCTGTCAACTGTCAAGTATGTTTTTATTAGTTCGCAACTTCACCAGCTGAATGCTTATGCGCTGTCGTCGTCGGCTACGGGCTACTGCCTACTACACTTTTGATTTGATCACGTGATCAATTCAACCGCCAAAATAAATGTCATTTGTCATCGTCGGCTGTTGTGACGAATTTATTGTCTGCGTTTTCCGCGATTTATAACGAACAAAAAGCTTTTAATTCGAACATAATCGATCTAAATCTGTGTCTAAAATACAGCCGAAGGTAAATCATCAAAGATCGCTGTTCGGGCGACTACACAATGGCAAAGGTGCACATAACAAACGTCGTCGTGTTGGATAACCCGAGCCCGTTTCTGAACCCCTTCCAATTCGACATAACGTTCGAATGCATCGAGGAGCTCAAGGAGGATCTGGAATGGAAGATGATATACGTCGGGTCGGCGGAGACGGAGGAGCACGACCAGGTTTTGGACACGATATACGTGGGGCCGATACCGGAGGGCAAACACATGTTCGTGTTCCAAGCGCCGCCGCCCGACGTCACCCGGATACCAGAGAACGACGCGCTCGGCGTCACCGTGGTGCTGCTGACGTGCTCCTACCGGGGACAGGAGTTCGTGCGGGTCGGATACTTCATTAACAACGAATACAGCGAGTCGGAGCCCGAGCTGCGGGAGAACCCGCCGGCCAAGCCGCAGTTCGACAAAGTAGTTAGGAGTATACTCGCCTCCGAGCCGAGAGTCACTAGGTTTAAGATTAACTGGGCTGAACCGGACGCAGCGGTGGCCACGGACTCCGGAGACGGCAACATGGAGTCCTCGCATGCTCCCAGCAATGACTCATACGGAGCATCATTTAATGCGGATAGTCAAATTAGTGGTATTGAATTCCAAGGAAGCCTGAGCGGCTACGGGGATAATTCTAATTCAATCGCTCCTATGGAGTGCTGAGGTAAGCATTTGAGTCATGTCTGATTTGTTTTCACTTTAATCCTTAATCCTTTGATCGTGGATTCTTGGAAATATATTGTTAGTCTATTGTTATCGCGGCCCACTTGGGCCGTATGGGGCTTGACAGGTACATTTTACAATCACAAGGTATTGCTTCACAACGTTCTTTGTATCTTTTTATTAGTAAGTGCAGTGGTTCACAAACCTTTTTGATGAATAACACACTATAAACACACACAACAAACCCTTTTAAAAAATAACATTTTTGATAGGCTCCAAAAGTATGAATGCTTTATCCTTGAATGATTTGGCTCCATGTTGATGTATGATGATTTCTAAACACAATTTTTGTATCACTCGCAGAGACCCTACAAAACCTTTGCGGAGTTCCAGAGCTCAGCAGAGTACACTTTGAGAATAGCTGCATTAGAAATTTAAAAAAGGATTAACATCTTTGTTTTTTTTTTTTTTAATTTTTATCTTCTAAATATTATAAACTTTGTTTTGTTGCAGGTACACCAATAACTAGTGGTGATATTGGGCAGTCATAGTATGAACTTTAAAAGTGACTGAAATGATTAAGTTATATTTAGTTGTAAATTAAGATCTTTTGTATGGAGAAAGGAGATTAATTTGTTTCACAAAAGGAAAAGATTCCTGTTTTAGTGTGAAATTAGTAAAGTATTAAAGTATGGAAATGTTAAAAGATAACTTTAGGTTGGACATCAGCTAATTTTCTTAGCCATTTGGAGCCATTGAAAAGTGTCTTTTGATCTGATTTGTAGTACAATTTCTATTTTATATTTTGTTTCTTGTTCCGAATATAAACTCATAATGATAAATATTTATTTTAAATTTTTTGGTTTTTTCAAAATGAAAACTACACCAGGTGGGGCAAAGTTGAAACTAATTTGTTTACCCACTTGATATTTTAAATTGTAAATTCACAAATGAGTAAGTTTACTTATTGATTTTCAAGCCAATTGGCAAGGTTAGGATTTTTAAAGTTTTTGTTTTGAAAACACCAAGTATGTAAATACTATGTTCAGTTTATCAATTTGGCAACAATTTCAAAACATTTTGGACAGCATCTAGAATTTATTTATTGTAATCTGTTGGTATATTAATGTGTTATATTATGTAACAAAATAATGTTATTTATTAGCATAGTTTCTTAGAAATTAATTATAATTGATATAAGAACATGTAAAGGTGCTCCCTCAACGGGAGCATTTGCATGTAATGTAACATTATAGATTCGACCTTGAGCATTCCTAGCATGTTGACTTCACTGTCACGTAGCATTGATGTTACAAGTTGTATCAAGATATTACACATTGTATCATTACAAGATGCGCATTGTAAAGCTTGGTTCTCCTCCCTCATTGATGTCATTCTCGACTCTGTAATGTTACATTACAAGCGAATGCTCCCGGTGAGGGAGCACCTTAATATGATTTGAGTTATAAAGACTAATATTTTCATGATGTTATTGTTTAATTATTGGGTCTTTGTTGTTTAAGGGTAAAATGGTTTAAAATGTTGCCATGTTGTCACCAATTGTGTTATATATTCTTTGTGCAAAGGCTTGCCTGCAATTTTGTTTTGTATGTGCCAAATAAATTGGTGTAAAAATGTGGGCTAGAATATAATAAGCTTTTCCGCTGTCAATTCTGCTAAGTAATCATTTCATAAAGCTGCGCGTCCACTGGGTGACGGGTCGGAATCAAAGTAACGCTGCGTGGTAAAAAGAGACGTGTGTTACATGACAGCAGTACTCTTTTTTTGACGTCCAGTCGGCACGTGCCGCAACGTTGACAATTTAATCTCATAGAAATCATGTTCAATCATGCTTGTGTAAGTGTATACGTACACATATTTTTAAACACAGATGAAACCAATTTCGGTTTCGTTTGACAGCTCGAGATTGTTGCTCTATTCCGCTAGGTATATTAACTTTATGGGATGGAGCGTCGACATTTATAATTTGTCAGGCACAGAAATGACGTTCCATCGCACGCAGTACCATATAAATTAATACTAAGCAACAAATCCGTCCGCTCCGTACGGTCGGATTCCGATCCGTTGGACACGCACCTTTATACAGTTTTAACAATCTTTTGATGCAGTCGTCTTAAAATGATGTTCTCATAAAATGTCAAAGAAAAGCATTTGGTTCAGGCAAAACTAAAGTGTTTGACATTAAAATACTTTTTTCTGCTATTTTATTATATCCAGACTGGATCAAAATTGTATTAATGTTGGATTAAATAGGTTAAACATTAAGGGCGAAGCCAAACGAGCGTAATTTGTGAGTTGTGAGTCGCAGAATTTCGGTTCGGCGGAATTTTGCTGCATTCAGTTTCATACAAAAGTCCTGTTTGATTCACACGAGTGTAATTTTGTGAGTCATGTATGAAAAGATATTTACGCGGCAGAAATTCTGCGACTCACAACTCACAAACGCTCGTTTGGCTTCACCCTAAGTGTTCCTGCAATCTGCATCTACTAATCTTTTGAAATACTTCCTTGTATGATTAAATTAATATTTCCTGTTCCTATAATCCTGTCTGTATAAATTGCAAGCAAACCTTAATATTCTATTATAAGATGTTTTATTTATTAATTGTGAAACAAAACTTGTAGATAGCTTAGTATTTTTTACCAAAACCAAGTTAACCCATTCGCTGCGGCGGACGCCCATCGGCGTCTTTGGACGTCACATTCAGATGCGGCATACGCCCATCGGCGTCTTTTTTTAGTAGCTTATATTTTGGCTAAAACAAATTATAAAAGTTTATACGTGCAATATATGCTCAAATTTTGAAAATACAATAACGTAATGCACGCCGTTTCAATAAATTCAACTTTCTGCAAAATGGCCAATTCCTTTTTAGATGCGGAAGACGCCTAAAGGCGTTTTCCAGCTATTGACAACCTTTGGTTTTAATAAATTTTTCTTCAACTTTTCAGCCAACTGTAATACCATAAACATCTATAATAATATTATTATCTATATTCTAATTCAGATTGCTTCAAACAACGCGCGTGAAGCCGGTTTTATGTATGTGGTGCCCGGGCTTGTGTTGCCATGTTATTCAAATTACCCCAAAATCAATTAAATAAATATAATTATTTAATTGATTTTGGGGTAAGTACAGAGGCGGCGCAAGGCGTAGGCGACGTGGGCGACCGCCCACGGCCTCGCGCTCTAAGGGGCCTCGCGCCCCTAGGACCGAGAGGTTTTTTTAAGAATTTATGAGTTTGGATACCCAAATATTCATAAATAAAAGTATCAAAAATTATTTCTCTCAACAAATCAGTCCTCTTGCGTCATCCATCAGGGGCCTCGCAAAATATATTTTAGGGGGCCTCGCAAGATATAATCTTGCCCACATCAAATTTAGGTCTTGCCCCGCCACTGGGTAAGTATATAAAATTTTTCTACCGTGGGAGAGCCATGCTTCGGCACGAATGGGCCGGCTCGACCGGAGAAATACCACGGGCTCACAGAAAACCGGCGTGAAACAGCGCTTGCGCTGTGTTTCGCCGAGTGAGTGAGTTTACCGGAGGCCCAATCCTCTACCCTTTTCCCTTCCCTACCCTCCCTTATTTCCTTCCCTACCCTCCCCTATTTCCTTCCCTACCCTCCCCTATTCTCTTCTTTACCCTCCCCTACCCTATTACCCCATTCCCTCGTAAAAGGCCGGCAACGCACCTGCATCTCTTCTGATGCTGCGAGTGTCCATGGGCAACGGAAGTTGCTTTCCATCAGGTGACCCGTTTGCTCGTTTGCCCACTTTTTTCATTAAAAAAAAGTTATTATTAGACAACGGATTATATGCATTTGCATAATATGCAGATGCATATAATGACACTTTTTAGGCGTTAGTGCATATTTTGGCAATTTTTCGTTGATAGTGCATATTACAGTCATATTAACACACACAGTTTACTGCAGTTTATTACAGTTATATTGTAGGTAAGTAAATAATAAAATTATCTCTAAATTAATTAATATGATGATGTTATACGATATGTTTATAAAAGATAGAAACAAAAAAATATGCATATATATTCCCTACTATCTCAAATCTCCAAAAAAAATATCATAATGTTATCATAGTTTATTTTCAGGTTACTTATTAAAAATATTCTTGAAAATATGCATAATACGCTTACGGAAATTACGAAAAGGTTTGCCACCCCTGTTATTAATTTGTTATTAATTTATACTGATAATTTTGCTATTATTATCACTAAAAACTAAAATATATGAGATGTTAGTCGAAAGGGGGCATAATTTATTTAATTAATACAATTTACTTACCATTTCTCGCCATATTCAACCAATTTTCACCATATAACAATTGAAGGCCAATAACTGCACACAAATAATAATTTATGCCGTAAGATTAATTTTTACGCCAAATACGCTCTTGAACACACCACACGTTTGACGTAACTGAAGATTTTCCAATGAATTTAACGTAATAATGATTAATTTCTTATTAGTGTGCTGAAAACGCCGATCGGCGTCTTATTGTTACCCTTTGAGGTGCGGAAGACGCCCATCGGCGTCACGACGAAAATCGTCCCCGCACCTGGGTAATAAGTGTAGTTTTTATTGCCGCATGGAATGGGTTAATATAGAAAATAGATATTTTTAAACAGATTTTGTTTTTGTTTTATTTGAATAAAGTTTTGTACCCTCTAATTCTGATTATAAAGAACTAGCTTTTGCCCGCGGCTTCGCTCGCGTTAAGATGTAATTTATTACAAAGTCTCAGCCCGATTGGTTTGGTAGAATTGATCAAAATCCTTTCTTAGCGGATGCCAACGTCATAACATCTACCTGCATGGCAAATGTCAGCCCGATGACTGATCCGTCCAGTGGTTTGTGCTGTGCGTTGATAGATCACTATGTCAGTCAGTCAGTCAGTCAGTCACCTTTGAGTTATATATATATATATTTAGATTTTGAATGTATAATGCTAATGACTTCACGAGAACACTGCATAGAGAAACTGACAAAATTTGGCTATAGAGATATTTTAGGTTTGCTAATTCAAAAACAAATTGAGTTACGGTTAGATCAGCTTGCAACGCGACGTGACGAGGCGATGCGATGCATTTTTAAATGAGCGAATAGCAAGTCTGTCAGTTCAATGTGTATCTTCGCAGGTAGTAAATATAGTTAAGTTTTGAATGGCTCATTTAAGCTTCGCTTCCTAACGTTGCAATGTTATCTGACCCTAAGTTTAAACTAAATAAGAGCTTATCTTTGGCTACTTGAATGCCGCGTTTTTTGATGTTCACAACCAATATTTCGATTTATTAATTGGGAAGTGAGCAGTCCAACCGTTATGATAATAATTTGATAGCCTCAGAGATTTTCAGGAAACTCAAATAACTCAACCGCGAATACGCAGACAAAGGTCAATAAAATAATGATTAGGGGTCAACAGAAATCTTTATGGGTCATGTCGCCTGCCGCTATATATAGACAAACGCATAAATAACCACCCAGGGCGCGGGATAAAAAGGGGCGTTGAAGGCAAACAAAAGGGGCGCCAAATTTTTCAACATTATCAGCACCCTGGGCGCCGAAGAAATCTCGCCCAGGGCGCTGGTAGTGCTAAAACCGGCCCTGGGACAGGAACCTGGAGCTGAGACCTGATTCACGATACGACTCGGATTCGGAAACTTGGCCACTGCTAATAAGCGCTCGCAGTGCGCTAGATCTACGAGCCGCCTGGCGTAAAATTATGAAGGTCCATGAAAGGATATTGTTACGAATACGGACACACAGAGCCATCTAGCGTCAAACCAGCGCAACTTATCGAGGAAACGCAGACAGCGGAAATCCGCTATTCGATACTAGATGGCGTTAGGCTTCCAGAAATATTCCACACTTGTTTACGCGAATCTTGTACATTCGGGAAAGGAATGTTCTTGTGCAGTCTAGGGCTCGCCTCGGCCCATATAAATTAACCATAAAGTCGCAGGGAGACGGGTCGACAATCAGTTCATTTCGAGCGATCTTCAAGGCGACTTCGGAGTAGATATGAGCGCCGCGCCGGCGCGCCGCCGCCGCCGCAAAAAGGCATCGGCGCGCCGAGCGAGTGGAATGATTCAATGAATCAGTACGAACGAACTCGTTATTATGGTAGACGATGGCTACGCCTTTGTCGTCGTCATTAGAAGAACAAAATGTGGACGTTTTTAAAACCAAACTAGAAAAAATTACCATGACCCTGTGTCATACCTTAAATATAAAAGATACCCAAAGATAGAAGCCAACCCACACGTACCACAACCACACGACAACCACAAGCACACCACGTGGTCGGGCGTAAACTTCGTATTGTAAATGAACTGCAGACTATTCACACGTACCACATTTTGCAGTCGTTATCGACCACTTGTGTGATACCGACCACATTGCAACCACAACCGAACTAGTGGCCGACCACATCGCAACCACAGCGTTGCGTCGATGCAATGACAGTGCGCGCACACTGCCCGCGCTCCTCCCCCCCTCCGTTTCATTGACTTTCGTACGTAACCACATCGCAACTACTGTCGACAACGCAACCACGTCGACATTTTGTCGGTACCACAACGCAACTACAAAAAGCTGCAGCGACACCATTCACACGTAACCACTGCTTGACGGCATTTTGTCGTTGCGACGATGTGTGGTTGTGGTACGTGTGGGTTGGCCCTTATAAAATATAAATATATTATACTAGCTGTTGCCCACAACTTCGTCCGCATTGACGTAGTATAATAACAAAGGTGGATATTTTTCGCATTTTTGTGGTTCCTTATACAAAGGGTAAAAACGGGACCCTATTGCAATGACTCCGCTGTTTGTCTCCAGGCTGTATCTCAAGAACTTCGCTAGCAAAATTTTTGAAATTCTTACAAATTATGTATTTCTGTTGCCGCTATAACAACAATTAATGCTATCAAGCAAAAAATAAAACAAAACAAAATTAATTAAACCTATTTAAGGGGGCTCTCATATAACAAATGCTACTTTGGCCTTTTTTGTTCGACATAAAATATATGTTCCTATATGTTGCCAATATATAAAATATATTGGCAACAGATAGGAACTTGACAATATTATGACCACAAAATAATTATGTGTTCGTCTTAATTTGTTCGTTCTATTAGGTACTGATATGTTCAAAATAATACATTTACATCCTCCATTATCCCTTATTTTATCCCCATGGGGGTTGAATTTATCAAAATCCTATTTAAGCGAACGTCTTCCTCATAGAAGCTCAAATCTTTAATAATTTTAGTTTAATCAGTCGAAACTCTAAGAAAATTTATAAAAACATAAAGAGTAACGGATGCATTAGTAAAACTAAAAACTGCTTCCAGAATCCCTAAAGCGCCAGAGCCCAGAGTACAGCTAAAAGACTGTTTTTATCACTAATGTGCTAGTTGGGCGATATTGATATCGAGTAAAAATTAGCGAAAAAATGCAAAAAAGCACGTTTGCTGTATGGGAGCCCCCCGTAGATATTTAATTTATTTTGTTTTTAGTATTTTTTGTTATAGCGGCAACAGATATACATAATCTGTGAAAATTTCAGAAATCTTGCTATAACGGTTTTTAAGTTACATCCTGAAGATAGACAGACAGACGGACAGACATCGAAGTGTTAGTAAAATAGGGTCCCGTTTTTACCCTTTGGGCACGGAACCCTAAAAACAGATAAAAGTCGCATTTGAGAAACGCCGCCGACGGCGCCGCCGCCGCCGACCAAAAAAAGTCGACGTGCCGCCACCGGCCGTTTACCCATCGGCGCTCATATCTACTTCGGAGTGAAAACAAGTGATCAATAGTGAGTGAACCAGTGAAACCTACGACTTGGCTACGACCTAGGACAGTGATAGTGCTTAGTGTTTTGGACCTAGTGCTTTGTGTTGGACCTAGTGCTTGTGAATAAAGTCTTCAAGAGAGTCAGCAGGTCTTTCTCTCCAAATCCTTCGAACCCTAGAACGTAACAATATAAACGCTTGTTATTCTTTTAATGTTGGCTCACCTTGGTCAACAGTGCATGTTATCATGGTCAATCATACGAATATGGCCTTCTATACATTCGTTTAGGTTGGCTCATCATGTCCAACGTGGAGAGGATGTAGCTGGCGATGATTCTGATTTCGTCTGCATTTGACTTCGATTCTCTCAAGCTCAATCCTTATTAATTATGATTTATGATATCCAAAAGGCCTTCGAAATAGAGTACATACTTTTTTGGAGGCGGAACCTTTTAAAGAAGTGTCGTTTTTTAGGGACCCCCAAAAATAAGTATGTTTTTTCATTGAATGAATTGTCTTCGTGCTGGTGTCTGATAAAAATGTCTGTCCCTACGAGGCCTTTGCTGAGCTCCAGGGCTCCGCGGAGCACACTTTGAGATTGGCTGATATAGGGACAATAGGTTATAGGACCCTTTTCTAAAAATGGTCGAAAGATCAAATTTAACTTCACGTTTAACCAATTTTGTTAATGTGTAGGCGTATGAAATCGGCAGGTGTCATCTATTTTTGTACCTACCCGAGGAGGCAACATTTATATACAGGGTGCAATTAAACCTTCCTGCCAAATTTCCAGGGCTTAGGTATCATTAGGAGAGTCCATTTAACCAAAAAAAATTGGGTGTTATTTTTTTTTCAATGACATAATATTTTATCCCATTTAAAATCGTTGCAGGACGGTCACTCGCGGCGCGGGGGAATGAGAGGGGGTGACGCCGGGAATCGGGATGAGGCGCGCGCGCGGGGGCACGTCACGCGCGGCCGACGCATCGTGTCCATTAATTGTAGTGTTTTTTAGGATAACTTTCGGAAGCTATTTCTCAAAAATTTTGTACTGAGTGACTATAAAAGAAAAAATACGTGTATTTTTATTTTTAACAAGGATCAATATATCAAAATTTGGCAGGAAGGTTTAATTGCACCCTGTATATGTTACGCTCAAAGACCGAAAACGCTCAGTGAGTGAAAAAACAGCTCACAGCGCGTTGTGGTCACAGTGAAACAGCCACGACGCGAAATTCGCGTTGTGGCTCTAATGAAAACGGCCACGACGCGTTCTGGCAATCACAAAAAGACCAAAAGGCGAAATTCGTGTCGTGTGTCAGGACACTGACGAAAACGCTTTTGCGGTACTTCCGATTTGGATGTGACGTCATCACACTAGTAATTTAATATCTTTTATTTATCGCGCTCGTTATATGTAAGTTTATTTGTACATAAATAATAAGAAAAAGCCTAGAAAGATTTGTAAAATATATTTTCTTAAATAATTTAAATAAAACATCAGTTTTATATATTATCTCCATTTATTGTAATGCGGAAATGAAATGGCCAAAACTTTTATCTAAAAGTCTTCAACATTACAAATGATTTCTAAATTCTTTTCTAATTTTTTGGCACTGTTAGACTCGTACGTTTAGCACATAAAACATTTCAATAAAGTAAGTATACCTAAAATACAAAAAATATGACGTCACACTATGGCGGACAGTGTTTTCGGCTTCATTTAAAAGGCACATTTTTCAATCAACATTTTTATGGGTTTCTACCACTGTCCTCCATTATACAGCGTACTTGTATAATGGAGGTCAGTGGTTTCTACTGTTTAAAATATTAGTTTTTATTAATCTGAGACTGTTGCAGGAATTATATCTAAAAAATAATAAAGTCAATATTTTGACAATAGAATATCAATAGAAAAGCGTTGAAATTTGAATTTAATTTTTTATTTGAGGTCGAATTTCGACCATTGGCGATCTCTAGGATTATATGCAATATCTAAGTCGAAATAAAAGACTCACATAGTTATTACTTATTACCTACATATTTACCATAATATTATATCTTGAAAACTGGGGAATAGCCTCCCGCTTTATATGAGAAGGAAAAAGGAAACCTCCTACTCCTATTTTCTTGTGATTAATTTGTTTGCGAGTCCCGAGACCGCTTTAGCACGTCCCTAGGGCTTCCTGAGATTATATCAAAGCGTGGATACCGGTGTCGATCCTGGCGACACAAGAGATACCATGGTGGGAATGTATGGTGGGCCAAAGCCAGGGCCGTTTTTAGCACTACCAGTGCCCTGGGCGAAATTTCTTCGGTGTCCAGGGTGCTGGTAGTGTGTCCCGGGGGCTTGCGGCCCCCCTTTTTGCTTGCTTTCGGCGCCCCTTTTTACCCGGCGCCCTGGATGTCGCCCAGCGTCGCCCTCTTCTAACATCGCTACTGGCCATAGCCCTTAAAAAGAAACCCCTGCGAAGACCACGCATGCGGTGGTGGGGACATGGGCGTCGTGGGGTCAGCTGGAAGATAAAATAAATGTCAATTTTCCTGGCAAGTGGGAATTAAAAAGCAAAAACGTATTACCTACTCTGCGCAAAAGGAAGTGTTGGAAACAAAATATCTTTTCAATATGTTTTGTTTCAATATAAGCATTATTATCTTCTCGAAAGGTATCCCCCCCCCCCCCCCCTCTTTATAGCTGAAATCCTGGGTATGCCCATGGGTGGGGACGTTAGTTTGTAATGATGATGATGATTATCGTGTTATCAATTTCTTCGCTTGTAGCCAGGTGGAGATAACGCGATCGTCTACAGATAGTGTAATATAATATTTTCCTGCTATTAGATCATTTGTTATTAATCAGACGGTGTTCGTTTTGTTGTGGTAAAGTTTTTTTTTATATTATTTATTTATGCTTTTTATTTCACACTGCGCATGCACAATGTATGTAGCTACCTATTTAGATTAGCTATAACTTATAAAGCATATTGAATTTTAAATTAATAGAACAATTTATTTTCATAGTAAACCGAATAAACTATAAAGTATTTGAACTTTAACACGTTGAATGCCCTAGGGCAGTGTTTCCCAACCTTTATCAGCCACAAACCCCTAGGAAATCAAGCAGTTTTTACGGACGTCCTTAACAAAATAAACAACATAAAATCGGATTCATTTTAAGCGCAATTTGTAAGCGTAGCGATTTCAAGGCATTTATGTAGGATCCAGAGATGACACCGCGGACCCCCATACCTACCTATATGTAAATATTTCAGGTACCTACCTGTTGTCATCATTGATACCGAGCAAAAAATGTTCAAAAAATCACGTTTGTTGTATGGGAATAAATAAATATTTTTTATTTTGTTTTTAGAATTTGTTATAGCGGCAACAGATATACATAATATTATAAGTTAATCAGGGTAAGTTCTCTTACCCTTTCTCTTCAGGACTTCGGACACAGGGTAAGTCCGGATAATTCAACTTACCACTAAATTAGTCAGTGTTTTTTTTCTCTGGCGCTACGGGCATATATATGCCATATTTAATTTAGCGTTAACTTGAATTATCCGGACTTACCCTGTATCCAAACTTACCCTGATTAACTTTATATGAAAATTTCAATTCTCTAGCTATTACCGTTCTTGAGTTACAGCCTGGAGAGAGAGCCCCGGATTTATAAATAGGCCGTTATAGGCCACGGCCTAGGGGCGGCAGCGTCCTAGGGGGGCGGTAGCGTCCATAGAGGCCCTACATATTACGTACATGGGGTGGCGAAAATAAAGTGACCTACTCTCATAAAAGGGTCTTAGGGTCAATAAGGTCCCGTTTTTACCCTTTGGGTACGGAACTTTAAAAATATATATAAGTATATTTTTTTATTTCAACCAATAAGCTCTCTAAAATCTTGACTTATTTGTAAGGAACCCAGTGCGAGCACACTTGAGATCGATCAAACATTACCTATAATAGACTTTAAGTGACCGTTAATTTGGTGATATAAGTCGCCCATCGCTCCTCCTCTCGGTGTATTTTTAGTTTCTTCGTTGATCATGTTATACGTTAGCAAATTTTTCGACAAAATGATTGTCTTCAAATTATTATTTATGTGAGTACCGATTTTTTTCCTTTTTGCCAGGAAACTAAATCTATAAGCATTAACATGAAAATAAGTTTTAATAAACGGCATACTTTGACAGTACCTATTTAAATTATTAATTTATGTTGATACCTTAAAGAAAGTGATATGTACTAGATACTTGAAATGATTTAACACAAACATGTTACGAAAAAGGTTAATCGTGACAACACAGTAAACATGCAATATTATGTATTCCTATCATAACTACTGTAAGCCTCTACTGTGTAGTCGAGGTTGCAAAACTTGTATCTTATCACTGATGACTGATTATAATTAAATTAATTTATTATTACAGAATCTGCGCTCTGTATGAGACAGCTGTGGGCTCACCTGTAAAGGAGAAGTGCCAAGGTATGTATGAATTACTGTGCTTATAATTTATATACTTACAGACTTACTTCTTAAACTGATACTTTATTTTTAATTTAAGTGGCAAAAAGCCTATGGTAGTAGGCAGCATATATGGTAAAGTAAATGGCTAGATTCTTAAAGTTAAATTCAAGATTCAACCATGTGTTCATGATTCAAATCGCTATAAGTAGGTACCATAAGGGAATGTAAAGATGGCTTAAAAATTTGCAGTGCTTAAAACTGCGTTCCTAACACAAATGTTATTTAGTTTTCAAGTCTATGTTTTCTCTTAAACGATGTTAGTCCTCTAAATTCTAAATAGACATTGGACAAACTTACGCATAAATTATTGTTACTGTTACAGAAGGCAACATGTCTCTGCAGAAGCTGACGGCTCTGCGAGCGCTGATGGCGAGCCAGCCCACCACGCTCGCCGCATACATCGTGCCCACCGCTGACGCACACAACGTAAGCAGCTCTGGATTTATGTATAGGCACTAAAGGCCATGGCCTATGGGTGTCAGCCTATGGCGTCCTAGGGGGGGCGGCAGCGTCCTAGGATGGCGGCAGAGTTCGTACAATGGGGGCGGTAAAATTAAAGTGGCCTATACTCATAAAAAATATCAATCCGGCCCTGAACGTAAGTCCAGTTTACATATGGCTGAAAAGTATACGTGTGTTAAAATATAATAAAAGTATACAGTGGTGACTTTAGTAGTGTCCTAGTAGTGGCGAGAGACCAATAAAAGCAAGCAGACGCCAAATAAAATAAATTTTAATAGCAAGTCCTATGTCTTCTCGCACCTAGTCCGAGATAGGGCTCTCTGGTAGGGAACAATGGCTAGTTACTTCTAATTTTGGGTATCTATTACCTAGTACAAGTACGATTAGTATTGAGCGCGAACTGTATTTTAAAAAGATAAAACCGACTTCAAAATTGTACGTAATTGATAATTAAAACTCCCTATCTCCAAAACTACTGAACTAATTTTGATGAAACTTGCACTATTCCCTAAGTTGAACAATACCTAGTACTACAAAAAAAGAATTACTGAAATCGGAATGGTAGTTCCAGAGATATGCGAACACAAACATAAAAAGATACATACATACATACAAACATACATACATTATACAATATACATACACTTTTGAAATTTGGCACATTTATTCAGACGCTGATGTTTTTTTCTTGAAATTATGTCGTTCTCAGAATTCCAATTCCGCGGGCGAATCCGCGTGCAAAAGCTAGTATAATGCGACAAGGCTTTAAATGAACATGGTGAAAAAATAGGAGAATAGCCATCACCTAAATCGCCGTCGCCGGTCAAGCACAAAAAAACCCATTTGGCCGAAATGTTGTTATTTTCCCGGACACCTCTTAAAAGTATTCAAGAATATGTCTTGCCATTGCTAAAACATCTTTCTTTTCCAACAAAAATTTGTAAAAATCTGATTCACACAAGTCCTTGAAATTGTACTCAATTTTGATCAGAGAAGAAACCGACAACCGTGTGGATTTCTCTCAACAAAAGTATCCGGATTTCACCCGGACACTTTTCAAAAACCCGGCCGGACGGTCCCCGGACTGCCTTCAAATTAGGACAAATCCGGGGAAATCCGGACGGATGGCAACCCTATGAAAAAAGGAACTAACGCCGCCACCATACAAAAAACGACTTTTTTGACAGTTCTCCTTTACCAGCAGCGCTCCCGCCCACGTTCATTTTAATTTTAAAGCGTCGTGGCATTGTATTTTATTTCCTTTTTTTCTCATCGTCGCAGTCGGAGTACATAGCAGCGACGGACGCGCGGCGCGAGTGGCTGTCCGGGTTTACGGGGTCGGCGGGCACCGCGCTGGTGACGGCGGACCGCGCGCTCGTGTGGACGGACGGCCGCTACTACACGCAGTTCGACCGCGAGGTCGACCTCACACTGTGGACGCTGATGAAGCAGAGTGAGTACTAGCAGTGTACATGGATTGAAATCTGAAGGCTGCGTATCCACAACAGATGCTAAAGAAAAGGAATACTGACAGATTTAACTTTAATCATTTTATCATTTAAGGGACAAAATAACAGATTTTTATTTGATAATCAAATCTTAGTTTGGTGCTGGTAGCTACAAACACTAACGATTGCTTGACAGATTTTTTAAACACATTTGTTGTTAGCGATTAAATTAAAAAGTAAACAAAGCAGTAGAATCTAGTTACCAAGAATACTATAATTTTTGCTAATTTTCATAAACAAATCCTTTACAATGTGTATTTAAACACTGTTTGAGATTAACCTAATCTGTCCTACAGGTTTGCCCGACACGCCCACTATGGAGGCGTGGCTGCTGAAGCACATGCCTTCTGGCTCTGTGGTTGGCGCCGACCCCCACACCATGACGAGAGAGGAGTGGACACCATTGCAGGTGAGGATTGGCCGCGGTTTTTCTTTAACATTAGGAACCATTCATAAAACACGTCACTCGATTTTTATGATTTTTAGACCCCTCCTCCCACCTTGTCATATGTGTCCCATTAAAATTTAATAATATGAGTCTTCATTGTTAATAATCATGTCAATTGTTTTTCTTCTTTTTAGAATGCTCTTACTAAGGCCAAAATGCAGTTGGTGGCCGTAGATAACAATTTGATCGACCAAATACGAGGGGATATGAAGGACCCGCCGCCGCCTCGGCCGTGCAACAAGATCATGCACGTCCCTGTGCAGTACACAGGTAATTATTAACTCATTAGAGAGGGAGAGGTAGAGAGAGTGTGAGAGAGAGACAAAAAGAAAAACTAAGCAAAGAGATGGAGAAAGATAGAGGGAGTGAGCAGTGTGATCGAGTGATTTTTTTTTTAATGAAATAAGGGGGCAAACGAGCAAACGGGTCACCTGATGGAAAGCAACTTCCGTCGCCCATGGACACTCGCAGCATCAGAAGAGCTGCAAGTGCGTTGCCGGCCTTTTAAGAGGGAATAGGGTAATAGGGGAGGGTAGGGAAGGGAATAGGGGAGGGTAGGGATGGGAATAGGGTAGGGGATTGGGCCTCCGGTAAACTCACTCACTCGGCGAAACACAGCGCAAGCGCTGTTTCACGCCGGTTTTCTGTGAGAACGTGGTATTTCTCCGGTCGAGCCGGCCCATTCGTGCCGAAGCATGGCTCTCCCACGTATGCTATTAAATAAAATAAATATGAATTGTTTCCTTAGAGCAAATTCAGTATAAGGTACTGTCGGAGAAGTTGATTCATAGGCAGATGCAGTTCTACGTAATTTAGTCGCGTGTCAAACCCAGCCGACAGATCACGACTTTCATATTATATATTTGTGCAGGTAAAACCGCTGGTAAGAAGATAGAGGAGTTGCGAGAGAAGATGAAGGAGAAGAAAGCGTCCGCGCTCGTCATCACAGCGCTCGATGAAGTGGCTTGTAAGTTCTTATTTATTTGTGTGTGTGTTCTAAAGAAAATTTTAACCCTTTTTGCCACGCATTGAAATACCACTACATATTATAGTATATTTCAGAGTGGGGCACATGTGCCCCTTGAGCAGCTAAGGCATTTAAAAAAAACTAATAATATTTTTTCCTTTTGCGAAAACATTTTAATAACGTAAAGGAATTTTTTTTTTTTTACTTATAGAGTATCATATATATATTAATACGTGAGCGAAAAACTTTGGATCTGGAAATGAAATTTTGCACAGTTATAGTTTATATGGTGAAGGAGTGCATCGAGCTAATATTATTTTAAAATTATGCTTTTATCATACATTTTTTTAACAAATAAAATATCACACACACTACAATGTGCACACTACTCTTTAACTAACTTTCGACGGAGTTTTGGAGGGAACAAAAAAAAAAACACGTTTCTGGAAGTTGCAGCATTTGCCTACACTTGTGCACGATAACGAATATCTAATGGTTAATATTCTACCAATATTATACATTAAAAATCCAGATAACACAATTTTAGGAAAATAATACAAAAACACAACAGCACTCTTTCACATTCCCGGCAAAACTCCCTGAAGTCTGAAATCTGAAATAGTCAATATTTTAAACGGGGAGCCAAAAGAAGAATATAATAAAATTTTAGGTCGAATTTCGACCAATGGGCGATCTTTAGTAATACTAAAAATGTAACTAAAGAAATCTCAGACTAATATGTTCTTATAATTATTATTTATTTTCTACAGATACCCTCAATCTTCGCGGCAGGGACATCGAGTACAACCCGGTGCTGTTCTCGTACCTCGTGATCACGGAGCAGGCGGTGCGGCTGTTCTGGGGTACGGGCGCGCTGCCCGGGGCGGTGGCGGACGCGCTCGCGGCAGAGGGCGTGGTGGTGGACGCGCGCCCGTACGGTGACGTCACCGCGGCGCTCATGCAGATGGCGGTGAGTGATATGTAATACATTATAGTGTTGTATACAGTGTTAATGTATGGGGGTTAAATAGAGACTAAAATGTTGTCTAATGGCTTAACAAAAAGCAGAAAAGGTTAATTTACCTAAAAATATATTCTTAAATAAAGTTTATGCTATAACTAACTACTAAGTACGACAAAGTTGGAAACAATTTGCTTTTACATACGCTTATCAGAAATGATTCTTTCTTTGTACGTTATAGAGGGCGCTAGTAAATAACAATGCATGGCAGCCAGAGATTTTAAACTTTTTTTCAAAACGTTTAAAATGCTTATTTCGCCTTACAGAAGGAGTTTTCGGAGAGCGGCGAGGAGCATTCCATATGGCTGTCTAGCGACGCCAGCGAGGCTATACATAGGGCTGCTTCAGGAGTGAGTATTCTTCTTCTACTTTTACATACAGCTCACAGAAATGTTTATTTTAATATCGCAAAGTTAAAACTGGGTAACATTGAGATCGCACTGCGAAACTGTAGGGGCGTTTGTGTATAATATCTACTAATAGCATGTCCATTAAAGGTACAAAAAATTGAACTCATTCAAAACGAACACCTGCAAATCGGTCACCTGCAATTCGAACACCTGCCTTTCCAATTTTGCCAAGTGTATTTTGCGATCTTTACGATTGTGCGCAGCCTATGCTGTGTAAATGTAGTTTTGTGTTTATATGATGTAATATTTTCAGAGCGGAGTGCTGTCGACGCCGCTGAACCTTATATCGGAGGTGTCTCCCGTCACGCTCATGAAGATGATCAAAAATGAAGTCGAGCTAGAGGTTAGTTGTGAATATTTCCACATGGAATAACTATTAATTATAATAATATCTATGGACGCCTCACACCACGTCAGTCTGGCCTCGTGCTAAGTACCTGAAGGACTTGTGTTACAGGTACCAGACAACGAAAATATATTTAATATTTTTATACTATACATATATTTAAGATTTTTATTATATCATACACATATTTAATACACATCCAGACCCGGGAACAATGAAAACTTTTTGTTCCGTCGGCGGGATTCGAACCCGCGACCCCCGGCTTGAGCTGCCACACACTCAACCAATTGAGCCACAGAGGTCGTCAACTATTGACAGAATACTTTTCTACTTTTTTTTAATCAATACATTGGTTTTTCCGTAAATTCAAATTGTATATATTTTTCATTTTATATATTCACATTTTATATTCTTCAAGTTACACTAAATAAAATAAATCAATAATCTTTTTACACACTTGTACATACCCTAATTTTCAGGGTTTCCGCAAATGTCACATCCGCGACGGCATAGCGGTGGTGCGGTTGTTCCGCTGGCTGCACGAGCGCGTCGACGCCGGCGACACCGTTACCGAGATACAGGCGGCCGACAAGCTGCTCGAGTTCAGGAAGTAAGGGATAATGATATAATATTATCGTTAATATAGGTACTAAGTAAAAATTTAGGCTCAGATGTCAGAGATCTGTCAAACTTGGCTGAGAGAGACTGTGGAACATTTTGTAAAATCTAATTAAAACATGTTATAGTTACGAAATTGTGGCCAAAGACAATATTTACTCGAGCTTTAAGGTGAGACCGCATTACGCAACACTACGCTGCAGCGGAGCGACGCGACACGGCATGGCAAAATATTCTCTGTATGAAATCTTATGAGGTCATTTCTACGTGAAGTGGGGTGTCACGTCGCGTCGCTGCTGTAGTGTCGCTTTAGTGCAGTCTCGCCTTACACTTCGTGTGACGATGGAAGAGTTATTTGACTATCTGTCTGTCAAATAATTAAATAGCTCTTCAAACGTCACCAACGTGTTAAAGAGAGCAACTAAGCGAATGCATGGTATTTAAAATGTATTGTTATTAAAGGAGAACATATTCTGTACATTACAGAGAGGAACAACACTTCATGGGCCCATCGTTCGAGACGATAGCGGGTGCGGGTGAGAACGGCGCCGTCATACACTACAGTCCGGCGCGCGACGGCGACCAGCGCGACATCCGCCCGACAGACATGTTCCTGCTGGACTCCGGCGGCCAGTACCTGTGAGTAGACCGACATGCCGGACAGACAGACAGACAGACAGCGCGGCGCCGTCATACACTACAGCCCGGTGCGCGACGGCGACCAGCGCGACATCCACCCGACAGACATGTTCCTGCTGGATTCCGGCGGACAGTACCTGTGAGTAGACTGTCTTGCCGGATCCGACATGTCGGATAGACGAACAGACAAATCGACAGATAAAAAAATGGTGGCTGGATTAATACCAAACGTGACGGTATAATATATGCAAATGGGACGAAAAAAGTATAGCTATAGAAGTATTATTGTGACGTAACATAACCTATACCTATATCTGGGTTATCAGCGCCCTCTAGGTGTCTTTTTGATTTTTTTTTTTTCTAAGTTCTGTTAAAAATAATCATTGCGGATAAATCCACTTTAATTCGTCGATCGTGGGAAAACGAGACACAATAGATATTCTATTGTGTCTCGGTCACCGGTGACCGTATGGGACTTGATCAATTAATCTATAACTAGATGACTCGTGAACATCGTACCACTTAACTCATAAATTTTCTACCATATAAACCTTCTCTGGACTTCCACGAATATTTCAAGTCCAAAATCAGCAAAATCGGTTCAGCCGTTCTCGACTTTCAGCGAGACTGACAAACATTTTTTAATTCATTTTTACTTATATAGAATTATTGATTACTAGACGTTCCGCGCGGCTTCGCCCGCGTAAATTAGATATTTCATAGACAAATCAGTCTTCAAAAAATAGCCTTCCTCGATAAATGGGCTATCTAACACTGAAAGAATTTTTTAAATCGGACCAGTAGTTCCTGAGATTAGCGCGTTCAAATAAGCCCTTTCAAATTATTTCCCCCGTTTTTTCCACATTTTCCTCTATTTCTTCGCTCCTATTAGTCGGAGCGTGATAAAAAGCCTATAGCCTTCCTCGATAAATGGACTATCTAACACTGAAAGAATTTTTCAAATCGGACCAGTAGTACCTGAGATTAGCGCGTTCAAACAAACAAACAAAGAAACAAACTAACAAACTCTTCCGCTTTATAATATTAGTATAGATTATCAGTCACAAACCTTAGTCGATATAAACATTATAATCTCAATTTATTTATTGTTAGGGACGGGACGACGGACATAACGCGGACGCGGCACATGGGCACGCCGTCGGATGCGCAGCGCGACGCGTTCACGCGCGTGCTCAAGGGGCAGATCGCTATATCAACTGCGCTATACCCACAAGGAGTCAGGGTTGGTATTATCTGAACTGTTTGTGATACAATCATGTATTATAAAAGAAATATGTACCATCGAAGAAATTGATTCAAGGCCGTTGACGGACCTACGTCGTTTGGTCGGATTATGTCTACTTAATGTACCATCGAGGAAATTGATTCCTAGGCAGTTGACAGACCAACGTCATTTGGTCGGATCTTGTCAATTCAATATTAATTGTGATCTGTCGGCTGGGTTTGACGTAAGGCGACCAAACTACGTAGGTCCCCCATCTGCTTAGGAATCAACTTCTCTGATAGTACATCGTCAATCGTCATCTAACGTCTTTGTTCGACAAAACACGACCAGAATACGTAGGTACGCCATCTGCCTATGAATCAACTTCTCTGATAGTAAATAGCTGTGATGTCGCATTCAATCACGTTTATAATTGTGTTTGAGCTAATTATAGCGCACAGGGTGAAACCTCATTCACGGATTTATTACGAGAATTAGGGCTGTTTTAAATGCTATTAGGTTACGACTTTTACCCTACAAAACAAGTATTCTTAGTGTAGAAGTTGCATACTTCAACTTGTAAACCTGTACTATGATATTTGTATTTAATAAGAGACAGTAAAGTTTTTTTTTTTTTTTTTTTTTTACATGGCACAACATATTATGATGTATGCAACAAAGTGCGTAATGCATAGGACGCATCACTGGCGTCGTCAACATTTTGCTAATGTCCAAAATCATTACAAAATTTGATTGGCCACATATTATGCTCTGTGTAAATTGGTTTGTTGTGGGTATTTGGAATATTAAAAAAGTAATAAAACTCAGCCAATTAGACCATAGACAAAAGCCTGCATCCAAATTAGCACTCTAAACTATTATCTTATCCCAGGGTAACGTACTCGACTCGCTCGCCCGCAAGTTCCTTTGGGATGTGGGTCTAGACTACGCGCACGGCACCGGCCACGGCGTTGGCCACTTCCTCAACGTGCACGAGGGACCCAGTGGCGTGTCCTGGCGCCCCTACCCGCATGACCCCGGTCTAAAACCCCACCAGATACTTAGCAATGGTGAGTCAACTCAGCCTCTTTTTTTTTAATGAAATAAGGGGGCAAACGAGCAAACGGGTCACCTGATGGAAAGCAACTTCCGTCGCCCATGGACACTCGCAGCATCAAAAGAGCTGCAGGTGCGTTGCCGGCCTTTTAAGAGGGAATAGGGTAATAGGGGAGGGTAGGGATGGGAAGAGAAGGGAATAGGGGAGGGAAAGGAAGGGAATAGGGTAAGGGATTGGGCCTCCGGTAAACTCACTCACTCGGCGAAACACAGCGCAAGCGCTGTTTCTCGCCGGTTTTCTGTGAGAACGTGGTATTTCTCCGGTCGAGCCGGCCCATTCGTGCCGAAGCATGGCTCTCCCACGTAGAAATCCTCTCTCTCATTCACGCACTACTGTGCCTTTGACTCTCTCTCTTCTACTGAAGAGTGACTCTTTCTCCCTCTTTTTTCTTCTGAAGAAAGAGAGAGAAAGAGTTAAGACAAGGAGAAGGCACACGTACGCACATACGTACATACAACGTGCATGGGGGACCGAGCGTCGTGTCCTGGCGTTCCTATCCACATGACCCCGGCCTAAAGTCCCCCAGATACTTAGCAACGGTACGAACACATACATCGAGTACGCACCTACGTACGTACGCTCGCACGCACACATTAACACACGCAACGTGGACGAGGGATCCAATGGCGTGTCCTAGTGCCCCTACCCACACAACCCCGTATACACACCAAGGAAGGACGCTCTCGCGTACGTCGTACGAATCTAACAACTCAATACATACATTCACATTGCACACACGCGCATACGCATACAAGCAGATGCATACAAGAGCACACGCGAACAACATACGCTGAAACGTACAGATTTTAAATACACGCACGCAAGCACGCACGTATGCACGCTGCAAGTAACATCACTATATACTAAATCACTTCTTTAACACGCAAAAAACCGGTTTATTTGCATGTCGAAGAAGTGCGAACGTACGAAAGTTCTACGTAATAGTTGAGTGTGATATTACATGTTATTTTTATTCAGATATCTGTTAGCCTCATCACAAAGTAAGTACCCCATAAAAATCAAAGTGCAATAGTGCCCTACGGAGTGCCCTACATACACCCTTTATAGTGTCCTACGTACTATACAGGGTGTAACAAAACTAAGTGATAATACTTTACGCCCTAAAGTTTAGGGTGTGTATGTGTTTCTTATAGAGAGTTCACTGTGAAAGTAGCAGCGCTGAAAGACCAATTTTTTTTTCACTTTTGTACGGGCAAGCGCCTCAGCGTCACGAGATTCCCCATACAAAAGTGAAAAAAAAATTTGGTCTTTCAGCGCTGCTACTTTCACAATGAACTCTCTACAAGGAACACATACACACCCTAAAGTATTATCACTTAGTTTTGTTACACCTTGTAGAAGTGCTGCACAATTTTTCTATACATGTTTTCAGAGCCCGGGTACTACAAGGTTGGCGAGTACGGCATACGTCATGAGGACCTGGTGATCACAGTCAACGTCACTAAGGACTCCGACCACCCCAGGGTAAGAAGACTATGTTGGTAAGACAAAAATACGAGCGTGACTGGCACGTATTTTACGTACGAGGACGTAAACGTGTATAGAAGTTTTGCGTACAGAAAGTGTGTTGGTAAAAAATGCCTAAAATATTTTTGCGGATTGCGTCGGATTCACGTTTAAAGGAAAACAAACAGAATAAAGATTTATCCATACTAATATTTTAAATGCCAAAATGTGTATGTCTGTGTGTCATCTTTTCACTTTTTAACCTTTAAACCGATTATAATGTAACTTGATATTGACATACATTTAATCCCTTGGGAGAAGATAAGATAGTTTTTTTCCTAAAAAATATTATTTCCGAGCGACAAATAACTTTTAGCGCAACGAAACAGACAGACTAACAAACAGACGGAGAGAGAGAGAGTGAAAAAATTGCCCTTCAGTAAAAGGATACCATTAACCGTTTATAGTTTTTAGGGTTCCGTACCCAAAGGGTATTACTGAAACTTCAATGTCTGTCCGTCTGTCTCCAGGCTGTATCTCAAGAACCGCTATAGCTAGACTTATGAAATTATCACAGATTGTGTATTTCTGGTGCCGCTATAACAACAGATACTAAAAACAAAATATAATTGATATTTAAGGGGGGCTCCCATACAACAAACGTCATTTTTTGGCCTTTTTTGCTCGATATCAATAATGGTAACAGGTGGGCTCTTGAAATTTTCACAAAGTCCTTGATTATATGATGTGTTCTTTATTAATTAATAAAAATAATAAAATAAAATAAAAAAATTAAGGGCGGCCCCCATACAAAAACACAATTTTTGGCCTATTTTTGCTCTATAACGGTACGGAACCCTTCGTGGGCGAGTCCGACTCGCACTTGGCCGATTATTTTTTAATACGGGACCTTAATAAATACCTATTGTGTTTACAGGCTAGCGATCTACTGGGTGACTTCGACGGTCGCGGCGTGCTCGGCATGGAGACCATCACGCTCGTGCCCAACCAGCGCAAGTGCATGAAGCTCGACCTGCTCACTGACTTCGAGGTACAGTACTCTATCTAGAGATCAGTTCTATAACTTGGAGTAGGTATGAAGAGTTGAAGAACCAACGGCTAAAAAGTATTGAATAGTTCAGACCTCAGAGATATTGATCCGTAGGCTAGGAATCAATTTCTCTGGTGGTAAATACTATCAGAGAAGTTGATTCCTATTTTATACGTGGGAGAGCCATGCTTCGGCACGAATGGGCTGGCTCGACCGGAGAAATACCACGTTCTCACAGAAAACCGGCGTGAAACAGCGCTTGCGCTGTGTTTCGCCGAGTGAGTGACTTTACCGGAGGCCCTATCCCCTACCCTATTCCCTTCCCTTCCCTCCCCTATTCCCTTCTCATCCCATCCCTACCCTCCCCTATTACCCTATTCCCTCTTAAAAGGCCGGCAACGCACCTGCAGCTCTTCTGATGCTGCGAGTGTCCATGGGCGACGGAAGTTGCTTTCCATCAGGTGACCCGTTTTGCTCGTTTGCCTCCTTATTTCATAAAAAAGGCAGATGGCGGACCTAAGTAATTTGGTCGCGTTAAGTCAAACCCATATCATCCGACCGATCACAGCTAACATTGAATTGACAAAAGCCGACCACGTGACGTAGGTCTGTCAACTGCCTAGGAATCAATTTCCTCGATGGTACCTTTTTTGTGCCTTTTAACATTAAAGTGTTTTTTTATTTATTTTATTTATAATTACTGAAGACTAAAAAGCAAATCAAGGCACAAAACAGAATATAAAACGTCATTCTGTACAAGTATGACATTTTGTGCTTCGTTATTTAGATGATTTATAGATACCACGATATCTTCGACAAAATATCGTTGAACTTGCAATATCGCGTTATTATCGATGTAAGGGGTCACATTCAATTAAATAAGTATCAATCATTTTCCATTATTAGAGTGTTCATTTGTCCTTTAAAAAACAGTTGCCAAAAATCAATTTTATCAACCACCCATTATAATAATAAATAACCTATATCTCACTCTCTTTCTCGCATCTACCTCGCTCATATCTCCGTCTCTTTCCAGCTGGCGTACATCAACGCGTACCACGCGCGCGTGTTGCGTACGCTCGGCCCGGAGCTCAAAACCCGCGGCTTGAAGGAGGACTTGGCGTGGTTGGAGCGGGAATGTGAGGTCATCACCAGAACATAGTATGAATAAATATTGTATATTTGTAACATTTGGGTAGTCTTTTATTGTATCCCTTAGTATACTTGTTGAAAAATTTTGATTATTCTTTATATTACAATAAATTAGAGTAGAAAAGTAAGAATGTCAAAGTATACAGATTTGATGATCAAATAAAAATGTGGCACTCGGGGACTGCCGCGGTAAAGTGATTGCATAGCAATAGGTAGTCTGCACGCATACGTCTATTCGCACGCACACAAACACCGTGCCGAAGTCTACCGAACTGAAACGACGTAGGACGATGCACGTGGCTTTCAACGCTACACAGCTGTGCCGGTCGGATTGGGGGGTGCTAGGTTATTTTCGCTCAAAGCCCGCGATACAAGGTATGCAATAGCTTAAAAAATTCAAGAACTAAGACGTACGATTTGTGTAATTGTGATTTTTCGAGTTTCAATAATTCTGAAGTTAATTTTGTGGTATCTGTTATTGTGCATTTTATTACTTCATATTTTTTATGTTGCAGAGAGCGTTGTCAATTTATACTTTCGACGTCGTAAACTGTAAGCGTAAAATGCACGTTCTCATAAACCGCCCCGCACCGCACTATGCGGCAACGACGCGACGCTTCACATTTCATACAACTGACGTTTTGTGTCGTGTAGCGTCGTGCGGTTTACCTCATTTTTGGTCGTGACGTGTCGCGTCGCTCGCTGCAGCGTAGTGTCGCTTAGTGCGGTATCGGCTTAAGGGCATCTCTTAAGATTTTACAAAGCTTATAACGTAACCAAAGGATCCAAGGTCGGTGAAAACGTTATAGTCCTGAATTTTATCACGCGAGAGATTGCTTGATTAAAGTAATATTGATATTGTTATCGGCATCCCTTTTATTAATAATGTTAATCCTTTTATCTGAGAGCCATCGTTAATCTAATCGCGTAGATTGTCGACCAAACTAAACACTAGTTTGGTCGACAATGGCGTGCGGGGTCCATGTGCTGTTGTTATTGTAAGTATTTTAATTGTTTGACCTAATAACGCTGTCAGCAAAGTCTATGGCAAATAAACCCCAAATGTTTTTTTAATAAAATAAGCCAAATAATAATCCTAATTAAAAATAGTGATAATTAACTAGCCAGTATCTATTTTACTATTAGTTAATAAAATAGATATTGACATGACACTATGATATGATTATGGTAAAAGTTGTTTGTATAGTACGATAGAACTTTAAGTTCTATCCCAGAGGCCTAATTCACATAAATCAAATGATGCTTCAAACGCGTAGTCTCACTAGTGCGCTTACAATATGTTGTCTTATGCGCAAGTATGAAGAGAATATTTGAAGTATGAAAACGAGGTTCCAAAGCTTTAACTATTACCATGCCAAAATTTCATCAAAATCCAGTTAATCAAAAAAAAACATATAAAAGTTGTATAAAAATATATTGGAATTGGAAGGGAAAAAGTTAATGAAAGAAATAAAAAATTTAAAGCCTTGCCTGGATTTTTCACCGAACCTATTATGTATATTTTTGAGTATGGTGGAAAAGTTTCATTGAATAAACAGATGGGAGAAATCCCTACTTAAGTTGAGAGAAGTATCCTCCTCCTAAGAAAGAGAGACCTCTTTCTTTCCTAAATAGAAATACGTACGTACGCATGGGCGTACCCAGGTAAGGGCAGGGGTGGGGGGGCAGCTGCCCCCCCCCCTCCCCCCCTAGAAAATTAGAAGATAAAACAAACGTCAATTTTCCAGGCAAGCGGGAATTAAAAACGTGTTACCTACTCTGCACAAAATGAATTGTTGGAAACAAAATATCTTTTCAGTCTAATAAGTAAATTTTCATGATTTTTTGTTTCAATATACCAGACCGACCATCTTCTCGAAACAGGTATGCTGCCCCCCCCCCCTAGCTGAAATCCTGGGTACGCCCATGTACGTACTTCTAAGTTCTATTTAAGATGAGATACATGACAGAGAGAAAGAAATACGTTGAGATTAATACAGATGAAGCTTTTAGTGCTTAAGTACCTACTTGTTTATGTTGCATGGTCCATGGATTTAGATAAGGGTATCACGTACTTTTACAATAATGGTAATCCAGTGATTATTTTGAGTAGCTATTCAGTGAAACATATTTTTTCACTTTACCCTTTATCAATATAATATGCTGAGTACTGATTTTTACCACAAGAGGAATGATATTCTACATATAGTTTTTTATATTATATCTTTGCACAAGAGTGCAAATTTTTATCCTATGACTAGGTGAGCCGGTGAATTTCGTATCACTTTCCTACTAATATAAACCTTCCCTGGACTTCCTCGAATATTTCATGACTAAAATTATACAAATCGGTTCAGCTTCTTAATTTTTAGCGAGACTAACAATTTTAAAATTTATTTTATATTATACAAGTCATATATAATTTTCAGAGCAGGCGCTATGCTGGTGGCTGCATATCCACGGAATTATTTCACCTTGCTTGCTGAACCAAATGATCCTGTTTCTAGTAATTTGAGAAGTTTAATATTACATCTAATAAAAGGTTACAAATGAAAAGCTCAGGTAAGAAGTAAAACCGTTATTTTGTATAATGGTATCTATTTTTTATATAGCTTGTTTTTATTTTTATACAAAATATAGAGTTTATTTATTTTTTATGTTGACCCACTGGGCCCAAAGGCACGCTTAATTTAAGTCAAAAACGACAAGTCATTTTTTAACATTGGTTAATTTAAAATTTTGTAAGATTGCTTTGTCTTGTATAAACGCAATTATTATAAAGTAATGCTATAAATATGTCACATTGTATACTTTATAGTTTATAGTAATGGTGTAACTAATAAACCATTTTTTCAGCGGTGCCGTTTGAAGGCAAGTTGAGTCGCGAGGCGGCGCTATCGCGCGTGACCGCTCTGCGCATCGCCATGGCCGCCAAGAACGTACACGCATACATCGTACCAACGGCCGACGCGCATAACGTAAGTGTTAGGGTGCGTTTCCTCTGACGCGGAGCGGGGCGGAGAGGAGCTTAGCGGTGTCCGAATTGACCAATCGTGCTATTCCAGCGGAATGACAGCGAAGCGGAGCGAAGATTTCGAGCATGGTGATTGGTCAATTCGGGGTGAAAATCATTTAAAATGACCAATGTGACAAAAATGAAACAAAAATGAAACCATAACAAAAATGAAACTCGTAACAAAAAAGTAACAAAAATGAAAACTTAGGGTCTGTTCACAATTCAAACAATAACGGTTAATTATTTCTATCTAATTTTTATTCAATGTACAGAATTGACACCTGTTAGTTTTTTTACTATGGATTTTTATAGGTCTTAGTTTCTTTTTTGCCTGCTGAAGCACGACTGACATCATCGCGCAAGTAAAAGCGTCGAATTTTCTCTACCAACTTGCTGTTTCGTTTAGGAATAACACTTTTTGAAAGATTGCGGATTCTGCTTTTTAAACCAATGACTCATCTCAAATTTGATTGCATTTTATACTTTAGATATAGTAGAGACGTAAAGATATTTCTCAAAACTTTTTTTACGTTTTTATTTTTCATGTATTCCTGCTTAATTGCTTCTGTTAGAACAGAATTTTCTTGTACAATTTTTTTAACTTTCTTTTTGTCCTGTTCTGAAAGAGTAGTCATGGTTTGGATAATTTCATTTGATTTTGAATTTGGTGACATTGGTTGTTCTTGAATACAAGAATGTGAAAGCTCTGAGGCATTTGTCGATATTTGGCAATCAAGGAGAATTTTTTGTCGATAGACTTTCTTTTTAAGTGCTTGTATTTTTTTTCTTTGCTGATTAATTACTTTTTCTTGTTTTTTATTTTCTTTTTTCAGCCGTTTGTAGTAACGTTGATAATCTTTTGAACTTTTTTTGGTTTTCTCATGAGGGTCTTGTTTCTTGTTTTGATTTTTCTTAAGCTTTCTCCAATTCTTCCTTCTAATCAACTTTTGATTCTCTGTTAATTTAGAAACTTTCACATAGTTCTTCTTGATTCTATTTAAATTTTTTATTTTCATTTCTTCCAATGTTTGTGGATTTTGTTCCTTTAATCGCTGTCTATACAGTCGCTGACGTTCAGCTGCTGTCATCGGCATTCTAAAAAGAAAAATAAGACACTGACCTCCATTATACAAGTACGCTGGACTAATGATACCCTTTGAAATGACAGCTATTTTTTGTGCCTATTTGAAGCGGAATCAGCTCCCCCAATGTGAGTGATAGGAACTAAATTTGACCATTGACCAAATATATTTGTCTATGATTTGACGTAAAAATGACGTTTGAACGTCGCCATATTGGCGCTGATAGCAGTAGTGGGAGTATTTGGAACTAATACTAGTGATGACAACCAATAACGATTAAGCGGCCATTTGCAAGTTACGTCAAATTTAGTTCTCTTCCCTCTCACTGGGGGCGCTGATTCCGCTTCAAATAGGCACAAAAAAAGTGGGTATCATAGGTCCAGCGTACTTGTATAATGGAGGTCAGTGAAAATAAGACTGTTATACACCATAAATTTTACATTAAACAAATAAAAATAAATGTATATAGCCTATGTCACTACCACGATTCTAACGAGCTCAACGATACCTCAAATGTCAAAATCCGTCCAGCCGTTTGGGATGTAGGGCGTGTTAAAGAAATGGACATACATACATACATACATACAAACATACGCTCGAAAAACATAACCCTCCTTCTTATGCAGTCAGGTAAAAAAAAAAGGTTAGGTGTTAATATGTAACCCCATAATTAATACAAAAACCAGACCTGTGAATGCGTCTTTAGTTCATTTTTGTTATATCATTTTTGTGACGTGACAAAAAACGTGACGAAATCGTAACAAAAATGATCAAAATCTACACTTGGAACATAACCTTAAATATTTTAAATCAAACAAGAATATCACTATTGTTAAAGCACCTTACTTTTCAATAATGATGAAAATAATCCGTGTTTATGAATGAATCAAAAATATAAGTATTCTCTTACCTGTAGAGTGTAGTAGACAACAAAAATGATAAATTGAAGTTGTAATTTCCTTCGCCGACACAAAAGCACGCATTTATTCACTTTGACATACGATAACAAAATGGTCGACAAGGTATCGCTTCTGGCATCTGATTGGCTCGTTAAAGAGTGAGTGTTGCCATTTGTTAAATATAAAATATTACCAAATTAGCTTGTGAGAAAAAGGAATAACAAAAATGAACAAAATAATGGACATTTGTTTGGAAACAAGTATTTATATACAAATTAAGTAAATAAAGATAGCTTTACCCAATAACTATAAGTAATCATATTATCTTTACAAAAAATAATCATACGTTTCCATATAATATTTACTATTCCTTTTAAAATGTTTTTTGTTACGCTAGTCATGAAGAGGACAAATTATTTTGTATGGATAAAATCCGGTTTCAATCTGAAAATAGAATTGCATACTGCTGAATACTTTTAATAAGGTACATAAAACTACAATATTGTTTTAGATAGTGTACCATTTTACCATAGTAAGCTCTCATTGCTTGAGACAAGAGAATAGTTTTTTAAATATTGCGTATGGACAAGTTAGGATGTCAAAATGGTCATTTTGAATGGTTTTCACCCTTCGGCACTGCTAAGCTCCTCTCCGCTCCGCTCCGCGTCAGTGGAAACGCGGCCTTATAGTTTTAGGCTGCCTTCACATTAAGTCGCGAGTACTGCGGCAGCCGCGGCGACTTAATGTGAAGGCAGCCTTAAAGACAGACAAGCAGCAATTGAGTAGTTGACTCA
This sequence comes from Cyaniris semiargus, assembly GCA_905187585.1. NCBI lineage: Eukaryota > Metazoa > Arthropoda > Insecta > Lepidoptera > Lycaenidae > Cyaniris > Cyaniris semiargus. The sequence continues at coordinate 11,349,355 of LR994567.1, forward strand.
AACTAAACACCCAAGTTTGATCAAGAAGAAAAAAAAAATAATTAAAAAAAAATTCAGTTCAGCCGCTGTGTATAGTTTTAATTATAAGAAGGGTGATGATGATTGCTTAAGCTTCGCTAAGGTCAGAGATAACCAATTGCTACATTCCTCTTTCAATCGTGCACGTTTTTTTGATATCGCGTTGCCACATAATATTTTCGAGCGCGAGAGAAAGAGACGGGTAGTGATAGGTCCTTGTACTATTTTTTTTTATATTTCCTTAACATTACTGTGTTGTGTCTTAGCCGGCCCCTAAACGATCAATGATTGTATTGTGCAATATCACGCTTCAATATTATTGAACAGTTTATTTGACAATTAGATTGAAGGCGTGCGATGTTCAATATCAACCCTAGACGGTCAATAATATTACGCAATATTGCTCGTCTATTGGCCCGCTTACAAATGTAACTGTATAATAAAATTAAGATTATTATCATCTTTTAGTCCCAGTACATAGCGCCGTGCGACGCGCGTCGGGAGTGGCTGTCGGGCCTGTCCGGGTCGTCAGGCACGGCGGTGGTGACGGGCACCGCGGCGCTCGTGTGGACCGACGCCAGATACTTCACGCAGTTCGACATGGAAGTCGATACTAGCGTGTGGAAGTTAATGCGGCAAGGTATTGTCTGTTTATCATTGGTAAAAACGAAGACGAAGTTCAAAATCAGCAGTCTTACCCCCGAAACTGATACGATTTTGATTTACAAGTCTGATTAGTTCTGAATTTAGCCGCAGCACGATCGTGAGTTAGTATAGCTGCTTTCAGCCGTGCTAGCATACGCCAAGGAGAAAATTTTGTCTACACGTTTTCTCGATGTTAACTGGCTTATCTCTTCATCTCTATTGACCCTAACATGACATACATTTTTTCTCGTACGTCTGTCGTCAAAATTAGAGATAATTTTGTTTTTTTTATATGTGCTATTTTTGTGTATATACTAACGAACTATATACGAACGAGAAATTTATCTCTCGAGTCTCGACGTACGCATGTTAGCGAAAAAGAGATATATATCGATATCGACAATATCACTACGCTCGAGAGTGAGATATCCACGAGATATCTCGTTGGCGTATGATAGGGAAAAGCCGTTGAGATCGAATTAGTTCCAAATTGAGACGCAGCACGATCGTGCCGTACCGTTGGGATTGAATTAGTGGAACTGGAGTGCTAAATCGTCGGCTGCGACGTGCGAGTGCAGCGTAGTCACGCCTAGTACGGTCACACCTTTAAACTTAAAGTATCTTGCAGGTACGGACGCGACCATCGACAGCTGGTTGGCGGCGAACCTGCCCGCCGACTCCGCCGTGGGGGTCGACCCCACCACCTATACCAGAACTGCCTGGACTGCTCTCGAGGTAAATATATTAAAGGACACAATTTCACAATATTGTGTAATTCCTGTCCATTTGCCATTGCATCAAGGCTAGTAATAATATTTTGTAAAATATCATGCCTTCTCTTTCAAACATACACTGCCCTGTTGGTTTTAGTCGAAGTAATGTAATATGAACGATATTAAGATTAGAAAACAAGAAAAAAATCAAACACTTATATGCCTTTTCTTTCCATTCTATCAAGCGAACTTAAAGTTTTTCTTATTTTTTATCATACTTATATTATCAGAACGCGCTGTCAGCGGCTGGAGTGCGGCTGGTAGCTGTGACGGACAACCTGGTGGACGAGGCGCGGCGCTCGCTGAACGACGCGCCGCCGCCGCGACCCAACGAGCCCCTCATCACCCTGCACCAAGACTTCAGCGGTATGACGTCACATTTGTGTATACACGTCGCAGAGCGGCCGGGGTGCGGCTGGTGGGGGTGACGGACAACCTGGTGGACGAGGCGCGGCGCTCGCTGGACGACGCGCCGCCGCCGCGACCCAGCGAGCCCCTCATCACCCTGCACCGGGACTTCAGCGGTATGACGTCACACTTGTGTATACACGTCGCAGAGCGGCCGGGGTGCGGCTGGTGGGGGTGACGGACAACCTGGTGGACGAGGCGCGGCGCTCGCTGGACGACGCGCCGCCGCCGCGACCCAGCGAGCCCCTCATCACCCTGCACCGGGACTTCAGCGGTATGACGTCACACTTGTGTATACACGTCGCAGAGCGGCCGGGGTGCGGCTGGTGGGGGTGACGGACAACCTGGTGGACGAGGCGCGGCGCTCGCTGGACGACCCGCCGCCGCCGTGACCCAGCGAGCCCCTCATCACCCCGCACCGGGACTTCAGCAGTATGACGTTGTGTATACACACGTGCGGCCTACAAAACGATTGTGTTAGTTTTCCAAGGAGTTATGGCCATTCGCCATAACTGTCTTCACTCAAGTGTCTAAGAAAGCAACTGTACTATTTTTTTCTTTCAGGTAAAGCATCAAGTGCCAAGATATTAGATCTGATCGCTCAGATGAACGCCCGCGGCGCCTCTGCCCTCATACTCACCGCGCTCGACGACGTGGCTTGTAAGTAGGACTAAATATTACCCTCTAAAACCATACTGAACTGAAGTAACATTGCCATCAGATTATCTTACCTCTATTTTTTGGGATGAAAAACACGATTTGCATTTTTCAGATACCTTAAACCTGCGCGGTTCGGATATTCCGTACAACCCAGTGTTCTTCGCATACCTCGTGATAAGGGCTGACTTGGTAAGTCCAAATAGTATAACACCTGTAATTAGCAGAGTACTATAATTAATTGAAAGCATATTACATCATTTGGTATAGCTTCTTGAGTAATCCTAATTTTTCCGATACACGTTCTCTGTTTGTTTAGTCCCTATCTATCAAGAAACTCTTCCAACTTATGAAAAATGAACTAAAGATGCTTTAGCTATATGTGTAAATATTTAAATATAACTTAGGGGTAAGATTATACAAACGCATTTTTAGGGTTCCGTGCGGGAGTAAAGGGTAAAAACGGGACCATGTTACTAGACTTCGATGTCTGTCTGCCTCCAGGCTGTATCTCAAGAACCGCTATAGCCAGACTTCTGACATTTTCACAGATTGTGTGAAAAACAAAATAAATTAAATATTTTAGGAGGTCTCCTATACAACAAATGTGATTTTTTTGCTTTTTTTGTTCGATGTCAATAATGGCAACAGATAGCCACTTTAAATAATCACAAAATACTCAGTTGTAATTATACTTTAACTTGTTGCCCGCAACTTCGTCTGCGTCAGTATGCAGTAATAAAAAACATTTTGCTCTATAATGGTACGGAACCCTTCGTGCGCGCAGCGCGTGTCCAACTCGCACTTGGCCGATTTAATATATGTAATCTGGTAATTTTTGTCTATCTCTACAGACGTCGAACAACGTGATCCTGTTCTGGGGCGACGGTCAGCTGCCGGACAACATCGTGCAGTTCCTGGCCTCCGAGCAGACTACCGTCGACGCCAGGCCATACGCAGATGTATACACCTATCTGGCCAGTGTGAGGGTGAGTATACAGCATAAACTTAATATACCTAGCGGAATAGAGAAACAAAGGCCTGAGCAAGCGAGATGTCACTATCAGTAACACTACGTGGTAAAAAGAGACGCGTGATACATGAAAGCAGAACTCTTTTTTTGACGTCCAGTCGGCACTTATCGGCACATTGACAATTTAATCTCATAGAATTCATGTTCAATCATGCTTGTGTAAGTGTATACGTACACATATTTTTACACACAGATGTAAACCAATTTCGGTTTCGTTTGACAGCTCGATATTGTCGCTCTATTCCGCTAGGTATATTAACTTTATGGTATACAGTAAAAAAAATGGGTGTCTGTAAAGTCGGTTTACGGACGGTAGTTTGACGTGACAACTACGAACTGAGCCGATCGCTCGAGCCGATCATGCCTCTCTCTCGTTCGTGCCGCGCTCTCGCTTGCGGAACGCGACAATGAGCGTAACGGGACAATGATGTCATCTTTTTCGTGCAGGCAGCCCGTATACCTATCGAGTTATTAGACGTTGTCACGTCAAAAATACGTTGAAAAATAGTAGGGGCATGACAGGCATCTATCTGAGCAAAAATGTTGAACCCATATTTTTTGCTTAATTATTATGAATAACTTACATCAATGAATGCTACTTAGGGAATGCAATACCGGGATACCGGGATCCCGAAATACCGGGATCCCGCATGCATTTTGCGGGACTAATCCCGGTCGAAAATTTAGCTGGATCCCGCGGAACTGGCGGGATTACAAACAAGCGTAATTCATACGTGAAACTCTTCGCGCCGGGGTGCGTGAACTGGCTATAGGCCCACTAAACAATTTACCTTCAATTTACTTATAATAATAATAATTAACTTTAAATGACAAAATATACATTTGTACCAGCCAGCGTGGAAGCTGAGCGAACTTTTTCGGCTGCTGGCTACCTTGTGTCGAATGGAGCCGTTTGGCAGATGACACAATTAATACCTTAACTTTTTAAACATATTTTTATAAGCTTGGGCTGTATGTATGTAACGGAATCTTTGAGCACGACTTTTACCTATAGTTCGAAAAAAAATAAGTAATTTTAATAAAAAATTACACAAATAAGCGTTTTTTTAACTATTATTATTACTGTTAATACGTAGCCATTTCCAAAAAAATGTTTAGTTTTTCTTTTATTTTTATATCCAAAGTCTGAAGTATTAATAAACCCATGTAAAAAAGTGTCTGACAAAGTTTGTTTTATTTGAGTTTCTAAGAATCAAACGGGGTCTATCAAGTACAGTCGATAACGATTTATTTTAAAAGCTTAAGTCCACCCTGCGGGATCCCGCAAATACCGGGATCCAGCGGGATTGTGATACCGGGATTGAAATTATCTTGCGCGATTGCATTCCCTAATGCTCTCTATCACAAAACATTTTTTGAATGGATGTAAGAATGAAATTTTGTGCAGAAGCTGTTATCAAAGTAATCGGGAGCCTAAATTCCGATTACTTTCGCTTTTCATTTAGAAATGTAGAGATCCTTTAACGTTTAATCTCTACTACAACTTCCAGATTTATTACACACTAGCCGATTGTACAGATATTTTGCCAGGATAAAGTTCCCATATAATATGCGCAATGCCGGTTTTAGCACTACCAGCGCCCTGGGCGAGATTTCTTCGGCGCCCAGGGTGATGGTAGTGTGTGGGGGATTGCGGCGCCCCTTTTTGTTTGCCTTCGGCGTCCCTTTTTATGCGGTGCCCTGGGCAATCGCCCAGCGTCGCCCCCTACTCGCGCCGCTACTGAATATGCGTTAAGCTAACTGTATGTTTCAGACGGACCTACCGACCGGCAGCACGATATGGTTGTCTCGTGACGGCAGCCACGCCATCTACCTCGCCGCCGAGACCGTGAGTATTGATCACAGACATAGATCAAGATAGATACCGCATGTGTATGACGTACTTCGCGTGCCATATCGCGTTCCCAAACGACGAGCAATGCTCGTCTTTCGGAAGTCTTTTCTTTAGTCTACTATTGGAATTGGACGTCAATCGGAAATTTAAAAATGCCTAAATGCCTAAAAGTGCCGTATTGAGCTGTAGAAATTCAAATAGAAACGTTGGCCTTGGTAATGGACACGTTTCTTATCATCGGTACGTCACAGTAGGTAGTAAAAAAGTGTCACGCTCGTTTTATTTTTTATTTTTATTTTATTTTATTTTAAAGGAAAACTTACAGCTAGTACAAAGGTAGGATTAAAGAGTAACAATACAAATGCCAATTAAAAGTTTTCGCGACTATGTATTTGTTTAAATTGTACATAAATTTGGTTGACGTCGAATTGACGCACTGTGATAAATATTTAAAAAAAAAAAGAACAATAAAAATGATAGCCTATCCTTGGATCGTCAGTATCAGTAATGTACAAATTATTATCTTAAACTAAATTAGCTTGTATCAGTAGTATTAAAGAAATGGTCTGTTAACACTTTTCTGAGACATCTAATATTAGTATTAAATAGATCCACGTCGGTACTTTGAGACGCTGTATTGTACGCTTTGCTAGCCCGCACGATGTACGCATTTTGCCGGTAGGTGGTAGGGGCATATGGAACGTGCAGGAGTTGACGTCTTCTGAGCGAGCCGGAGGGTATTTTGAGCTCAAATTTACTGACTAGTTCCGGGCAATCAATTGAACCACTGAATATTTTGAAGAGCAACAACAAGTCGGCAATGTTTCTTCTTTCGGCGAGAGGCAAGATGTGAAATTTTTTGCATCTTTCGATATAGTTAGATAGGTGGGTATTTGACTTAAACTGTATGAATTTTAAAAACTTTTTTGAATATTCTCAATTCTATCAATGTAGGTAGCGTAGTTGGGGTTCCATACGGGCGAGCAGTATTCTAAATGACTACGAACGAATGCACAATAAAGTATTTTAATTGTTTTAATCCGCGTAAAATCAGAGGAGAGTCTAAATATAAATCCTAAGGCTTTGCGAGCTTTTTTAATAATGTGGTCAATTTCATACAAATGGAGCGACATGCGGTATCTATCTTTATCTATGTCTGTGGTATTGATTGCCTTTATTTTAGGATTCCCACTAACTTGAGACACAACAGTTAGACAGGCTATTGCTATACAAAATATTTGTTTATGTGTAGCATCTCCATGTATTTTGTGTTTTTTTTTATAAAATAAGGGGGCAAACGAGCAAACGGGTCACCTGATGGAAAGCAATTTCCGTCGCCAATGGACACTCGCAACATCAGAAGAGCTGCAGGTGCGTTGCTGGCCTTTTTAGAGGGAATGGGGTAAGAGGGAGGGGAGGGTAGGGAAGGGAATAGGGTAGGGCCTCCGGTAAACTCACTCACTCGGCGAAACACAGCGCAAGCGCACCTTCACGCCGGTTTGCTGTGAGCTCGTGGTATTTCTCCGGTCGAGCCGGCCCATTCGTGCCGAAGCATGGCTCTCCCACGGTAGACTGGCAGACAGCCCTAAATAAATGCCCGAAAACCCCACATTAATCAATAAATAATATTTTTTACGTTTTGCGCAACACAGGGGTGAAAATTGGTCTAGCGACCCATGCCGCCGCTGCTTTGCGATGGCGTATAGCATTAAAAATGAAACCTATAGCCTCCGTCGTAAAATGGTATTATTTATTTGAATTTTACACGACACGCCATTTAAAAAATAGAATCAGTTATATGAACTACTCATGTGAATAATAAAGTCGAGTTTACTGTGGTGAAATAATATTAATTTTAATGTTTTTACAGAATAGCGGTGTGAAAACCCTGAGCACGGTGTCGCCGGTCGCGCTCATGAAGTGCGTCAAGAACGAAGTGGAACTGAAAGTAAGATTATTAATATTTTCTTTATTATTAATTGTTCGATTAAAGGTGATCGCACATTTATCAGCACGTACGCGCCGAACGCGCAGCATTTTGTGTACTATGCGGTGCGTTCGACGCGTACGATGCCTACGGTGCTGACAAACGTGCGATCAGCTTTCGAAGCGAGTATAAGCTATACTTTATAGAGACACTGCCACGTCACTTGACGCTGTGCAATGTGTTAAAGCGACAAATCAAGATAGTAGCTACGGTTCTATAATTAACTTAAATAGAAAAATAGGCCTCTCGCCTCGAAATCCTACCTACTCTACTCTACTCTACTCTACTCTACTCTACTCTACTCTACTCTACTCTACTCTACTCTACTCTACTCTACTCTACTCTACTCTACTCTACTCTACTCTACTCTACTCTACTCTACTCTACTCTACTCTACTCTACTCTACTCTACTCTACTCTACTCTACTCTACTCTACTCTACTCTACTCTACTCTACTCTACTCTACTCTACTCTACTCTACTCTACTCTACTCTACTCTACTCTACTCTACTCTACTCTACTCTACTCTACTCTACTCTACTCTACTCTACTCTACTCTACTCTACTCTACTCTACTCTACTCTACTCTACTCTACTCTACTCTACTCTACTCTACTCTACTCTACTCTACTCTACTCTACTCTACTCTACTCTACTCTACTCTACTCTACTCTACTCTACTCTACTCTACTCTACTCTACTCTACTCTACTCTACTCTACTCTACTCTACTCTACTCTACTCTACTCTACTCTACTCTACTCTACTCTACTCTACTCTACTCTACTCTACTCTACTCTACTCTACTCTACTCTACTCTACTCTACTCTACTCTACTCTACTCTACTCTACTCTACTCTACTCTACTCTACTCTACTCTACTCTACTCTACTCTACTCTACTCTACTCTACTCTACTCTACTCTACTCTACTCATCACTAAGTATTCTTCCTTATTTTCTAGCGACACTTTGTTGCAAACAATTAATATGGATAAAGCGACATCTATCGGAAATACAAGCTAATAAAAAATGCTCATCCACTGCTCATCAGACTTCTGTACCAGGGTTTTCGTAACGCGCACATCAAGGACGGCACGGCGGTGGTGCGGTTCCTGCGGTGGGTGCACGCGCAGGTCGACGCCGGCGTCGCCGTCACCGAGATCGACGTCGTCAACAAGCTGGACGAGCTGAGAGGGTGAGTACTGCGGGGGGTGCACGCGCAGGTCGACAGCGGCGTCGCCGTCACCGAGATCGACGTAGTGAAAAAACTGGACGAGGACGAGGGTCAGTATAATGTGTGTTAACTGCTAAGATAATATTGCATTCGCCATAGAATTATAACCTTTAGAAGAGGCATTCCATACAATCGTCAGCGCGAAAATGTGTCACCCTCGAAATGAGTGAGCTCACTCATCTGAGAGCAGTGTGCCTTAGGACGCGGTGACAGTCGGACGCGTTTAATGCATTGAATACGTAAAATATGCATTGAAAGCGTAAAATGAGTGAAAGAGAAAGTAGTATATGCTATTACTGTAAGACAGAAAAGGACGACAATATTTTCTCGATATAAATTTTGCATTCAAAAACATTGCTACAGTTTTGATGGCGTATGCCATATCCAAGTATTGACATCGTTGGCATTCGCTAGATTCGATAACGAAGACAGTAATCAAAAATGTGTGGAATTTGACATAGGTAACGCACCATACGTGATGAACATCAAGCGTTGCGTCGTCGGACGGGTTGTTTTGACACAATTAATGATGACGGACAATATGGTGTTGTCAGGTGTTGTCGTGCGTCGCCGTAACTCAGCTATGTGGAATACAAGTTTTTCGATTCCGACGACGCAACTCACAGGAGCAGTGTTGCCACTTGCCACGCGGACATTTGCACTCTAAGGGCGTTATCATACTAGCGGTGGTGAGCGGCTTCAAGGCAGCATGGGCACGCAGCGGATACGTCACGGCGTTTGCAAACTCGATGCAAACCCGCGATTTTAAAAACGTCACGTATTCGCCACGTATCCACGTCGTCTTCTGCGAGCAGCCGCGGCGTGTTCCCAACGTATTCGCTGCGTGTCGCTCGCCAATTGCAAGTATGATAATGGCCTAAGTACTAAAAATTCGTACTTAGTACGACATACAAAATGTGTTATAACATTACATGTGTTTTTGAAATTATTCCAGTGAGGAGCAGGACTACTTCGGTCCATCATTCTCGACGATAGCTGGCGCCGGCGAGAACGGCGCCATCATACACTACAAGCCGTCGCCGGTGGGCGAGCAGCGAGTCATCACCAAGGACGACATGCTGCTGGTGGACTCGGGAGGACAGTACAGGTAGGTACGGTAGTAAGTACCAATTTGCAGCGTTCATAATAAACGGTGTAAGGCTCTACTCACGCTGGGACAGAGTCGAATCGCCGTTTTATGTTTTTCGCCAAAGCATTATTTTAATAGTAGGTATTAAAATAATACAACAGTGGGAGTTAAACCTAAAATGTTGCAAAGAACGAAAACGCGTTCCAAAAAACAATTCATGACATCATGATCGCTGTGGACGCGAAGTAAAAGTGAAGCCACATTGCTCTGTGACGTTGCTTAATGCCGCTATGGTGTTACTGCAGCAACGCAGTTCTAGCATACCTATAATATGCTAGTTATTTAGTACTGACGACGCATTGAATCACGCAATCCACCTGTATAGATGCTCGATTTGCATTTGTCATAATTGACACTATAATATACTGCTTGAAAATGCTTTCGTGCTGCAATTTAAACTTAAAAAAGTTGAATGGCTCTTATAACCCATGGACGCCAGGTGCTGGCATTAGGATTTAGTGCCGTAACGGCCTAGACAAATTAGGTAGCATCTTAATATCCAAGTAACTTACATACATTCCAGGGACGGTACGACGGATATTACCCGCACTCGTCACATGAGCTCCTCCCCCACGGACAAGCAGCGGCTCGCCTTCACCCGCGTGCTGCAGGGACAGATACTGCTGGGCACCGCTGTCTTCCCCCGCGGCGTCATGGTGAGTGTTATATTATTAAAATTACGAAATTGTTATTTTTTTTTTATGAAATAAGGGGCAAACGAGCAAACGGGTCACCTGATGGAAAGCAACTTCCGTTGCCCATGGACACTCGCAGCATCAGAAGAGCTGCAAGTGCGTTGCCGGCCTTTTAAGAGGGAATAGGGTAATAGGGGAGGGTAGGGATGGGAAGGGAAGGAAATAGGGGAGGGTAGGGAAGGGAATTGGGTAGGGGATTGGGCCTCCGGTAAACTCATTCACTCGGCGAAACACAGCGCAAGCGCTGTTTCACGCCGGTTTTTGTGAGAACGTGGTATTTCTCCGGTCGAGCCGGCCCATTCGTGCCGAAGCATGGCTCTCCCACGTATAGAATTGTATGCTATCTCTTGAATACAACCGCTACGTATGACTTCAAGTTCTAGAAAAGAAGAATAGTTTCTACTACGGCAAAATGTAATGGCTATGTGATATGTCGAATCGAAGTTCGAGATGGTTAGACTTTGGTGTTGTATGGTTACAACCCGTGCGAGTTAACTGAGCACCTCGTTTTGTGACGTTATGACGGCGGTACCGTTTGCAAATTGCAAGCATTCCAGCGGGATGCACAGTTAACTCGTACGAGTTGTATAACTATTTTGTCTGCCACTGCAGTCGTTCAGAAACGCAAACGTAAAATTTTGGCGGATGCGGAGCAGCGACTGGTGTTTGCTAAACAGCTAAAAGTTTAATTAAACTACTACAGTTATGGCTACGGTCATTCACACAATGAGAAGCTAAAAAATTATACAGCTGTATCCTAAAAATCAGGACTAAATAAAGGTAAACCGCTCTTATATTCCCAGGGCAACGTTCTGGAAACCCTAGCTCGGAAGGCGCTATGGGACGTCGGACTGAACTACGGTCACGGCACGGGGCACGGTGTGGGACACTTCCTCAACGTGCACGAGGGACCGTCCGGGATACTGAGCTCGCCCCTCGCCACTGACCCCGGCATCTCCGCTGGGATGATCTTCAGTAACGGTGAGAGAGATAGACTTTGGCGCATTTAAAATAGAAGTATTGTCTCCTTAATAAATAGAATATAATAATAAAACATCCAAAAGGGCTCACAAAGAACCCTTAATCATTGAAACCGTGAAGTTTAAAATGACAACTGATGCAATACATTGAAACGGGCACTTGTCTCGTTTCGAAATGGACTGACGCTGTTTCGGTATCTTAAAAAGTGCCTTATTGAGACACCGATCACACCGACATCAGCGTCAGTGTTAGTCATCACTCAACGCTAAGTGCAGCGTCTCGTTTCGGTGTTAACTGACAACGAATGGTGACTGTTTCAGAGCCCGGGTACTACGAGGTGGGCGACTACGGCATCAGACACGAGGACCTCGTCGAAGTCATAGAGATGAACGAGGACGCTGATCACATTTATGTAAGTGCAACACACTTTATTCTTAATAGCCTTTAAAAAATGGAAGAAAGGCAAGATGAGGTTGTTTACTGTTTGTTTCATGTTTGTTTGCAATGAATAGCAAATAAGTAGTGGACCGATTTTGATAAAATTTGTATTGTGTAGTAGACCTCGGGGAAAGACAAGGGCTACTTTTCATTGCAGGAAAAATGATGATGAATGATTGGTCCTGGAGCCAGTGACAGATTTTCATGACCGAGTCCCTCCCAATCGAAACTTCGTAAAATGAATAAGGGACTTATACTATGAATACTAGCGACCGTCAGCTGCGACTTCGTGGGTGGGGTAGGCAGTGGCAGCCTTCCACGCATGAAGAAAAAAATTTTTTTTTCAGTCATTTCCTTTCATTTGAAAATTTATCACAGTATAGTTAATATGAAGTTTAATATTGGGGGAATAAGTCCCTTATACATTTTACAAAGTTTCGCTCGAGAAGAAATAATTGACCAAAAATGGTACCTGGCTTCCGGACGTATTTTATATTTTTTTAGGCTGAAGGTTTAGTTGGTGATTTCGACGGTGTAGGTGCGCTGGGCTTCTACACCATATCGCTGGCACCCCACCAGACCGCCTGCTTGGATGTCAACTTACTCAATGACCATGAGGTAGTGGCCTTTATACTGTTTTCGTTAAAAAAAAAACGATCTTAGGGTTAATTCAGAACGCAACGCGACGCGTAGATGCATTTCTAAATTTGTATGGATTTGACAGATTTGAAAGACGTCTCACGCTTACGAAATCTGTCAATTCAGTACAAATTTAGAAATGCATCTACGCGTCGCATTTCGGTCTGAATTGACCCTTTAGGGTGATGTGTATGTTGGATTCAGTTCTCGAGAGGGAGGCAAAAATGATTTGGTTCTTTTAATCATGTATGTGAATTAAATACTTTACAGACATTATAAAAACCCTTAACAGTAGATGTTGTAATGAAAATATAAATACTATGTACTTGATCCCAAAACTTGCAACAAGTTGAAGATGGGAAAGTGTATTTCATTCCTGTGACTTTACATTGAAATTATTTGAATTTGAACTGTTTTGCAGATAAAATACATAAACGACTACCATGCAAGGGTGCTGGCCACTCTTGGACCTAGACTGTTGGAGAGGAACCTGACGGAAGACTACAACTGGTTGCAGCAGGAATGCTCACCGATACACCGCAGTTCCGCTGCCTTCTTCACATTGTCACCTCTGCTACTATTACTGAGCATCTTTACTCTATGGTTCAGAGTATAAATAAATATAAACATGTTTATTAAATATTTTTTGTAATATTTCCTGTACTCACTTATTATTTAATATTATTATTGGAATAAAAACTAGCAACAATTTAATCAAATTCCTGTCCTTTTTATCCTATATTATTTTCCTTAAGGATTATCTTATGACCACACTGAAAACTTATTCGTAATTATTATTTTTAACAAAAAATTAAAACCGACTTCCAAGGTAAAAACAATAATAACATCCTTATAATATTCAGAACTAAAAAGTATTAAATAATTTTTCCTATCTAATAGTCACCTTTTCCGAATTCGGCTAAACTTCAACTATTTCTGTACTCAATCTTCATCATTTTGAAGTCGGTACCAGATATACCTAGCTGAATCTTCAGTTCTCTGACAGAATTGTTTTTACCTTGGAAGTCGGTTTTAATTTTTTGTTAAAAATAATAATTTCACTCTTTTTAGGTACCTAGTAAACAATCGCGTATATTCTACGTTTATTACCTCGATCGTGGGAATCGCAGACACAATAGATTTTTAATTGTTATGCGGCAGCCGGGTGCCGCTTGGGGATTGATGGGTTAATAATAGTTAAACTAGTTAATAATAGTTAAAAACCTATCGAAGCAACTTACTTCTCTTTTTTCTTTCGAATCTCAGAAGAAATGTCAAATGTGTGCCTTACGCTCTCGAGTTAAGGTTGACTTTGTTATGTTCAATTTTGTGGTACATAAATCGCTTTGAACTTGAATCATTTATTTTGAAACAACATTATATTTTTATTAAAATCGCTATGAAAAGTACGAATTATTATAAAGACATAACGTGATGATATAATTATGGTGTTGTGGGGGCCAGTGGGGGCATATTGTATGATGTATCCATATACAACCACGTGACACTGGTGACCCTGACGTGGTAATGATGATGATGATGATGATGATGATGAATATGATTTGCATAGTAGCATATGCTTTCAGTTCTTAAACCCCCAAACTTGTATCTATAAGGAATCCGGAGTTCTCTTAGTATCTTCGGAACCATAGTATACCTTGGTGCAAAATCTTGCGTTTTGGTAGCATATGCTTAGGATACTTCTCATAAAACCAAAATCATCATACGTTTCCATATAAATTTTGAGGAGTTCCCTCGATTACTCATGGATCCCCTCATCAGATCACCACTTTTGTGAAAATGGGACCAAATTGGAGGGAAACCTAATAGAACAAAACAAAAATTTTGAAAATCGGTTCACAAACGGCGGAGTAATCGTTGAACATACAAAAATAAAAAAATAAAAAATCTCCACAGCCGAACATAAACCTCCTCCTTTTTGGAAGTCGGTTAAAATGTTCCTATTATGTCACTACAACACCTTAGATAAATATGCACAGTTTTTTGATACATATTTTACGACCACCAAATCGAAATATTAAATCCTTTCTATCTCTGTTAGCTACCACTTTCGAGATTTTTCGCAGAGGAAATTGTTGTTTGTCTTATCAAAATGAAGCTACTCACGAAAAAACAGCTTGATAGTAATAAAAAAAAAAAATTGAACCAGGGAACACGTAGTAAGATTACCTAAGTTTAAAAGTTTGACCTATTTAACTATCAATGAAAACTTAGATGAAAACTTGCTTTTATTGCGGGACTATAAGTATTTGCTCAAACTACTTATTTTTAATTCAACAGGCAGCAAGCTACTCTATTAATTATTGTATTATAAGAGAAACTCATAATATGCATATTATGGCAGACTTCTTTTCATAATCGAACAAACAATGTGGGTCTATCATCTGCCTATAAATCGATTTATCTGATAATAAACAGTATTTAGGTATTAACAGAAAATAAAAACTGATAAGTTAATACACTTTTACTTAAACCAACAGTTATACATTCTAAATGATTTCCTATGCTTGTGGTAGCTTAGTTCTTGTCGCGGTAGTTCTTGATGTGCAGCACCACCCAGACGGGGACAGAGATCCAACCGACGAACATAGTGCTGGCGAGGAAGATCATCTCCTAGAATATGAATAAAGCTAGTTTTTTTTTTTTTTTATCTTTGTACATTTTTAATTTTAACTAATATATACTGTTTAATTTAAAATGGCAGGCCATTTTAAAGGGCTTCTACTTGATCTTGACAAAACTTTTATTACATAGCAGCAAATTATATGCTAATAAATTATAATAGAATTTTTAAGAATAAATATATTAAGTAACCAAAATCTAAAAACAGTTTTTGGATAGGTACAATTGATATACATAGATATTAGATATATTTACAGATAACTCATAAGATAAGAACAACAATATCATTCACAGAAACTGAAAACTTTTATATAATAATTATTATTTTTTTGGCACTTTATAAAGTCTATAACCTAGTAGCCCTAACAGCTTAGAAGTTAAGAATAAACTTGAAACTTTGTCCCTTTTTCATGGCTTCAAAATCAATATCAACTATAACCTCTAATGTTACGAAAATTACGTAATTTTGTTGCATGAAAAATTGTTGATATTTTTATGTGTTATACTTTTTGACTCAATAATATTTTAGAAAACATATTGCCAATGCATTTTAATAAGTATTAATACAGTTAAACATAAGGAAAATAGACGGAAAAATACTTACGGCTTTAGACACTCTATTTCTTGGTGGAATTGCAATAGCACTCATATTTCTCTGCTGTACATTTTTAACAATTTGGGTGTTAGCCCTGAGTAAATTCCTGACTGCGAACATTTTGAATTTGGTTTAATCTGGATGGTTTTTTCAAAAATTGTAAGAAACGCAAATGAGATTTTCACAACCTACAATGACATTTGACAGTTGATAACTAAACTGACATTTCTTTTTTTTTTCTTTATCAACCCGCGTATAAGCTATGACTATTTTAGTCGTGGCATATCTTTGCATAATACCGACAAAAGTTCAAACTTCAAAATAATTCAAATGTAATGCTTTTATTAACTATAGGTTTCATTTTCTTTCGACATTGGTGTAAAGACCGAAGCCGCCACTGCTTAGTGGCGACTGGCGTAGAGCAAAATGAAGCCTATTATTGTCGGTTGTAGTCGCGTGCGGCGAAGATAGGAAAACCACAGAGCTCTCTCGTAGTATTCTATCGCAGATTTATTCAGAATGTAGACACGAAAAACTTCCAAACCCTATTTTGTATACGAGCCACCGGCCACGGCCTACGTAGTGATTTTAAATTATGATTTTTTATTGATGAAATCATGAAAGAACGAGAAGTGGTGTTGAAATCAATTTATTAAAATATAACTTCAATCTTAAAGCTTACGAACGTAAAAATCTGTCTTTGAAAATAACAATTCCTTCTTCTGACTCTTGTCTTGGAGTATGACGTAGCACGTAATTTGTAATTTGAAAGTACTACTATTCACTGAGAAACTTCCATTAACTGCGGCGCGTCTGTAACAATAACAAAAAAATTAGACTTACGAAAAAAAAATATCTAGAAGCATAGCCCGATTTTTTTTAAATTAATGGCCACTTGACAATAGTGCGATCGTTTTTAAGTCATTGCATAGCTATTATCGCGGGCTTAGGCCGCGTTTCCACTGACGCGGAGCTGGGCGGAGATGAGCGGTGAAGAGCGGTGAAAAGTGGTCAGTGTTTTCACTGAAGCGGAGTGGAGTGGAATGGAGCGGAGCATACTTTTGGAATTGATTGAATGATAAACTGAGGCACTGCGCGCGAGTCACGCACCGCCCCGCTCCGCACCGCTGTACTCCGCTCTGCACCCCAATGCTCGTTTTCCTCCGCACCGCATCGCCTCGCTGTATTTTTATTATGAATATCCGCTCAGCTCTGCTTTACCCCGCTCGTGCTGTTTCCATTGAAGCGGAGCGGAGATTTCGAGCATAGTGATTGGTCAATTCGGGCACCGCTAAGCTCCTCTCCGCCCGGCTCCGCGTCAGTGGTAACCCACCATTAAGCGCGGCGACCGTATCAATATATTCCGAAACGAAATTAACCTTTGATCGGTGTGCCGGTCGGTGCGGCGTTGCCGTGTGTCGTTTCAGTTGGACTGACTACGTACATATTGCGAATTATAATTGCATAAGTTGATGTAAAATGCCATGCAAATATCTTTACCGCGGCAGTCCCCGAGTGCCACACGTATTATTTATAGTTAAGAGCGGGCTGCCAAATTTTGCTGTGTTTTCTAATAAGTATTACGATCCCGGAAGACGATTGACTTAAATGAAATTGAGATTTATTTAATCATTGTTTATTTGATATTAGCCTAACCTAAAACATGATCCACTTATTTTGACTCGATAGTTATATTTTTCGAAATTATGAATATTTCTGGGCTTTTCAACAAATATCTGTTACGCTTATTGAGTTACTATCATTAAATAACTTGCAATACTACAATCACACACTTTATAAAATAATGGCTAAAGGAAATATTAGTATTGTATTTAATTTTTAAGTAATCATCAATAACATTTTTGGGACTTACGACCGTTACTTTCGTGCTATAATGCAGGAACCGTTGTTACGCGATATTGTTCACTATTAGCTGCAGCGCAAAGTACAATTCATGCGGGCACGATTCATGGAATCATTATATCACGATTGGAAGATAGCGGGGTGTGTAGGCGGGACTAGCGTAATTTGATATTTTTGGCAGCCCGGTCTTAATTAAGCTTCATTTTTTTAAGAGCCTTTGCCACTTACCTACATTATACAAGTACGCTGGACTTATGATACCCACCTGCTTTGTGTGCCTATTTGAAGCGGAATCAGCGCCCCCAATGCGGGGGAAGAGAACTAAATTTGACGTAACCACAACCAATAACAACAGTTGTCATCACTAGTATTAGTTCCAAGTACTCTCACTACTGCTATCAGCGCCTATATGGCGACTTTCAAACGTCATTTTTACGTCAGATTTAGTTCTTTTCCCCCGCATTGGGGGCGCTGATTCCGCTTCAAATAGGCACAAAAAATAGCTGTCATTCCAAAGGGTATCATAAGTCCAGCGTACTTGTAAAATTGAGGTCAGTGGCCTATGCTGTCCCACTGCTGGTTAAAGGTATGTAAGCTTACTTATGCTCAGTAAAATAAGTTATAAGTAAATAAATAGGGTTGGAGTACCTCCGGCGGCGTGGTCGCTAAACATGAACTCGTCCTGGTACTCCTTGAGGAACTGCTCGGAGCGGTGCTCGTCCAGAAACAGCGTGTACACCTTCTTCACGTCCTCCATGCTCACCTGACACACACACAAACACACTTATTCATTTTTTGTATATACTATCAGTGAAGTTAATTCCTAGACACTAGACAGATAGGGACCTACGTAGTTTGGTCGCGTTAAGTCAAACCCATCCGACCGATCCTATGATATAGTAACCCTATGGATCGGCCCTACGTAAACAAATATCGTGTACAATATGTGTTCTGTGCACAACACTTTTGGAACATAAAATGGCCGCCTCTTTGTCAATATCGGTTGGTTATTACGTTTTCTTGCACTGCACTGTTTTATACAACACGAAGGCATATTAATAGTCTCTAAGCAAATCCCTAACAACAAATGAAAACTTCTGACAATGCGTACTTTTCGAAAACAAAAATTCGCATCTACCACAAAACTCGAACTTAACATGGCGGGGCATCGGCCACGTTCATGCAATGTATCTATAGTAGAAGAATAGTAATAGGGCCTCTCCATATATTTCTGAACTCAATGGACCAATCACAGCTAACATTCAATAGACAGAAGTCGTAGGAAATAATTTCCTCGATGGTACAAATGTTCCGACGAAAAGCACATATTATTATGTAGAAATTCTTACGTTATCCATTTTATATGTAACTAGATGATGCTCGCAACTCTGTTGCGCCAAAATTCGTTTATCGCGCGGGAACCGTACATTTTCCGGGATAAAAGGTATCCTATGTCCTTTCTCGGGACTCAAAGTATCTCCATGCCAAATTTCAGCAGACAGACACACTTTCGCATTTATAATATTAGTATGGAAGTATGGATTATCGCTACTTGCGTCTCGCGCACAAATATCGCATTTATATTCAAGGTCTTTAGTCAAATTACATTGTTGACACGTCCCAGAGTCCCGGATTTATAAATAGACCGATAAAGGCCACGGTCTAGGGGCGGCAGCGTCCATAGAGGCCCTACAGATTACATGGGGCAGTGGAAATAAAGTGGCCCACTCTGGTTAAAAACATAAATTCGGCACTGCAACACCGTCAGCGCGTCGCCGGACATTCGGCAGTCCTCCTCCTCGCACCTGGAGGGTGTGACGAGTCTGGGGCACCAATCTCAGTGGCCTTCCTCTGCTTGGCGACGAGCGAGGCGGTGGTAATGAGCTGTATCGCGTACCGCAGCGACGTCTCCGTGGCGATGCGCGTCAACACTGTCAGCGCGTCGCCGGACATCCGGCAGTCCTCCTCCTCGCACCTGGAGGATGTGACGAGCCTGGGGCACCAACCTCAGTGGCCTTCCTCCGCTTGGCGACGAGCGAGGCGGTGGTGATGAGCTGTATCGCGTACCGCAGCGACGTCTCCGTGGCGATGCGCGTCAACACCGTCAGCGCGTCGCCGGACATCCGGCAGTCCTCCTCCTTGCACCTGGAGGATGTGACGAGCCTGGGGCACCAACCTCAGTGGCCTTCCTCCGCTTGGCGACGAGCGAGGCGGTGGTGATGAGCTGTATCGCGTACCGCAGCGACGTCTCCGTGGCGATGCGCGTCAGAACCGTCAGCGCGTCGCCGGACATCTGGCAGTCCTCCTCCTCGCACCTAAAGAGGAAGGAGAAATGGTATTGAGCATAGAATGCCTCCTTTTTTGAGTTGGGTAAAAAGTTGTATGTCGCAAATGTATGAAAATTTCTTTCAAGTGTGCTCTGGCTCAAAATGGTGGATTATATTTCGCTTCTAAAAATTGAAGAGATGTAAACAATTGGCAGACCTTATTAACTTTCACGTGACACAAAACCAAAGCGATTACACTAAAGTAAGGTAACTTGATCGGGGCCAAGTTACCTTACTTTCCAATATATAATTTTTCTGAAATTGTAATAAACTGTAAAATATTGTATTTTGACGTCAAAAAGTGTTGTAAAACCTATTTTGAATAAACGAATTTGACTTTGACTTTGAATAACTTAAAATTTATTTAATAGTCACAAGAGAGTAATTGCCTAATATTAAGTATCTCCTTGAGCTCCTGATGTGAGTACGGTGAGGTGGGTACGATGATCATTCTGTCTAGGAGGTCCAGCGGTATGCCGTGCGGGCTCTTGTAGTTGGTGCCTCGTATTCTGGTAATACCACGGTTGGTCGCCATTATAACTACCGGTGCGGTCTCCGATTCTAATGCTCGATTGAGGAACGAGAAGCATTCGATGTCTAACATGTGCGCCTGAAATAAGGAAAAATGTTTGATTTTAAATACTAAACTAGTATAAAGTTCCATGTTGTATATACAGTTGATATGATATAGATAAAAATTATTCATAATATCAGTCATAAGTTCATAACAGAATAGCTTTTGCTATTTTGTAAGGTAAGCACGAAGGTGAGACCACATAGGCGAGACTGCGCTGCAGCGTGACGCTTACGTTCCATAGAATGACTTGTGTCGCGTAGATCCGCTGCCACGTAGTGCGGCTTAGAGCCAGTCCACACGGCGCGTTGCGTCAACGCACCGCTGCCGTTTGACATCC
This sequence comes from Cyaniris semiargus, assembly GCA_905187585.1. Lineage (NCBI taxonomy): Eukaryota > Metazoa > Arthropoda > Insecta > Lepidoptera > Lycaenidae > Cyaniris > Cyaniris semiargus. Next base: position 11,370,211 of record LR994567.1, read on the forward strand.
GGTCACACGGGCGCTACGTCATCGCAGCGTTATTACGAAGCAGTCTTAACGTCAACACCCTCTCCCGCTTCGTCTCGGGGGCTGCTGTCCGTCATGTGTGCGTTGCGACGTCGCAGCGGGCCGTGTGAACTGGCTCTTAGTTCGTACGCTTTTATACAAATAATATTTGGCAGAGACGTCGCTCCGCTGCAGTGTAGTTTCGCCAAGTGCGGTCTCACCTACTACAAAATTGTTGCTTGATGTACCATCGAAGAAATTGATTCATATGCAGTTGACGGTCTTACGTCATTTGGTTGGATTATGTCAATTTAAAGCAAGTCGTGATCTGTAGGCCTACTACGAAACTGTTTTGAGACTCGAACAATCGGACGAGAATGCCGCGTCCTGCTCTAACAACGTCATTTCACGTTTGTTAGAGTAGGACGCGGCATTCTCGTCCGATTGTTGTCCAACTGATCATCTGTCGACTGGGTATGACATAACTCGACCAAACTACGTAGGTCCGCCACCTGCCTATGAATCAACTTCTCTGATAGTACTGAATAGTATGACTACTCACCTCGTCAACGAACAGCACGCCGGGTATCATCTCGGCCTTGCCCTCCTCCCGCCACTCCGCCACCTTGCCGTTTATCTGCTCGCGAATCTCGGACTTTATCTCGCCAGTGTCACCTGAGGGAATAAATACAATAAAGGGAACCAAAAAACATTATTAGGATTTTGAATACTTAAAAAATTAATTACTTAATTAATACTTAATAAATTAAAGATGTATGTTTCATTGTAGTTATATAATATTACGATAATAGATGGCGCTTTAATATGTCCAATTCGAACTAGTGCAAAGTCAAAATCAAAATCAAAATATTTATTTCTAAATAGGTTAACAAAGTTAACACTTAGAGCGTCGCGTCTACATAAGGCCTACCACCGGTTCGGGAACTAACCCGGCGAGAAGAACCGCTTTATAAACTGTACGTAGTGACCCTAGCGACGCCTTGGGGCATTGCATACGTGTGTGTATGTATGTATGTGTGAGAGGAGAGTGAGAGTGTACCCGAGAAGAGCGCGAGGAAGCCGTGCGTGCGGGAGTTGATGACGTCGACCTCGTGCAGCGTGACGGTGTGCACCACCTCCTTGCGCTTCTGCAGCTCGCCCTCCGGACACTGCACGAAGCGCGCCTGTTGACCTGGTATAACATTCGTTTAAAATAATTATAATCGGATGTATTCGTCGTTTAAGGAGCGATGCGACATTTCACTTTTATAGAGCTGATGTTTTTTTTAATATATTTTATATGATTATGAAATAAGGGGGCAAACGAGCAAACGGGTCACCTGATGGAAAGCAACTTCCGTCGCCCATGGACACTCGCAGCATCAGAAGAGCTGCAGGTGCGTTGCCGGCCTTTTAAGAGGGAATAGGGTAATAGGGTAGGGGAGGGTAGGGAAGGGAATAGGGGAGGGTAGGGAAGGGAATAGGGGAGGGTAGGGAAGGAAATAGGGGAGGGTAGGGAAGGGAAAAGGGTAGGGGATTGGACCTCCGGTAAACTCAACTCACCCGGCGAAACACAGCGCAAGCGCTGTTTCACGCCGGTTTTCTGTGAGCCCGTGGCATTTCTCCGGTCGAGCCGGCCCATTCGTGCCGAAGCATGGCTCTCCCACGTAAAGTGTCACGTAGCTTAGCTGCCGCATAGTGCCGAGTGCGGCTTAACTCATACGACTTAATATAATATGTACTATCAGAGAAGTTGATTCCTAGGCAGTTGGCGGACCTAAGTAATTTGGTCGCGTTATGTCAAACCCATCCGACCGATCACAGCTAACATTATTGACATAAGCCGACCACATTACGTAGGTCTGTCAACTGCCTAGGAATCAATTTCCTCGATGGTACAAAGAATATTTGGCCGTTACGTGTCATGGCTTTCCGCTGCGGTGTTATTACGCCTTGTGCGGTCTCACTTTTGTACTACTCAACTAGCAAATTTGTAAAAGTAGTATAAAGTAATTTTATAGAGGTAGAAACATAATGTAAGCCATACACGCTAAGGTCTACCGGAGAGGTCCACCTGTGCAGGGATGCCTGCGCAGGTAGACCGGAATGTCTAGAATGAAGAAGCGTTCATAGATATTATATTAATGTGTGTGGGAATAGATTTTGCGCCGGTCGCCTGCGCTGGTACAAAAAACTGCACAGGTCTATTCCCACACACATTCCGGTCTACCTGCGCAGGCATACCTGCACAGATGGATCTCTCCGGTAGACCGTAGCGTGTATGGCAGGCATAATTGACATGAAATAACAGACAAGGTTTCTGTACCTGTGGCGTCGTAATCCCTCGCTCTGGCGAAGCTCCGGCCGAGTTTGTTGATTTTGCCTGTCGCTTTGTCAATTGTTATGACGTCTCCAGCTTGTACCTGATAAAGATGATAAAGATTTAACAAAGTAATAAGCAATGAAGTAAATAAAGGTTTTTTAAGGAAGAAGTTGTGTGTGAATGTAGATCAATTTTACTAGCCGTGTTCATGGTCTTTAACTTTTTAAAACAATTTAAACATTTGATATGTGAAATTTTAACATTTAATTTTTTTTTAAATTGTGTCAAAATAAAGACTATTTCCAACCACTACCTAGTTGTAGTTTATAATAAGGGATTTTCTCCCGACTATGTTGCCAATTTATAGATTGTATACTATGTTTGTTGTTGCTTAATGTTTTAATGTCACACATAAGGCTTAGGCCAAACCTACGCAACCAAAGCGACTGCAAAGCGGGAGCGTCTACCGCGCGGCGGACGCTGCCCATGTAATCTTATGGCGCTGTGCACACCTGCGCGACCGCAACGCGGGATGTTCGCGTCGGCAAAGCGGGACGTGCGCGTCAAGTGGTCAGACGTGTTTTGTAGTGTACATAATTGGACTTCTTATTAAAAACCTTTTTTATATTATTTTGTCAACTCTTTAGTTTATGATTTTTTGATTTGTTTACGTTTTGATAGTTTGTGTCATGATATTAAATTAATTCGACTTGACCATTGTGGACGTGTTTTATTCCTCTGCACCTTCCAAATCAAAAGCAAGCTTAGCACCTCGCAACCCTCATGTCCGTCCGTCCGACCCGTCCGACTCTAATGTTAAGTACGAGGATGTCATGACCACAACAATTTAGCATTTACACCAGATAAAGTCGCGCGCCTTCAGTGACTGTTCATTAACAAATGAACTTCACGTTTCGCACCGCAGTCGCGCAGGTGTGCACGTTCAGTTTCGCGTTGCAGACGCTCCCGCATCGCGTCCCGCGTCCCGCGTCACTCACGCGTAGGTTTGGCTTTTTTTTTTTAATGAAATAAGGGGGCAAACGAGCAAACGGGTCACCTGATGGAAAGCAACTTCCGTCGCCCATGGACACTCGCAGCATCAGAAGAGCTGTAGGTGCGTTGCCGGCCTTTTAAGAGGGAATAGGGCAATAGGGGAGGGTAGGGATGGGAAGAGAAGGGAATAGGGGAGAGAAAGGAAGGGAATAGGGTAGGGGATTGGGCCTCCGGTAAACTCACTCACTCGGCGAAACACAGCGCAAGCGCTGTTTCACGCCGGTTTTCTGTGAGCCCGTGGCATTTCTCCGGTCGAGCCCGCCCATTCGTGCCGAAGCATGGCTCTCCCACGTATGAAGCTTAACTCTTTAACACGACAATTCCCAGTCATTTTCTTCTGCTTAATGTAGATTTAGTCACCTTCTCCTTAATAAGCGAGTCGATCATCTTAGTCCCCATGTCGTAGTTGGTCTCCATGTCTGTCGTCTTGAGAGTCAGTCGGCCGGAGCGCGCGCCCCCGCTGCCCACCGCCCGCTCCACTACCACTTCCACCACCTCACCCTCGATTATCTCGGACTCTTCTCTGGAATTTAATAAAATTAATAATAGTTTAAAAACAACTAAAAAAACATGCAGATAACGATTTCTTTAGCTTAACCCGTCGATCGTGGGAAAACGAGACACCTATTGTGTCTCGGTCACCGGTGACCGTATGGGGCTTGATGAATTAATTAGTACTTACTTGATTCTTATTCCAATAGATTTTCTGATGGCTTGTGTCAATGCTTCTGTTTTGCTCATTTCCAGTGAGTAAATTTCGGAACCTGAAAACGATATCCATTTCTTAACATTTTTAGCAATGTTACTTTTAACAATCTTTAAGCATTTTTTTTTAACATTGGGCGAGTATTAAAAAGTTTAATACGTAAACATAAATCTAACAACAACAATTAATACTCTTTTTACTCACCAGCCATACTAGTAAAAGGTGTGTCAGGTCCTAAAGCTTGTGCGAGTCCCATGGCGATGGCCGTTTTACCAGTGCCCGGCTGGCCCGCCAGCAGCACTGCTCTGCCTGCTATTTTTCCTGAAAAATTGTATAAACGATTGTAATGTTATGTGTGCAAAGCGAGGGAAAAAGCTTATATAGATAAGTATAAGAACCATATTTTTTAACTAAAATTATAAAGAACTAAGTTCGCGAGTTTTTTATTCTTATTCACAGGTGCGGAAAATTCCCGCACTGTAATTTGAAACCCATCAAGTGGGCGTGCAACATCATTTTAGTGGCGCATCAGACGTAATCTAACACATGTTGTGGACAGTCGTCACTCGAAAACCATGATCATATTAACATCTATATTTATAAGTTTCCTGAGCCTCTCGAGTTCCGAGTGCATCCTGGATTCCTCAACAGCCTACATCTCCAAGGAAGTCAGTCTGAACGATGATCTTATGAAAAAATATGGCGACTGCCATCAAACCATGGAGAACACCACGGTCACCGTCAGCCTGAGATTTGCCGTGAAAACATTTAAATTTCTCCACGACAACATTATCCTGCACAGCTGGGCTTTTCTGTCTTGGCACGACGACCACCTGACGTGGAACCCTGAGGATTACGACGGCATCCACAGCAACTCGGTTAGCATCATGACTATCTGGACCCCGCAGATCCATTTGGATAACGAATTGGAATTCGAAACTGAAATATTAGATCCACCTATTTTAAACTGCGAGGTCTCCTACATGGGTATCGTATCCTGTATTCCCAAGGTGACGCATATTATCCAATGCATCTCTGTCCTGAACGACTGGCCCTACGACATTCAAACCTGTACCTTCAATTACACCATAAAAAATAACGTGAAATTATCCTACCCTACCTCAAAAGCAGTGTCAACTGTGGGAGCAGAATATGCCACCGGATGGACTATAGTGGCATACGAGTATACGCATCCCGATGAAATGAAAGGCACGATGAGTGTAGTCCTGACAATCGAGAGAATAGCAGCTCTTTTGGCTGCGATAAATGTTATTCCTCTCGTAGCTGTAGCAGTGTTATGTGTTTCGGCTCTATTTATTAATTTCAATAACACTCTCCGTGTGTACATGTTGTGTTTCTCGTTGGCTTGTGAATTTGTGTTCGTGCAAACAATTAATGAGAATATTCCACAAGGAGGCATTGGAGTCCCTAAAGTTTTGAACTTCTTAAAAGCTTCAATATTCATGACGGCCATTTCTGTAGGTGCAACATTTGCTTTGAGGAATTTAAGAAAGAAAACAAAACCTACCCCAACGTGGGTTAAAATAGTCAATGATTTCATTCTCAAGAATTCTATAAAAATATTTACAGGTCTCATATGGGATCCTGAATTTCATGAAGATGACACAATCAAGAAGTCATTAGAAGATTGGAACACTTTTACGTATATTTTGAATTTTTTCAATATTGTAACATACATTATAATTTATTTTGTATTGTATCTCATATACATACCGAGACCTATACCAGTTATTGTTTAACTAGCTTGGAAGGTCATGGTTTTTTATACTAAACATTACAGGAAAATTATATTTAGTAATCCAGTAGGTAGAAATGTGTTAAAGTTTCATATAATTATGAAACTTTAATACAAAGATATTATGTTACAGACTTGTTATAAAACAGATTATTTTTATTTATCACATTATGATATACATTAAGTTCTAGTTGAGAATTTTTGTTTAAATCTTTTATACCAACTTCAATACAAATAATCTAAACATAAAAAATCCTAAATCCTATACGTCTTGTTTTTCCCCAGTTATCAAGTTCCTCTTAACATGTCGTAATAATATAAGATCTAAGTTGCAAAGCCTTTATTTCAGCAAACTTTTATGTTAAAGTATAATATGTGCCACACGGTTTTAAGCGGCGGTTTGAAACAGTAAAAAATCGGACTCGCGCACGAAGGGTTCCGTACCGTTATAGAGCAAAATTAGGCCAAAGATTGTGTTTTTTGTATGGGAGCCCCCTTACATTTTTATTTTATTTTAATATTATTATCAATTATTAAAGTACATATATAATTAAGGACTTTGTGAAAATTTAATGTCCCTACCTGTTGCCATTATTGATATCGAGCAACAAAAGCCAAAAAAATCACGTTTGTTGTATGGGAGCCCCCCTTAAATATTATTTTTATTTTTATTCGGCAACAGAAATACACAATCTGTGAAAATTTCAGAAGTCTAGCTATAGCGGTTCTTGAGATACAGCCTGGAGACAGACAGACAGACAGACGGACAGACATCGAAGTCTCAGTAATAGGGTCCCGTTTTTACCCAAAAACTCGTTTTTGGGTACAAAATCCTAAAAACGGATTTGCGCTTTACCGGCTACACCGTTTTAAACATGTTTAAAACCATCAGTGTTTAATAGAATGTGCGTGAATAGGCCGTCTCTACGCTCGCACCGTATATTCACTAATCACTAACAACGACGTCATCAATACACCTACTTATCAGTTATCACTTTTTTTTCTCCAATAATGTCAATAACTCGCAATATAAAGACTTGGTTTATGAACGTCACTGGATCGTCCAGATCCAGTGCGGAAATATCCCACGCATTTTTTTTCTGAGTTGAGTCTTTGTACGACTCGCATTTTAAGTCCCAAAGGCAGGGCAAGTCTCTATACAGCTCATAAAGTTAATATACCTAGCGGAATAGAGAAACAAAGGCCTGAGCAAGCGAGATATCACTATCAGTAACACTGCGTGGTAAAAAGAGACGTGTGATACATGACAGCAGAACTCGTTTTTTGACGTCCAGTCGGCACGTATCGGTACGTTGACAATTGAATCTCATAGAATTTATGTCCAATCATGATTGTGTTAGTGTATACGTACATAATTTTTACACACAAATGAAAACCAATTTCGGTTTCGTTTGACAGCTCGAGATTGTTGCTCTATTCCGCTAGGTATATTAACTTTATGATACAGCTCGAGAAGTTCTGTAACTTCTTCTCGTTCTTTATCTTCTCTCGCCATTTTGCGAGCGTCGGCATCGCATGTGGCTGTCTGCTCTCGCCGCTGCATCGTGACTGTCGTTCGCGAGGTTTTAAACAAGCGGCCAGAGGGTTTCAAATAAGTTACAAACCAACGCTTCTACCAGTGGTTTCAAGCGCAGGCCTCGCTACCGAGGGTGTTTAACCCGTCGATCGTGGGAAAACGAGACACAATAGATATTCTATTGTGTCTCAGTCACCGGTGACCGTATGGGGCTTGATGAATTAAAGGAGAAACCAAATTTGGTATAAAACAACTATCTACACTGTTTCAAACCGCTGTTTAAAACTGTGTATCACATGCTTTAGAGTTTAGGATGTAATAAAGACAATGTAAAAATATGCAAAAGATATTGATAACAACTTATTAGGACATGGACTTCGTCTTCACAAGACACGTGGACATTTTATTTATTAATCTGTATTTTATACACATCTGTAGTATACAGGGTGTAACAAAACTAAGTGATAATACTTTAGGGTGTGTATGTGTCCCTTACATACAGTTCACTGTGGAAGTAGCAGCGCTGAAAGACCAATTTTTTTATTTCCATACATTTTTATTTAAATACCTCATCACAAAAATTTTTGTCAACCCTAGTACTAGCTCGAACTCGATGACCTCGATCAGGTGATCTAAGCCGCTGGGCGTTAGGGTTCAGTAACGAAAGATATTTTATTTTTGACATAGAAGCGTGTTTAAGATGCATTATTATGTTAGCATTTAAAAAGTGTAATACATTTACATATTTAATTTTTCATTTAAAATAATGTAAAAGATTTTAAACATCATTTTTACTCAAAATAATTATTTTTTATTATTAAATAATAAAATTATTTCATATGATTAATCCAAAACAATAATTTAAAAAATAGCATGAAAATAAAATCATAAGAATAAACTTAGAATCTTATTTTCTTTATGTTAAAGCGGGCAGAAACCCCATTTTGTTATTTGTTGACTCCTGGTTTACCTAGTTACAATATAGTAACGAAATGTAAAAAAATATGAGATATAAAGCACAATATTTAAAATGGATTAAATCATAAACATTTTAATAAAACACAATATTTTGGCGGTAATTAATTTACAAACTCACCTCCGACAAAAATCTTTATCATCGAAATATGTATAAGTATTAACATCAAACATACATTTTATTTTAATAAATTATTAAGGAATCTATATTAAAATGAACTGAACCAAACAATTTCTAAATATTTATTTTGAAAGATATTTAAATTACACATGAAAAATAGAGAAGATCCGCCCCTAGAAACTACAATTTTATGCTAAGCTAAAATGAATCTTATTGCGATGCGTTACGCTTGGTCTTTGGTTGTGTGCAAGGTTATCGTTTTGGATTGAGATAAGTGCTTGCCTTAATTATGCGGAACCACAAAATTAAAAAGTGCATGGAGCTAGTAGCCTTGATTGAAAAAATTTTCAATGCATCGATTGGTTCATGTAATTGCGCGAACCGCCTCCGTTAGACCAATAGATAAGTTCGAATCTGAGACAATGAATGAAAGTCCACGTGGTACAGTAGTGTACAGTAGTGGACAGGGCTGTAACTCAAATTTTTTTCAAAGATTTCAAATGCGTTTTTCTCCAAAATTGGTATGCGTACAAATGTTTAGTAATGCTTTTTGGATACACCTTAACTCAAGAATTACCTCGGTTAATTATTATCACTTAGTTTTGTTACACCCTATATAAACTATGCTATGAAGATTATACAAATCCTGCATGTGTAGTTATGGCCGGATTACATTATTCCAATCCATTGGATTACTACTGGAATGATGTAAAAAGGTACTGGAATACAATATTCCGAAAAAAAAGGAGCTGGATTATATCACTGGATTGGAATAATGTAAACCAGCCATATCTTATATCTATACGTGCGCGACCGGCATAACATAACCTAAACGTAACTATGGTAACCAATTTATTGAACTAACTTTACCTTCTCGAATCATCTGTAGAATGACTCCGGCGGCTTTCCTCGCCATCTTCTGGCCCACCATGCCCTGGGAGACGGCTCTCGGCTCCAACGCATCGTCCAAACCCAGGCCTCTAATGTGAGAATGGGCGCCAATTCTTTCGATCCGAGTAATAGACCTAACTTCCTGTACCTGAGCGGCTGCTATGGACTGCAAAGGTAAAAGCTTGTATTACTAAATACTTCATAATTTGATACGAAAAAACACATTTTAAGCACGCGGAACGAATAAACATCGATGTACACTTTGTGCGAGTTTCTTGTTTTACTTACCGCCATTTCTAGTTAAGTATTTAGTCGATATCTCAAAGCTGCTTTTTAAATTCTTGAGAGTAAAAACACAAATTATCGCACTGAATAAACACAATATATTGTTTTATAACAAAACAAGCCCAAAAACAAGCATGAATTTACCGAACAAACGTCAAACGACGGTCGCTTAAAAACTGACATTGACAAGTGACAATGACAGGAGCAATTTTTTTTTTCTTATTATGGCACATCGGTTAACTATGGCCAGTGTCGAGTATAAATATGGCGGGAAAACAATATTCTATAATACAATTTTCAGCTTCGTTTTTCTATATTGTCAGGTCGAAAGTCTAGTCAAAATCTAAATAGTAAAAGTCAATACCATTTCAGTTCAGTCAGTTGATTCAGTAAAGTGGTAGACGTTTTACTGAAACTTTCGATGGAGTTTTGGAGGGAACACGAAATAGCACGTTTCTGGATATTGCATTACTTTCCTACACTTGTGCACGATAACGAATATCTAATGGTTAATATCCTACCAATATTACACATTAAAAACCCAATTAACACAATTTTAAGAAAATAATACAAAAACACAACATCACTCTTTCACATTCCCGGCTGTTCCCGGCAAAACTCCGACAGGAGCAATTTGAAAGCAAGTTTTTTTTTTTGCTTTGCCCTTCTTTTGACAATAATAATAGCCTTTTTATTCTGACTTCAAGCTATAAAATGTCTCGCAGGTCAGTGTGCCTCTCGGCATAGGCCTTCTCCAGCCTTTTCCACTCAGTTCTGTCTAGTGCTACTCTTCTCCAATGGTGTCCAGCTGCTAGTGCTAGATCCATCTGGTTTGTCGGCGACCTCTACTCCGTTTACCATCTCTTGGGTACCAGTGAGTGATGGCTATGCTCCATTTATTTTGTTTGTCTCTTAACATGTGTCCGGCCCATCTCCACTTTCTTTGGTCTATTTGAGTAAGTATGACTTTGGTTTTTCTCTTATGGTAGTGTTTCTGATCCTAGGTCTTGTCTCTTTATACCTAGCATGCTAGCAGATCTCTGGCATCGTTCAGATCCAGCTTTTCTCTGTGTTGTTTGGTAAGAGCCCTTTTGACAAAGACATATTATTAAAAAAACGGCCAAGTGCGAGTCAGACTCGCGCACGAAGAGTTCCGTATCATTAAAGAGCAAAAATGGACAAAAAATTAAATTTTTTGTATGGGAGCTCACCTTAAATATATATTTTACTAGACGTTCCGCGCGGCTTCGCCCGCGTAAATTAGATATTTCACAGACAAATCAGTCTACAAAAAATAGCCTATGATCCTTCACGTGGTCTACTTCTTATCTGACCCAAATAACAGAAAAATTGCTCTAGTAGTTCGTAAGATAAGCCCTTTCAAATAATTTCCTCCGTTTTTTCCACATTTTTTTCTATTTCTTCGCTCGTATTAGTCTTAGCGTGATAAAATATAGCCTATAGCCTTCCTCTATAAATGGGCTATCTAATACTGAAATAATTTTTCAAATCGGACCAGTAGTTCCTGAGATTAGCGCGTTCAAATAAGCCCTTTCAAATAATTTCCCCCCGTTTTTTCCACATTTTCCTCTATGTCTTCGCTCCTATTAGTCTTAGCGTGATAAAATATAGCCTATAGCCTTCCTCGATAAATGGACTATCTAAAACTGAAAGAATTTTTCAAATCAGACCAGTAGTTCCTGAGATTAGCGCGTTCAAACAAACAAACAAACAAACTAACAAAATCTTCCGCTTTATAATATTATATTAGTATAGATTTTATAATTCGTATATAAACCCCGGCTTCGCACGGGTGCAATGCTGATACTAAATAGTAAATACACTACAGAAAAACTGTGAACATTATATATAAAAACATAGCGGCCCGCTCCGGCTTTGCACGGGTATAAAATATAATAATATAGCCTTTGTCACTCACTGAAAAAATGATTAAAATCGATCAAGTAGTTTTGATTTATTCATACTGCCCGTGGCCCGCATTAGCCAACGCTACGTCCCGCAATTTTTAAATCTGTAACATCTTCCAAAATATTTATTATATTGTGGGATATCCATAAGAGATAGACATAGGTATACTATCGCGGAGTTTTCTGTAGACCTTTTCAATGTGTACAATTAACAATACCTCTTAGTACATTATTTTGATAAATCTCGTAAGGTTCAGCCTGCGTTTGCAATGAAAGCGGAAAAAATGTAATTATTTGAGTGGATTTCAACAACTTGCATTTTTTATATAATTTTGGTGGAAATTTTTGTTTCCACCAATTGAAATTAGAGATTAGGTGTTTACGGGAAACTGGTACGACAACCACCACCCAGATGAGTTAGCTTGTGATAGAATGAAGTGAATGGCGTATTTTTTATGCTTCAAGAATCAATGGCATTTTGTAAAAATTATGTTTTACACACCCTCTTACCCACCAAAATTTACCCACCAAAATTGGAATTTGCGAGAAAAATAATCTTTAAAAAAAAACTACGTACACTAAAGTTATAACACATTAACTTAACTATAAACAAACCAAAACTCTACCGATATTCAAAATAACAACATGATATTATTGCCACAAGTAGGATAATTTAAGTACACCAAAATTGCATAAAATCGGAGGTTTTGTGATAAAACGGTTTTCTTTCATTTCTGGCTGGAAACTGGTACGACCCAGCCCATAGCCACCTCCTAAACGGGTTAGCGTGTGGCTGAATGAAGTAAATGGCGTATTTTTTATGCTTAAGGGATCAATGGTATTTTGTAGAAACAACGTTTTGTAAATGACACCAAAATTGGTAAAATGTCCGCCACAGACCTAAACTGTGTCATAAAAACTCAACTACAGAACTTAGTACAATAAAATTCATATATTATCAAGAGTCAACTATATTAAACGACTACATAAAGATAAAAATCCAATCCAGTATCAAGTTTTTTGTAAATCGGTCTAGATATTGATTAAAATAGGTCGACGACAAGCCACCAAAATTGGAAATCACCTATTTATGTTTATTATGTTGGAAAATAATAATTATTTAAAAAAAAATAACGACGGGGCCAAATTATAAGCATTATGTTTTACTTTTAAAATCAAAAATGAAAATCTTATGTTAAAAAAATAGGATAGTTTGCCTGATAGGACGCCTTGCCGCGCAAAAAAGCGGTTTGGGAAATCCAGTCATTTACGACATCACATTAGAAACCTCAAAAATAGTATCTGTCCACTATTTAATGGATGTTATTATACATGTAAACCATCCTCTTAAATCACTCTATCTATTTTAAACAATCGCATCAAAATCCGTTGCGTAGTTTTAAAGATTTAAGCGTACAAAGGCACATAGGGGCAGAAAAAGCGACTTTGTTTTAAATACTATGTAGTGATAAAGACATAGACGTAAAAACTAGACGTGCATCTTAACTTTACTTTATAGGGCTATAATAAAGGGTGAAACTACTTGCCCTTAGTTTTCTCTACTAATCAAATTACACATTTTACTATCTGAGAAAGATACCCTACCGTCTTTCCCCCAGAGAGTCCTATCATCGAATCTTACCCCAATCGCGAGGCTGAAGTAGTTTTGTGTTTTAGCGGCAGCCAATAATGTACCTAGGACTCTCTCACACTAAATGACACTTCGCTTTCCGATAATTGCTTTAGTTTACTCAGGGGGAGGGGTTGTTCCCGTATAGATAGATAGATATTCGAAAACATATTCTGGAATACGCAGTTTATTTTCTATATTATTATTTGTTTAAAAGGTGTTTTACTTACTAGATCTTGCCTTGTATATTTTGTTTGTCGCACTAGAGTCTAGAAGTTGAACTAGTTAAAATTAGTTTACACTTAGAATATAAGCGTTAATAATATTATAGTAACAAACAAAATATACTATGTACCTTTTTTAGGGTTCCGCACCCAAAGGGTAAAAACGGTAACCTTTTACGAAGACTACGTTGCGTGTCTGTCTGTCTCCAGGATGTATCTCAAGGACTGCTTTAGCTAGACTTTCACAGATTGCGTATTTCTGTTGCCGCTATATCAACAAATACTAAAAATAAAATAAATCTTTAAGGGGCTCCCATACAACAAACTTGATTTTTATGGCCTTTTTTGCTTGTTATCAATAAAGACAAAATATATATTTTTTTTTGAAGAAAACTTCAAATTTTTAGAAAATCCTCAATTATATTATACAGTATTTCATCCGATCCAACGCCTAAAGCTCTACAAGGCGCAGGGTCGGCTCCACATGGAATACTGCTCTCATCTCTGGGCAGGGGCGCCAAAATACCAAGTACTCCCTCTGGATCCAACGAAGGGCCGCTCGGATTGTTGACTGCCATAGTGTTTCAATTTACATGAAGTATGAACCCTTGCAATTACGCCAAGTGCGGCTTCACTCTCAGTGGCGTGGCAACACCTAAATTTTATGTGGGCAAGATGTATCTTGCGAGGCCCCCTTAAATTAATTTTGCGAGTTGCGAGGCCCCCTGATGACGCAAGAAGACGGATTTGTTAAGAGAAAGAATTTTTTTGATACTAAAACTTTTATTTTTAAATTTTTCATTTTAAATGAATATTTGAGTATCAAAACTCGTAAATCCTTAAAAAAACCGGCCAAGTGCGAGTTGGACTCGCCCATGAAGGGTTCCGCAGCTGCAATATTTTTATTAATTTTTATTTTTATGAAATTAAAAAGGTTTTTGATTTATTTTTATATTTCAGATGATTTAATGAAAGTTAAATTAAGTTTACCATTTATGACGTATAAAAAAAACTACTTGCTAGATTTCGTTTAAACCAATTTTCGTTGGTAGTTTTTATAGTAAAGTACATCATATATTTTTTTTAGACTTAACATGCCCCTACTTTAGAAATTAGAAGGGGGGGGGGGACACACATTTTACCACTTTGGAAGAGTCTCCCTAGCAAACTATTCAGGTTAGAAAAAAATGATATTAGAAACCTCAATATGATTTTTGAAGACCTATTCATAGATACCCCACTCGCATAGGTTAGATGAAAAAAAAAAATTTTATTTAAATATAAAAATATAAAAAAAAATACTTGCTAGATTTCGTTCAAACCAATTTTAGTTGGTAGTTTTTATAGTAAAGTACATCATATATTTTTTTTAGACTTATCATGTCCCTACTTTAGAAGTTAGAGGGGGGGGGGGGGGGAGACACATTTTAGCACTTTGGAAGAGTCTGTCTCGCAAACTATTCAGGTTAGAAAGAAATGATATTAGAAACCTCAATATGATTTTTGAAGACCTATCCATAGATACCCCCCACATGCATAGGTTAGATAAAAAAAAAATTTTTTTGATTCAGTTGTACCTATGGGGACCCCTAAAATTTTTGATATTTTTTCCATTATTGTATCAAAATCTTAATGCGGTACATAGACTACATCTACTTAATAAATTTCAATAGTATAACTCTTATAGTTTCGGAGAAAAGTGGCTGTGACATACACGGACAGACAGACAGACAGACAGACATGACGAATCTATAAGGGTTCCGTTTTTTGCCATTTGGCTACGGAACCCTAAAAACGTCGTGGTCCAAGGGGCGCGAGGCCCCTTAGACCGCGAGGCCGTGGGCGGTCTCCCACGTTGCCTACGCCTTAGCCTCTGTTCAGTCTGCATCCTTTATCGGTTGTATCACGGGGAATTGTTCGGAATCATACCTCCTGCAACTTTCTGCCATCGTTCAAAAAAAAAATATGCCATCCGCGACATCACCTTGATGAGTGGCAAACTTCCACCGCGCGTTTTTCGCGTAACTTTCTACCACGCACAGTAAAACTCTGGGACGAACTGTCGCGGTCGCCAGCACTATTTCCGGAATAATACGACCTGCAAACCTTCAAGAAAAGAATGTATTCCCTCTTATAAGGCCGGCAACGCACCTGAAACTATACTGATGTTGCGAGTGTCCATAGGCGACGGTAGTTGCTTTCCATCAGGTGATCCATTTTCTGGTTAGCCCCAATGATATTATATTATTCATTGGTTAGCCCCTTAAATTTATTTAAAAAAAAACCTATAATGTGTATTTTAATAATTAAATTAAAATTTAAGGGCTTCTGTACTAAAAAATAAATATACAAATAAAAAATAAAAAATCTTTGGTCTATAACGGTACGGAATTCGGAAATCTTGAATTGTTTTTTTTTTTTATAAAATAAGGGGGCAAACGAGCAAACGGGTCACCTGATGGAAAGCAACTTCCGTCGCCCATGGACACTCGCAGCATCAGAAGAGCTGCAGGTGCGTTGCCGGCCTTTTAAGAGGGAATAGGGTAATAGGGGAGGGTAGGGATGGGAAGAGAAGGGAATAGGGAGGGAAAGGAAGGGAATAGGGTAGGGGATTGGGCCTCCGGTAAACTCACTCACTCGGCGAAAGACAGCGCAAGCGCTGTTTCACGCCGGTTTTCTGTGAGAACGTGGTATTTCTCCGGTCGAGCCGGCCCATTCGCGCCGAAGCAGGGCTCTCCCACGTACAAAAAGAATTGAATTGAATATACTTTATTGTGCACACATAACTGTGTAATAACAACACACATACAACATAAAAACATAAAATGACGAGTACACAAAGGCGGTGTTATTACTAAATAGCAATTTCTTCCAGACAGCCTTTGGAAGAAAGGAAACAAAAAAGTTGCTAGAGAAAGGGCGTTGTACTTAAAGTATTATATTATCTAATTACAATTAAAAGTAAAGCTTAAAGACTTAAAATATTAATACATTACTGTATATAAATACTATCCTATGAAATAAATACACACATAATACATATTATGCAATACTACATACAAAATACAATAAAATAAATATTTTATCAACAATATATATTTTATTGAGGTAGTATTCCTTAAGGGAGGAAATGCATTTAAAGTTAGAGAGTCTCACCTTGGTAGGGAGAGAGCTCCTGAGTAGAACGGACTGTACGGAGTAAAAGGAATGGAAATATTTTGTGTGGTGGATAGGGATATCAAGAAGGAGAATTTCGTGCACGAATCAAACTCGCACTTGGCCGATTTATTAGATTACACTGGACTCTCATGATTTCACTAATTATAATTACTGTGAAAAATACTCAAATTTTTCACTATTTTACCTAATTGCTAAAAAATCAATACCGACAGCAAATGTTTATTTTTATATTAATTACTAATTAGCTTGTACCTGCAGGTTGTTTAGGCGTGTTTTCACCAGAATGAAATCAGGGAAAATAAAACATTGAAAATGGTAAAAATATAACGGAACAAAAACCAATTAAATTATGGACCGTCACGTAGTTTAAGCTCGACCAAATTAAGATGAATGTTGGAGGGGTGGCTTCAATACAAAATACAAGACAGGGAATAATTTTACAGAATTAATTACAACAGATCAATCATTCAGATCAGATCAATAATTAGGCTTTATTTATTTTTACTATAGACAAAAAATCGCAATTAAAAAACAAAAACAAAAAAGTGTTCTGTATGTGTTCTATTTTTAAAACGCCTAATGTGGAGGATCGACGTGTCAGCCCCTTCAGGCCTTCACGTTGCCCCTACTGCTCCAGTTATCTACAGGGATACTGGACTAACTACTGTGAAAACACTCGACAGTACTATGGGATCACGAAACAAACTCGATAGCGCAATAGCTGGTCGAATGTTATAAGGATTGGAAACTCAACATTGTATAAGGTACCTAAATAAATACTCAAAGTATCTACTATCAAAAATTAAATATGTAACACTCTTGCTGTACCTTATATATTACAAGTTTAGAACAATTTTCATGATATAAAACACCTAAATCTAATATGTCTAACATCAGAAGCGTAGCGTACCTTGGTGGGGCACGTTGGGGGGGCCTCTGTGGCCCGGGGGCCCAGTATAATTAATACGGCAAATACGGCGGTAGCTACGCCTACGCCCCTGTCTACCACGCTAATTTCAAAGTTGGTTGTCGGTTCAGTTTAAATCATGGCATATGCGTTCAGCGTATTAAATGCCCAAGAGTATGCACTATACACAACCCGCGACAATATACATATTATACGTATTAACTTTCATATAAATGGTAAACCAGTGGGCAGATAACCGAGAGCCAAGCTCTAAAAGACTAGACTAAAATTAAAAATATAATAATGAAGAATAGACCGCAAACAATTTGAAATGACAATTATTTGGATTGTAAATTCAAGCAGCAGAATATATCATGCAGGATCGAGAAACAAGAAGTAATAAGTAAAGTCGAGAACCCGTAGTAACTCCATTATGATCCCTGTTTTCGAGGGTTCAACACTCCCACAAACAAAACATGGTCTGCCTCGTTTGCGAGAGCAAAAACAGTACTCCATCTCCCTCACACTCGCACAGTACAGGCGCATTTCATCTCTCTCCCCCGAGCACTCTCTTTCCCGCGCAAAATCGATTTTTGCTGGCATTTTCCGTTCAGTGTCCATTTTGCGCGTTAGAAAATTGACGTGCTTTTGTGGAAATACTCGCTTTTCATTTGTTGAGAAGAAATTAAATTTATTCAATAAGAGGTACTTACTGAAAAAATATTGTGTGTTCATCTTTGAAACTTACTGGTCGATTGGTAAGTAGTTATTAATACAGTTATAGCCACTAGTACTAGCCAGCCAAGCCAAAAAAAAAAATGAAACAAGCTGCAAGGGTCAAAAAAGAAAAATCCTGCAGTGCACTTTATAAATTATTTCTGGAACCTCTGAATAACTTAGCACAGTAGTTATAAATAGAATATCGATAATAATCAAGATAGGCATATTATTACTACAATGTATATTATGTAGAAGCTATTTTTCTAGCTATATTTTGTCCAAAAGCTTCGCGGCTACAGAGGGCTAACCATGTGACCATGTTTGGTAATCAGGGTGAGCGAAGCTAGCCCTACTGTATCCCACAACCTGTACATTTTGTGGTACACTTTACGGACAAACTATCACGCCTGTTGATTTTTGCTTCAACATAGTAATTTTTATTTATATGTAGATAGTGTTAAAATCAGTCAGTTAAGGTGTGACGACGCGAGCCCTCACAAAGCTCAGCTTTGAGCTAGTTTCAGTAAAATGCTTAGTAGATAATACATAAAAAACATATTTGTTAATGTGTGAGTAATGTGGCCAACTCACATTTACTATTACTCACATCAGAAGTTTTTCGTAAAACGTTGTCAGGCTGAGTGATATAAAAGCTCAGTTATTCGCTTTCACCAAACACTTCGCATAATTATATAAACCACGTTTGTTATATTGGGAACCCCTTTAAATAATTTTATTTAATTCTGTTCAAGTTTCTTATAAGCGTCAATAGAAATAAATAATGTTTATCTTTTTAAGGTTTAGGAGATACTGTCTGATGACAGACCGACAAAAAAACACTGACAAGTCAGCAGAAAAACAGTGACGTCAGCAATAACGTCCTTTACCTTTATTGTAACAGTCTAAAAAAATCGGCCAAGTGCGAGTTGGACTCGCGCACGAAGGTTTCCGTACCACTATAGAGCAAAAATAAGAAAAAAAGAGTGTTTTTGTATGAGAGCGAGAGAGATTATTAAAGTACAAATAAAACTGAGTAATTTGTGAAAATTTCAGGTGGCTACCTGTTGTCATCACATAACGAGCAAAAAATTTGTTGTATGGGAGCCCCCTTTAAATATTAAATTTATTTTGTTTTTAGTATTTGTTGATAAAGCGGCAAAAGAAATACATAATCTGTGAAAATTTCAACTCTCTAGCTATTACCGTTCTTGAGTTAGACGACAGACGGACAGACATCGAAGTCTCAGTAATAGGGTCCCGTTTTTACCCTTTGGGTACGGAACCCTAAGAATAAACCGTGTTCCATAATTTAAAATGTACCCCGCGCTCGGCGATTTCCGCGTGATAATTATCTCTCTGACAGTTGAGCGTTCGGAAATTAAAACAGAACAGGCTAACGATCGGAAATAAGCAATTGCGATACGAAATGGTCTGTGATTTATTTTCTTGTAATACGAAATGGAATTGATTTTTTTTGCAATACTGTATTGAATTGATTTTCTTGCAATACGAAATGGAATTAATTTTCTTGTACTACAAAATGGAATAGACTTTAATGGAGTTTCTTAAAAAGGAGGCAGTTTAAATATATTTAACTGTACCAATGCGGTAAATTTGCGGTACAAAATGGATTGATTTTCTTGCACTATGAAACATAATTGATGATTTTAGCCGACTTTTCAAAAAATAGGCACTCGGGGACTGCATGCCGCGGCAAAATTACTGCATGGCATTTTTTATCAACTTGTGCAATTATAATTCGCATACGTCTAGTCGCACGCACACAAACACCGTGCCGGTCGGAGTGGGGGGTGTTAAGTTTTTTCGTTGCGGAACTTCTTGATTCGGTCGCCGCGCTCAAAGCCCGCGATAAAGGCTATGCAATAGCTTAATAATTTGAACTGAGATTGATTTTCTTGCACTTCGAAATAGAATGGTTCAAGTCTTATCGTCATTCAGGCAGTAATTTTAATATCATATTACGTGATTGTGAACGTGAACAGTGGTACGCACTACGCTTATTAATGCGCTTTATAAAAATAGAAATAGTAATAAAATTAGAAATAGTAATTAAAGTCCAGCGACACCTCTCCTGCCTCAAGCCACTCTGACAACGTTGCCGCCTCGGTGCACCGTGCGTGCTGCCATTTTGAGGGGCCCATTCAAAGAGTTGGCGAGTCACCGTCTGCCAACTTTATGATACATGTTTTCACGTTGTATCGACAGACACAATAGTCTTTCCATAGTCCCAGTTACCCAGTCCACTAGCACCTCACCCCCATAGCCCGGTATCATTTCTAATATCCATTCCCTGCAATAGTCCTACACTGGCCGCTGGCTCTCCTTGCTCGTACTCCCATAGTGCGGACAGGGAGAGTCGCCGGCCGGTGTCACATTACATCTAGATTAAAACTGTGTAACGGGCCTCTACGTGTTGGCTTCGGCCCCACGCATGCCTTCCAAAGGTCCGGGATTTAATTGCCCGTGAGCAAGGAATACCTTACACAAACACAATAATAATAATAATAACATAAGTTTATTTCTTCCACAACAAGTACATTGAGTAAATAAAACAAAATTAAAAATATAGTAGGAAGGTTATATCGTAGGCGTCTGTTATAAAAGCTATGTTATTACATAGTCTATTAATCGTTAGATTATTACGCCGTATACGAAAATACATGATTTTACTTTTAATATATTCTGTTTCTGTAGTAATTGAAAAAAATGATAAAAATACTGGGCAGTATTTGTAAAGGAATATATTATTTAAAACATTTTATTTTATTTACGCGGAAAATCGTTTATTGCTTGAGAACTGTATTTTTTCCATAATAAAAACAATCTTATGGTCTTTTCTGGGTCTCAAAGTATATTCATAACCACCACAATCGGTTCTGCGATTTAAGCGTTTTTTTCACGCTAATAAACAGTAGTAACAGACAGACAAACAAACTTTCTAATTTATAATGTTAGTATGGATTTGGTATGGATTATGGTTAGTTAGGGGTGATGATGATGATGCGAAGTAAACAAAAGGTATTTGATTCAACGAAGACGCCTCAACAAGCTGGCAGCGTGCCCAAGGAGCTACGCCGTAGACGCTCTACGGTGCTACGTCACGTAGCGCTCGTAGCATGGCTACGGTATTCCGTAGCGGCGTAGTCCGTAGATCCTTGGCGGAAATAATTTAAAATTAGAACTGTTTTTTTTTTCAATAAATTGTATTAGGCTAAGATTTAAAAACCTGAATTACATAAATAGACGTATAGGTCTGTGCATAAATATGAATTGAAATTCTTTAATACATTACGACATGGAAAATGAAGTGTATACTAAATAATATTAATATTACATATCGAAATACGACAAAAATATTGTTGTTAATAAAATATGGCAGTAAAATATTACGCTTGCAAAATATCTGTTGGCGATAAATACAGAATAACATTTTACGACGAAATAAAATATCCCGGTTGAACCAAACAAAAGTTATATAACTTGTATATTTATGACGGGTTTATTTATGATACTTATGAATTGCCGTTTACAGGCGGCAACCTATAAAATTTTCATCGCATACTAATACATTCTCTTAATAAAATATTTATGTAGAAATTAAATAAAAATTTAAATAACCGCGACCCGGTTTTGAACAAGTCATAAAGCGTATGTTGTCTTTTTAAAGCAACTTTTTTCTTAAAATAAAAAAAATCACACAAAAACTTACCTGAAACAATGCCAGCATGCACATTGCACGTGATCATTTCAGGCATCGCAAGCGCCATGCTACGTTAGTCAAGTTATATCCTATATGTTTTTAACCGACTTCAAAAAAAGGAGGTTATCAATTCGACGCGTATGTATGTAATATTTCCAGAACTGCCCAATTTTTGTATATGTTAGTCTATATCAGCGTCTGAACAAATCTGCCAAATTTCAATAGTGTTTTTCGTTGTACTAGGTATTGTTCAACTTAGGGAATAGTGCAAGTTTCATCAAAATCGGTTCAGTAGTTTTGGAGATAGGGAGTTTTAATTCTCAATCACATACAATTTTGAAGTCGGTTTTATCTTTTTAAAATACAGTTATTAATTTCTACCTTTGCAGATGATACTATCGGAAACAAGTCAGTGTCCTGCGGTGTAATTTGCGTAACACTTGTCACACCCCTACGCCTGGAGGGATACAAATTCATTTTCCTTTGACTCCTATGAAAATAAACCTTATGTGGTTGATATAAAGGTCCTTTATAAGTTTAAATATCCCTGAACGCTTCACAAGGTAAACGCTATACAGGGTGTTCATGCAATTGTCTATTATTATGACTTTTGCCTGCCCGTTGTTTTTTTTTTTCACTGAGGAATGACAATGGTTTTGTTTAAGGCTGTAGGGGCTGATACGCAAGTACCTTTAACAGCCAGTGTGAAGTAACGTTATTTTTCGTTTTTAATTTTCGGAGAGTAATTCAGTTTTCATTATGGTAAATGCGAAAGTATTGAGTAACTTCTGCAAACTTAAGGCATTGAACCGATTTTGATTGAGTGTGGAGATACTTTAAGTGCCAGGAAAGGACAAAAATTTGTGTCTTGATTCCACTATTTTTAACCGACTTCAAAAAAAGGAGGTTATCAATTCGACGCGTATGTATGTAATATTTCCAGAACTGCCCAATTTTCGAATTTGTTAGTCTATATCAGCGTCTGAACAAATGTGCCAAATTTCAAGTGTATGTATGTATGTTTTTATGTTTGTGTTCGCATATCTCTGGAACTACCATTCCGATTTCAGTAATTCTTTTTTTGTTGTACTAGGTACTGATCAACTTAGGGAATAGTGCAAGTTTCATCAAAATCGGTTCAGTAGTTTTGGAGATAGGGACTTTTAATTCTCAATTACATATAATTTTGAAGTCGGTTTTATCTTTTTAAAATACAGTTATTATAACTCTTTATAGAGGACACTTTGCTGTTACTAAGAAACGGAGCTGAATTAATGTTGCATAAAATATAAGAATCGAGATAATATAATTTACTTGAAAAAATACAATAAGTTTTTGTATTTATACAGTAAATTGCGAACTTCGTTTACGTATTAAATAGGAGTTTCTGCGTAAACGAAGTTGCATACAACACGTAGTTTTACATTGGTGTAATGGAATACTTGTTTCAGACGACAGGCATGCCGGGGGCGTGAGATGGATGGAATTCAAATGGAGCCCATCGGCAAGTACAAAGCCGACAGAAACGGCTCCGCGAAGGGTGAGTACTCGAGCTCTCTCTTTCTCTCTCTCTCTCTCAACAACACTGATATGGAGAGAAAGAGAGAGTCTCTCTATATCAGTGTTGTTCTCTCTAGATTTCTAACAATAATTAAAAATTTGAGAAACTAAAGTGTATGCGGTACAAAAAGCAATAGGTTTGACGATTTGATTTCTCTGCATTTTTGTAACAAAACAATCAGAATCAGGGAAAAATCAAATAAAATTAAAATGTATCTAACTTGTAACACCATAATATTGTAACCAAATTAAAGGTTGTCTGGTAGAAACTGCTGTTAGTAAGACCGCCTATTTGTACAAAGTTTTCGTGTATTGTGTTTTAAGTTTAGTTTTAAGTTGTACAAATTCTATTCTATTCTACTATTATAATTTTAGCAAATAAATGTTTCTGTTTCTAACTCTGACAATTACAAGGAGTTAAAAATAGAAAGGGTTATAATCAATTATTCACTTACAGCGTAGCATACCATTTCACTCACCGTACCCATTTAAAAACTCGATTCTCTACGAGTTACAAGTCGATTTAACTCATTTCACTTTTCATAACGTAGACAGTAGGCAGTTAGCTTTCCGCGTTGTTACACTACGGACGTTCCACTAAAGATAATTGCAAACTGTGCAGTCTGTTCAGTGTTATTCTACCTCTAACAAGACATTATGTCGAGGACATAAGGACCATTATTGTCATAAACATTCTGAATTAAATACTAATAGGAACGTCTACGTACGTACGTTGCAAACCAATTTTCTTTTATTGAGTGTATTACTTCCAATTTGTTTTAACAGCAGTTTTTTACCCTATAACCATCTTTCCTTTACTACTGTTTTTAACCGACTTCCAAGAAGACGTTATTATTTTAATTGTATTTCCAGCGGCCGCCTGGCGTAACATGGTGGACCAAGACCTGGATGACGTGGCGTTCCTAGCCGGTGAGTGCCATTACATCATTACTTCTGCAGATACGTGTTGGTTCAAGGTCAATGCATGCACAATGGAATATAGACTTTCTATCTATTAATACAAGGTTCAATTTTAAGCACAGCTTTAGATAACCTCTGAGGAATTGATGTAGACTTTTTATCTCTGTGTACAAGGTTTAATTTCCTTTGAAATTGAGATTTCTTTAGGCTAGGGGTGGAGTGCTTTCGCCCTAAAAATTACTTCAGAGTTCAGCCTCATTTTTAAAGGTACGCTGCCTTCGTAACGCGTAATTATAAAACTGAAACTCGTTATGAAAGTACTCGACAGGGCGCAAACGCTTTTTGATTTGCAGCTGAAAAAGTACTGCGCTTTGTGCGTTTGAGGTAAAGAGAGAAAAGTGCGAGCGAATTAAAATGGTTATAAGTGGTAAACTTGACACTTGACAAGTTCAGAAATTGTGTCACGCAGCACGCTGCTACACCTCATATTGGCATTATAGGCTTGTAAGGTTTTGAAGCTAATTATTCCTCCCATACCGGTTTCGGTGACGGTGGCCGGCAGCCGTATCACGTATGATCTTGCCAGAGCAATGCGATAGTAATTATTGCGTGATAATTGCTCCAAAATTGAAATTTCGTATCACGTATCAGCCAAAACAATACGATTGCAATCGATCGCTTACATGATACCATTATTTTTTATACCCAGCAATCGATCGCGCGATTATTGCTAGTGGATTGTTGATCACTATTTTTACGTGATAGCCCTGCGGTTTCATGAAACAAGCCAGCACGCTGCAATATGTGTTCCATTACTCTCATAAGTCAGTATGACTGACATGACTGGCGAAGGATCAGCAGTGCCGAATTTATATTTTTTATCGGTGTAGGCCACTTTATTCCGCCGGCCCATGTACGAAGTCTACGTCGGCCCCCTATGGACGCTGCCGCCCCTAGGCCGCGGCCTATACGGCCTATTTATAAATCCGGGGCTGGATCAGGCGCATTAGTGGCAATAATATGCCCAGCCGTAGCTTGGATTATCTTTCTTGTCAGACAGGCGATTAAGACAGAGACATTTAAGGCTTGGGTATCATTAGGAGAGTCCATGTAACAAAAAAAAATGTGGTGTTAATTTTTTTAAATAACATAATATTTTATCCCACTTAAAATCGTTGCAGAAAGGTCACTTCGCGGCGGTGGGTAGAGCGGGGGTGACGCGGGGGGTGACACCTGGGAGGCGCGGTAGGCACGCGCCGGCGACGCGTAGTGTCCATTAACTGTGGTGTTTGAAGCTATTTCTCAACATTTTAGTACTGAGTGATTATAAAAGAATAAATACGTGTATTGTTATTTTTAACGAGGATCAATATATCTAAATTTGGCCGGAAGGTTTAATTGTATTATAGTCGTGCTGGTGTGAGAAAGAGAGCGCAATATCTCTCTCTCTCTCTCTCACGTGGTATATATGTATACAGACACGGACAAGGCCCGCGAGGCGCGCGAGCTGGGCGAGGTGCCGGTGGCGGTGTGCTCGCAGCGCCGCGCGCTCTGCCTGGCCGCGCTGGTGTTCGCTGCGATGTTCGCGACCGCGCTCATAGTCGTCTACGCCACCCCGCAACCAGGTAAAGAAAATTCTTGGATAGGGTCAAGACACACTCACGACTCTTGCGGGAGGTAACAACACTTCCACTATGGCTAAACTTGGAGTAGCATGTCATATGGCAGCAGCAGAAAGTCACATCTTGTCAATCAAGTGAGGATATCTTCACTTCAATAACTCTGCAAGATTTTTTAAAGAACCTTTATCGTAAGAACGTTTTGCTCATAATTTTAGTCAGATCACTGACCTCCATTATAATAATGGAGGTCAGTGAGTCAGATTAATTAGTCTAAAGAGTTTACATATTATTACATATTTGTTATTTCTTGACACTCATAAACGCAATGTGATCGTTTCTGATTGGGTCTCCTTTCTTGTAGAATGTCCGTGCATCGATGACAGCAGCCTGTTGCCTGGTCAGCCACCGACAGGCTCCGAGGAAAATGCTACAGCTGCCAACAAGTGAGTGACCTGATTCAGACCATTGAACAACATGGCTTTAAATATCACCAACAAGCATTCTACACCAGAACACCTACATTGGAATTTCTGCATGACTGGTGACCATGGGTCTAATTAATTTTCTACCATTGAAACTTGGTTTGAAGAGGGAGCTTTGAAGCAGTGGCGTAACTATAACATCCGGGGCCCTTGGCAAATTGATGGGTATCGTGGATTAGTAAAAATCGTCACGTTAATAATAAAACAATGTATAAAAAAATTCTGACCTCACGGCCTCTTGGGCCCTTTTGGGTCGGGGGCCCGTGGCATTTTGCCAGCCCTGCCACCCTATAGTTACGTCACTGCTTTGAAGGGCAGTTTAACAGACTGACAACAGAATTAGTGCATTGGAATGTCTATTCATTAACCTTTCTAATTAGAAGCTGATAAAACCCATGTTTTCCCAGGGAGCGCATTGCGAGCAACGGTGTGGTGTACCCGTGGCGCGGCGCGCGGCTGCCGACCTTCCTCATCCCCAAACACTACAACCTATGGCTGCATCCCAACCTCACCACCGGTGAACTACGAGGTATGAATTTCTCACATTGCATCCAGGCCTTTCAAGTAATATTATTTAGATGTTTTGTAAGAGACAATTCAGACCGCAACACATCGCGTACTATGCATTTCTAAAGTATTGAATTGGTCCAGACTTCATTTGCGTGAGACGTCATGCAAGTCTCTCAATTCAATACAAATTTCAAAATATGTCTACGCATCGCGTTGCGGTCTAAATTGATCCTTAGGGACCAAACAGCGCACAACCCCCATTCGCGCTTTCGATATTTTGGAGATCGGTGCGACATAATTCAACGTTTGAACGACGTCAGCAACCTCTTTGTGACCACCACTTATATCACAGTTTTAAGCAAATGCCTCTTGCACCAGAACTCAGAAGTCAGCGTTAGTTAGTTGACCTATCATCTGAGTGGGGCATTTGTCAACGATGGTATTGACGAATTGACCATCACGTCGTGAGTCATGACTTATAATCGACGGAGAGCTGGCGACCAAATCGGTCATGTAGCTTCAGCTGTATTAAAACTCCGTTAGCTACTTCCCTGAACAACCCTTTCTGATAATCTGCGTGCCGGCAGGCCGTAAGCGGTGGGTGTGGGAGTGGTGGGGTGGGGAAAAAATGAAAACAAAATGTATGTTCAGCAACTTTAATTTTTTTCGTCTGTCCGTCTGTCCGTCGGTCCGTCGGTCCGTCGGTCCGTCGGTCCGTCTGTCCGTCTGTCCGTCTGTCTGTCTGTCTGTAAGACTCCAGGCTGTATCTCAAGGACCGCTATAGGTAGACTTCTGAAATTTTCACAGATTGTGTATGTCTGTTGCCGCTATAACAACAAATACTAAAAACAAAATAAAATGAATATCTAAGGAGGGCTCCCATACAATAAACATGATTTTTTGGCCTTTTTTGCTCGTAATCAATAATGGTAACAGCTAGGCACTTAAAATTTTTACAAAATCCTTAATTATATTATTTGTATTTTTATAGTTAATAATAAAATTACAATAAAGTAAATATTTAAGGGGGGCTCCCATACAAAAAACTTGTGTTTTTTGGAGCCCCGTTTTAGGGTTCCGTAGTCAACAAGGAACCCTTATAGTTTCGGTCTGTCCGTCCGTCTGTCCGTCTGTCTGTCTATCTGTCTGTCCGTCTGTCCGTCTGTCTATCCGCGGTTTTGCTCAGAGACTAAAAGTTTGCACAAAGAGGTTGCTGGACCTACAAAGCTGTTAATTTGGTATAATATACACATATTAATGATGCCGACAAAATGGTACATAAAATGGACCAAAATAGTATTATTTTGTTGAGAAAAAAATTACGTGAGATTTGCCGAGACCACCCCCCCCCCCTAAACACCTCACGTAATTTGTGGACGCCCCCTTATTATCCATGTGAAAAAATTATAAATTATCATCGCGCAAACACCATAAAGTCGCTGAACCTACATTTTTTTCCCCACCCCACTCACCCACACCCACCGCCCACGGCCTACCAGCACGCAGATTATCAGAAAGGGTTGTTCAGGGAAGTAGCTAACGGAGTTTTAATACAACTGAACCTACATTTTTTTCTTTTTTTTCCGCACCCCACTACTCCCACACCCACCGCCCACGGCCTACCAGCACACAGATTATCAGAAAGGGTTGTTCAGGGAAGCAGCTAACGGAGTTTTAATACAGCTGAAGCTACATGACCCACACCGGTTTCGGTGACGGTGGCCGGCTTCATTGAAACCAGGCCAGTTACGCAGGAGTAATTTTATAGTGCCCAAGTGTGTGCGCAGTACACAAGAACACTCTACTCCTTCCTTTACTCTCATAACCCAGTGGGACGGACGACCGACAGGACTGGCAGGAGATGAGAGGCGCAGGGCCGACTTTTACATGCCCATCCGATGCATGGATCATCTTTGTCAGACAATCAAGTGATCAGCCTGCATTGTCCTAACCAAACTTGGAAATAACATGTTTCCATCGCGGAAATCGAACGCACGACCTCCGAGTCAAGAGCCACGCTCTAATACTACTGGACCACGGAGGCGTTACAATTACCACGGAGGCGTTTACAATGTTACCATTAACCTTCACGATGTCGTTTCAGGCGAAGTGTCCATCGACTTCAAGGTGGACCGCGACACGTCGTTCGTGGTGGTGAACGTCCGCGACATGAACGTGACGGAGCGCGCGCTGTTCCGTGGCGGCGGTGCGCTCGGACCCAAGGTGTTGCGGACCCTGGACTACCCGCCCGCTGATCAGACATACATCGAGTTCAAGGTGAGACTCCAAAGAAATGTGTAGCTTGTCTATCAGATAGTTTAGGGTTGAAGGTACAGGGGGATATCCCACATGTGGACACAAGATACACGTCCACCAAACATAAGCAACAAGATACAGCGGATCCTGGACTAGCCAGCTGCTTTTCCTGTGCTCTAAATTCTAAGACAATCTCATTAAAGCTTAAGATCAACTAACATAGCTAGGTATAGGTTAAGCACAACTTCATTGGCAAAGCAATCTTACACCATAAAATAGCGCCATGATATCGTACGTAACTGTAAGAAGTAGAAAAACTTCTTTAGTCCTTAAACGTTATATAACGTTACGTGGGAGAGCCATGCTTCGGCACGAATGGGCCGGCTCGACCGGAGAAATACCACGTTCTCACAGAAAACCGGCGTGAAACAGCGCATGCGCTGTGTTTCGCCGAGTGAGTGAGTTTACCGGAGGCCCAATCACCTACCCTATTCCCTTCCCTACCCTCCCCTATTCCCTTCTCTTCCCATCCCTACCCTCCCTTATTACCCTATTCCCTCTTAAAAGGCCGGCAACGCACTTGCAGCTCTTCTGATGCTGCGAGTGTCCATGGGCGACGGAAGTTGCTTTCCATCAGGTGACCCGTTTGCTCGTTTGCCCCCTTAATTTCATAAAAAAAAAAAAAACCGAACATGTATATTTCCAGGAAAAGCTGCGTCGCAAGTACAACTACACGCTAAGCCTGCGGTTCATCACGAAGCTGGACCGCAGCGACAAGCAGCGCGGGTTCTTCCTCGCCGGCACGCACCGACAGTCAGTATTTATTTATTTTATTTATTTATTTTATTAAATTCGGAAAACTTACGGCTACATACAAATATAAACAGAAGAACACGTACATGAAGGCCAATTAAAAGTTTTCACATATAGACAGAAAATCTAACAAGAAATATAAAGTCGGTAGTTAATTATACACAAAGAGTAACAAACATACTTAACAAAATATTAATAAATTAGGCACAAAAGAATTTTTTAGAGATACATTTTTTTAATGTAGAAACGCTGGTATTAAATAAGTCTATGTTTGGATACTCATACGAAATTTCATTAAAGCCTCTGCTGGCTCGTATCAGATAGCTGTTTTGCCTATAAGTGCTGTTATAGCCATACTAATATTATAAATGCGAAAGTGTGTCAGTTACGGGTTACCTCTTCATGCTTTAGCAGCTGCAACGCTTCTAATGTTTGGTATGGAGATCAACAGCATTTTTGTTGCGTCAATTGTGGATTCACCTCGACCTCAAAGTCAAGAGCCAACCCCTAAAGTCTAATGTCTAAACTACTCACTTCACCACGGTGACGCCTATGGTGAATATAGAACTACAATACCGCTATAACAAATACTCGATAGGATGTTTAAGAAGCAATACTTTTTGATCGATTTGGGTTATTTCCTTACAAAAATGCCACTAAAATGTGCAACTCTGCAATACTTTTTAGCAAGCAGAAAGAAAACACACAAAAAGTTATCAGAGAAGAAGAAAGGCGTTAGACCAACCAACCCACCCACCCACGATACCTCTGACTTGCAAAAAAGTTTAATCATATTTGTTTCAACAGCCGCTGCGCAGTGTCACGTTTCTGGCTGACGCACGCGCGATCCGCGTTCCCGGCGCTCGACGAGCCGCACCTGCGAGCCACATTCAAGCTCACCGTCGTCAGAGACAGGTATCATGAACATTATAACCTTCATTACTAAAAAGAGCGAGACTGGTGTACAGACGACCGATAACCGAATAAGCGACGTAGTATAATATGGTGGTATGCTCTGTCAGCCCAAAGGACACTGTCTTAGTTGTTAGCTGAGACATAAAATCTAGAGACTTATGCTCTAATAATATTATAAAATAAATCAAAGGGCAAGAGAGCAAACGAATTTGATCTGATGAAAAGCGACAATGGGTGTTTTCCAATAAGAGCATTATAGCGCATTATGCGGCATAATGCTTAACGTTGAATGTTTCAACAACAACACCGCTTCGCACAATCGAGCACTATCAAAAGTAGTGCTTTCGCTTGATGCGTGCAATGGATACCAACTGTGACAGAAAAGTAGTTTCAGCATGATTCGGCATTGTGCGTTACTGAGTCGCATTATGCTCTCTAATTGGAAAACTAGGAATGATTCTGGATGTCTCCAGATACACCCGCAATATCAGAGAAGCAAGTGCGTTGGCGGTCTTCTACAGCCTCCTAATTTAGCCCCCGACTATAATGGGAGGTGTACCTATATTCCACATTTATCTCCATACCAATTTATTCACAGTTAGAAATAAACTTAGGCTCTTGATTACCATGAAATGCTTAAAATAATGTAATTTTCAGGTTCCATGTGTCACTTACCAATATGCCGATAGTGGCCACGGAGGAAGCTGGCTTCTACCTCGGACATAGACTGGTAACTACAGTTTGTTATGCTTAGGTTAAATGTTTTAACCGAAGTGGCTTTGAAGAACAACTTCTTTTTGGAAGTCGGTTAAAAAGGAATCAAAATTTTAACATTTAATTTTTTCAGCTGCAAGACGAATTCGCCACAACACCACCGATGTCGCCTCACATGGTAGCGCTGGCCGTCTGCCGGCTGCAGCGCCGTTCCGCCCCGCCGCTCGCGACCACGCCCGCGTTACCCCCGCCCACGGCCCCACATACAGCCCCGCCCACCGCGCCGCCCGCCCACACCGGGTCTACGGAACCGCTGGTCGAAGAGGACCTGCCGCCGCCCGAGATCAGCCTGTACAGTGATCAACAGGTCATATTGGATGAGTCTGGGTAAGACGAATACATAATATATTATAATAATGGATGCTGTTAAACGTTCGTGTACCATCCCACATCGGACTAGTTTTGAGTAATCGGCGTTTTAAGTTTTTTTGGAATAATCCTTATTTTCTGCTTATTTTAAGCAAAAAAATGTTATTGTGCGGTATCTTTTTTTTGTTGAAATGCGTAGATTATGATTATGAAAAAACATTTTAATTTTACATTCAGTTTTAAGAGAAAACGTATAAAAATGGTTAATGCAATATTGCTATATGGCTTATTACATAGCATTAATGTCCTTTGTGATATTTCACATAAATGCAAAATTCTGATTTGTTCTTTCAATACAAATTTAAGTGATTATTTTAACAAAATATTATAAAATTACCTCGTCACGCCCAAACCGCTGAACCGATTCTTCTGAAATTTGGTATGGAGATACTTTGAGTCCCGGGAAAGGACATAGGGTCCTTTTTATTCCGAAAAAATGTACGGTTCCTAGGCATTAAATAAAAATGATTTCTGCTTATACAGCTACGTGGATTTCGATGATATCTATACTAATATTATAAAGCGGAAGAGTTTGTTAGTTTGTTTGTTTGTTTGTTTGAACGCGCTAATCTCAGGATCTACTGGTCCGATTTGAAAAATTCTTTCAGTGTTAGATAGTCCATTTATCGAGGAAGGCTATATTTTATCACGCTAAGACTAATAGGAGCGAAGAAATAGAGGAAAATGTGGAAAAACGGGGGGAGATAATTTGAAAGGGCTTATTTGAACGCGCTAATCTCAGGAACTACTGGTCCGATTTGAAAAATTATTTCAGTGTTAGATAGCCCAGTTATCGAGGAAGGCTATAGGCTATATTTTATCACGCTAAGACTAATAGGAGCGAAGAAATAGAAGAAAATGTGGAAAAATCGGGGGAAATTATTTGAAAGGGCTTATCTCACGAGCTACAAGAGTTATTGTCTGTTATTTGGGTCAGATAAGAAGTAGACCACGTGAAGGATCATAGGCTATTTTTTGTAGACTGATTTGTCTGTGAAATATCTAATTTACGCGGGCGAAGCCGCGCGGAACGTCTAGTTTGGTATACAGATACGTTGTCTCGGGAAAGGACATCTAAGGATACTTTACATCCGGGAAAAAGGTACGGAACCCGTATGATAAACAAAAATGATTTGCGCCTAAATCACTGAACCGATTTTGATGAAAATTGGTGTGCACATACTTTGACTCTCGTGAAAGGACATAAGATAATTATTGTCTTGAAAATGTACGGTTACCGCGTTATAAAATTTCCTATTTTGCGCCTAAGCCGCCGAACAGATTTTGGTGAAACTTGGTATGGAGATAATTTGAGTCCCGGAAAAGGCCATAGGATCCCTTTAATCTCGGAAAAATGTACGGTTCCCAGGCGTTAAATAAAATGATTTCTGCTTATACGGCTACATGGATTTTGATGATATTTTGTATGCAGATACGTTATGTCTCGGGAAAGGACAGAGAGTTCCCGCTTCTTCTTCCCTTCCCGCGCTTCCCGCAGAGTGCTCTTATGTATTGCGCACACATTTGGGCACTATAAAATTACTCCTACTTAACTGGCCTGTTTTCATTGAAACCAGAGTGCTCTTGTGTATTGCGCGCACACTTGGGCACTATAAAATTACTCCTGCGTAACTGACCTGGTTTCATTGAAACAGGAGTGCTCTTGTGTATTGCGCGCACACTTGGGCACTATAAAATTACTCCTGCGTAACTGGCCTGGTTTTATTGAAACCGGCCACCGCCACCGAAACCGGTGTGGGAGTTTTTTTATTTATTATAATTACCAGCATTGGACATTGGACAAAGGTAATGATTGAAATACTCGTTAGTCTAATTAAATTATTAATCTAATTATTGCAAACTAAAATTAGAATACATTTTATACTTAATATTATTTTTAATCAACTTACGGGTAATTTCAGATGCACAATTACTTCATCAATATGATTAATTTGTAATCTGATTAAAATTACTAAGTAATTACTTTTCGCCCAACTCTGCACGTGATAAACTAATTATATCTACATTAACAAAATTTATTCAAAATCGGTTCAGTAGCTCAGTAGCAGTAGCTAAACGCAAGTTAATAAAGTTTATTGCGTGAAAATCGAACATTTCCCACGATAAAAATTATCCTATGTCCTTCTCCAAAACCTAACGTAATATCTACATGTACCTACTCAATATCAATATCATAAGCCAAATTCATTTTTGTTGACTGCGCGGGAACCGTACATTTTCCGAGACAAAAAGTATCTAATGTCGTTCAAATTGATTCAAAGTATGTGCATACAAATTTTTATCAAAATCGGTTCAGCGGTTTAAGCGCAAATCATTTTAGAAACATAGTACATAAATGCTATATACAAAACCTCACTTAGAGGAATAAGCATTAAAACCATTTTTGTACTCTAGAATATGCTACAGTGGGTTTTCAAAAAAATGGATTTCACTGTCGTAAACCTTATGTTCTAAAGAATAAATCTGCATTATTAACTCAAAACCCGATTTTATGTGGAATAGATCACCAATGCTAAACAGCAGCCATATAATAAGATTTAATAAAAGTTATAGGTGAGATAAAATGCGGTCACTGTTTCTGTTATGATAATCAATTTTATTAAAAAAATTTCAGACCTCTGCTAGAGTGGGTTTCGAAGACAATACAACTGTTCGCCTACGAGCTGAATACATCTTACCCACTACCTAAGTTTGGTAAGTCACTTTTCTTAATTTACTGCAATGTTTATGGCGGCGACACTCCATAATATTGTGTCTTGATTTAAAAGCGCGTTCGTGAAGCACGTACAGCTTGGCAAAAAAGTGTCTGATGCGGTGACAGCTGAAACTAAAGGTACGCACTAGGCGTAACTGAACTGCAGCGGAACTGCGCGACACGACGCGTCATTTTTGGGTATACCGCACTTGAACTGCAGCGGCGCTAAAAAAATATATTCAGTATCTAGGCAACCTTTGCTCTGAGCAAAATGAACGACGAAATGGATACGATTATTCATATAATTTTCATGCTGGACGTCATATATCTCCGGATATTGGCTCACAATTACAATTAATTTTTCCTCGTCCATGGACATTTCAACTGATTATAGCGCTTCCAACCAGCTGACTATGAAAATGAAGTTTGTCAAACCGCACTGCGCGGCAACGGAACTACACGTCGCGACAAGTCGCGACACTTTTGGTCAGTTGATCAACTTTGCCGCGCAGTTCAGTTGCAGTGCAGTTCAGTTGCCGCGTAGTGCGTGTTGTCTCATATAATTTCATACAAAGAATATTTTGACGCGTCGTGTCGCGCAGTTCCGCTGCAGTTCAGTTACGCCTAGTGCGGTCTTACCTTAAGAGTTTTTATTTATGACAACACTACATTACTAGTCTTGTCAACTCTAGTATAGGTCTACCAGAATCTGATGGCAAAGAGTGAGAAAGTAAATTGACTCTAGCAATACCGGGGTAATTGGAATAAAACATTTTGATCCTTTTTTTCCTTATAGCGGCTGATTCTGTGTGTGAAACATGCAAATATATAAATTTATCCAATGATCAAGGATATTTTTTGAAAATCTGCTGTCAAAATTTGCCATCAGATTCTGGTAGACCTATATATATTGTGTCAAAAGCGAAGCGTAGGGTTGCCTATATTTAAAGAAAAGCGCCCTCATTTAATCCACACTCTTTTTTGCCAAGCTGTACTTCGTAGCAATCTATCTGTCCTATAAGTCTAAGGGTGAAGCCAAACGAACGTAATTTGTGAGTTGTGAGTCGCAGAATTTCGGTCGCGTAAATATCTTTTCATAAAAATCATGACTCACAAAATTACGCTCGTGTGAATCAAACAGGACTTTTGTATGAAACTGATTGCAGCAGAATTTCTGCCAGCCAAAATTCTGCGACTCACATCTCACAAATTACGCTCGTTTGGCTTCACCTTTAGTCTTCAATGTAAGGGGGACAAACCCGACCAAATAACGAAGGGTTGATAGATGCCTAAAATTTTTCTGATTACGCTCAATGACAACGTCTACCAAAAGACTCTACCAAATTAAGGATTTAATAAAATGTTTCTTTTTAAATTTGCAGACATTGTAGTGGTGGAGGGCGGCAGTCAGTACTCGGAGGGGTGGGGGCTGATCACGCTGTCGCCGGCCGTGCTCACTGACACCAAGGTCATCGCGCGCCTGCTCGCGCAGCAGGTAACTGACAGATCCGGCTCGAAGGACCATTACAGACATCGTGGCGGTGGAGGACGGCAGTCAGTACTCGTAGGGGTGGGAGCTAATCACGCTGTCGCCGGCCGTGCTCACCGACACCAAGGTTATCGCGCGCCTGTTCGCGCAGCAGGTAACTGACAGATCCGGCTCGAAGGACCATTACAGACATCGTGGCGGTGGAGGGCGGCAGTCAGTACTCGGAGGGGTGGGGGCTGATCACGCTGTCGCCGGCCGTGCTCACCGACACCAAGGTCATCGCGCGCCTGCTCGCGCAGCAGGTAACTGACAGATCCAGCTCGAAGGACCTACGTAAAGTCTGGATGCAAAGCACGCTGGAACTTGTCAATACTTATGTCTTTCACTAAAATGGCAGTATAATTATATAGTTATATATAGCAGTATATTTCTTCGTGCATCACGGCCGAGCTATAAAACTGCTCTAAGCTCAAAAGCGCTGGAAGTCAAAAAAATCTGACAACAACAATTTTCATCTTGGCTGAAAAAAAATTACATTCCAATTGAAAACCTAATATTATTGTGTACATACAATCAGTTAAAATGTTTTTATTCCCTAGTGGTTCGGTGGTCTGGTATCTCCTCGCTGGTGGAGTTCCCAATGGCTGCTGGAGGCTTTGACGTCGGTGCTGGGCGAGCGCGCGCCCGCGCTCAATGGGGCGAAGCCCGAGAGGCAGCAGGATGCACTGCTAGTGGATCACATATTACCTGCGCTAAGGTAACTTCTTTTTTTTGATTCTTCTTGGTCCTGAACCAACAAAGTAACCTCTTCATGTACCATCGAAGAAATTGATTCAAAAGCAGTTGACGGATCTACATCATTTGGTGGGATTACGTCAGTTCAATGTTAGTCGTGATCTGTCGGCTGGGTTTGACATAACACGACCAAATTACGTAGGTCCGGGCATCTGCCCATGAATCAACTTCTCTGTTAGTACATTGTTGATGGTCGCAAATATAACAAACTGTATGCCTTTGTTCAGGTTGGACTCGAGTAATTCAGTGCGTGCCGTGGCGTCCCCGAGGCTGGAGCGCGCCGACATAGAGGCCGCTGCCGACGAGCTGTCACTACATAAGGTAGGGAAATAATATTTTGTGTCTGTTAGTGTTAACAGCTTGTTAAAATGTCATGTCTTCTCTTTCATTCATATGAAAAACGAAAGAGGTAACGTGATACTAATTCGAGCATTAACTTTAACAGTCGTTGGTAAAATTAATAATTATAATACTATCATCCCATGGCCTAAAAGCTTCTTAACACGACACAAACACACTACAGACCTACGTCTATTATATTATAGAGGTTTATTACGAATGCCTACGATGTTTCCAAAATTGATGTTTTGTGAAAAAAATATAACTCCTAGGAGGTTAGAGTGGATTTTTTCCATAAAAAAACTAAGTGATTTCTTGGTCTACGCTCTATCCATATCGCCATCATCATCATCATCATAATATATTTACTTTGTAAAATTATATCTTTTGTTTATTCTCGTCCGTTTAGGGTGCTGCTATAGTGAGCATGGCTATAGAAGCAGCTGGACAGGCGGCTGGACGGGCCGCGCTCGCGCGACTGCTGCGGCTGCATCGTGCTGCTAGCGCTGACGCCAGGTAAGGAGACTGTTCGGAGCTATTTTACATAGAAATTTATAGACATTTAAATGTATTTAGATAAAGAGAGAGGCTTATGTGGTTGGCTTTATCGTCCTGTCTATGATGGAAAGGAACTCTAAGGGTCAATTCAGACCGGAACGTGACGCGTAGATTCATTTCTAAATTTGTATGGATTTGACATTTCAATTGCGTGTGACATCTTGCAAATCTGTCAAATCCATATAAATTTAGAAATGCATCTACACGTCGCGTTGCGGTCTGATTTAACCCTAAAAGTGTATCTTTAAAACTTACCTTAGTACTTGCCAGGAAAGCATGTCAACTGTTTATAACCAGGTGGGATTGTTTTTAAAAATATTTAAAGCTACCCATCATTATTCCAGTCGCTCATAACAGGAAAGTGATTGAAAACATAAAACTTAGTTATTACAAGTTCCATCACTATATACCCACCCGATTCCTTGAAGCTCATGTACCCATAATATGTTTAATAACCAACATTAAGAGGCTGCAGTTACACCACTTACTGATAAGTGCCGGATAGGCTATCCAGAACTTCTCTGACTAATGGAGTATCTGTCAGATAAGTTGCGGATAGTCTATCCAGCACTTATCAGTGCTAAAACAGGCCCTAATACCGCTAATATACCCAGGGATCTATGGCGCGCGCTGCAGGCGGACGGCACGGACGAGGCGCCGTCGCACGCGTGGGACGGCTGGTGCGAGAAGCCAGGGTACCCGCTGCTGTGTGCGCGCACGCAGGGCGATGATGTCGTGGTGAAACAGGAGAGGTGAGATAGTAGCGTAAGAGCTATAATCTGCTTAGGTCTGATGATGCAAAGTCTAGTATAGAAGCCTTCAGACATTAGCGTAAGGGAGCTCAACTGTAAGTTGTGACTCAGAAAGCTAGATATATAGTCGACTCCACTGTGATGACGCAAAGCCTAGAAGAAGCCTTCAGACTCAGTTCAGACATTAGTGTAAGGAAGCTCAACAATTGTGAGTTGTGACACAAGAAAGCTAGTAGACTCCACTGTGATGACGCAGAGCTTAATAGAAGCATTTAGACATAAAGCGTAAACTATAGCAATATACTGAACTGTGATACTAAGCCTATAAAGGCTTTCACAAATTGCGTTTGTCAAGGATGATTTTGTGAGCCCAGCAGCTGATAAGCCTTATTTCAGAAAGCTCCACTAAAGGGATGGTAGCGTAAGATGCGGTTACCAAAGGCAAGAGCTAATAATATTATGCTCTGAATCTTAGGTGTGGAATCTGAATGGGACGGTGAAGGAATGTGGGGTAGGTACCCCACATTCCTTCACCGTCCCATTAGGCATTATGTATGGTACTGTACTGTACGCATTGTTTCATGTCAATTTGTTCCAGATTCGTGATGTCTGCTGACGCTCCGGATCCAGAGCCGTCCATGGTGAACGGACTGCTGACTCAGCACCTGCGAGCTGAACTGGACGAGCTTTTCTATGAACCTGGTACTTATTTTAACATATCTTATGACATCTCATTTATTAGAAACATACGCGGATAGTCACCCAAAACACTACCTTCCGTTTATGCTTTACCATTATAGTCGGGTTACATATTCCATAAAATCTTTGAATTCAAGCGATAAAGATATTTCTCCAAACCACAGAAAACATAACCGAAGCATACGAGGAGGATATAAACGCGACAACCACGACAACACCTCCAACCACGCGTCGCACCACCGTCCGCACCACGCGCCCGCCACCAGCGCCGCGCTGGATCATCCCCGTGACCTTCACCGTCGGCCCTCCTGAAGCCGAGGATGAGGATATAGAGAACATCACCAGAGGATGGAAGAACTCGACTGAGAATATGCAGAGTGGGACTTGGTGAGTATTCACAGGGGCTAGTTAAAGTACTTCTACAATGCGATCACTACCACCGCGGGATCTAGTATAGTGTTAAGCAACTCTATCTTTCTTTCTTTCTTGATGAACGACTGCATCGAATAGACGATTATTACCTTTAGACTAGCACTTGAAATGTGTTTTGCTTAGGATATTCATTAGCCTTCAATAGACCATAAGAAATCAAAGAGTTCACAGCAGATATGACCTTGACTAATATTTACAAAATACAGCAGAATCTCTCTATATAGATGTTTTAAAATATATTCTTTGCATTCCAGGTACGATGTTGGTAGCGAGACAAAACTGAAAACGTCCAAGTGGCTGGAGAACGTCACCTATCTGATATGGATGAACGATACTGAGAGTAAGTCATTCATTATTGCTGCTTGGTTAGAGGTATTAAAATCCAAAAAAAATATATGTGGTGCTATTTTGAATGAGGATATATTTGGTATCAAGAAGGTACCTGGGTGCCAACATAAAAACTTAAGCCAAAGTTCATAGCATGTTTGCTACAAACTCGTCGTTTAACAAACTGTAAAATTCAATAAAATTTATAACTTGCAGAATGTTGATCTAATGTGAAGTTGCGAAGGTAGTATAAAATTATACCTTGACGTCTCTTGACTCACATTTCTGGAGAAAAGACGTTTTGTCGCAATAGCTCTTATGTTGTTTGTTGCAGTGGTGATCCCCGAGCTTGGCAAGCACAAGTGGGTGCGTTACAACGTGGGAGCGCGCGGGCTGTACCGCGTCGCGCCGCAGGACCAGAAGCCTGGAGAGGTGAGAGCTGATGGTGGTCCCTGATTTGAAATCTTCTGCGTCTTAGGGTCAATTCAGACATTAATATATTTTTGGTTTCAACTAAATAGGAAATAAATGTGGGAATATGCGTGGTGACCGCAAAGGAAGATCTTCCGACCGAGCGAGGTGTTATGTTATGCTCGGTCAGGCTCCGCCCACGTGATACATTTCAGCTGTCGTGATGTGTAATGTGTATGTGCTGAATAAACGCTTATTATTATTATTATTATATATACCGACGCACTTAGAAAACTTCGATAGCGCGATGCAGGAATGTGGCGCTAATTGTGGGTACCTCCACAAGTATTTCTAATGTTTCAATTTCCTGTATGTTTCTTTCCAGTCTGAGGAGGCGATAGCTCGTCGTGCGGCGGCGCTGTACGACGGCGGCGCGCCGGCGGAGCGCGCGCTGCTGCTGGACGACGCGTTCGTGCTGAGCCGCGCGCGCCGCCTGCCCGCCAGCCGCGCTGTTGCGGCCGCTTGTGAGTATCGACATCACAAATTAAAGTGACCTATACTCATAAAAAATATCTTGACTCTGACGTTATCATCGTTTAAAAGAGCATCTTTATAATCCATGGCAAGGGGCTAGCTAAACCTTCTTGAGCTGTCAATGTCAAACAGTCATAAATGGTCTTAAAGCACTGACCTCCATTATACAAGTACGCTGGACCTATGATACCCACTTTTTTTTGTGCCTATTTGAAGCGGAATCAGCGCCGCCAGTGAGCGGGAAGAGAACTAAATTTGACGTAACTTGCAAATGGCCGCTTAATCGTTATTGGTTGTCATCACTAGTATTAGTTCCAAATACTCCCACTACTGCTATCAGCGCCAATATGGCGACTTACAACGTCATTTTTACGTCAAATCATAGACAAATATATTTGGTCAATGGTCAAATTTAGTTCCTATCCCTCCCATCGAGGGAGCTGATTCCGCTTCAAATAGGCACAAAAAATAGCTGTCATTTCAAAGGGTATCATTAGTCCAGCGTACTTGTATAATGGAGGTCAGTGTCTTAAAGAGTCCTTTCCAAAGAAAGTCACAAATTGTGACCTGTGGGCTGTGACTAACTGATGACGACCTCTGTGGCTCAATGGTTAAGAGTGTGTGGCAGCTCAAGCCGGGGGTCGCGGGTTCGAATCCCGCCGACGGAACAAAAAAGTTTTCAATGTTCCCGGGTCTGGATGTGTATTAAATATGTGTATGATATAATAAAAATCTTAAATATATGTATAGTATAAAAGTATTAAATATATTTCCGTTGTCTGGTACCTGTAACACAAGTCCTTCAGGTACTTAGCACGGGGCCAGACTGACGTGGTGTGAAGCGTCCATAGATATTTTAAAAAAAAACTAAGCCTTCTTGAGCTGTCAATGTTGTTACAGTCATAAACACTCTTACAAGATCAGTCCTTTCCAAAGAAAGTTACAAATTGTAGGGATGAGGTGACAGAACCAACAGACCTCCAACCAAGCCGGTAGCTCAGTTAGGCCATAGCCTAACTCCCCTCCTCTATAGTACTAAACATACTTTTCTGCTGTTTAATTCGCTAAGGCGTGTAAACTGCCACAACGGCATACAGAGCGTCAGCCTAAACTTGGAATGTTAGGCCCGTATAAATAGTCAGTACTCAAGATGCAGCTCGATCTCAAGACACGGTTCAGGCTCTGTGATTGGTTGGCTGTCAAAATTTGGACCAATCACAGAGCCAAACCGCGTCTTGAGACCGGGTCGCATCTTAAGTACTGACTATTTATACGGCCATAATGTCTTCCAGCCCGTCTCCGTGACGAGAATCACTGGGCAGTATGGCGCGTGCTGCTATCGCACGCGGGCGCGTGGCGCTCCCTGCTGCATACTGCTGCCTGCGCGCCGGCACTGCGCCGCATGCTTGCGGAGCTGCCGCCGCCAGTACCCGTGTATACCATGCAGCAGCTGCAGGACCCAGCCATTAGCGAGGACCAGCAGTAAGTTCCTGCCTGTTGGCCAATGTGTCATGAGGGAATAAGGAGATCCAATATTGCTCATGGAAGCATCAGCAGTGACGGCATTACAGTCTTAAATGAGCTTATGCCAGTTGAGCATATTAGACAGGGATGAAAGATATGCTGTGATTAGGGGTTCCAATATCAAACTTGAAGTACCTCTAGCTCCATTAGATGGCGCCTCGTACGCAAACAATAACGCTTTGGTAAAGTCGAATAGGGACTTGTAGCGTCCTTGATTGACTACTACTCCTTTTACTTGATAATGAAACGATAGACTCGATATACCGTTATTTGATTTATTGACTGATACACTCGATGATAAAGTGACCCGGGTGTGCGAGCACGCGCGATCGCCTTGATAGATGGATGCGAACTGATTTTAATTAAATAACTAAGTAATTACGCGAGCGCGTCCCAAACGCTGACTCTTTAAAAACCCTAAAATG
Organism: Cyaniris semiargus; assembly: GCA_905187585.1. Lineage (NCBI taxonomy): Eukaryota > Metazoa > Arthropoda > Insecta > Lepidoptera > Lycaenidae > Cyaniris > Cyaniris semiargus. Next base: position 11,413,388 of record LR994567.1, read on the forward strand.
CTTGAAGTACGATATGGATCGTACAGGACTGCATTCTTTATTTTTGTCATCTCAGATGGCTGAGCGGCGCGCTGCTGACGGCGGGCGTGGAGTGGGAGAACGAGAACGTGACGCAGCAGGCGCTGGCGCTGTTCGACGCTTGGCTCACCGGGAACGACTCCATCCCCGAGATATATCAGGAGGTGAGGATCTTGGAAGACTAGCCCAGTCTGAACACCGTCAGATATTCGCCCATGCTTGTGTGATTCTTTCAGTCGCCCAATGAAACGAAATAGCAGAATATTCGTGCGCCAGTGAAGGAGACTATTTAATCTCTTTCAGTTAAGTTTGGAAAGCGTATCCTCGTAAGTCGTAGCTACCGGGACGTGACTATTTCTGATGTCTGAGACATCTAAGGTGGTCACAGCCTAAAAGTTTGATGGTTTCAGATATTCACCCATGCTTGTTTGATTCTTTCAGTCGCCCAATGAAACGAAATAGCAGAATATTCGTGCGCCAGTGAAGGAGAATATTTAATCTCTTTGAGTTAAGTTTGGAAAGCGTATCCTCGTAGCTACCGGGACGTGACTATTTCTGATGTCTGAGACATCTAAGGTGGTCACAGCCTAAAAGTTTGATGGTTGCAGGGTACCCTAAAGTCTTTTTTGATTAAAAACTACCTTCAAATCCAGGCGGCGTTCACGGCTGGCGTGCGCCGTCACGGCGAGTCGGCGTGGTCGGCGTGCTGGCGTGCGCTGCTGGCGTCGCACGCGGCGCCGCGCCCGCTGTACTCGCACCGCGCGCTGCTCGCCGCGCTCTCCTCGCCGCAGGACGACTGGCTGCTGTACAGGTAACTACCTTCATATCCAGGCGGCGTTCACGGCTGGCGTGCGTCGTCACGGCGAGGCGGCGTGGTCGGCGTGTTGGCGCGCGCTGCTGACGTCTTACGTGGCGCCGCTAGGGTCGCACGTGGCGCCGCGTACGACGGCAGCAGCGCGCGCCCGCTGTACTCGCACCGCGCGCTGCTCGCTGCGGTCTCCTCGCCGCAGGACGACTGGCTGCTGTACAGGTATCTATAGAGTCTTAAGGCGAGGTCTTATCTCAATTCCAAACGATAACCTTACACACAACCAAAGACCAAGCGTGTACGCATCGCAATAAGATTAATTTTAGCTTAACATAAAATTGTAGTTTCTAGGGGCGGATCTTCTCTATTTTTCATGTTTTTTAAATATCTTTCGAAATACATATTAAGAAAAAAGATTATTCGGTGCAGACCTTTTTAAAATAGTTTCATTAACTATTTATTAAAAAAAAAATTAAGTTATTCTTGTTAATACTTATATTTCGATGACAAAGAGTTTTGTCGGAGGTGAGTTTGTAAATTAATTACAGCGAAAGTATTATTTTTTATTAAAATGTTTTTGATTTAAGCTCTTTTAAATATTGTGCTCTATATCTCATATTTTTTTACATTTCGTTATTATATTGGAACTAGGTAAATCGGGTATCAAGAAATAACAAAATGGGGTTTCAGCCCGCCTTAAGCCGAATTTACATTAGGATCTTATGCAAAATTAGGGTGCTTTTTCGATATTAATTCAAAATAAGGTGAAAAAATTTAAAATATTTTTAATCAAATAAATTACAGCGTATTTGGGACATAAAAAGGCAAGTTTTCACCAAATTTCGTGAAAAAAAATATGTAAAAGATAAATAAAAAACCAAAAACTTGTTTTTTTTTTTTAATTTTGCACATAAATTTTAAGGTTGTGTGAAAAAAAGCGTGAATACAAAAGTTTTAGATTTTTCTATTACCTACAACTTTGCCATTTAACTTTTTTCCATAGGAATTTTAGTTTTGCCGGAAATCGATTTTTTTTTTCACTTTTTATTATTTTTGAAGTTATCTGCACGGCGGCAGCGTCCTATGGCGTCCTAGGGGGGGCGGCAGCGTCTTAGGATGGCGGTAGAGTTCGTACATAAGGCCGGCAAAATTAAAGTGGCCTATACTCATTACTCATAAAAAATATAAATCCGGCACTGATCATCTCTCTCATCTGTATCTGTCCCTCTGTCTCCAGGTTCGCCTACACGGTGTTATCCCCGGAGGCGACTCGCGGGCACGAGTGGCGGACGTGGGCGGCGGCGCTGGTGGGCGGCGCGTGTCGCTGGCGCGGGGCGGGCGGCGTGTGGCGGCTGCTGGCCGGCTCGCCCGCCCTGCCGCCCGCCGCCCTGCTCGCTGCGGCGCGGTGTCTGCACCAGCCGGCGGATTATTACCGGGTAAGATGGTTTAGGCGTAATATGTATCGACCCGATATGTGGTCTATGGCCTACAAAATCTTGCCTTTGGTTGGGGACTCCATAAGAATAGGCCCCCTTAAGATTTGTTATTGATCTTTGAGACACTAACAGCCCAGATATATTTCTTCCTGCTTCCGATAAGTGTAACTGCTGCTTTAGTTGCTATGACTGTAGTCAGTTGTTTTACAAATAACGACTGACTACACTCATAGCGATTAAACTTAAACACACTTTCCTTTTTGTCACCCTTGTATGTTTGTATGTAGCTTTTAATTTAGATATTCAAAATGTATTTTTAGGGTTCCATGTTTTTATTTGCACCGTTTTATTTCAGTTCAAAGAGCTATTCGGCGAGCAGCGCGGCGCCGCGGCGGCTCTGGACACGATAGCGCTGAACGCGGCCTGGGTGCCGCAGGCCGACGCTGACCTGCTGAGGTACTTCAATGCCGTCAACAGGAGGACCAGGGATTAAGTGGAGGTGTACTCAGTAGGCCTACTACGAAACTGTTTTGAGATTCAAACAATCGGACGAGAATGCCGCGTCCTGCTCTAACAACGTCATTTCACGTTTGTTAGAGTAGGACGCGGCATACTCGTCCGATTGTTTGAGTCTCAAAACAGTTTCATGGTACAAGGCCTGGGCCGGATTTATATTTTTTATGAGTATTGGCCACTTTAATTTTGCCACCCCTATCTGCGAACTCTGCCGCTATCCTAGGATGCTGCCGCCCCAAGACGCCATAGGACGCTGCAGCCCACAGGCCATGGCCTATATATAAATCCTGCCTGTACATAAATCCAAAAGCGGGTGTAGAGTTAGTTACTGTACCAAAGACTTGATGCTCTAACGGCCGAATTTAATGGTTTACTTATTCTTAACATTAATTGAAGGGTTTGACAGAATCAGATAATGTAAGCAGTTATTGTCAAAATCTTCATTAAAAAGTTAGGTAGCCATTGATAGTCACCGAGTGCGACTGTAAATCAAATTAAATTGTGTAGATTCGACATACCTACGAATTCACATAATTGCATCCACTGAATGGCATTTACTGTCAAAACTATCGAGTAAAATTGACGATGTACCCAGGTAATCTAAATAAAATCAAGATTAGTCCTTCATTGATTACTTTCCGGATTTTTTTTTTCTATCTGGGGCCTTATTTGGGTCTCAATACTACATTCTCTGGATATTGGGGGCCCAAGTTTAATACTTGACATGTAATTTTAAATGAAGACGTGAGTGGAAGAATCGAACAAGTAACATTTCGTAACATACGGACAATAACTCATTTTTTCCCTTATTAATTTCATAAAACTTGTAACTTATCTACTTCATAACCTAGCTAATATATCTGGCTACACATATAATCCACAGTTTTTCTATTTCAAATAATTTTTCCGGCCCTAAATCATCCATTTAAGCAAAAAAACGGGAAGTTTTTTCATGTTACTTACCTTATTCTTCCACTCACGTCTTGAAATATTCTGAATACTCGGGCCCTAAAAATCGTAGATATCGTACATATCTACAGACCCATCGACATCATTTAAAACAACTAAATCACTAATCATTGTCTTTCCGTAATGTCCTTATTTATTTTATGATATGGATTATAGGCTGCAGTCATACAGTTTATAATATTATGAGTGATGACATGAACATTCCCAAATCATATTATTTATTGTTAGTAATCATTTTCTACAACATTTTTGCCAAATCACATTAATTAAGTAGAACAAATTTATACTTAGGTTATTACTTATATTGATAATACATAAATTATTATTATTTATTTGTAATATTTAAGTTGCTCTTATATTTTGTGTTAAAGTAAATCATGATCTCTTCTTGATCTCATTTTAATAGTTTAAGTAAAATCATTCATATCATTTCGGTTGTTACTTTATAGTAATTAGGTTAAGACGATTCCTATAAGATCTCAAACATTTTCATAATATTTTTCTGAGTAATTTAAATAAGCTAGTTTGAAAATACATTTACTCATCGCATTGTAAAACTACATATTGCCTTTTAGTCGCCTTCGGAATCAAATATATTCGCTTGTTATTGATATAGTATTATAAAATATGCATATTTTACTCCACAGTTGTTAACGCACACATATAGATATATAATGTACGTCACAACCTTATAGTAGTAATTCAATAGTGAATTATCCATACTTCATAAGATAGGACAATTTTCTCGGTATTATATAGATATAAGTGTAAATAGAAGAAACCAACAAATTATTATTAAAGATATGACCAGAAAAATAAATAGTTGGCTTGTTTTGATATTTTCTGCTGACAAAGCTGACGGCGACTTTTAAAAATTGGCAACAATTTGATATTTTTGTATTCTGTACATATTTGTCACAAAAAATCCTGAGGATCAAAATTGTTTAAAACGTAACGAACAGATTTATTTTTCTGGTCGCACTCGTGAATTTTATGTTAGTTTGCATTTTATTTTATGGTCAATGGTGTGTTAAATATTCAAAATGTATTTCAATGTGTCTACAATTAGATTACCTAGTAGAATTTTCAGCGTGGAGACAAGTTTCGTGTGTGCATATTAATTGAATCAATGATAATTTGAAGAGTTATGTAGAATTCAAGTTACTTTAAAAATGTTTAGAATTCTTTGTTACACTCAATTTGTAATATTATGTTGTCTCCACAAATAGTTAAATGTATTAGTTTGATGTGTTACCCTAGACTTATGTAACAAAACCTATTTATTAAGTGAATAAACTCCTAATAACGGCGTAGTCAGGCACCCAAGCGATTCATAAACCGAAATAATATAGCCCCAAATATGAAAAGCCAATCTTTTCGGCAATGTGACAGCAATGCAACAGGTGATTGACTGCGGATATTGTAAGTACAATTTCTGATTGTTTACATTGCTGTCGCAAGATTCACGCTTCGGGGCTCGGGGCACAGTGGGCGCTGGCGCAGGGGCCTCGCTGGCTACGCCACTGATATATTGTAGTACTCGTGCTTGCGTGGGCCCCAACACTGTCCATAACGGCTTAGTGTAGTTATACAACAAATCTCGTATATTTTTGTACTTTTAGGAGACTACTTTTACACTTGAAATTTTCTAAAAATTTTGAACGATCCGACCACTAGACTCGGTTGTGTTGATTGGTGTTTAGTCGACTAGCTGTAGACTATTAGTTCGTTTTATATTAATTTATACGCGGATTCAGGAGTATAAATTAAAAGTAAAATCTCGTTTGGATTTTCGTGCTGTCCCTCTCGACATACATATTTAACGCGTATGCGAAAGATCTATCAGCAAGTTGTTTGAACCGAGAATATTATAATGTCGAAAATTGTTTATTCAGACAGATTTTAGTGGATTCTTGAAACTATAAGGCTAAGCACACACTGGAGACAAAACTGTCGCAGCGACAGTGTCGTCGCCAGTATACGCGGGTACCATTAAAGAGAATTTCCAATATGCTAGTATCTAATCATAAAACGATAGTAATGCCATATCAAAGTACAAAATTACTTAAGTAAATATCTTCTTTTTCTTTAAGGTGACATTCCGATCCTCACGGCAAGCGACCGCGAACAACAGAAATTCTAATGAAATGCCACTTTATGACATAAGCTAGGTTTCATCGACATTGCCACCGCTGCTTTGTAGTGGCGTAGAGCAAAATGAAACCTATAGCCTGCCCATAAAGCGGCTTTTTCTTATTTGAATTTTTGTCGGTCGCGGTCGCTAGGCTCGAGGATCGGAAAGTCATCTAGGTATGTATCTCTGAATCCGCGTAGTCTTCTAGGTCTTCTGTAATGTGTCCACGACATTATCTTGGACACAGATTGATTTCCTGTAAATGTTTTGTCATTATATTGTAGGTAACTAGTGAATGTACAATTTTTGTAATCGCTTTTGTAATAAACTTTTCTCGTGTAAGAGTTGTTTTTTTAACATTTTTACTTAATTTTTAGACACATAAGCCTCAACAAATTCCTGTGTCGCCAGAATCGACATCGGTATCCAACCTCGGAAATCCTGCAATATCACAAATAGCTCATGCTAAAATTGTCTTGGGATTTGGGACTCACAAATTGATTAAAAGGGAATTATATAGAAAGTATTCATCATACATGATCAAATAATATCTACTCATTAGGTAGGCACCTACAACTAAAGAAATTTTAATAAAAGAAGCCATAAAATGTAGCGATCCGTATAATTAAATCTACAGAGTGTTACTTAATCACCTTTAATAACTGAAAATAAAAAGTAATGTAGTAGAAAATTTATTGCCTCGAATTAGATGTTGCCCGCAACTTCGTCGCAGCAAAATTCGTTTACTGCGGGAACCGTACATTTTAACTCCTGTCCCAAGACTCAAATACACTCTATTGCATTTACAATACGTAGCAGTACAAAATATATGCATCAAAAACATTTTTAGAACATTCTGTATTACGTACGGATTTCCAATAAACTTCGCTGAGTTCAGTGAGAGAAATCAATTAACTTTTATTTTCCATTTTTCATATATCGTTAACAAAAGCCAATTCAAGCGTCCATGGATCTGAAAGTATTTTATAAGTATTAGTGAAAAAACTAAACAATGAAAATGTACGTCATTAGTACACTGTGCGTGTTAGCGTTTTTAGAATCTGTGACGACAGAAAAAATACAGACATTTGAAGTGAACACAGATTTTGGTGATGATTATAAGGTTAAATGTTTTCAGTACGGACATATTGCTTGCTTTTTGCCTCAGAAAATACCTGAAGAAGAAACAAAAAGCGTTGTGCCTAGAGTATCCGCTGACTATGTTGATTGGTTGGATATGAGAACTAATTTGAATGAGGAATCGTTCGTTCCAAATTTGAATATACGAAGGGACGATTCTGTATACGAACGAAATGGAATAGAAAATAACCTCAAAAACGCTCCAGCAGATGAATCAGAAAAGACTTATCATAAATCATATTTTGACGAGTCTCAAGAGTATGTAGTACCTAAGAAAGTGAAGCGAAAGTATATTAACAATGTAATAGACGTCAAGAAGTATATACGTCCGCGGATTGTGTACAAGCAGGGACCTAATAGAGTGATACCGGCGGGGGCTCTGCGAAGACAGTTTCTGCCAAAACGATACCGTTTCGATAGAGATTTCAGTAAATTAGGTAGTTTTTGGATTTACGGTAATAAATGGGAGATTTAGAGGATCTCCCAGATATAGAATAGAAAGAGACAGTTAATGTTACCTACATGTTTATACAATATAAGAAGAATTAGTAGAATGTGGATAGAAAAGAGACGCAGCAATGAAGTGTTAAACGCACTAGTGTTAAAATTAAAAACTTCTAAGTAACTATTCCTGACACCCTTATGTAAATTCTTCTTTCGTCGGCATTTGACAGGGCCCTGAGTCTAGCTACGCCACTGGCTGCCAGAATGTTATCTGTCATTATGTTTTCTGTCAATAAATGACAGCATTTGTGCGTAAAAGAAAAGCTCTGCGAAACAGTCACTAGCCCAGGAAAAGTTAAGTCTGTTTAATAGAGCGATAGGCTACGAATAATAAAAACTTAGGAAAAGTAACTCCGTCAAAAAACATGTTCTACAATACTCGTCAAAAATGTGTACCTAGGTCCTAGGTACATACACATTTTCAATACATTTGCAATATTTAGATGGCCTTCAGCGGTATCAGGCTGACGTTACATGACAGTTCGAAAGGAACCAAATTTAAAACGGTAATAGTATGGGAGTTACGTTTCCTTAGTTTTTATTATTCGTAGGCGATAGGAGTTATTCCTTCTTTCACAGACAAAACCTACATATAGAATTAAATTAAACATCAAATCAATTAGGAAAAAAATATATATTATTATTCACTGGAACAACAAAATTATTAACAATCTAATGACATTATCTAAGTGCCTACTAACGCGGCGGCCACACCGCCGGCCGGTCAAAAATATATCCGCAGTGTGACCGCGGCGCTACAATTTCGATATCTAAGTAGGAATACCTTAATAAGCTGGAAGTCTACTAAAGTGTTACGAAATACTTCAGCGATTCCATGCTACTGGACTTGCCAGTAGATAACCTTCCCCTTTTGCGTGGTCGGTTAAATGCGAGTACATAGTGTACCTTGTGATCATGCGTACAGCTAGGCAGGCCGATTTGACAAGGACCAAACTGTAAGGGCAAGACTGGAAAACATGCCATACAAAGGTCTTGACCTTGAAAAAATATGCACCTCTTACCCTGACTAACTTAAATTTAGTATGCTTTAGTTATGAACAGTCCAAAACCATTATTTTCTATACAGTTTGGCTTCATCAAAAACAGCCAGCCTCACCAAATTTTTTTGCATAAAATAAATAATTTATAAAGAAAATCATCCGCAGACCTATAATAATCGATAAACATACTTTGGTACATGAAAAGTAACCTAAATAAAAAAATAAAATTTACAATTTATGTTTTTCAAGTATGACACATTTTGCTCCGAAATCCCATCTCTAGATCAATAGATTGACGGTCTGCAGAAAACATGACGTATCTCAGATAAAAGATTAAAGGTGAGACCGCACGATGCGACACGACACGACGCGACGCGACACTTCCATAAAACTAACGTCAGTTCTATGGAACGTGAAGTGTTGCGAGGTGTCGTGTCGCTTTAGGGCTCCCACACAAAACTGCGAATTCGCATTGCATCGCAAATATCTGCGACAAAACTCATAATAAAAATGATATTGCGATGCGAATTCGCACGAATTCGCAGTTATGTGTGGGAGCCCTTAGTGCGGTCTCACCTTAAACGTGATTTTATAAAGTTCAAAATGTTACGAAGTTGTTCAAAATTAATATTACTTTTAATATTAATACAACTAAAAACCGTCAGGCTTACACCGTTAGAAAAATTAAACCCACTAATTTTAAAAAAATTTCACGGTGGAACATCTCTTAAAACTCAAGAAATGTTCGATTGGTTTATAAATTACAAATTAGGTCTGATTTATCTGAGATACCACATGTAAAAATACAAATAATTCATTATGAATTTTACAATAATAAAATGACTACCGTTGGTACGTCTTATTGTGAGTATTAGATGCGCAAAATACTTGTAAAAAATAATTGTGGTATCATTATGTACAGCTTTAATATTTAGGAAAATTTATTTTTAATGTGCCCGAGCATCATATTGTGGAATCAAAATTCATAAGTAAATCGCTTGTATCCATCGACGAATTAAAAAAATAGGAGATTACAATTCGAGTTTTTAATAATTACAATTTATCGTTAGCAAAAGCTAAGTATTATTATCCATGTACAGCGTAGGCAAGTGAATTCAGTTCCTTGTCTGTGTCTTACCGAAGAAGGAATAATAAGAAAGGCTTTTAGAATGTGACGTCACACTTGTGCAGCTGTGACGTCGTGACAAAGGTAAAACGCGGTTACATAGTCTGAAATCGTATAAGACACGCATAAGTTTAGGATCGCTCGGCAAAAATTAAAGGGGGAGGCGCAATATTCGATTTATAAAAATAACTTATCTTTATTGACACGTTACTTGTATAACGATGACAAACTACTGGCAGATATTGTTGTTATTATGCCTTTATTACGCCTTCCAGTTTCGCCAAACAAACTTGAAATTGTGCGCGGCCTATATGTAGCTTTGTCACAAAGAACGTGTTACAGTTCTTCCAGCCAAACGGACCAATCAGTCGTTTATATCCGACCAATCAGAAGACACGGATTTGTCATTTCAATGACGTCACTGGACTCTATGAATTCTGCCGAGTCTTAAATGTTATTTTATTTAAATTTAAAATCTTATGCCAGAAGACTATTAAAGCGGTGGAAGAGGTATTTAAAACTATTTATTTAGAAATTATAGAGTCAAGTTTCAAGAAAAGCGTGCACTCTTAACGCTTCTAGAAATTTCTTCAAATAAGTAACTAGTACTGGAAAAGTTCTCACCTATCTTTGTTAAAAGCCATGCATCAAAAGCTTTTATAAATGGTAATGTTCATACAAACATTCTTTATTCAATCACTGAATGAGTTTAATTTAAACTTTTATTATTAGTATAAAAGTATATTCACGTGGATACTTGTAGCTTATATAAGGCCTATAATTAGATTATGTAGTTCACAAGGGGCACTTTTAAATATAGTTTTTTTTTTATTCAAACTAATATAAGAGCGATAGCACACGGTGCATTTTGAACTCCGCAAAGAACACGCTTTTCAGAGAACCAAATTTTATTTTATTTTGTTTGTTTTCATTAATAATTGTCTTTTTAATTTATTATAATTATTTAATTGAAACTCTGTTAAAAGTCGCGTCTTTCACTTGTTAATGTTACGTAGTTTAAAAAACGCTATGTGATATAGCTCCTACTTGCATAGATATTTAAAAATTCAATAGCATGTTTTAAATTCAAACTTCATACAAAATAATGTTACAAAATAAATACAATACGAATAAAAGTCGGTCACAAAATATCAGGTATACAAATCGAACTAGCGACTTTATATATCGTGTATCTCCAAACAAAAGCACAGAGTTACCGAGACTAGAGGCAATTATTGCAATGGTGTTAGTTTATATAAAGACAGGGACTAAGTCCTAAGACAAGTGTACCATTTTCATTCAAAGTATACTCCGTTCAGATCTAATTTAATAAACATAAGGAAGGCCAGCGCACCCTGAATCGCGCTATCAAAGTTCCTGGTCGCGCTATCGAAGAAGCGCAATAAATGCGTCTGAAATAACTACAGTGGACTTTCGCCAGACCATAGCACTCCTCTCAGTCGTAGGATGCTTCCGTAAATCTTGAATTTATACGTGGGAGAGCCATGCTTCGGCACGAATGGGCCGGCTCGACCGGAGAAATACCACGTTCTCACAGAAATCCGGCGTGAAACAGCGCTTGCGCTATGTTTCGCCGAGTGAGTGAGTTTACCGGAGGCCCAATCCCCTACCCTATTCCCTTCCCTCCCCTATTCCTTTCTCTTCCCATCCCTACCCTCCCCTATTACCCTATTCCCTCTTAAAAGGCCGGTAACGCACCTGCAGCTCTTCTGATGCTGCGAGTGTCCATGGGCGACGGAAGTTGCTTTCCATCAGGTGACCCGTTTGCTCGTTTGCCCCCTTATTTCATTTAAAAAAAAAACACCTCTTGTTTCAAATAGGTCTGAACAGTATTATACTTGTCATTTTAGTTGGTGTCAGTTCATACAGGAACAAGATGCAGCGCTGCATTTTTAATAGCTATTCTAAATTAAACTTTCTGTACTACACAAGAATATATTTGCCACAAGAGTGGGGGCCACGTCGCATTCGTATTCTATGAATCTTATATGCTTGCAATGAATTACATATCTTCTTGTGTAGCAAATAAAGTTCAATTTCAAATCACCATTTCAATACGCCGAGATCACCTGTCTCTACAGTCTCACAGATTCACAGACAAGAAACCGACTAAGCTATTTGGTCGATGTATTGAAAGTATCAAATTACAAAACAACTTTACACCGTTCAGTCTTTGAGGAACCAGCCGAGGAGGGCCTGGAGCAGCATGGCGAGCACGAAGCCCACTGTGAGGTCCCACGAGTGGGAGGGCTGGGGGGCGGCGGCCGGGGGGCGGAGTCTCTGCAGCTCGACGGTCGCGGTAAGCCGCTCTAACGCCGCGGTTTGCTCGCGGAGCGTCGCCTCGATACAGTAGAGGGATTGTTTGAGCGTACGCCTGGGGAGAAAAAAGGGTCAATTTTAAAGAGGTTCTATGAAGGGTAATCCGTTTATATTGTTTGAACCAGTGTGCTAGAGAATAGTTGTTAATAAAAGATGAAGTTTGACTTAACATACATAGGATTATAAACGTGAATTTATGTTTAGAGTTACTTGAATTATTTAAAACCATAGAATAGACCTTGAAAAAGGGCATGAATGGTCCTTTTATTTCGCCAACAAGACCGTTCTAGCGAAACATTTGTTTTCGTAATAGACATAAATCATTCTCAATTATTATTATAAATACCACAACTAGTCTAGGCTAGTCACAAAATTACGTTTTTTTTAGATTAAAGTGCTGTCAGATAAAAAAGGTTTGAATTGGTACTTGTTGGTTGGTTAGTTAGTTGATTGATTAACTCACGTGGATGTCTTAGATCGTCGCGCCAGGTCGTCGTGGCTGTCTGTGTCGGAGCGGTCTCGCAGGCGGGGGGCGGAGCGCGGCAGGCCCGACGGCAGGCCGGCGGCGAGCGGCAGGCCGGAGGCGAGGCCCGCCACCGCAGACGTTATCACGAAGTCCTCCTCGTATTCTATCAGCTCGTCGGATTGCCATGGCCTGGAATAGATAATTACATGACAGTTGTATACATTCTAAAGACTAATTTTTTCTTAGCCTATAGTATCCCACTGCTGGACAAAACCCCCCCAAGAGTCATCCATTGTGCTCACAGCGCCGCCGCCGGCCAGTTTGGCTGGTATGTCACCAGCTTATCGCGCCATCTTTTCTAATATCGGCCACGACAGCGGCGAATGTAGAAATCACTATAGATGTTTCTATTTTCGAAGTGATTCCTTAATTCTTTGCAGATACTACACCAAGTCTAACGTTTAGTGACGATGGGACCACGTTAAGAGTATATCCTTTAGAGTTTAGGATACAAAAGGAATCATCAAAATCGACTAACTCAGTAAAATGTTTTGATCGGTCATACATAAAAAAATTAAACCTCCTCCGCATTTTTGTCGGTTCAAAGGCAGATAAATCGATTATAAATAGTACTGATATATACCTGGTATTAGAGTGATTGTATCTCCAACACTGGTCCGCGATACCTGCAAAAAATTTGTAAATTGTATCATATTGTTACGGACACACAGTGCCATCTAGCGTCAACCAGTGGAACCACTCGGGGAACAAAGACAACATGAAACCCCTACTCGATATTAGATGGCGTTAGGTGGATTTTCCGGAAACTTCCAACTCATGTTTACGCGAGTCAGGTACGTTTTAGAAAGGAACTTTCTGGAACAGTCTGGGACTAACATCGGCCCATATAAATAGCCGCAGGGAGGCAAGCCAGTCAATCAGTTCAGTTTGAGCTATCGTCAAGGCGACTTGGAAGTGAAAAGTAGTGATCAAGAGTGATACCAGTGATACCTACGACTTGGCTACGACCTAGGACATTGTGAGTGCCTAGTGTTTGGTAGGGCTTCACACGAGACGAGAGTAAGCGAGAATAACAAAAATCTCATCTCGGTCTCATCGATCCTCAAAAAATTGAGTCTCGTTCAAGTCTCGGTCTCGTCTCGTTACCAGATTTCTCGTCTCATCTCACTTAATTGTAAATAATGATCTATTTCTATATAATTAAGAGAATAAGGAATATTTTATGACTAGCGTATTTATATGATAAAATGCATTTTTGTAAATAAATTTAGTATCATCGAAAAGGTCTTGATCTGAATTTGTGCCTTTTCAAGGTTTCATTTACAACATACCGTCCGGTCCGGTCCGTACCGATAAGAGATGGGTATAAGAAGCGTTAACAAGTTGGAGTAAAAATGTGGAAAAAGCATACTCGGTTATTTCTTTTTAAATTTACAAAAAATATTTCACAGATGGCTACTAGATTTTATATTTTGTAAAATTTATTGTTTTCTAAGTAGACCTTTTCTGATTTTTCGAATAAAAACTTCATTAAAAAAAAAAAAAAACGAGACCCAAAACGAGACTCGGGTTGCCCTGTATGTGGTCTCGGTATTGCCCATAATATTTTCCAGACGTTTTGGAAAATATTATGGGTTTCTCGTCTCGAAAAAGCGAGACGAGAAAAATCTCGCTCTTTCGTGAAGCCCTAGTATTTGGACCTAGTGCGTTGTATTAGACCTAGTGTAAGTGATTAAAGTTTTCAAGACCTGAATTGACCGTAACAATATTATGATAAGATACAAAATCAAATCTAAATAGTGCCCCAAATTTCTCATAAATAGATATCTAAACAATAATTGTTAAAAATAAAGCCACATCTTGTATTAGTAGATAAAAAGTGGAACATCATCCTAATAAAAAAACTGCATTCCATTTTAATCAACCCTTAGGGCCTGTTTCACCACTTCCTGATAAAGTACCGGATAGGCTATCCACATCTTATTTGACAGATTCTCCATACTCTGGGCCTGTTTCACCACTTCCTGATAAGTGACGGATAGGCTATCTACAACTTAACTTGAAAGATAGAGTATGGAGCATCTGTCAAATAAGTAGTGGATAGCCTATCCGGTACCTTATCAGGAAGTGGTGAAACAGGCCCTCTATCTGTCAAGTTAAGTGGTGGATAGCCTATCCGGCACTTATCAAGATGTGGTGAAACAGGCCCTTAGTATAGACTATCGTATACTAATATTAAAATATGAACGTGCTTCTGTCGGTCTGTCTGTTCAAGCCCAAACCGCTAAATCAAATTTTGCTTGAAAGGTATGATGATACTTTGAGTCCCGGGAAAGGATATAGGATAGTCTTTATATCACGTAAAAATGTACGGTTCCCGCACGGTAATCGTATTTTGGCGCAGCGGAGATGCGGGCGTCGTCTCGTAGACAATAGACGTACCTTCAGGTGGGACGAGCAGGGTGTCGCGATGGAAGTGTCGCGGCACCCAGGCGGTGACGAGGTTACGGGCGCGCACGCGCTGCGCCTCCTCTATTATTGTCTTCTGCTCTGTCGCTATCACCTTAACAACAGAGTAATTTACACTTAAAGCGAGATCAAGTACGTCACGGCCAAACATTCTATGTACGAAATTGTATGAGTTAATGCGGCTTAACTACGCGGCAGCGACGCTACAACAAAGCGTCAGTTCTATGAATCGTGAAGTAATACGTCGCTCCGCTACTGCGTTGGTCTTCCTTTAATCTTATAAAAGTTACTAAAAGTTGACAACATCATGGCATAGATAATCTAGATTCTAGACGATTGTCCATTGCACTATGCTGACAACTGGCATCTCTTCACTCTAAATTTTCTACGCGACTACTTCACCTGGCTCTATATTGGCTATGGCACAAGATTCGTCACCTCACACTGTTAATTAAATATGTTATGACCCAACTCCACATTGTCTACGCCACGCTGTTCCACATTGTCTATACCTGGTCCTCGCCTCGGAGACCATGAGAGTGAGACAGAGTCGCTGGGACTCAAACTCATGCTAAAGCTGTCACCTTACGGTCTCTATTGTCTATGTTACCACCTAACTCTATATTGTCTATGCGCCCTACTCATTGTCTATACCTGGTCCTCGCTGTAGATGGCCTCGGAGACCTTGAGCCAGAGTCGCTGGGACTCGATTTTGTGCTGAATCTATCACCTTGCAGTCTTTGTTGTCTCTATGTCACCACCTAACTCTACATTGTCTATGCACCCTGCTCATTGTCTATACCTGGTCCTCGCTGTAGATGGCCTCGGAGACCTTGAGCCAGAGTCGCTGGGACTCGATTTCGTGCTGAATCTTATCACCTTGCAGTCTTTGTTGTCTCTATGTCACCACCTAACTCTACATTGTCTATGCACCCTACTCATTATATATACCTGGTCCTCGCTGTAGATGGCCTCGGAGACCTTGAGCCAGAGCCGCTGGGACTCGAACTCGTGCTGGCGGTCGAGCCGCACCAGGTACCGCGGCAGCCGCTGCTCCTTCAGCTTGCCCACGTCCAGTAGGTTCGACTCCTCCTGAGGAATAAAGGCACGTAAAAGTTAAATAACAATAGAATAACATGTAAACAAAGTTTTGCTTACTTGTCCTCTTCTAGGGAGTGAAAACACTTAAGAAGAGATGCCAATAGAAAACTATGTAATCAAAATGAATAAAATCGGATTCGATTGTACGATGAGAATGAACACGCAGCAAAACGTCTTCAAAATGAATTAAGGCCATCCTCAATACTATGCATTATGCAAGGTTGCGAGTTGTGACACTTACCACGCCTTTAGTGTAATATTTTATTAATACTACAGTATTCTTATTAACAAAATTACTTTATTTCAGTCTGCATACGTGCAACATTTTTATAAACAAACATTTTAATAATATAATATTAAGGCCCAATTTCACCAACGACTGTTAAAGTTAATGCTCGAATTAGTATCACGTTATCTCTTTTGTTTTTCATATGAATGAAAGAGAAGACATGACATTTAACAAGCTGTCAACACTAACAGACGTTGGTGAAATTAGACCTTAAGATAA
This sequence comes from Cyaniris semiargus, assembly GCA_905187585.1. Classification (NCBI taxonomy): domain Eukaryota; kingdom Metazoa; phylum Arthropoda; class Insecta; order Lepidoptera; family Lycaenidae; genus Cyaniris; species Cyaniris semiargus. The sequence continues at coordinate 11,429,945 of LR994567.1, forward strand.
CATATCAATAAATAGCAGCACTCACCCCAGACTTCTTGTCTCTGATGTCGATCTTGCCGTCCCAGTAGCCGTCGACGGTGGCGACGGTCTCCTTGCCGCGCTTGATGCGACCCGATATCGCGTTCGTCTGGTCCGCGCCGCCGAGGAACGACTGAAAACAAACAGTAAATTGTTATAATAATACAAGGTGAAAGTTGTAACAAAACTAAGTAATAATACTTTAAGATGTGTATGTGTTCCTGACATAGAGTCAATTTATACTAGCGCAGATCCGAAGCGCATCGAAGCGAATTACCAAAACTGAACATAACGAATTCAACCTTAACTCCAAACCTAAAACAGTGCACACATTACTTCTGAGAAATTAAAAAGGCGCACGCATTTGCGCGGATTCGCGCGAATGCGCCCGACCAACGCTGATTGGTCTCGCAGAAGTAATATGTGCGTTACGCTCTCGAATTAAGGTTGAATTTTCTTTATGCGCTAGTATAAATTGACCCATAGAGTTCAATGTGAATGTAACAGCGATAAACGAGTAACTTTTTATAGGAATATAACGTTTGTATAGGAATATTCATGACGCTACTTTCACAGTGAACTTTATGTAAGGAACACATAAACCCCCTAAAGTATTATTTATCACTTAGTTTTATAACACATGTATATAACTGCAACTTTGTGTTACTACATAACTCTGGATGTAGCAAAATGTTTTAGAAAATTGTTTATAATCCTTGAATAAATTAACTAATGGTATTTGACCCCTTACTGTCTGTCTCTTTCAACTGCGTTACTACGAGATAGAAGCGCAATCGCAATAATATTTTGTGGCAATAGAAACATGTTATGACTTAATGGGCGAGAACGATTATCTACGTGTTCTACGACCGAACCGATATAGCCATATTGTTAATCTATCATGTTTTACGTTTTTCACATCGTTATTACATAAGCTACACTCACCCTTAGTTTAAACTCAACTTCAGCGTGGTAGCCCGTTTCTTGGCATATGATGTGAACCTGTAAACAGAAAAGTTATATTTAAGACCCGGCTCCATAAATTATCTAAACACGCTAGCCCCGCCTACACACCCCGCTATTCTCCATTCGTGATACAATGATTCCATGAATCTTGCCCGCATGTATTGTATTTTGCGCTGCAGCTAATAGTGAACAATATCGCGTAACAACGGTCCGGCGCATTATAACACGAAAGTAAAGTTCGCTAGTCCCAAAAATGTTTTTGTTGATTACTTAAAAATTAAATACAATACTAATATTTCCTTTAGCTATTATTTTATATAGTGTGTTATTGTAGTAGTGCAAATTATTTAATGATAGTAACTCAATAAGTGTAACAGATATTTGTTGAAAAGCCCAGAAATATTAATAATTTCGAAAAATAAAACTATCGAGTCAAAATAAGTGAATCGTGTTTTTGGTTAGCCAAATATCAGATAAATATACAATGATTAAATAAATCTCAATTTCATTTAAGTCAATCGTCTTACGGGATCGTAATACCTATTAGAAAACACAGCAAAATTTGACAGCCCGCTCTTAAAGGGCTTATTTTAGGCGTGCGACAATATGTGGATGTAATAAAGTTTGAATATTACTTCTAGTCACTGATTACTAAATCACTACGTAACAGATCGATCACTCCCGTAAGTACTTACATTGAGTGAAAGAGGCCTGGTCTTATGTGATTGCGTTGAGAGCCAAATAGTTTTAGCCAAATATTTGATAGAAAAATACAAACAAATTTTTGAAGTTGGTAACCCTATTATAGCTAGGGTTGTCAACTGTTTACCGTCATTAAAGTGCCGCAATCCTCACAACCCTAGGAATGAAATGGAGTTGGAGCTTGGGAGCTGTTGGTGTACCTTGCCGCCAAGCTCCATGCTGAGAGTGCCGATGACGATGCCCTTGCAGTGCGCGTACGGCGCCGTCGTGACGTAGCTCTCGCCCCAGCGCAGCAGGTGCACGCGCGCGCACCCCTCCAGGATGGCGGACGTCGAGTTGCCTGGTGGATGTAGTGAAATTCGTGAGACTAAAGTCTAGAAAAAAACTTCAATGTTGACCTTATGGTATGCTTTCTCATTGTTTATCTCAAGAAGGTCATTTGCGACGTTATTTTGGAAAAGCATAATGTATTGTCAACGATCTGTAATACATTAATTGGGAACCCAAGCTCGCCTGATTTACATTCTGACATCGCTATTACCATAGAACTTGGAGCGTGCGAGCAGGCTGCCCTCTATGACGAACCCGTCCTTCCGGTTCGACACGTAGAACGCCGACACCGGCGGGTGGTGAGACACCTGTAATATAATATGTGTATTACAACTAAGTATAACCTATTCGAGTTAAGAACGAAATCTGAGAAACATCGAAATTGACCGTTCGCATTTTTTGTTATTATTGGGGACCTAACAATATAAACATATATCTGATAAATATCTTTAAAATATAAATTCACCACGAAACATTCTAGATTAGAAAACAGCATACTTCTGTGTTTAAGTTAGTGAGCTCTTAGTTCAAGGCTTCAAGCAACTAGCGAAGAAACGGTGTAAAACTATTAACCACCGTGAACAAACCAAATAAAATCGAAAATGCTGTCAAATAACCTGTTCAGCAACATAGTACGTATATGTCTCATTATCGGGATGCCGCCAGCAGCAGCGGAAGGTCTCTCCGAGCACGGGGTTGTAGGGCTTCTTGAGGCCCTTGGGTTTGCGGTAAAGCCCCGACAGGTACCACCGCAGCACCCCCTTGAACCTCTGGTAAGGGTCCTCCATCGCTTGTGCCCTGGAATTATCATCATTTTGTAGGTGTGTTTTTAAACTCAAAATAGTAATTGGTTAGTGCAATTTAAAGTAACGGTAGCCAATCAAATCTTGTGAAATTGCACTGGCCCACACAGAAGTAAGAACTCATTTAGTAACTAGTCACTAAAGCCATCTACAATGAACGTTATTTTTATGAATAAAAACATCAGTATAGTCTTTCTCTTTGCTAAAACAATATTTTATTGTCAGACTTAACAAACAATGAAATATTGTTTTAGCAGAGGAAGATATAAATGGCGCTAAATTTATCAAAACAAAAACGTACTGAGCATAATTTGACTTTGACGCCTATAAAGAAAATAACCAATTTTTAAGCGAGTTGTTTGTGTGACTGTCTGTCAGTAAGGCCTTTGTACACACAGTTAGTAAAACCGTATAAAGGCCTCTCTATTCTATTATGGATGACCATTATTGCCATCTTAATTGCAAAGCTGTTTATAAATAATATGGGCAATCATAGACAAATAGTCCATCATGATTAAAGTGTTATACTCACTGTGTCAACAGATCCGCGTGGTAGTAGTTGTCGGACAGCTTGTCGAGGAAGGAGCACGGCTCGAGGATGAAGGTGGGCAGTACCACCTTGCTGAGGTCCATGCCGGGCCGCACCTGCTTCAGCAGGAACCACAGCAGCGACTTGTTCTCCTCCGCTACCTCCTCCACCAGCTCGCCGGCATAGAGTTGGTGTCAACGTGTATACTCACTGTGTCAGCAGATCTGCGTGGTAGTAGTTGTCGGATAGCTTGTCGAGGAAGGAGCACGGCTCGAGGATGAAGGTGGGCAGTACCACCTTGCTGAGGTCCATGCCGGGCCGCACCTGCTTCAGCAGGAACCACAGCAGCGACTTGTTCTCCTCCGCTACCTCCTCCACCAGCTCGCCGGCATAGAGTTGGTGTCAACGTGTATACTCACTGTGTCAGCAGATCTGCGTGGTAGTAGTTGTCGGATAGCTTGTCGAGGAAGGAGCACGGCTCGAGGATGAAGGTGGGCAGTACCACCTTGCTGAGGTCCATGCCGGGCCGCACCTGCTTCAGCAGGAACCACAGCAGCGACTTGTTCTCCTCCGCTACCTCCTCCACCAGCTCGCCGGCATAGAGTTGGTGTCAACGTGTATACTCACTGTGTCAGCAGATCTGCGTGGTAGTAGTTGTCGGATAGCTTGTCGAGGAAGGAGCACGGCTCGAGGATGAAGGTGGGCAGTACCACCTTGCTGAGGTCCATGCCGGGCCGCACCTGCTTCAGCAGGAACCACAGCAGCGACTTGTTCTCCTCCGCTACCTCCTCCACCAGCTCGCCGGCATAGAGTTGGTGTCAACGTGTATACTCACTGTGTCAGCAGATCTGCGTGGTAGTAGTTGTCGGACAGCTTGTCGAGGAAGGAGCACGGCTCAAGGATGAAGGTGGGCAGCACCACCTTGCTGAGGTCCATGCCGGGCCGCACCTGCTTCAGCAGGAACCACAGCAGCGACTTGTTCTCCTCCGCTACCTCCTCCACCAGCTCGCCGGCCTAGAGTTGGTGTCAACGTGTATACTCACTGTGTCAGCAGATCTGCGTGGTAGTAGTTGTCGGACAGCTTGTCGAGGAAGGAGCACGGCTCAAGGATGAAGGTGGGCAGCACCACCTTGCTGAGGTCCATGCCGGGCCGCACCTGCTTCAGCAGGAACCACAGCAGCGACTTGTTCTCTTCGGCCACCTCCTCCACCAGATCGCCGGCCTGGAGTTGGTGTCAACGTGTATACTCACTGTGTCAGCAGATCCGCGTGGTAGTAGTTGTCGGACAGCTTGTCGAGGAAGGAGCGCGGTTCGAGGATGAAGGTGGGCAGCACCACCTTGCTGAGGTCCATGCCGGGCCGCACCTGCTTCAGCAGGAACCACAGTAGCGACTTGTTCTCCTCCGCCACCTCCTCCACCAGCTCGCCAGCCTGGAGTAGTTCCAGTTACGGGTCATTGCAACTCAAAATTATATGGACTCGCGATTTTTTCCATTTTAAAACTTAATATTTCACAAACGGATCCCTAAATCGGAAAATGATCTATGAATACTCATAATATTTTTAAAAAACCTATCCAACGACACCCCACACGATGGGGTGTACGCGAAAAAAAAATCATCCCCGCTTGATGTGTAGGGGAGGTACCATAAAAAAATATTTTTTTAAGATTTCATGTACCATTTTGTCGGCATCATTAATATGTGCATTAATGCCAAATTACAGCTTTGTAGGTCCTATAGTCTCTGAGCAAAACCGCGGACAGACAGACAGACAGACGGATAGACAGACGGACAGACGGACGGACAGACCGAAACTATAAGGGTTCCTTATTGACTACGGAACCCTAAAAAGGTCTCCCCCCTCCTTATTTAGAAATCATTGCCTCAAGGCGAGACCGCACTAGGCGACACTATGAGACAGCGACATAAAGCGCGTCACAGACAGACGCGGCCTGCGGTGGCGGTGGCGGTGGCGGTCAGTTGGATGACTTGAGAGTTCTAGGAACGACACAGACACACGCGGCCACGCGGCCAAGCCATTCAACTGACCGCCACCGCCACCGCCACCGCAGGCCGCGTCTGTCTGGGAGACGCTTAACGCCACACAAAACGTCATTTCTATGCAAAAGTGAAGTGTCGTTGAATGTATAAATTAAAAGACTACTTTATTTCATAAACCTATCCCCATAGAAACAAACCTTATTTATATGCATGTAGAACCACTTGGCAAAAGATATACAGAATGTAAAAAAACTAAGTGATAGCACTTTAGTGTGTGGCGCTTGCCCATACAAAAATGGAAAAAATGGTCTTTCAACGCTGCTACTTTCACAGTGAACTCTCTACAAGGAACACGTACACACCCTAAAGTATTATCATTTGGTTTTGTTACAGCCTGTATTTAAAAGACTCACCACGCCAATCTCATGGTCAGGGTCCTCCACGTATGTGCTTTCGATCCTCTCCAGCACCTCTCGCTTCCTCATGTCAGGGTCGGCGGGGACCTCCACGATGCCGCGGGAGCCCTCGCTGTCGGAGTCCGACGCCGCCCCTGCCAGCTCTGCGGGACGGTGCGGGGTTAGCTACGCCACTGGCGATACTTCTAGCTTACATAGCCTAGTTATGTACTAGCTGTATACAATTTACTTTCATACAAACTACGGCTTCGGTCAGAAAAATGACATATTATATTCTTTCTTTGTTTTTCAGATAGTTGAGATAGAGTTTATATTTCGACAGTCATTATTCTGGCCGAAGCTAAACATAAAAATATTAGTTAACTAGCACAACGTAAAATTGCCAATATACTTAAGTTGGTAGCATTTTTTAAAGTTAAAGTATTATTTATGAAATGATTATAGGAGGCCAAATTCTAATACCTCGAAGTTCGGTTTCATTTTCAGGGCGCGTTTAGACGCGCGGATTCAACTCGCGTATTTTCCTAACGCTTTAGCGTCAGGCTGTCTTGAAAATCGTATCAGTATTCGAGACACGAGAATTAGGCCCCATGAGTCTTGTTTCCACAGGGGGATTTATAGTGATTGTGACTTTTCCGACATATTCATTGTAGTCTCGGGGGACGGACTGGAATAAATGTAACGAGTGCTAGGGTTTATTTTTTTTAATATAAAAATATCGTCTTCAGACACACTTTCTAAGTACAGTTCCAATATTTTGGTGTTGCATTGCCTTTTTTTTATTTGATGTAATATTATGTTTTAGAAAGTTACTTTTTGTTACTTTTGGTGTTTTTTTTATTATAATGTTGTGACATTCTTTAGGTTTGGGTTTTGTTCTTGTAGATATTTTTTTTTCTTGCAAAAAATTATTATTTTTCTTAATTTTCTTAAATCATGATATTATGTCAAACTTCATCTCCTATCATTTCCATAACTCAAACTCAAACTCAAACTCAATTTTTTTTATTCAGAATAAATTTTTGCAAATATTTTCTGAAAGTCTACATGATGCCTACCACCGGTTCGGGAACTAACCCGGCGAGAAGAACCGGCGTAAGAAACTCGCACGGGGCCCACTTTATTTATCAAAAAAAGTGAGAAAAAAATTAATCTTTTAAAATAAAGTTTACAATGCTGTAACTTGGAATTATACAATGTCAACATACATACATAATTATTGTAAGTCATAAAATAATGTAGAAGCAGCCTTGCAAGCAGCCATCCTACTCCCAAGATGTGCCATCGTTTATGAAATCATTGACCTTATAATAGGCTTTGGCACACAAACGCTCTTTGACTACTTTTTTAAATTTATTAATGGAGAGATTTTAAACTTATTTTGGGATTTTATTGTAAAGGCATATTGTACATTGACCTTTAAAAGATATATACATAGATATACTCAGATCTTTAAGCCCTACTACCATACTAGTTTCACTGTAACTAGGTTTATTGAGTTAGTACTAAGTAGCAAACGGCCACTTTACAATAACCACATATTACCATTTACCAGTAAACAATGTGTTGACCTTTACCTACAGTAAACGTGCGACAAAAACCTAGCGATGACAGTGTTCATCTCTACAGTAGAGTAAATTTACTTCAGTGTTTTGATAATGTGAACTTTACGTCATCGAAATAAGATCTAACTTTAAACTTTTTAAACTCTATAGAGTGTAGAACTACACGGATGTTTTGGCGCGTCGACGACATTGTCATTGCCCATGACTCATGGGAGTGCAAGTACTAAGTACCACGGTAGAAGGATAAAACTAAAATTAAGTAAAGATTTGCTTTTTTTTCTATCACAAAATCTGAAAGCAAACCCCATAAGAGTAAGAATGATAGAAGATAGAGGAGAGGAAGGATCTTCGCTTTTTTCTAGAGTTGTCTAATGGGATTTTAAATTTACTACTGCTAGTAATTTGCATGGTAACTTACCTATTTAATGTCTTAGACTCGTTCTTCCAACGCTACAATAGTGAACTCTACATCCTTATATCCTTGAAAATTACAAGCTTTATTACGCTACTCTATATCGCTCTTTTTATGTTCTATGTTTTTATTCTGAGTTGGATGTGAAGCCACTGTCAATCAAAGTGCCAGCGTTAGTCATTTCGGACACACGCAAATTGATAAGGTAGCTTATCAAGTGACATCTGACGGCATGATTTTGGCCACGCGCCAAAAAAGTCTTGTTACTCTATAACTACCTTTACTTGACTATGACGTAAGCGCGAACGTTGTCAGGGTTATAAGTACTGACCTCCATTATACAAGTACGCTGGACTTATGATACCCTTTGAAATGACAGCTATTTTTTGTACCTATTTGAAGCGGAATCAGCCCCAAATGCGGGGGAAGAGAACTAAATCTAACGTAAAAATGACGAATGAAAGTCGCCATATTGGCGCTGATAGCAGTAGTGACACTAGTGAGAGTACTTGGAACTAATACAAGTGATGACGACCAATAACGATTAAGCGGCCATTTGCAAGTTACGTCAGATTTAGTTCTCTTCCTCCGCATTGGGGGCGCTGATTCCGCTTCATATAGGCACAAAAAGCAGGTGGGTATCATAAGTCCAGCGTACTTGTATAATGGAGGTCAGTGGTTATAAGCCAATGCTCGGGTCATTACTTATATGGTTGGTGTTTTACTATTTTATGTCCTTTTCTGCTTATATGTGATACGAAGCAAATCTGATTTGGATTAAAAATAATAGGGTCCCGTTTTTACCCTTTGGGTACGGAATCCTAAAAAATAATGATCACTATAGTTCTACTAAGTATATTATTACTTAATAAAATCTGTTTTTGAATTAGGATGTAATTTCACATAAAAATGCAAAATCGTAACACATCTTCTGATAGTATATCTATCATCATCATTATAATGATCAATATCAGGTATTGTCATTAGTCAATACTCATTTTCCAGGTTTTAGTCATTAGGCCTAACAATCAAGGTACTAAAAGCTTAGATTTGGTGACTATTGATCAAATAATATAGTCCAAATTATCCTACGTCATTACTCATTCAGTAAAGATCTGAAAGAAGAAAAAAACATAAATAACTCAAAAAAATAACAACGCCTAACGCCTAAATTAAAACGTGTTTTCTCCTCTAAAACCACCTAAATAGTTACTGATAGATTTCTTTCAGCCTTTTCCAAGACACCAAATACACATAATATATACAGGGTGTATCAAAACTAAGTGTTAATACTTTAGGCCTTAGGGTATGTATGGGTCCCCTGTATTGAGTTTACTGTAAAAGTAGCAGCACTGAAAGTGAAACTTTTTTTTACATTTGTATGGGAAAATCCATGACTCTATAGCGCTTGCCCATACTAATCACAAAAAAATTTTGCTCTTTCAGCGCTGCTAATTTTATAGTGAACCCTAAAGTATTATCACTGAGTTTTGCTACACCTTGTATACACAAGATTATCTCGTTTAAATCAACTCTAAATTACCTTCATCATCATGTATACAATCTGTGTTAATGCTGTTATTATTCAGCCGATGCAGCACAGAATCGACGGAAAACTTCCTGTCTAACACATACTCTGTTGGCTCCGACAACTGCCGCGTCAGTTTCTTCTGCCTCTTCAGCAGAGAAAAGATGCTCGATCTTCTTCTATTCTTCTCCTTCATCTTCGCTGATATCATTACGTCTTCTTGCTCCATCTTGTTTAATAGTATTTCCATTTTTGGGTTCGATAAGTGATAAGTGAACGTCTATCATATTCGTGATATTCTAGAGAGTGTTTCCTTCTGATTAGATTAGTTGTATTATCTAAGATTTTTATGTTTATATATGATTTATACAACTGTCACAACTCACAACTCACTGCTTCTAAAGATATCACTTATTGTCTTACAGCACATTTAATTTTTATGGAGTACCTCAAGTTGCATAATTATTTCACGTTTCACAAAAAAATTTAGAAACTGGATATATATATATATATATATATATATATATATATATATATATATATATATATATATATATATATATATATATATATATATAGTTTCTGTGAGTTTATACTTTTGAAAATGCTACTTTATTTTGGAAACCCGGGCAACATTTTATCACTTTTTGGGTAAGTAACTCACAAAAACGATTTGCTATTTTCCCCAACTTTTCGCCTAAGCGTGTTCACACACGCCGCGGCGCCGCAGAACCTGCGGTGTCTCCACCGCAGATTCTGCGGCGCGAACATGGGTCTTACTAGTCTCGTATGTTTGTTGAAAACTGCGGCACCGCTCGCCGCCGCCGCGACGGCGCCGTGTGAAAAGGGCCCATATAAATACAAGGATGAGTATGCAGCGGGGCCGCCGCGGTGGCGGGCGGTGGCGGGCGGTGCCGCTGCCGCAGCGGCGCGTGTGTAAATACGCTAACAACAATAAGTCTAAACCACATATTTGCTGTGTATATCAGTGTAGTGTGTAACTGCTAAATAATACACACATGACACAATATACACATGTATATAGCGGGCGTGTTGATACAGTATTATCACTATCACTATCGCTATCTTATCGCGATGGGAAGAGACTTGTGTGCGTTGCAACTTTTTAATATCACTTTAAGAATCTTTGCACCAAATTCTGGCTTTATCACATTATTACACAATACTCGAATCTATACTATTATTATAAAGCGGAAGAGTTTGTTAGTTTGTTTGTTTGTTTGAACGCGCTAATCTCAGGAACTACTGATCCGATTTGAAAAATTCTTTCAGTGTTAGATAGCCCATTTATTGAGGAAGGCTATAGGCTATATTTTATCGTGCTAAGACTAATAGGAGCGAAGAAATAGAAGAAAATGTGGAAAAAACGGGGGAAATTATTTGAAAGGGCTTATCTCACGAACGACTAGAGTTATTGTCTGTTATTTGGGTCAGATAAGAAGTAGACCACGTGAAGGATCATAGGCTATTTTTTGTAGACTGATTTGTCTTTGAAATATCTAATTTACGCGGGCGAAGCCGCGCGGAACGTCTAGTATAATTATACAGCAGTGGTAACATCTATAATAACTATTAAAAAAAGGAAAAGTTTGTTTGTTTACACATATAGTCTAGAGTAGACCACAGAGGAGGACTTTATAGGATAACTTTTATTGCTGGCAAATGTACGGTTACCGCGATTTACTCTTTTTCCTTTAATATAAACAATGGAAAAGGTTTAAATAACTCCCCAATAATTCCCAACATTAATAAATAAAATATATAAAATTATGGTAAATAAATAAATAACCCTTTTTTACGTCGAAGGTTAAAAACGAATAAGTCATTTAACCGACACAAATAAAGGTTAACAAAAACGTTCGTAAAAAATATTGTACTTAATTGTGTTGTTTATAAACTCGCCAGTGGGATTAATGTGTGGTGATTAAGAAAAGTGCACCGTCACCATAGCGTCACCCAGAGGCGGCGTAAGGCGTAGGCGACGTGGGCCACCGACCACGACCTCGCGGGGCCTTGCGCCCTTTGTACCACGAGGTTTTTTTTAAGGATTTACGAGTTTTTATGTCCTCTTGCGTCATCCATCATGGGGCCTCGCAAAATATATGTAGTTATATTTTAGGGGCCTCGCAAGATATATCTTGCCCACATCAAATTTAGGTCTTGCCCCGCCACTGGCGTCACCATACCACCGTCAAATAAGTGGTGACACCAAAAGGTCGCACGTAGGTGACAAAATATTAGAAGACAGCAAAAATATTGTTTACACATTAATACACGTATGTGCTTTAGGCACGTTAGAAATCATGTAAAAAATCCATACTGATATTATAAATGCGAAAGTCTGTTTGTCTATTGCCTCTTCCCCCAAACCTCTAAACCGATTTTGCTGAAACTTAGTCTGGATATACTCTGACTTCTGAGTCCCGGGAGAGGGCATAGGATACTTTTTATTCCGGAAAAATGTAGGGTTCCCGCGCGATATACGAATTTTGGCGCAACGGAGTTGCGGGAGTCATCTAGTCTATTATAGGGTTGCCAACCGTCCAGTATTTCCAGCACATGACTTAGTTTTCTTAGTGTCCTGGGACGTCCTGGATAGTTTTTAGATAGCGTCCTGGGTTCACTACAAATTATTCAAGTTTAAAATTTTGTTTTAAACAAAATTGATTGTTTTATATTATGATAAATAGTTTTAACTAAGTATATTGTTTTATTGATTAAAAGACATTATTATTTTAATTTCCTAAACCTTAGTGTCTTTTGTCACTAGATAATTCTACTATTCTATTATTGCGAGTCTTGTGTCCTGTTTTTGGGCGAAATTGTCCTGGTTTTTGTAACTTCAAACCTGGTTTTTTAAATTTTAGGTTGGCTACCCTAGTCTATTACAAAAGGCGAAACTGATTGTCTGATCAACGCAAAGATCAAACAAAAGAAGCTACAAAGAGAAACATCCCTTAAAATGTAGTCTCTACATCTACTGAAAAAAAAGTTTTAAAAGTTTTAATAAGAAAGTGTTTACTAAAATTTTGCCACTATGGAGTTAAATAGGGGATCATAGTTTGTATCTACCTGATACTATTTTACGCGGGCTAAGCCGCGCCCACAAGCTGCTAAAATTAATGTTTTATGGTTACTCCTTTTGGTCCTCTGTAGTTACTAAGGAAAAATTAATATCGAGCCGACCCATTCGTGCTAATAGCTCTCCCTTGCAAACAAACTAAAATATAATTATTTATTTAGATAAAGATTGTAAACAAGGAATAATAATACCTATGAATAAAGATAGCAGGACAAAGCCGAAAACAAGACAAAAGTAACCTCTTCACCTCACTAACTTTGAATGGATATACTCTGAGTCCCGTGAAAGGACATAGGATACTTTTTTCCCGGAAAAGTGTACGATTCCAGCACGATAAACGAATGTTGGCGCAACGGGGTTGCGGGCGTCATCTAGTAATAAATAAAGTTAGCAAATTATTCATTACATCAAAGTTAAGAGCCTACTGTCAAAACGCTAGCCCCGCCTACACACGCCGCTATCCTCCAATCGTGATACAATGATTCCATAAATCGTGCTCCCGGGCAATGTGCTTTATGTTGCAGCTAATAGTGAACAATATCACGTAACAACGGTTCCCGCATTATAGCACGAAAGTAAAGGTCGTAAGTCCTAAAAATGTTTTTGATGATTACTTAAAAATTAAATACAATACTAATATTTCCTTTAGCTATTATTTTATAAAGTGTGTGATTGTAGTAGTGCAAGTTATTTAATGATAGTAACTCAATAAGTGTAACAGGTATTTGTTGAAAAGCCCAGAAAGATTCATAATTTCAAAAAATAAAACTGCCGAGTCAAAATAAGTGAATCGTGTTTTTGGTTAGCCAAATATCAGATAAATATACAATGATTAAATAAATTGCAAATTTATTTGAGTCAATCGTCTTCCGGGATCGTAATACTTATTAGAAAACACAGCAAAATTTGACAGCCCGCTCTTAATATATGCATGTGTAAATATGTATGACTCATATAAATTTTGTGACATATTAAAAAACTAAAAGCTTGCATAAACAAACAATAAACATGTTTATTTATGTATCAAAACAATCTATAATGTTTTAGTCTTTAGATATTATGCCATTATCTAATAATAATAATTAATAATCTAGGGATCAGCGATAGTATAATATAATCACAGCTTCTCTTACTACCACTGATATACACAACAAACATTACATAAGCTTATCTCTACTTAAATATAATCTCAGAATATCAAGGATATTTGAGACGATTTCAAAGAGATTTTACTGAAGAGTAGGTTTTTTATAAATTAATTTTGGGGCACTAGCGTTTCTGCCGAATTTGCATTCTTACACCCAATACATATACCCCATTACTAATAAACGTTGTATAAGCTTTGAATAGTTATACAGTGTTTTGTTCCTGTCACACAAGTGACATTTTTAATTGGATTGAAGAAGACAAAACACTGTATAACTATTCAAAGCTTTTACAGCGTTTATTAGTAAGGTGGTTAAGTATCAAGTAATCAAAACTAATAAAAGAACCACTACTTTAATTCTATTTCAAAATATTCTATGTTGTGGTCTCAACTCTAAAACAAGGAAACCGATTTTCCTTATTTACTATTATTTGATTAGCTAACCAAGCATTTAGTTACCCTAGTAAATTTTAAACAAAATGACAAATAAAATCACAAATTTCACTATCACTGCACACAACTTCACTTGAAAGTTTATAGTAAATGTAAACTTGAGATATTAATAGTTTAAACTCTAAACAATCCACACATATTTCCACGTTAAGTCACTGTATACATACATATATTATACAGTGTTATACACAACCGTCGCAGGCCGCGCGCGTTACAACACTGATAAGTGTGCGATAATGATGTGTAATGAGTGTTTTGTGTTGTTATTGAGGGCCCTTCCACACGACGTATTTTTTTTTTGCGCACTGACGACGCGCGTTTTTTTGCGATGATTTTTTCAGATATAAAGTTTAAAACGTGTCGGCTTCCTTGCGTTTGTATCGATACAAACGAGCGTAAAAAACGTCGTGTGGAAGGGCCCTTAGACGCTAATCAGCAGATAACAGGTCGTTCGGTGCATGAGGTATTTGTGGGTGTTATACTAGAAGCAGGCGCCAGCAAGGGGGGGAGGGGTCATAGATGACATGTCTTACAAAAACTAGGTATTTACTATGTGTGTATGTCACTTTTAATAAGGGGGCAAACGAGCAAACGGGTCACCTGATGGAAAGCAACTACCGTCGCCCATGGACACACGCAACATTAGAAGAGCTGCAGGTGCGTTGCCGGCCTTTTAAGAGGGAATATTATGCTCTCTTCTTGAAGGTTTGTAGGTCGTATTGGTCCGGAAAGACGATATTATATACTGTATATTATATAGGTATTGTGTCTACATCTTTTTCTGTTCTACCAAAAAAGTTGGGCTCTACCCCTAAAATTTCAGGGCCACGCCCGATCAGAAGGAGGGCCCGGAGGAGTGACGTGTTTTGCCCAAAAACCCCGCCCCCTCGCTAAGAATGTGTTTAGACAAAACACATTCTTAGCGAGGGGGCGGGGTCCCCCTCACGAAATCTTGGTTATCATACCGTTTGTATTTACTTTAAACTTGAATAATCTCTTTCTATCTACTGAAACTTATAACCGAATCTTTAGGGAAGGCAAAGAATTTAATTTTTACCATTGAAAAAATTGCTGAAAATAATAAAATAATTACTTTGGAAACAATTCTAGTTATTTTTTAAATCGTTTTAATAAATATTTTCCCCAACAAAATTTGCGTCCTAAGTATAATAATAAAATTTAATGACCTATTAGTATGGAAAATATTTTATACCCCTCAAACAATGAAATCGGATCTCAGGTTTTTTATTTCATTTCCACATTTTTTTTTAATTTTGCATAAAAGTATGATACAATTATAAAAAACTAGTATTTAGCACTAGCTAAAATTCGCAAAACTATCTACAGCATTAGAAAACGAACACAAAAATCTCTGTTACTTTAATAAACTATAGAAGACCTTTTTAGGGTTCCGTACCCAAAGGGTAAAAACGGGACCCTATTACTGAGACTTTGTTGTCTGTCCGTCTGTCTGTCTGTCTGCCTGTCTCCAGGCTGTATGTCAAGAACCGCTATAGCCAGACTTCTGAAATTTTCACAGATTGTATATATCCGTTGCCGCTATAACAACAGATACTAAAAACGAAATAAAATTTATATTCAAGGGGGGCTCCCATACAACAAATGTGATTTTTTTGGCCTTTTTCGCTCTATGTCGATAATGGCAACAGATAGGCACTCGAAAATTTCACGAAATCCTCAGTTATATGTGCAATTTAATAACTAATAATAAAATTTAAGGGGAGCTCCCATACAAAAATCTAAAATTTTGGCCAATTTTTGCTCTATAACGGTACGGAACCCTTCGTGCGCGAGTTCGACTCACACTTGGCCGATTTTTATTTCAATTTGACCACTAATATTTGTTTCTCTTTGCTGCTTTCTTTTCTTAAGATATTATTTTTAATCAAACTTTATTGAAAAATAATATCATACCTTCTTTTTCATGTCATAATATACAAACGAAGGAGTACGATTAATCTCACACATTGGCCATGCCCTGTCATGGCCATGTCATGACAAGACATTCAAAGACTTCAACTTCTAGAAAATTAAGCCTATGAGCTAAATCTAGCACCACCCAATGACCCAACGTACCGCTCCTGACGATCTTCCCGGCGAGGTAGACATTCTGCGAGGAGAACCTACCGTCCCGCCGCTCAGTTTTGACCGCCTCAAAACTGACGGACGGCAGTTTGTCGTAGTTTATCAGAGAGTATTTTTCGCTGAATGCGGCTGTGCTCCTGTGTTTAATTGATGATAATTTAAGTAAGATAGCTTAACTATTAATGGTAAGCCTTTGCAGACTGAAAGGAGGAGGAGGCGCATGTACAGTTCCCGCCCACCAGACTTTGTTGGAACCGGAATATACATTTGTAGCTTCTCGACTAAACTAAATTTGAGCGTATTTTTCACGCACACACAAGACTTTAGCACATTTACGCTTTAATCAAAACGTGGTTTGGTTGAAAAGTTTTTCCGTGCGCCCTAGACCTATGTATCAGCTTGCTTAGGCATAGCATTCTATATCCTTTTTATTTCTTCCTTATATCTTTAAACAATAATGAAATAAACATCAAGGAGTGTCAAATACGAACCGAAACTCGGCGTCATCATCGTCCGTAGTAGTAGTGCTGTCGACAGATGGCGCTCTCTCCTCCTTGTCATCTTTATCGTCCTTGTCAATACTTTCGTCGAATCTCTCGATAGATGGCGCCGTTTTCGTTATTATGAAATTGGCGGGAGAACTGAAAATGACCTCAGACTCCTCCTTCTGATTCATTTCGTTTAGATTCGATAACTCGCTCTCGGAATCAGATTTAACGCCGGAGTCCCTCATTTTCTTCTGCTTATTCTTCGATTTGACGGATGGGGTGGAACTGCGACGTTTAGAAAACTCTCTCACCTCGGTTACTTCTACTTCCTTCTCTTTGTCTTTCTTGTCGCTGAGACCGAGTTTGGGCAGCTCGAAGCATCGCATTATGTGTTTATTGAAGTCAACTTTAAAGGGACTGGCCGCAAGGCTTTTACACATTCTCTCGTCATCTTTGTCGCAAGATATTTTTTTGCCGAATGATTTTGTACTACCGGGGGAGTAGTCTAGCACAGAGAAGAGCGGTAGCGGTATAGTGATAGTATCTGGCTTAGCTACTTATAATAATAGCGTAAAACAATGGGCATACGGTGCAAAGGGCGAGGGTACAAAGAAAAAGTATATTATTAATAAATTATGACTATCGTACCTGTATTACACAAAAATCGCTTGATATAGATTATAGAGGTATTATTATGACGTCATAACTATTTAAGTAAGAACTGAAATAATATAAACTAAAATAACACCAAATCTAAAATCATGATATATCTTTTATATGAAAAGGTTTTTTTTAATTTTTAAGTTTTATGTTTGATCTAACAAAAACGTAATGTTCGCTTGGTATCAGACATCAGTCATGTATATACATATTTCTGTTATAATGTTGTTAAGCGAAAATAGTGGTTTTTGTTAACCACAATACAAAATCCACATTATGTTTTCGCACTTCGGTCCAGTAGTGAGCTATGCAATATACAATCACTTACGAATTATGAAACTTTAGTCAAAAATACCAGACAGAATGCACGTTGTTCAACTTAAGGTCTTATATTTCAAACTTACATTCAAAAGCTCGTACAAGACCGAAGTACTCAGGCGTCCCGTGAGCCATAGCCAATTTTCGTAATTCTAATCTCGAATCGACTGTAATGCTGTCACGCTCGCGCACTAACAATAATGTGGAACAGCCGTACATTTAAACAAAGATCAAAGATACAATCTTTAGGCCCCTGAGGCCCTATACATGCTCCGAACGTCGCGTCGATTGCAGCCTACACTCGCGCGTAAGACAGCATGTGTGTGAGCAAGACAACCTGCACTCGATGCGACATTAGTCATTAGAATAGCCCCCTGATATATGGAACCGGGCATAGCTACCGCCGCGGCCGTGTCTATCGTATCAATTATACGGGGCCTCCAACGTAAATTTTATGCATTTTGAGAAATATAACAAAGTCTTCCTAAGCCCTAAGGGCTCCCAAACAAAATTTATACTGGGTAAATGTGCGGTACGCTACTGCCACTGATATATAAATATATAAACTCACCGTGCTCGTTGAAGTGTCTCTCTAGCTCCTCGTGCGAGATGTTGGTCTGCGCCGGCGCGTCCGTCTCCACCGCCGCCTCGGGCCGCGATCGCGAACATCTGACATATAAATAACACATACATACACGGCAATATCTGACTGGAATACATAAATAATCCTGTAGAAATAGAATCTTATAAACACAGTTATCGCCCGCGTAAATATATAAAAAAAGGAATATGACACTCGGTCATTCATCTCGTAAAGCTGGTTTCAAATCGTTGCGCAGACGATTCATACCAATAACTTTATTTTTTATAATATTACTAGTAACAAACAGACAGACAGACACACTTTCGCGTTCATAATTTAATATCTTTTCCACTGTAACAAAATATGCTGGTTACTACATAACACGAACTTACCTGAGCATAGCATTGCTACATTTGAGTGCTAGTTCGAGGCCGTCGAGCCAGCAGTGGCCGGCCGCCTGCGACGGCGCGCGGAATATCAGGTGCGCCGTCGGCAGCGGCTGTACTACCGCGCCTGCGACAGAGATATATTGATGTCTCACTCACATACTAATACTCACTTACTTTGTGTACTGTAATAACAATTTTATACAGGGTGCAATTAAACCTACCGGTCAATTTTTTTTAGGCCTTAGGTATCATTAGAAGAGTCCATTTAAACAAAAAAAAAATAGGGTGTTAATTTTTTTACAATAACATATTTTATCCCAATCAAAACCGTTGCATTATGGTCACTTCGTCGAATTACGATATGGCGCCGGCCATTCACGCAAGTAGGGGAAGAGCGGGGGTGACGCGGGGGGTGGCGCCAGGGAGGCGCTGTTATCAATGAATGCGAAAACGGGATGGCGGCGCATGGCGCGTAGTGTCCATAATTGTAGTGTATTTTAGGAAAACTTTCGGAAGCTATTTCTCAACATTTTAGTACTGAGTGATTATAAAAGAAAAAATACGTGTATTTTTATTATTAACAAGGATCAATATATCAACATTTGGCCGGTAAACCTTCCGGCATTCCGACTTGCACCCTCTATGCCGCACATAGTGAGCGCAACAGATATAGCGTTTGTAGCTGTCTCAGTCACACATAGCTTATATTCATCACTAGAGACCGGATTATATGCAACTTAAAAAGCTTGTTATATGCATGCAAATATGCATCAATCTGTTTATTAAACTTCAATTTGGATTTGTCGATTTTCCGGCGGTAAATCCAAATTGAAGTTTAATAAACAGCAATTTGGATTTACCGCCGGAAAATCGACAATCGATGCGGCAATCGAAGTCAGAAAAATAGTGAACTCATCTGAATGTAATTACGTGGTAGGTATATCTTTGGATATCGCAGGGGCTTTTGATAATACCTGGTGGCCGATGCTACTACTAAAGCTACGGAACAGAGGATGCTACCGAAATATTTATTATTTACTACAATCGTATTTCCGTTACGGCGTTATTAAACTACGACTCGGTCACTACACCTATATCAAAGATCTAACCCGCGGCTGCCCACAGGGGTCGGTGCTATCGTCATACCTGTGGAATATAAGTTTTGACGATTTGCTGTGTATTCCTTTACCGCCTCTCTGTTATCTGGTAGGCTATGCTGACGACGGGTTCCTCATTGTTGAAGGAAATACGCGAACTGAGATAGAGATCAAAGCTAACAAGTGCCTAAGCGTAATTGCAAGTTGGGGTCACAGAAATCGTCTGGAATTTGCGGCACACAAAACTTATCAAATTCTTTTAAAAGGCTCTCTTATATCAACTCCTCGCATTAAACTTAACGAAACAAGTGTCAAACGTAAACAGTCACTCTGTTATCTTGGACTGATTTTAGAAAATAAATTCACATTCTTAGAACATATCATACAAACGGGTGAGAAAGCAAAAATAAATTTCTATAGTTTTACTAAAATATCGACATCTACATGGGGTCTCTCGTTCAAAACGTTAAAAACTATATATACAGCCACGTACTTAGGCAGAATATGCTACGGCTCGCCGGTCTGGGCAGATAGGGCTACGATTGGCGCAGCCCGGCGTAAACTTTTACAAAGCCAACGTCTCGCATTAATATTCCTATGTAAGGCATATAGAACGGTCAGTACTGAAGCACTTCCTGTCCTGTCGGGTGTTTTGCCTGTAGACTTGGAAATACAGCGCCGAGCTGCTTTATATTACAAAAATAAAAAAATTACGACCCCAGATTTCTTAAGCATGAGAGACAGAAATAAGGTGAATAGATTGTTTGAACCACTAGACACTACACTACAAAATCTTTTATCCGAGTGGCAGGATCGGTGGGATAACTCTATTAAAGGTCGGCACCTGTACAATTTCTTTCCTTCAGCTCGCGAACGTCTCGCCATGCATTGGATAGAAATAGATCATTGCGTTGCACAATTCCTAACTGGTCACGGCAATTTTAAAGCTAAACTTCATAGATTCAAGTTAGTTCCATCTCCTCTTTGCGAGTGCTCGACCGAAGACAGCCCGCAAGAACAAACTGCTCATCACATACTCTGGGAGTGCGGTCTCTGGCATGAGGAAAGAACCGATTTATTAAACAGCCTCCAATGTGTCTCTGGAGTCGTATATTACGATGACCTCGTAGGCAGCGCAAAGAATTTCCGTGCTTTCAAACGTTTTTGTCATAAATTCTATTGGAAACAATCGAACACAAGTTTGCCATTATAAATAAATGTCTTTTTTTTTTTTTTTAATTATGAAGTAGGCATATTATATTAAGCATAATTATTTATTTTTCCCGTGGTGCTTCCCCCTTTTGTTCGGACATCAATGTCATTACAATTTTGGCTGTCTCCCGCTTTGCTTGGGGAGGGAAATTGGATATCTCCTACTCCTCCTACATTTCTTCTGATTAATTTCGTTGCGGGTCCCAAGACAGATTTAGCTTGTCCCTCGGGCATCCCTGAGATCATATCAAAGGGTTTTCGTGGTTGGTTACCACTGTTGATCCTGGCGACACAGGAGTTGCAGTGGTGGGAATGTGTGGTGGGCCTTTTGCCCGTTAAAAAAAAAAAATATGCATCAAAAATGCTTGAAATATGCATGAAAATTGGCAGAATATGCAAAATCAAATGACAAATTTTAGGAATCCCCAAAAAGGAATATAAGTATTCATTTTTTTATTTCAAAATCTGCATACAATTAGTAAATTATTTTTTGAAAGGCTATTATAATTATAGGTACAGTAACATTCTATGACATTAACATTATTTAAATTTTTTGTAAACGAAAGCAATCATATATTTTTCTATTTTTCAGTGGTAAGATTGTGTTTACGATAATTTAGAATATTTTTGTAAATAGAAAAGGTTTACTCCACATTTACTGAGGTAACTGGGCAGAATTTCAACTTGGGTGCTATGTTAGCACTTACATTTTCTGGCAAAATTTCTGCCGTCCCATTAATTTGTAGTTGGCGAGCGCGGCGTTCTCCTGTTTCTTCCATTTGATTATCGTAACTGTCAGAACAATAAACGCGCACGGCTACTGACTGCATTCGAAATGCAGTAAAAAGTCACATCTATTACTCAATAGCCCTTATCTTTTGTAACTGTTATTGCTATTAAATCTGGTCGCATTTCGGAACGCAGGGTGAGTTAAAAATGTTGTAAATGTACCGATAATATGCATCAAAACTATATCTTAGGTAAAATATGCTATTACCGCTCAGAATGGTTAAAATATGCAAATGCAAATGCGAATATGCAATTTTTTTTTTTTATGAAATAAGGGGGCAAACGAGCAAACGGGTCACCTGATGGAAAGCAACTTCCGTCGCCCATGGACACTCGCAGCATCAGAAGAGCTGCAGGTGCGTTTCCGGCCTTTTAAGAGGGAATAGGGTAATAGGGGAGGGTAGGGATGGGAAGGGATGGGAATAGGGTAGGGGATTGGGCCTCCGGTAAACTCACTCACTCGGCGAAACACAGCGCAAGCGCTGTTTCACGCCGGTTTTCTGTGAGAACGTGGTATTTCTCGGGCCGAGCCGGCCCATTCGTGCCGATGCATGGCTCTCCCACGTGCATAATATAATCCGGTCTCTATTCATCACTAGGAAAGATATAAGCGGGCTTCAGTAGTGAGGTACATCACGATAAAGATTTAAAGAAGAAGAGCGTAATAGCCCCAAAGGCCATTAGCCTTTGCGGCTCTTTACCCTCTGGATGAGGTAATTAACTGAGCTGGTATACCCCGTAGCATGCCTAGTGCAAGTATCTTCTAGTCAGCTTTGGATTTATGTATGGGCAGTATAGGCCATGGCCTTTGGGCGGCACCGTCCTAGGATGACGGTAGAGTTCGTACATAGGGGCGGCAAAATGAAGTGGCCTATACTCATAAAAAAAAAATTCGGCCCTGCTCTAGTACCTGCACTAGGCGTGCCATCTCAGTACTAGAGGTTGCCATTTTTGGGGCCAACCCCGCGGCGCAAGTCAGTGCTGAAACATACCGATGGTCTCGTTGTGCGGTCCGCGCGGCGCCCAGATGCTCTGCTCGAGCGGGTGGTACAGCTTGAAGCAGAAGCCGTCCTTCTTGCTCGGCCGCTCGATCACCTGGCAGCTCGTCAGCAGCACCGTGCCCACCCAGTGGCTCCTCTGTCAAATATATAAAAAAATTTTTCCTCTTCCACTTGTTGGCCCCTTTGGAGTTTCCAAAGTTGTCAATAAACGGCATAAGCAACTTATCGGGTATAGCAAATTGTCGAACAAGGGAATTGCTTGCGCAGCAATTCCAATAGCAACATCTAGTCAACCATAATCGAATTATTATCATTAGAGTAGACATAAAGCCATTTTGAAGAGGGAACGTATTTTGTTGTTAAACTGTCAACCTATTAGTTTCCTTCGAGACTCTAGTGCCTACTGATGCTGTTTTACTGACCTTAGCTTTAGGACTCTTGTACAGTAAGAGTAGTCCAGGCTTCAGCACGCACCATAGCTTAGTCCACGACTTGAGCGAGCCACGAACCTGCAAGTACAATGATTGTTAAGTAATGTAAATGTATAATGTAAGTCTCTCGCTAGCCAGTCAAGATTCACGAACAAAAAAACCTTTACTTTTCAATTTTCTTGATTTTATTTCGATAAAAACAAGAAATTCAATAATAAAGTTTCTAAACAGTTAAACCATATTATAAGGCACGGTTAAAAGGTGAGACCGCCCGAGGCGTAACTAGACTGCAACGACACATCTGACGTCACCAAATATTCTTAGCGACCACTGACCTCCATTATACAAGTTGGCTGGACTAATGATACCCTTTGAAATGACAGCTATTTTTTGTGCCTATTTGAAGCGGAATCAGCTCCCCCAATGTGAGTGATAGGAACTAAATTTGACGTAAAAATGACGTTTGAATAAAAATGACGCCATATTGGCGCTGATAGCAGTAGTGGGAGTATTTGGAACTAATACTAGTGATGACAACCAATAACGATTAAGCGGCCATTTGAAAGTTACGTCAAATTTAGTTCTCTTCTCTCTTACTGGGGGGCGCTGTTCCGCTTCAAATAGGCACAAAAAAGTGGGTATCATAGGTCCAGCGTACTTGTATAATGGAGGTCAGTGTTAGCGACACAAAATGACAGTTCTATGGAACGTGAAGTGTAACGTCGCTCCGCTGCAGCGTAGTGTCGCACAGTTATTGCACAGTGTAGTTGACAGTCAACGAACATGTCCTATTTTGATTCTAATATCCCATGTAATAGCGCTCACCTTGAGCCAGTCGGCGAGCACGACGACGCTGGGGTCCTCTATGGAGTGCAGCAGCGCGGTGGCGGCGCGCTTCTTCTCCTTGCGGTAGTGCTGGCGCTGCGCCTTGTAGCTCTCCTTGCGGGAGAGCGCCGCGCTCGGCGTCCGGGACACGCCCACCGCCGTCTCCGACGACTGAAACAGACATCATAGTGATGAACTTTCAAGGTCAGTCAAGAATATATTATAATAATACCTCCCACACCGGTTTTGGTCATGGAGGCCGGTTTCATTGAAAATAGGCCAGTTACGGAGGAGAAAAATTTTAGTGCCCAAGCGTGTGCGCAGTACACAAGAACACTCTCTGTTCCTTTTACTCTCACAACCCAGTGGGACGGAAGACCGACACGACTGGCGAGAGATCAGGCGCAGGACCGACTTTTTACATGCCCATCCGACGCATGAATCATCTTACTTGTCAAACAATCAGGTGATCAGCCTGCATTGTCCTAAGCAAACTTGAAAATAACATGCACAGTAATGATAGTAAAAAACTTCCAAAGTCTATATCGGTACAGCAAGCGCTGGATTGTAAAGTGCATAATTCCTTATGTATGGCGATTGGATGGCCTACATTCTTAGTGTTTACTTTGAAACAGTGCTAATGTAGTGCTGGACTGATATTCTGAGTCCTACTCATAAAATCTGCGATCTAAAATTGTAATTATTATTAATTTAAGTCACGCAAGAGCGAATTTCATGAGTTTAGTCAACACGTATTTCCGCTTTAAAAGCCGGAGTCGAAATACGTCTGCAAACGACGTAACCACATCGCAACTACTGGCCACAACGCAACCACGTCGACATTTAGTCGGTACCACAACGCAACTACAAAAAGCTGCAGCGACGCTATTCACACGTAACCACTGCTTGACGGCATTTTGTCGTTGCGACGTGGTGTGGTTGTGGTACGTGTGGGTTGTGGGTTGTCTAATTCGTTTAAGTTCAGATAAGAGTATTTTTGGTACGGGAGGTAGCAACGTTTGAAAAAAAAGTATTTCAGGTCGGCTGATTTTGTGATATTATGTCGTCATTCTTGCTCTTGTGGTTCTGGGCGGTCTGGCTGCCGCTAGTGGTTGCGTTCATTAGTGCGCAACCTTTTTGTCCAGGTTATAATCCTGGATTTTAAAATAATTTTAGTATACATGCTGTATACTAAAATGATTTTAAATGATTTTAAAATCATTTTAGTGAGCAAGGAGTGCTTAAGACTAACGTAATAATTATGACAATAATCATAATAATTTTTAAAGCCTGGCCTTTAACATGACAAGAGCGAGAAGCGAGAGATTGTCATTTCTTTTTATCAGGCGCTCCTTATATTAATAGCATCAGCCATTACCTGGATAAATGAAATGCGCTCTAATAAACGCAACCACTACCGGCAGCCAGACCGCCCGAACTCTAACTAGAAGAGCAAGAATGACGACATATCATAAAATCAGCCGACCTGAAATACTTTCTCGAAAACGTTGCTACCTCCTATACCAGGGATCACGAAATGGTGGACCGCGATCCGCATCCGGACCGCCGACCCATTGTGTGCGGACCAAGCATTTTCAAAGATGAAGTTCGTTAAAAATAATAATTTAATGGCAATAGCTTGCACCAATTTCACTCCGAACAAGCAACAAAAATTGACACTTTTCTCATTGATAACATGTAAATAAATACCTTTGTAATTTCCGTAATTACCTTTTAAAATATTTTTTTATTAAATAATATGTGGACCGCGAAGGTCATTTCATTTCTTAAAATGGACCCCGAGCGAAACTAATTGGTTACCCCTGTCCTATACTATTTGTAAGAGGCAAAAACCTGCGTAGGCTTTGCGTAGGTTAGCTATCAACTAGCTACCTTATATAAATTTTAACAGCCTAGTCGTGTGGGGATATAGCTCAGTGGTAGAGCATTCGACTGCAGATCGAGAGGTCCCCGGTTCAAACCCGGGTGTCCCCTGGACAATACTTTTTGATTTGCTAAGTTTACATAATAATTATTTTTAACAAAATCTTTCGTCATCAAAGTCAAATCATCTAATTTATACACGATTAGAACTTAATAAATTAAGGGCTATATTCTCATATTAAATGTTGATCGTATACCCCACTGTATCCGATCAACCTTTGACCTTTTGTGTTTGGATTGAGGCTTAAACTTTCAATTTATATTATGTACCTGCGTCCTGTAAAAGCAGCATCATAAGTTGAGATGGGAGATGTGATTCAAAGTCATTAATGACTTTTATAACGTAAATCGAAAACAATAACTTTGTAAAGTATTCCAAACATAAGCAATTTTCAAAACTATGTTCAACATTAAATAATGTTCAAAGCAATGGTAAAATGTCAAAAATTTCCGCCCCCGGGTGGGCTCGAACCACCAACCTTTCGGTTAACAGCCGAACGCGCTAGCCAATTGCGCCACGGAGGCGATGGCCAACCCCGCCAAATTAGGTTACACGACGAGGCTTCGTGCCATGATAAATTAAAAAACAAATAATACATTGTTCTACCAGCTGCTAGAGATCACAATAGTCACTGCCTCTTACAAATAAAAGATACAAACTATAATAGATACAAATTGTGTATACAAATGTTGCAGTTAAACAATATTTTGTTCATGTCCGTCAAGCAGCGTTGCCAGACGTCCCGATTTTGGCGGGACGTCCCGATTTTTTAGTCAAAATTAAATGTCCCGCGCGGGACAGCCTCAGTCCCGCTTTTCGGGGATAATTCGAATGTACGCGCAGCGTGCTGAGAAAGAAAGGTGCGTAATGAAGATAAGAGTGTGGGAGATAGAGGGGTGGATTTTCTACGGCTACTTTTGCTATCTATTGTCACGTAAACGTAATTTTAAATCAAATAAAAAGATAGAATTTGAAAACTTTTGATTTTATACGTTTTTTTACTATGTCCCGCTTTTGACGGAAGAATCCCGCTATTTTCACTACAAAAGTTTCAAAGTCCCGACTTGGTACAAAAAAAATCTGGCATCGCTGCCGTCAAGCCACTTTTGTAAAGTATCAGAAAAGGACTAAACATACCATTACGTCTTTACATAAAGGTGAGTTACTAGGTGGGTTTAGTGAGGTAAGTTTTAACAACGAGCTTGTAGCTGACACAATATAATACGGTTTAAATACATAAAGGAGATACGCGTCAAATATCTATGGAATCCTCCTGAGCCTTCTACCTCGGCGAAACAAAACGCAAGCGGTATTTCAAACCGATTTGCTGCACGGCCTCGTCAACCCAGTATATTCATATTTACAGACACAAGCCTTTGCCTGTGCAGCTGTGTAAAGATAAGCTAAAGGTTTTTCAGCGAATTGACATTATTTTAAATAAGTTGTCAATAAGTAAAGTAATACCTCGATCTTGGGAATCGTAGACACAATAGATAATCAATTGTTATGCGGCACCCGGGTTCCGCTTGGGGTTTGATGGGTTATCATTAAATATTAGAAAATGTGTGGATTCGTACCTTTTTCCGCAAAACTGTATGTTTAACCATAATCGCGATCATTTAAGCCGGAGTGCCGCAAGGCTCCGTTTTAGTACCCCTGCTTTTCTTAATTTACATTACTGCCATTTTGACTCTTCAATTAGATCTTAGGCTGCTCTACACAAAGTGACGGTTTTTAAAACAACAATATTTCACGACTATTATAATAAAACAGAACATTTCTGTAACATATTAGCAGTCAGTATATCAAACTACCCACGACTCGAGGAGGTTATGATAACTGATAAATAGCCATTACTTTACCCATTAGTAGTCACTAGTCGTTTAGCAAAATATATAATTAACATAATGTATGCGTACAATATGATAGTTCTCAGGGACGAATCGATAGCGTGAAGACTGGCATGTCTTAGAATGCGGGTACAATACCTAACATTTTATATCAATTATGTTTTGAACTACTTAAATAAAGATGAAGAATGAAGAATGCCAATTTCCTAAAGTAAAAATGAGTTGTTTTTCTTTTGCGGACAACTCTAAAAAAACTTCATCTTTAGTCTTTACCCAGGTAAAACTGATAGTATATAGAGCAGGAGACGTTGACAGTTGGCCATTGACTTAGCGCTACTTGTCTCTTTCACTCGCGCAAAGTCTTGCTCCTATCGCGTACCTGTAGAAATGAGAAAATGCACCTAAGAAAAAGAGACAAGTAGAGCTCGGTCAATGGCGGAATTTCTCTGTGATCTGCATCCCGACTAAAACATTGTCTCTCTTTCCCTGCAGACCTTCGATCAAATATGTCTGCTGCAGACTATTTAAGCCTAGCTATTCTAGTTATAAGAGTTAAGACATGATAATAACTTATAGAAATTAATGTGTGTAGTCCTCCCCTGGTAACGAAAAGTCACAATATGACCTTGAACTTTATTTGTATTCATCAAATAAAGTAATACATTAGTAAAGGCGTAGTACAAAGGTTAAGCATCGCAGTTCCGACACAATAGAACCCGTAGTACTTAAGGCAGTTTTATTAACAAAAGTGGCGGTGTTCTTCCACTGTGAGTAGTTGTGGCTGTGCTTCGTACTCACCTGGATGCGTACTTAACTGACTGGCAATTACCGATAAAACGATATTGGTACAGTGAAAAATGGATAAGAATAAGGAAAAAGACTAAGAAAACTCTAAAATACGACAACAACAAAAAATTGGCTAAGTTCGAGTCGGACTCGGAGCTAGTACCGTTCTTGAGATGTATCTCAAGAACAATGTCTCAAGAACAACATTGAAGTCTTAGTAATAGGGTCCCGTTTTACCCTTCGGGTACGGAACCCTAAAAAGTAGACTCTAAATCGGTTGCCTGTATCGAGCTACGGACTGGTCGAACACTTTCACGAGTTCCAGCTTATAACACCCTAACAGCTGTTTGTTATACCGCTAAACCGATTTAAATGAATTTTCGTAATGAGATAAACATCGAACATAATATTTCGACAAATATGAAACAACTTTTAGCGTCTTTCTACGAGTCTATTTAACCGCGTAGCCATGAACTCTGCGAATAGCGATGGCCGTTTGTTGTGAGTTGTGCCACTTGTGCCCATGAACTTCGGCTGCGCGAATCGCGATCGACACCGCCTAGACCGCCTGTACACTAAAAATTATTACATTCTAGTTGGAGTTTGAAGTTATTTTAGCCGATGCAGGCTTAAAGGTTCTAACTTCTATTTGTTGTAAAATACATTTGAGTGCATTGTAGCTACTGTCTTTAACGCCTAGGTTACACGATGCGGTGAGCGACTGAGGTGCGGCTACTCGCACCGTGAGACCGCATCATACGAGTAGGGCCGGCCATAGACGGACCGCATCTTGCAGTCGAGAGCGACTGCAAGATGCGGTTGCCGCACGGCGATCTGCAGTTTCCATACTAAATTCATATCCACAATACACGGACCGCTCGAGCAGTTCTTGAGCGGTCGGAGCAGTCGCTCTGCGGTCGAGTTTCGCCGTGCGGTCGAACGACAAAGGTAATGTATGGTCGACGGCATGATGAGGTCGCGTTGAAGTCGTACACGACTGCAACACGACCTCATCATGCTG
Source organism: Cyaniris semiargus (assembly GCA_905187585.1). NCBI lineage: Eukaryota > Metazoa > Arthropoda > Insecta > Lepidoptera > Lycaenidae > Cyaniris > Cyaniris semiargus. The sequence continues at coordinate 11,459,420 of LR994567.1, forward strand.
TCGACCATACTGACCGCTCTAGAGCAGTCAGTCCCAACTGCAACTTGCGGTCCGTCTATGGCCAGTCTTACTCTCATGTACAAGTGGTTAAGTCAGTAACTCGGACACGAGCTACTGGCTCACAGTGTGAACTAGGCATAACATTTTTCTAATTTTTACTAAACATTGCCGGTACCTTGTCAGAGGACGTGCCGTCCGGGGGATGCGCCCTGCTGTCGCCGGAGGCCGGGGTCGCGAGCGGAGCGCCCGGGGATCGCGGCGGCGGCGTCAATGTCGGCTCTCCTGGAATTAAAAAAAAATTCATATACAATATACATACATTATTTTTCCTCAGACTTGAAGAGAGAGAGAGAGAGAGATAGAGAAAATGCCCACTTGCTTTAGTCCGGGTTAACCCTGGTTTAAATATGCGTTATTTCTCCAGGTATTATTTATACGTGGGAGAGCCATGCTTCGGCACGAATGGGCCGGCTCGACCGGAGAAATACCACGTTCTCACAGAAAACCGGCGTGAAACAGCGCTTGCGCTGTGTTTCGCCGAGTGAGTGAGTTTACCGAAGGCCTAATCCCCTACCCTATTCCCTTCCCTACCCTCCCCTATTACCCTATTCCCTCTTAAAAGGCCGGCAACGCACTTGCAGCTCTTCTGATGCTGCGAGTGTCCATTGGCGACGGAAGTTGCTTTCCATCAGGTGACCCGGGTGCTCGTTTGCCCCCTTATTTCATAAAAAAAAGGTATTAATAAAGAAAAAGTATAATATTGAAACAGTTTTAACTGTTTTAGATTGGCGCAAGTGGGAATAAAAAGCCGACAGTCTAAATAGTAGACTCTAGAAAAATGTTAAGCATTTAGCTATAACTCATAGTGGATGTCATGTTCGCTCTATTCGACAGTACTTAGTGATTAAAGACTATAATATAACTACTGACTTTGCTTATTATTTCTCGACTGCGAGTATTTTTCATTAAGATTGAATATTGATTGTATACAAACGGAAACCCCTAATATTCAATGACGTATCGTTAGAATCGCCAACAAACTAACATACAGTTTGGCGATGGCGTCACAAATTTGTAATAAATTTGAATAAATACTTAGGTAAACAAAAAAAATAATCGGCCAAGTGCGAGTCGGACTCGCGCACGAAGGGTTCCGTACCGTTATAGAGCGAAAACATAGTGTTTTTTGTATGGAAGCCTCCCCTAAAATTATTTATTTTATTTTAATTTTATTATTAAATATTAAATATAGCGGTAACAGATATACACAATCTGTGAAAATTTCAGAAGTCTATCTATAGCGGTTCTTGAAATACAGCCTGGAGACAGACAGACGGACAGACATCGAAGTCTCAGTAATAGAGTCCCGTTTTTACCCTTTGGGTACGGAATCCTAAAAACCGCCACTGGTTATGGAGCTGTCTTTACGTCACTTATGACGTCACAGATTTAATAACGACGTCATTAATAGCATTATCAATAATTTCATTATTGTAATAACATTCTTTACACATGCATAAACATCTATTCAAATGTATCTTCTTATCACTTATCACACAGAGTCACCATTATGGTATTTTCACGGACTCTATCACCGCCTCCGTGGCGCAATTGGCTAGCGCGTTCGGCTGTTAACCGAAAGGTTGGTGGTTCGAGCCCACCCGGGGGCGAGGAATCTTTTTGTGACCCAAATATTTGTAACACAGACACATTGAGTAGCAGCAACAAACTTCTCAGGGTTGATAAATATTACCAGCGACAAGTGACGACCCTAATAGTTACTTTTTTTTTTTCAATCGATGCATATTCTGACTATTTACCTCTACCCTAATAGGGATGACGACAAGGTCAAAGATTAGCAGATTTTTAGTATTTCCAAAATTTCAGCTTCATAACTTTTGTATATTTTTTGTTATGAGCCTTCAACGTTAGTTAAGTCGATTTTTTTTTACATAAATTAACTAAATATTTATTTACCATTCGATAACTTATGCAATTAAAAGCAACTTTTGTTATGAAACCACTTTCATAAACGCAATATTTAATATACCTATCGAACAAAGTTCTCCCCCGATGCGTACAACTACAAGAGTGACGTAATAATTTCGTAGCACTTTGTATGGAGCATTTCGGAAAGGTCTATTTTATTAGATTTTTGAACTGTGATATCTTGGAAAATTTTGAAGCTAACAGAGTAATTCTTTCACCGATGTTTCTACTTTTGAATGGTCGTTTAATTACCAAGAAGAAAAAAAAATAGTCATCGTGCCTATTAACAATAACAAAATCACTGACAGTACTTTTAATTCATCTTCTCTTCTTTCTCCATCTCTATTCTCCACTTATAATAAGTAAAGTGAAAAGTAGAGTCAGAGTTAAGTTTAGATCTATGAAATGATAATCCTTAGAAAAAATCCCAAGAAAAAATTATATTTATAATTCAAAGCTTACAAAATAATTGTTTGTAACATCTAGTTGTTTAGCTACATTCTATTAACACTATCATTCTCGTTCTAATTAAAACGAATTGTATGAAAGCTTTTATATTAAAGAATGAATTTGAATGGTGTTTGGAACAAAGAGCCTCGAATAAGGCCGCCATTCACCGTTTTAGGTTTCAGGCTCAGTTTACAGCAAAAACACCGAAACAAGCAAGTAGCAACATTATATCACGAATATAAAATCCGGTCAAGTTTGACTCGAGTTTGCGCATGAAGGGTTCTGACTTCTGTACAAGATGGTTGAAGTTCGTGACACAATATGACAGGTGGTCGGAGCAGAGGGAGGAGGGAGAGTCGCTACTGGTGCATACAGTAAATAATCTAACGAAAATCCGACATGTTGCACCTGTCATATATCAGAATATTGACAGAAAGGTTGTCAAACGTCGAAGAAAACTTTTTGTTTACTGTCTATGCTGGTGCTGCCTCTAGCGTGAAAACGTGAAAAGTATATCCCATTGAAAAGAAAAATTCTATATCTACATAGCTCCGCCGGTGACAGGAGGTAGGTAGGAAGGTGTCGGAAAACTCTTATTTAGTCTTCAAAAACACGAGTCCACCAGGCCACGTTTCTTATGGGGCGAGTCCGCTACCAAGCGCCAAAAGATACATCGAAAACGCTCGTTTGCTCTAGCAGCATAAGAAAATATGTCGAAAACCTCAGTATGGATTGTATATGATCAATACATATTCGAATAAAACATAAGAACAGGGTTGAAAATCTAGTGTTGAATAGATAGTATTCAACACTAGATTTTCAACCCTGTTCTAATTCTAATATCCATAGATATAAAAAAATTATAATAATGAGTACGAGGTATTTAATGGCTAAACAGTTAAACCTCAAACACATGTGTCAAGTTATAATAATCATAACTTGGCACGTGTCTTATGTTGTCCACAACTTACAAGTACAACACGTAAATGTCGAAGACGTAAATTAATGTCTTGTAACTTGTAAGCGATAACCCTACAACCCGCCCTCGTTATGAATAGGCATTATCAGCGTTACCAACTGCAGTTCATCATCAACACCAATCAAAAACATCAACATTAGCAACATGACGTGTGTGTTCCGTAATTTAAACCAGTATACCGGCCAGTGCTCAAGACGCCGTGTATTCGACGTCATAATATGTAATGGTGTGCCACTGGTGTGACAAGTATGACGTTATATACAATAATACACTGGGGTACTTTTCGGAACGAATCAAAAAATCAAACGGTACGGAGTCGAGTCCAGACGTCATAAGTACTGGTGATATTTGGTTATATTTTGGAACACACCAGCTGTAATTACAGCAATAGTTTGTGACCTACTGACAAAGCAGATCAGTCATTTTGTACCAAAAATATCTGTCTTCATTTCATGCTAGTACATGTTGGCAACTATGTTAAAATCAGAATACGACAGCGAAAATTCATAAAACTCAGAGCGGCTCTTGAAACTTTCTTGTTCCGCTGTTGAGATTTAAGGGGCTTTTCGGTTATGATCCTCTTTACAAGGACAGATGGCAAAATAAGTTCTATATGTACCTATATGGTATATTTAGATGTAGGTTATACTTAACGTGACCATACGTCCCGCTTTGGGCGGGACAGTCCCGCTTTCAGGCAGTCTGTCCCGGTGTCCCCCGCGAGGCCGAAATTGTGCCGCTTTTGCAAACAGACAAAACGAATATTTTTTACGTTCGAAATGCCTGTGCAATGCCTAGAAGTAACGCACTCCCATACAAGAAACGTGACTATTCTGCCATATTTTGCTCGATATCAATAATGGCAACAGATAAGCACTTGAAATATGTTATACAAAATACTCAATTGTATTTATACTTTCATAATTAATAATAAAATGAAAGAAAAATATTATTCTACAAAAAACATAATTTTTGTCTATTTTTGCTTTATAATAATGGTACGGAACCTTCGTGCTTTAGTCCTACACACACTTGGTCGACATTTTTTATTTTATTTTATGTATTAATTCCGCAGATGTCCCGCTCTGACAAAAAAAAATGGTCACGTTAGTTATACTGCTACCTATTTTGCTTGGTCCATAATATTATAGTCCACTCAAAGAATAGTCCAAAAGAAGGTATAGAGTGCGTGAGCTGCAACCTAAGCAATTTCTTCAGAAATGTGTTCAGGATGCCCAGAAGGTAAAAAATAACAATTTCATTTTCACAAGTTCAAATTAGAAGTATTATTGATCAAGCTGTTGATGAATATGATTACGATCGATGAAGTGCATCTAAACTTGGCATTGGATTTAGGATTAGATTTCCACTCTTTTTTAGGCCAAACATTAGCCGATAGGAACTTGGCCCCATTTTAAAACATACCTGATGTTTTTGGTGGGATCTATCTTACTAGAATATCTCTGAAATGTATTTAACGTTGCCTATTCTAGTCACAGTAGATAGATTTCATGTCGGAAAACCCTGTAGACCAGGCCAAAACCAGAATAATTTGGTCAAATCAACCCAATATGTCGATGCATCTAGTAAAAAGGCTCTAGGAGAGCAATCATTCTCTAGAAACCGACCAAACCGTGCAGAGAAGTTTCCATCAAGTTGGTCCTTATGATGTCAAAACATTTCGTAATCCAAGAAACTTTTATTAATTTCACTGACGAAATTACTTCTTCGTCTAAAATATTTGTAAAGATTGTACCTTCTCCCTTCTCTATCTCATTTAGTGAATGTCATTTCATTTAATGTTATTTTACCCCTGACTTTCTAAAAATGATTCTTAACCTTTGACATAAAGATCCTCTCTAAAAGACAAAAACACAGAATAAACATGGTACTCACCGTACGTAGGGGGTGTGGAGGGCGCGGTCGCCGACAGCACCACGTTCAAGGGCTGGTGCTGCTTCTGTCACAATCAATAATAATAATAATCGATTAAACAGTTATAATTGCTGTTGCAAAATATATGCTAGTGAATAATAAAACAGGGTCGAGGCAGCAGGCGCTTGCACTATAATCATAGCCTGCAACCGCCGCTTAGACTATAATTATAGGCAGGAAACTTGAAGAACGCTATCATCCTATATCCTCAATAGACTGGTCTTTCCTCATACAGTCTTATTAGACAGGGATTAGTTAGTCAGTGTTTAAGGTGCCGGTTGGCAGCGGGCGACATGAAGCAACTGCAGACGACGACTGCTGGTTTGTATGTATTTCTATGAAATACCCTCCGCAGCTAGCGACACGAAGCCTGCGACACGAAGCTAGCGAGTAGCGACACTTATTCATAGAAATACATAGAAACCAGTAGCGTCGCGACGACACGTCGTCCGTCTGCTGCAACTTCATGTAGCCGGCTTCCAACTTGTACCTTTAAAGTTTGGATAAAAAATAAAAATATTACTCTACATTTGCCAAGAGATCCCTGCGAAACAGCTGGACGGATTTCGATTAAATTTGCAGGGGACAGGACTACTTTTTATCGCAACATCTACGCCTCATATTCCTATAGACTATTTTCTACGGAAAATTACTACATTTTACGGCGACAACATTTATGGCATCAATTTCTATGGATTATATTTAGCAAAAACGTGAATAAATTGGACATCGAATTCAGGCATTTCCTGTATTTTCATTGTATTATCGAAACAAAACAAAACAAACAATAGTTATTCAGCAATCGGATAATGATATCCAGTTTCCGGTATCGATTAGCTATCGTTTCTTGTCACACATAGTATTGCTAAAAAACAATGTGCGAAAAACACGAGTGTTGCAATAAAGCCGACCACACACGTTCAAATATGGAACGCCCGTTTCCATCAATCATCCCCAACGATATATTCTCAATTAGTACGATAACGATATAGTCTCAGAGTTGTATCTTTCGAGACAAAAAGTAATTTTCAAACGCTTATCATTTAAGTTTTTAGACCAGAATTTAAATCAATACTTACTTACTAATATTATAAATGCGAAAGTGTGTCTGTCTGTCTGTCTGTCTGTTACCTCTTCACACTCAAACCGCTGAACCGATTTTGCTGAAATTTGGTATGTAGATACTTTGATACTTTTTATCCCGGAAAAATGTACGGTTCCCGCGCGATAAACGAATTTAGGCGCAACGAAGTTGCGGGCGTCATCTAGTAATATATAAACGTTGATAAAAAATTTAAACGATAGGTAGAGCTTGTCTGATTTGAAATGACGCGCCCCACCACTTCACTAGTTGATATAAATGAAAAATACGAGGGAGGGGCGCGTCATTTTATACATAGACAAGCTCTACCCTTAATGGCTGCTAGGGGACACATCACGTTAGGAGACGATTGGTCAAAACGGGGATTATACTTATAGTAAGAGTAGGCTCCGAAAATAAACAGCGGGCTGATTCACAATTTCCGTTCGACTCGAATTCGGAAACTTTACCGTGCGGTTTAAGAGCCTGCTGTCAAAAATATCAAAGCACGCTAGCCCTACACACCCCGCTATCCTCCAATCGAGATATAATGATTCCATGAATCGTGCCCCAGAGCAATGTGCTTTGCACTGCAACTAATAGTGAACAATATCGCGTAACAACGGTTCCCGCATTATAGCACGAAAGTAAAGGTCGTAAGTCCCAAAACTGTTTTTGATGATTACTTAAAAATTTAATACAATACTAATATTTCCTTTAGCCATTATTTTATAAAGTGTGTGATTGTAGTAGTGCAAGTTATTTAATGATAGTAACTCAATAAGACGTGTAACAGATATTAGTTGAAAAGACCAGAAAGATTCATAATTTCGAAAAATATAAATATCGAGTCAAAATAAGTGAATCGTGTCTTCCGTTAGGCAAATATCCGATAAATATACAATGATTAAATAAATCTCAATTTCATTTAAGTCAATCGTCTTCCGGGATCGTAATACTTATTAGAAAACACAGCAAAATTTGGCAGCCCGGTCTTAATTGGTCATTTGATGTCACGCGGTGAAGTTTCCGAATCCGAGAGAATCATGCCTGCTTTCACCAACCGGCTAAGTATTCCCTAGAGATCTTCTAGGGCCATGAATCTCTTAAAACAAACACGTTTTTTAAAGAATTTACGGTCCACGAAAGTCCTTACGACCAAAGGACATAAGTGACACACAAAAATTAGTGAAATCTTGGAGGAAATGTACCCATAATGGCCGCTAAGGAACACCTTGGCGTAAGGAGGCGGTTGGTGAAAACAGGCACCATCAGGCATAGCGTGGCCACCATAGAAGTTTATTCTTACGGTATAGTAGACAAAGTGATGAATTAACAAAGGAAATCTTTCAGTATGTTCGCTAAAACTGTCAGCGTTTCTATTCTTTCGCATTTCTACCGTAGCCGTGCTAAGCCTGCAGGCTGCAGGCCTAATGAGGGTTGTATGGCGCTATGTAGCCGTAGGGTCTATCGTGTCAAATGTCGTGTCAGAGAGACATATGACAGCTATATCGTGACATGTGGAAGCTATTTCTTGACATATGACAGCTGTTTGACACGATAGACACTACGGCTACATAGCACCATAAAACCCTCATTCAGACTATTCAAACGTTTGGTAAGACATGACATACCTTCTGGTAGTTGGGCGTGGACGTGTGGAAGTGGTAGTCGGGGGGCCGCAGCGCGGGGGACGAGGGGGCAGCCGTCGGCGTGGACGTCTCCACAGCGGGGGACGAACTCATCCTGCCAGACGCGTCAAATCATCATACGAGCAGGACGGGAGGTGTGGGAGAGGGATAGCAATAATCTATAATAATTCAACAATATCCTCCGAATATTATTAATATTACAATGTCATATTTAATGTTAACACTGGAATGGTGGTATGGAATATGGTATGGAATGTGGAGGGCAAGGAATGGGATGATTGCACCTGCAAGAGAAACGTATGGGTCAGTACGGTATAATCAAAATAACGAGGCACAGAAAATTATACAATATTTTTGACATTTTATACCGAGTATTGTGCCTTGATTCGCCTTTCGCACTTTAACATTATAAAAAAATATTATTTAGAACACGTTCAAATGATGGAAGAATATAGACGATAACAAACGTGTAGACGGAGACGATCGAAATTGCTTGTGCGTGCCATAGACAGCTTTACAATGTTGGCGATTATAATTATAATATATCTATACTATACTACTATAATTCTGAAGAGTTTGTTTGTTTATTTGTTTGTTTGTTTGAACGCGCTAATCTCAGGAACTACTGGTCTGATTTGAAAAATTCTTTCAGTGTTAGATAGCCCAGATTCCTTTATCGAGGAAGGCTTTAGGCTATATTTTATCACGCTAAGACTAATAGGAGTGAAGAAATAGAGGAAAATGTGGAAAAAACGGGGGAAATTATTTAAAATGGCTTATTTGAACGTGCTAATTTCAGGCTGGTCCGATTTGAAAAATTCTTTCAGTGTTAGATAGTCCATTTATGGAGGAAGGCTATAGGCTATATTTTATCACGCTAAGACTAATAGGAGCGAAGAAATAGTGGAAAATGTGGAAAAAACGGGGGAAATTATTTGAAAGGGCTTATCTCACGAACTACTGGAACATTTTTTATGTTATTTGGCACAGATAAGAACTAGACTACGTAAAGGATCATAGGCTATTTTTTGTGGACTAATTTGTCAATTTACGCCGTACGCGGGCGAAGCCGCGCGGAACGTCTAGTTATCTGATAAAGGCCAACGTGAACAGGGGTCTTTACTTACTTTTTAGGGTTCCGTAGCCAAATGGCAAAAAACGGAACCCTTATAGATTCGTCATGTCTGTCTGTCTGTCCGTCCGTATGTCACAGCCACTTTTCTCCGAAACTATAAGAGATATGCTATTGAAACTTGGTAAGTAGATGTAGTCTGTGATTTGTGAGCCGCATTAAGATTTTGATACAAAAATGGAAAAAATATTAAAAATTTTAGGGTACAACTGAAGCAAAAAAAAAATTTCATCTAAGCTATGCGTGTGGGGTATCTAAGGATAGGTCTTCAAAAATCATTTTGAGGTTTCTAATATCATTTTTTCCTAACCTGAATAGTTTGCGAGAGAGACTCTTCCAAAGTGGTAAAATGTGTTGGTCCCCCCTCTCTAACTTCTAAAGTAGGGGCATGATAAGTCTAAAAAAATAAAACCGGCCAAGTGCGAGTTGGACTCGCCCATGAAGGGTTCCGCAGCAGCAATAAGGTTTATTTTTATGAAATTAAAAGGTTATTGATTTATTTTTATATTTCAGTTGATTTAATGAAAGTTAAATTAAGTTTACCAAAAAAAACTACTTGCTAGATTTCATTCAAACCAATTTTCGTTGGTAGTTTTTATAGTAAAGTACATTATATTTTTTTTAGACTTATCATGCCCCTACTTTAAAAGGTAGAGGGGCGGGAGGGACACACATTTTACCACTTTGGAAGAGTCTCTCTCGCAAACTATTCAGGTTAGAAAAAAATTATATTAGAAACCTCAATATGATTTTTGAAGACCTATCCATAGATACCCCACACGCATAGGTTAGATGAAAAAAAAATACTATAATAATATAAAAAAAAACTACTTGCTAGATTTCGTTCAAACCAATTTTCGTTGGTAGTTTTTATAGTAAAGTACATCATATATTTTTTTTAGACTTATCATGCCCCTACTTTAGAAGTTAGAGGGGGGGACACACATTTTAGCACTTTGGAAGAGTCTCTCTCGCAAACTATTCAGGTTAGAAAAAAATGATATTAGAAAACTCAATATGATTTTTGAAGACCTATCCATAGATACCCCACACGCATAGGTTAGATGAAAAAAAAATACTATAATAATATAAAAAAAAACTACTTGCTAGATTTCGTTCAAACCAATTTTCGTTGGTAGTTTTTATAGTAAAGTACATCATATATTTTTTTTAGACTTATCATGCCCCTACTTTAGAAGTTAGAGGGGGGGACACACATTTTAGCACTTTGGAAGAGTCTCTCTCGCAAACTATTCAGGTTAGAAAAAAATGATATTAGAAAACTCAATATGATTTTTGAAGACCTATCCATAGATACCCCACACGCAGAGGTTAGATGAAAAAAAAAATTTATTTAGTTGTACCTATGGGGACCCCTAAAATTTTTAATAATTTTTCCATTATTGTATCAAAATCTTAATGCGGTTCACAGACTACATCTACTTACCACAATAGTATAGCTCTTATAGTTTCGGAGAAAAGTGGCTGTAACATATGGACAGACAGACAGACAGACAGACAGGCATGACGAATCTATAAGGGTTCCGTTTTTGCCATTTGGCTTCGGAACCCTAAAAAAATATATGATGTACATTACTATAAAAACTACCAACTAAAATTGGTTTGAACGAGATCTAGCAAGTAGTTTTTTTATACGTCATAAATGGTAAACCTTAATTTAACTGTCATTAAATCAACTGAAATATAAAAATAAATCAAAAACCTTTTAATTTCCTAAAAATAAACCTTATTGCTACTGCGGAACCCTTCATGGGCGAGTCCAACTCGCACTTGGCCGATTTTTTTAATTAATAATTTACTAAATTCTCAACATTTTCACCATGATTGCGGAGCTGTAAAGAGGGAGACCCAATATTATGTAGAGTATAGACGAATACGCCCCTCTACAGTCTACACCTTCACAGTAGAATAATGTTATATTACTGCCATGTTTTCGCGCTAGATGGCGGCACTAGCATAGACAGTAAAAAATAGTTTTGTTCGACGTTTGACAACGTTTCTGTCAATATTCTGATATGACGTGTGCAACATGTCGGATTTTGGTCGGATTATTTACTGTGCTAGTAGTGCTAGTAGCGCCCTCTGCTCTGACCTTTGCGTAATATATTGTCTGTATTTGTCCATCATAGGTTATTCATAAATCATAGGCCAATATATTTGAAGACGTTAGTGGAAGAACCGGGTAAGTTAAACAGTTAAAAAATTGCCGTTTTTTCCATAAATGGAGGCTTCTGGGCCGAAAACATTTTTTGTAATCTATAAACTGTGGATTTATGTATAACTAGATGATGAAGCAGGTAAGTTACAAGGTTTGTTCAAATTATAAGGGAAATAATGACTAATTGCATGTTATAATTTTTTATTTATCTGGTCTTCCACTCACGTCTTCATTTGTCCGCATAAATGTATCCAAACGAACACCATAAATCATAATGTTGATATAACCTAACTTTTCCGTGACACTGATAAAGTTAGGTTTATATTCAAGGTCTGAACATTTCGCGTATTATCGTGAAACCGAACAAGTGCCAGCCGAATTTCGAGTTCCATATACGAAAACAAGGTGAATACTATAGGTCTACCAGAATCTGATGGCAATTTTTGACAGCAGATTTTCAAAAAATATCCTTGATCATTGGATTAATTTTAATATTTGCATGTTTAACACACAGAATCAGCCGCTATAAGAAACAAAAAGGATCAAAATGTTTTATTCCAACTACCTGGGTATTGCTAGTCAATTTATTTTCTCACTTTTTGCCATCAGATTCTGGTAGACCTATAAGTGTACATACATTTTATGTATTAAATAAGCTTTCAGCATATTTTCCAATCGATTTGAATACGTACTCTGTCCTAGATTCTAGCAGATTTGAGTTAAAAGGCTATGTGTCGCGGGTATGAAAGTTCGACAATCATCCTGAATGAATTATAATACATCCATACTAATATTATAAATGCGAAAGTGTGTCTGTCTGTTACCTCTTCACGCCCAAACCGCTGGACCGATTTTGCTGGACGTATGGAGAAACATTGAGTTCCGGGAAAGGACAAAGGATACTTTTTATTTAGGTTTCCGTAACCAAAGGGTAAAACAAGCGCGAGTTGGACTCGCGCACGAAGGGTTCCGTACCATTACAGAGAAAAAATAGGTAAAAATTGTGTTTTTTTGTATGGGAGCCCCTCTTGATTATTTCTTTTATTTAAATTTTACTATTAATTATTAAAATATAAATACAACTGAGTATGTTGTGAACATTTCAAGTGCCTACCTATTGCCATTATTGATATCGAGCAAAAAATACAAAAAAATTACGTTTGTTGTATGGGAGCCCCCCTTAAATATTTAATTTTTTTTTTAGTATTTGTTGTTATAGCGGCAACAGATATACACAATCTGTGAAAGTTTCAGAAATCTAGCTATAGCGGTTATTGAGATACAGCCTGGTGACAGACAGACGGACAGACAGACATCGAAGTCTTAGTAATAGGGTCCCGTTTTTACTCTTTGGGTACGGAACCCTAAAAAGGGACCCTATTACTAAGACTTCATTGTCTGTCCGTCTGCATTAAAATAAAGTAAATATTTAAGGGGGGTAAGGGGTGTAATTCCCATACAATAAACACAATTTTTGGTCTACTTTCGCTCTATACCGGTACGGAAACCTTCGTGCGCGAGTCCAACTCGCACTTGGCCGATTTTGAATTTTTATCAGGAAAAATGTACGGTTCCCGCGCGATAAATAAATTTGGCGCAACGGAGTTGCGGGCGTCATCTAGTCTTACGTTGATTAATGAGAAATCATAATCAATCCTACTAATCCTACTAATATTATAAAGGCGAAAGTTTGGATGTATGTTTGTATGGATGTATGGATGTTTGTTACTCTTTCGCGCAAAAACTACTGAACGGATTTTAATAAAACTTTACAATAATATAGCTTATACATCAGAATAACACATAGGCTACAATTTTAACCGACTTTCAAAATGGAGGAGGTGTTATGTTCGTTTTTTTATGTTCAACGATTACTCCGCCGTTTGTGAACCGATTTTCAAAATTTTTCTTTTTGTGTATAGGTTATCATCCCAATTTGGTACCATATTCATAAAAACGGTGATCTGATGAAGGGATCCATAATAAATCGAGGGAACTCCTCGAAATTTATATGGAAACATGTGGTGACTTCGGTTTCGTGAGCAGTATTCTAAGCATATGCTACCAACAAGTAAGATTTTGCACCCAGGTATACCATGGTTCGGAAGGTGCTGAGAGAACTTCTGACTCTTTATAGATACAAGTTTGGGAGTTTCGACGTTGTTTTAAGAACGGAAAGCACATGCTACTATGCAAATTACATTCATCATCATCATCATCACTACCATAAACCATTATAGAACCATCGTATCCATGTATCGTCCCGTTTTGACCCTATTATTGGTACTTTTCAGTCTTTTATTATATATCACTTAAACCGCGGGTAACACCGCGGGGCACAGCTAGTATATTTATTATTTACCACACCCGCACATATTATTTGGAATTATTTTTCCTGTGCACAAATTAGACACAATATGTGAAACTGGCACATAGGAAAACTGCTAAAATAGGTAAACATGACATATAGCCTAGGCTGTTTATACAAATTACAATACTGGGTGTTGATCACAACCATGAGGCTTATCGCGCAAGAAACATACATTTTTCTTGCTAAACTATGTCCTTTTCCAGATTCAATGTATCAACATAGATAACTTTTGTATAACGGTTCTGTTGTTTCAGTTTGAAGAGATAACAGACAGACAGACATTTGGGCATTATATTAATACTAAAATGCGAAAGTGTCTTTTTTCCGGATGCGGATTACTTTTGTTTCTGAGAGAAAATAACTTTGCTGAGTATGTAATCTATGTAAGTATACACTATACAGACACAATCAATCAAAATATGTTCCGTTATTAACACTATCTTATCTCTTATCACAGCTTCAACTGCTGGATTTGGATGTGGGATCTAGCTTGTGTCAGATATGTGAATTGAATGATTGAGAAACTGAAATATATATTTTGTACTAAAATAGACGGCCTTTGCCTAGCAATCAGACGATAAAAAAAACACAAATATATAAAATTAATATCATTTAGCTCTATACCCTTTGTCACTCTGAACTAGTTTATGTGACAAGCCATTTAAGCATATTTATTTCTAAAATAATACATAATAAAAACAGGAATACATAGCTATAATTTTGACAAAATTTGGTCAAGGAAAAATACTTTCATTTACCTCTACATAAAATCTAAAGCTTTATGAAGAATTTACAACTGAACAGAATATTCTTTCCCTTTAAACAGACCCAATTCAAAGTCACTAATTGGTATGAAGTATCTAGAGCAATTACTGCGGAGATAATTTCTATGATTCAAAGCTATATTGGGAGTAACATGCTCTAGACGCAAGGTCAATACAATGTGAGCCGTTGCCTGGAACTTTGATAGTTTGTCTGTTTCAAGTGTCTGACGTAAATGTAAGCAAAAAAACTTAAACTCAAAATTAATGTGCCATTGTATTTCTTAATTGCGGTAATTTGTGGCATTTAAATTGGTGGCATTACATCTGAATATGTAGAGCTTTATAAATAAAAATGATTTGAAATGGAGTATAAAACCAACATAAATAATATTTCTAAGCAATCATAACTTTAGTTTACCTTTATTTTAAAGAGATTTGATTGTTTAATTCAATAGCCTTCAAAACTTGTGACTTCAATAACCTTTACTACAGTTTCTAGAATAATTCATAGAGCTAGTCTAACAGGAGTCAACTCCAACTTTTTAAACTTTCGCGTTGTATTACAGTAGGGCCTCGATAGTCCGAACACCCAAAATATATACCCTGTTTGGATGTACGTAGCTTTCGGATTATAGTATGTAGACATTTTAAAGGCATTTTTGGCAATAAAACAACGCTATTAATAATAAAAATTATATTTTAATCATGCAAAACTTACTTATACAAAACAAAGTATTTCTTATTTAAACTTTCTTAATGAATTTCAGTATAGTACTTTGACGACCTATTTAGTGACATTGAAAATGCTTTATCCCTTAATTTACGCAAAAGCATTTTTTCCGAAATAGAAATATTGATTTCTTCTGCCCATTCCAAGCAAGTATTTAAGGCAGACACAGCTTGAGTATGTGGAATCTTTGCAACCGGTTCCGGAAGGGATGCCGTTCGGATTATAGAGGTATTCGGATTAGCTGGGGTTCGAACTATCGAGGCCCTACTGTATAATTAAAACTTATTAATTGGGGAAAAAAAAAGAAGTATGTACTCGTAGTAGCATTACTACTAGAATAAGTCGCGTTAAGTCCCGATTAATAAGTTTTATGTCACTCCAACTTCCTACATGAAAATTGTATGGTTCAAATTCACAAAAATTCCTTTTACACGCAACAACTACTTACTTTTATTTTATGATATAATAATTAAACATTATATTGATGAATCAATGGAAATAAACATGAATCAATAGATATCCTTATATATCTCTCTATTGTTAAATGTATGATTTGAATCATACCAGGTTTATCTCTTTATTATATCTTGATAACCCACAAGAAAACATGGTGCCTGATTTTCTTCCTTATTTTTTCCAATAAAGTTGTTATTACTACAGGTTCTCTAGAACATTTTTTTCATTTGATTTCTATCAAGCTAATTTTTCGGGAGTAGCTTCATTTTGATATGACGAACAACGATTTGATGATCCTAAAATATGGATTGTTCTATTATAAGCTGTTTAGGGTTCCATTTTAGGGTTATGTAGTCAACAAGTCCTTGTTGACTATGGAACCCTAAAAAAGATTACTAACCAGCTGATTTTTTGTATATTGATAGGTTAATATTTATAAAATTTAACAGTAACATTGTCCTACAAATAGAACAATCCATATTATTTTAGGGTCATCAAATCGAAATATTTAATCCTTTCTATCTTTGTTAGCTACCACTTTCGAGAATTTTCGCAGAGGAAATTATTGTTGTTTGTCTCATCAAAATGAAGCTACTCCTGAAAAATTAGCTTGATAGTAATCAAATGAAATAAATGTTCTTGGGAACCCGGACTATATAACAATGTTTTAGCCTTAAATAATTAAGCCAGCTGAGATATAATAAGGTTTTTAATTCATCAAGCCCCAAGCGGCCACATCCGGCCGCAATAACAATGGAAAAGCTATTGTGTCTCGTTTTTCCACGATCGACGGGTTAAACAAACTTTAAAAAAATGTGCCTATGTGAAACCAGTGGACATGAATGTTTGTGTGTACACTATTTTCTTGAAAACTACTGATGGTATTTGGACATAGCTCTCACCATTGGACAACACAATAATCAGGCAAAGTTATTATCTTGAATATCTGTTAGGCTAATTATAATTATCAATTTATTAATTCATCAAGCCCCATACGGTCACCGGTGGCCGAGACACAATAGAATATCTATTGTGTCTCGTTTTCCCACGATCGACGGGTTAATAATTATTATTATAGGCTACTGTGAATGAAGCAAATTTTAAGCTTCAACTTAGAACTAATTGACTACTCAAATTAGGTAGCCAGTAGTAAAAGTACACAACTTCATGAGTTAGACAAATACAGTCCACAAATGTGTTTCCAATAAGATCTGATACTTCCTATATCTTTCGCATTGTTGTAGAATAAATTGCGATGGCTTCTCTATGGAATGTATAACGACATAAAACACCTACACCTAATGCCCTAATACTAAATTAGCTATAATTTGATTAAACGTCTACCAGCGTGGTGTACTAACCAGAGGTCCACAGAGATCGAGTCACGTTCAGCAGCACATTGCAGCAGCAGAAAACTCTCGCGAATGTTCGCAGCCCGGCGGAACTTTAGAAAAAAATCACCAAACGGACAGTTCGTTTCGCGAAACTGTGTAAACGGCGAACATCGCTCGCCTCATTATAAGCAACATAAACATTCCACTGCGAGCACTTTAGTAATATAATTTAGCCGCTTGCTAAATATATAGATCAATGACTTATAGCTTCCCCGAACACGACACGATACGAACACGAGATTTTGTATACGGCAATATTTTATTGTCTTTTATTCGGAATCTGAATTATTAATGTTAATGTTCGTGCAATATAGGCTTGGCGAGCAAATCAAAATAAATATTTTCGCTTTTTCGTACAACTCGATAGTCGGGTGACACAAGGGATGGGAATATTTTTTTACCGACATACAATAGTGATGATCGACTCGAGTAACAAACTCGACTTAACTCGAGTTGGGCGTAACTCGAACCCACTCGAGTTGAATTCTCTCTGACTCGAGTTCGTAAACCGCTAAAAATACAAAAATAAATGATTCTATTTCAAAAAATATTTTTCTTTTCTACTTACATTATTATAAACAAATAATATAAAAAATATAAAAATGAAAAAATTGAAACAGATAAAAATTAAAAATATCATTTGTCGGTTCCAATTTTTTAACTATTTATGCGAAGCTGAGGGAATAAACTGGTAAAAATTCAAAAAAGCATTCACTTGTCCATCCAGTTGTTTTAACTCGAGTTACGTAAGTCGAGTTCAACCCGAGTTACGTGAATTTTAACTCGGGTTAACTCTTCAGAGCGTCCGTGGCCCAATGGGTAAACCTTTGGTTCTTGGTTCGCACTCGTAGAGGGTGTAGGTTCGATCCGGGTGGAGGCGTGTACCAATGAGACATTTTCTGATCTCAAGTACATAATACGGACACTCTTACGGTGAAGAAAAACATCGTGAGGAAACCTGCATATAGTTGGTCCCAGACGTATTGACTAGTTCTTTCCTCTGGACTAGGCCGACTATGTTGCGAGAATGCCGTATGTGCTTGGGAATCCATACGGATTACGGTCATTTAAAAATTTGTCCCAGGCACTACAGTATTTGAGGAGTGGCTCTTCAACTCCCAAGCGGCCACATACGGCCGCGAGAACAATAGATTTCCAAGAATCCGCGATCGAAGAAATCGAGTTTTGTTTTTTCCGAGTTGGCACATCACTACACATATATACACTGTATACATACATCAATCAAGTGACAACTGACAACTGACATGCCCTCTACTATTTTTTTTCTTATTATGGCACTTCGGCTATTTAACCATGGCCAGTGTCGAGTATAAATATGGCGGGAAAACAATATTCTATAATATTTCGTTTTTCTATATTGTCAGGTTGAAAGTCTAGTCAAAGTCTAAGTAAAAGTCAATACAGTCAAGAAGTCAAGTCAGTCGATTCAGTAAAGTGGTAGACGCTTTACTGAAACTTTCGATGGAGTTTTGGAGGGAACACAAAATAGCACGTTTCTGGATATTGCATCGCTTTCCTACACTTGTGCACGATAAGGAATATCTAATGATTAATATCCTACCATTATTACACATTAAAAACCCAATTAACACAATTTTAAGAAAATAATACAAAAACACAACATCACTCTAGTCTTTCACATTCCCGGCAAAACTCCCGCCCTCTACTAAAGTGCGCGCAAAAAACTACCAATGTTATTTAAAAAAATATCATTGGGATTACCCATTTTTTTAATGAATCCCTACGCTGGCACGCCACCTGTCGCGCGCAGAGTTATCGTGCGCGCACTCTATATAATATTATATAATATACCTAATAGTAGGAACAGACGTCCAACCATTCCGACATTGCTACAGATTGTCCGACGGTCGGCCTTCCAACCGTCAGTTGACTTTGTATGAAGTAGTGAACGGAAGTCTTGCCAGCTATTGCCGTCGATGCTTTTAAAGATCATGCCGCCGGTATTATCTAATAAAATCGGCCAAGTGCGAGTTGGACCCGCGCACAAATGGTTCCGTACCATTATACAGCAAAATTAGACCAAAAATTGTGGTTTTGTATGGGATACCCCCTTATTTTTTTATTTTATTTTAATATTATTATATTATTATTAAATATTAAAGTACACATATAACTAAGGATTTTGTGGAAAATTCAAGTACCTACCTGTTGCCATTATTGATATTGAGCAAAAAAGGCCAAAAAAATCACGTTTGTTGTATGGGAGCCCCCCTTAAATATTTATTTTATTTTGTTTCTAGTATTTGTTGTTATAGAAGCAACAGATATACATGATCTGTGAAAATTACAACTCTCTGGCTAATACCGTTCTTGAGCTACAGCCTGGTGACAGACAGACGGACAGACTGACAGACATCGAACAACAACGACATCTTAGTAATAGGGTCCCGTTTTTACCCTTTGGGTACGGAACCCTTAAAATGCTAAAATAGCATTGGTTGCGGCAACCATTGTTCAAAGTTCAAAGTTGCCGTACTGTTCATTTATTTAAAACATCCAGCATAATTAGATAAGCTTGATGCCTGGCATTCCTATTTGCGTATTCTCTATGAGCTAAGTCCCACAAACAGGGAAAGTCTTTATAAAGTTCTAATGTCTTTATTATTATTTCACGTTCTGTGACCGTCACTCCCTCGGCGTTCATAATGACGTCTTACAACGGCGGGGCGGCACGAATGCGACTGAGCCGATTTGGTCGGGACAAAGCTTCCAGACCTTCCAATTCGGTACGTCGGTATTCGGCTTGTCGGGTGCGCCGGCGGCGACCCGACCACGCCCGACCAATATTAATAATAATTATGTCGGGCCGACCGCTCTCCACACTTTCCCATTTGGCCGTGGTCAGGTGGTCGGCACCCGACCAAATCGGGACGTCTGTTCCTACTATTAACCTGTGGTCTGTACTAATAAGGTTCGCACCCACTTTGTCGGCGCGTGCCGGGGCATGCCGGGGCGGGTCGGGGCGCAGCGCAGCTCAAAATGCGCTATAGCACACTATTGCCGGGTCGGGTCGCATCGCATTGCCGGATTTTGAGTACGTTTGGATAGCTCCAGTGTGACCACTTTTAAATCACTCGTGAGTCGTGACTCAATATAAAAAAACGTTACTATAGGTCTACCAGAATCTGATGGCAAAAAGTGAGAAAATAAATTTACTCTAGCAATACCGGGATAATTCGAATAAAACATTTTGATCCTTTTTTTTTCTTATAGCGGCTGATTCTGTGTGCTAAACATGCAAATATAAAAATTTATCCAATAATCAAGGATATTTTTTGAAAATCTGCTGTCAAAAATTGCCATCAGATTCTGGTAGACGGTAGACCTATATATTCTACATGATTCTACTAAAATCTACTAGACCGTGTTTTAGCTTCTACCGAAAATCTACCTTTATTAATCAATGTATTCTACGTGGTTGAAACTAAAATAAAACTAAAATGTTTATATGGACTGTCTTCATTATCTTTTTAAAAATTTTATATTATTTATTCTATAATATCGATTTTCTACTAAAATCTACTAAAAGATTTTGGTCTACTAAATCGTCATTCATTTGACCTCAAATCTACCAAAAAGTAGAAATCTACTAAATGTGGTCACATTGTTGCCGGGGCGCAGCGGGTCTTGCCGGGCCGTGTCGCATTGATGGAAATCCGCCGAGCAAAAATCCAAAGAGGATATAAACTACGTAACACAAAAATCCGCGCCGATGCGCCCCGGCCCCCGGCACAGTGAGCGATACTTGCATCCGCTTCCATACAAATTGTATGCAGGCGGATTTTTGCGATGCGCCCCGGCCCCCGGCACGCTGAGCCCCGGGCCCCGGCACGGCCCGTCTCAGTGTGCTCACTCCTTTAATCAACTAATAATCTGTGGGTCTGTGGTCGCAATTTGCAAAAGTAAACCCAAAAAATAATAAACATTGTTTTAAAATACTATTATGTCTTCTTATTTATGTTTTGTTTGTCATAGTACTGTTAGCAATGAGACAGTCGAGGAAATCCGAGAGAAATACAGAGAGGTAGTCGGGATACCAGTAAGTATAGCTTTCTTTTCATCGACCTTATTTGGAGGACGCGTGAATGATACACATTACACGTTAGAAACATATGAAACCTACATTTATGTAAGAATCCTAATAATGAATATTACTTTTATAATTTTCTCTAAAACGTTTCAGCTGTGTCCTGACTCTCAACTCTGCTACATTTGTTGTCACATCCTCAACAAGCTGTATTTATTCAAAACTGTATGTTTCAAAAGGAGTTTGGAGTACCCAGTTCTATTCAGGTATTTAAATTACCATTGTGAAGTGTGATTTTCATGTAACATTCAATAACTAAAGTTTATTTACGTCACAGTGAGAAAGGAACACTTTACTTACAAAGAAATGATTTAGATATCCATGTAATATGTTCTGAAGATTGTGATATCTACATGCAAAAACCAAACTTTAAATCCTATCATTACAACTACAATAATATTAACAACAATGGAAGCAATAACAAATATGTTAAACTTGAAGACAATGATTTCCATGAGTATCTCAATGATATAAATAATGATTTCAACAAAAATTATGAAATTGAAAAACAAAATAACTTTAATCAAAACTATGATTTTGTGAAGGATAATGCTGTAGAAGTAAATAATTACTATGAAGTCGTATATAATGAAGAACAGACCAACAATAATCCTTTTCAACAAACAAACAAAAACCCAGAAGTGTATCAGAATGATTTAGATGATCATGCCGACCATGATGCTAGTGATGATGTGTCAAATAAGGATTATGGTACCTTTGATATGAATAATGAAGATGATTATGACACTCAATACAATGAAACGGCAGATATTGAAAAGACTGATAATGTTTATGATACTAAGGAAATAGAAGAAGTAGCTAATGCAGATACAGACATGTCCAATACCAAAATTAAAAAATCAAAGAAACCCAAGAAAAGTTACAAAAAAATTGTACTCAGTGTGGAGCAACAGAAATCAGAATTGGAAGCAAATAGACGTGACAAAAAGTACATAGAGGCAGAGTTTAAATGCTACAACTGTGCCTTGAGTTTCCTGTTCAAAGACACACATCAAGCTCACATGATGAGACATGAAGAGGTAGTTCTTACAGATTAATACTAACTCCCTTAGTAACAAAAATCTTACGAAGACTAGCAGTTTCATACTACAACACTTTGAAAAAGTTCTTTTGTTTTAGTCTAATGGAGAGTTCCAGTGTCCAATTTGCACACTCAGATTTGCCACACAAGCATTATTAAGGTCTCACACAACAAGTCATATGGAGCGGTACAAATGTACAAAATGCCAGGAGATCATCAGACCAAAATCCACAAAAACACATCCATGTGGTGCAAAAGAAATAGAAAAGATTGCCTGCCATCTCTGTGGAAATTTGTTAAAGTATGTATGCCTGTTTTAAAGTTTAGTCTTTAGGTATAAATCCATACTAATATTATAATTACGAAAGTGTGTCTGTCAATCTGTCTGTCTGTTTGTAACCTCATCACGCCCAAACCGCCAAACCGATTCTGCTGAAATTTGGTATGGGCATACTTTGAGTCCTGGGAAAGGACATAGGATACTTTTTATCCCAGAAAAACGTACGGTTGCCGCGCGATAAACGTATTTTGGTGCAACGGAGTTTGCAGGTGTCATCTATTTATTTAATAAACTTGACGGATATAAAACTACTTCAGCTTTAATCTGGCTATGACAATTAGCCAGATTAAAATTGCTATTATTTTCTGTTCAATATCATCTTCAGCATATAAGACAAAGACATAGATTAGTTACTCTTTTTTTATTCTGTGTTTATCAATGAAGTCGTAAAATTTTAGAGATGCGAATGGCCTACAGCAGCACTTACGACGCGTGCACTCGACCGCCGGCCATCAGCGGTTGACGTCATGCGGCATGTGCGGTGAGCGGTACGCTGGACAAGCGCTTCGTACGCACATGATGTATACTTCTTTCCCATTCTATCTTCTATACATAATGTGATGCTATCTCTTTTCCTCTTATCGTTGGCACTATTTTAACGAGAGAGGAAAAAAGAGGGGCTGTATAATGCAAACATTAGTTAGTATTGATTAGCAGAGAGACTTACAATATCTTTATGTTCTTTGAATTTTAATTTTCTTTCTAATTAACATCAATGAGCTGCCAGCAAATAACAAATATTCCAGAAAACACATCAAGAAGAAGTTCCCATGCGACCAGTGTTCGTCTGTGTTCAGTAGCCCATACACGCTGACGCGACACAAACGGAAGCACTCCGCGATAACCGAGAGCCACTACTGTACTGTCTGCGGAGTGAGCTACACTACGCGCAAGAGTCTGCTCGCTCATACCCGCAACTCCGCCGTCCACCAGAATAATATGTGGGTTTGAGAAGAATATGTTATCCATCGAAGTAATATAGAATATTTACAAAATATATAGCAGTAACTGTGTAAGGACAAAGGTCATAAAGACAGTAACCTGTATTTATGACCTTGTCAAGTGACATTTCCGATATAACAAAAAAATAGTATCTTTGAATAAGTTACCGCCTGCATTCATAATTTTACTTAGAAAGGGGGTAAGCATTAGGCTGGATTTATATTATGTGACGGACGTGGGGTTTGATTGTAATCTCATAGTGTAGACGCCAAGCCGCGCATTCGGGCACATATAAATCCAGATTTATTACAATTTACACTGAAAATGTCGCTGCGCTAGTAAAGGGGTTAGCATAAAAAAGTCGCTGCGACAATTTCTTCTCGTTTCTTCATGTGTAAGTATTTTCATCAGGCTAGAGTGCGCTGTCTGCGGTCGCGCGTGCCCCGGTCGTCGCGCGCTGTCGCTGCACACCGCGCGTGTGCACGGCGGCCGCGAGGACCACACTTGCCCGCTCTGCCCCTCGAAGTACACGACGCGCGGCGCGCTACTGCGACACATAGACGGCCATAACAAGCCGCGACGGAAAGCCGCCGTGTGTCATCTCTGCGGGAATAGCTTTAAGGTTATTTTCTGACTCTTAAAAATATTTTTTTGTTTCTTGTTGGATACATCATACAAAATAGAGGATGTTATATATTTTTTTTGCAGGACAACAATAAATTGAAAAGGCATCTTCGAGACGTGTGTGAAAAAGACAAAATTGAAGAAGAGTTATCAACGATAATAATGAATAATATAGAATGAATACAACATGTTCTATTTTGTTTACCTTTACCCAAATCCGATTTAGCATAATAACATCTAAACTGTAACACTAGTCCTAGGGTGTAGGTATAAAATGCTAAAGAGTATCTCTATAGCTGTCAGATAAGCTGTGGATAGCCTATCCGGCACTTATCAGGTGGTGAAACAGCCACTTAGGCGCTTTGCACACGACGGGGCGGGGCGGGCCGGTCAATTTCGCCGCGAACGATAGCACAAAAGGAATTCTATATTACCAACGCACACAGAGAATTCTATATTACTAATGTTGGTAATATAGAATTCTCAAATAGCGGCATGTCCGCGGCTGCCCGCCGTGGATCACACAAACCAGTTTATATGCAGTAGCGCAGACGGCGCGGGGCGGCTAGCTCAGTCCGTGTTTTATATGAAACAGACCTTTGGTAATAATTACTAATTGGTCAACCTTTGTGAATTCAGTGGGTGTACCCAGTATTCTCTAATATGGTTGCGTCTCTTCCTTTTTTGTACGTAAAATAAGCAACGATTCGAATTCTCTCTATCTCCATTTTCACTAGAACGAATGTCCTGAACTGACTGCCTCCGCCCGTCGTGTGCTTTGTGTACGCGGCGAGGGCAATCGCAGACATCGACGGGCAGACGCGGTCTTTATTACTTCGCGGACAAAAAGCCCGCCCCGCCCCGTCGTCTGCAAAACGCCTTAAGGTTTAATCATTGTACCGACCCGACCCGATGTAAGTATTATTTTCCTCTATGGGCTTAATAATGAACATAGAATCTCCTAGAAATGATCAATAGTCCGCAAAAGTGATATATTTGACTGTACTGCACTTAAATCGCTTAGCTGTGCCCCGCGAAGTTAGGAGTTCTCTCAGCACCTTCGGGACCATGATAATACCTTGGTGCAAAATCTTACTTTGGTAACATATAAAATAACCATGAGTTTCCGTATATACATTTTGAGAACTTACCTACATACCTCATGGATCCCATGATGAAATTGTCACCTTGGTAACTGTAGCTGTTGCACCTAGAGTTAGTTCTTCTATGTAATCTGTGCAACTTGCACCAAGTTTGAATAATATACTTTAAAACAACAATAGATAACTATAAATAATTTAACTAAAAGTAAATTTTTAATCGCTTGACAAACTCGAGTCTCGATCTAAAAGGCTATGGAAAGTACCAATAATAGGGTCATAATGGGACGATGCATGATGGTATAATGGTTTATGGTAGTGATGATGATGATGAATGAAATACATAGTACTTAGCATGAATGAAAAGCATTTCATTCTTATAACAACGCCGAAACTCCCAAACTTGTATCTATAAAGAGCCGGGAGTTCTTTCAGCACCTTCCGAACCAGTAATGGTATACCAGGTATACCTCGGTGCAAAATCTTACTGTTGATAGCATATGCTCATGCTGCGGACGCACATGCGCCTATCGTCACGAAGCTTCGTGCTATGAGACGATACCATTGGACGATATACACGCAGATCTTCCAATTGTATCGTCTCAAGCACGAAGCTAGACGCATATGCGGCTGCGGCATTAGAATACTTCTCACGAAACCGAAGTCACCACATGTTTCCATATAAATTTTGAAGAGTTCCTTCAATTACTTATGGATGCCTTCATCAAGTCACCACTTTAGTGAACATAGTACCAAATTGGGATGATACCCTATACTAACACCGAAAGAAAAATTTTGAAAATCTGTTCACAAACGGCGGAGTAATCGTTGAGCATAAAAAAACGAACATAACACCTCCTCCATTTTGAAAGTCGGTTAAAATTATAGTATATGTGTTATTCTGATGTATATAAGCTATATTATTGTAAAGTTTCGTTAAAATCCATTCAGTTGTTTTTGCGTGAAATAGTAACAAACATCCATACATAATATAACATCGTACCATTTTTGTAGAAACAAAAAGTCGCAGCGTCTTTTGTTGTGTTTGGACTTTGGCATAAAGATCTACGGTATGTCAGATTTATGTTTAAATTAAAAAAAATTAGCTGTCAATTTTGTAACGGCCCAATGTCAATTTGAAAAATTCGAATTTCGTGATGTTTTCAGTGCCTGCTTTTATTAAAATAAAATATATGTTAAATTTTGTAAAAATACAGTTTTTAGCCAGAAGTATTTCTCATTCACGATTTAAGTTCTATTAAATACTGAACTTTGGTAATCTATAACGCTAAAATGTCGCGATTCGTGGCTAAAAATAGTAAGTACAACATTGCACTTTTAACCGAACTTTCTATGCATTTATCCTTCATTTATAGTTCTCTACCCATAAAACGTGTATATATAAGACGAGTACGATATTTCTCAGGAATAAGCGACCTTCAATCACTGATCAGTAAGATACCATTGAGCGTATGCTGTAGGCTCGTGTTGTCGGAGTTCGGAGTACAATGGCGGGACGTGAGCCGGGCCGTCAGGAACGCCCGATTGCCTATGACCCCAGCAAGTGTCGCCAGAGTCCTATCGAGGCATGCCAAAAATCTACCTAACGAGGAAATCATTGAAATTGTATCAAAACTGAGATTGAAAAGTTCGTATATTTTGTTTTAATAACGTAAAAGTTTTGATGTGTTTTATGTCTTACGATAGTCAGTCTTAAATACTTTAGGATTTTTTCTTGAACCACAAGATGATCATAACACATTAGATAGATTTTTAGAATCTTTAAGCACATATTATATGTATTTATTTAAGGCTTGATTTACACACATGCAACTAATATCATGTAGTTCATTTTTAGGTTTTTCTAGTTGTCAAACCAGGAGAAAACAGTTTTAAGTAAAATCTTTAAACCCTTCTAATTTTATTACAGTGGTGGTAACGCAGCGCAGGACGTGGCATGTTATAAAGCTATCAGAACAAATATCAGATGAGCCCGTCAACACTTTGGTCCGGGTGCTACCGGCTCGTGTTGAAAATGCATTGAGAACATCCAAAACTAGTCGGAATATGCGGCCAGAGGTATACTGGAGAGAGAACATTTTGTTATTGTCTCTAAGAGAGCTAATTGTTTGCTGTGAAATGTTGGGGTGATTTTATATCATACAGCCAATTTTTTTTTTAAATAGGATGGTTGCCATATGCCTGTAAAAAAATAATTTTTGTTCTATTTCATTTTCATTGCTAATATATTAATGATTCGGGTTTCTAAATTTCCAACGCAATTTACAGGTCCAATCGATCAAGATGGGTGATTTGGTATACATCAGCATACAGATGGTGTCGGAGTTCAAGGATGGGGCAGTGCTGTACGTGGCCTATCCACCCGGGGAGCCCGTGGCGCTGGTCAGCTCGCTACATTCCAGCTCCCTGAAACCTTGTCTGCTAGGTAATACAGTCTTGCTTGAAAGTTCTGCCTAAAAATCCTTACTTATAAATTCAAAAGTAAAGTGTCTGCCTGTTTCTATTGCCTCTGCATGCTTAAACTGATGAAATTTGGTATGGAGATATTTTAAAGAACAGGAAAGGATATAGAATAGTTTTTGTCACTAAAAATGTACTGTTCCCGTGTGATAAACTAATTTCGGCGCGCCAAAGTTGTAGGCGTCATCTAGTATTTAATAAAAATTGAATAAAAAACATTCCACTTCTTGCCTTTCAAAGTTCCTTAATGGTATTATAAATATATTTGCTTAAATACAAGACTAGTGAGACTTGAAATAATTGTATGTATTTTATGTTTTAGCTGCTCGTTTGCTTACTGAAATAATTAAAAATTAAATTTTGGTGTTCAAGCTATTGCTTGCTACTTCACAGTTCATGCTATTGTCAATTGAGCCATCACTTAATTTCAGGTTTGGGTTATAAGAAATTTGAGGATGCTGGTCTGAATGGAAGAGATGTGCACTCCTTGCTAAGAATCATCAACGGTGGGAACACAGAATTGCCTGACCACCTTGCTGAACTTCCAGAATTTGATGATGGACCTTGCACTGTTAGAGGAGGTAATTTTTTTTTTTTTTTTGTAACATTCTTTTTTAAAGTGCAGGGTTGCAAAACTTCTGTTTATTTTTCTCGTCAGAGGTTGTGAGAAATATTTCAGTTAAAATACAATAAAGATTAAAAATATTGATATTATTATATTAACTAGGATAAGGATATTATGTTCATTATATGAAAAGCAAAGGGGGGTTGCAAATATTTTTTCACACGCATCATAAAAAAAGGTTGAAAAACACTGATACATAAATTATAGTCTAAAGTCTAGACTCTAGTGTCTAGACCAGCTATCCCCAACCCGGAATTTATTTGTGGCCCGCGTGATGTTGAACCATTTTGAAACTCACACCCACCGGTAAAATAATGTAAAGTCGTCGTGAAAGCCGTGAAATCTTCTAAGTTGTTAATTTTAAAGAACCTTATTTTTTAACCCTAAAAATTTTTTGTTGTGGCCCACGATACCCAGACGAAAACATGTTTGTGGCCCGTATGAAAAAAAGGTCTACAAGCTGTATTAAAACCAACGTAATGTGTTACAGGTATAGACTTCACTGGTCGCGCTGCGGCGGACCGGTACGCGGCGGCGGCGCTCGGCCCCGACCCGCCGCTACTCACCAAACTCGCCGTCACCGCCAACAAACAGTGCTTCAATCCTGACATGTGAGTAGAGATTAAGAGATTACACAGAGACAGTGCTCTCCGGGGCCCGTGGCAAATTGATGGGGCCCTATCAGTAAAAATCGTCACGTTAATAATAAAACAATGTATAAAAAAATTCTGACCTCATGGCCCTTTTGGGCCGGAGCCCTTTTGGGTCGGGGGCCCGTGGCATTTTGCCAGCCCTGCCACCCCCATAGTTACGCCACAGACTGTGGGAGAGATCGCACTAAAGCTCTGGTTTCCTCCAAGAGCGGTGCTGTCGTGTGGCGGCCGTGATGCAGCGGTGAATGACGTCACTAGAAAGTTGTATATGTGGTATGGCGCGGTTTCCTAGAGAAGGGTGTCAATTATCGTTCTCTAGGAAACCGCGCCATATTGCTTACATGGACAACGTTCTAGTGACGTCATTCACCGCTGTATTGCGGCCGCTGCATGACGGCGCCGCTTTTGGAGGAGACCAGAGCTTAAGCGACACAACGCTGCAACAGAGCGACGCGACACGTCACGCCCAAATTTGTATGAAATCGTATGAGCTAAGGGCTCCCGCACAAAACTGCGAATTCGCATCGCGTCGCAATGTCATTTTTATTATGAATTTTGTCGCAGATATTTGCGATGCGATGCGAATTCGCAGTTATGTGTGGAAGCCCTAAGCCGTCCTACGCGGCACCGACGCTACGCTAGACAAAAACGTCAATTCTATGAAATGAAAAGCGTCGCTCTACTTCAGCGTAGTGTCGCTTAGTGCGGTATTATCGTCTTAACTACCAAGCAATATTGCATGTAGTTTGGCAAGAAAGAGTAGATGCTAAACTAAATTTCCTAAACGTAACTACGATCAAATGGTTTTTTGCAGCTTATTTTTTTATCTTAAACTTTATTATTTTCAGATTGAATAAGAAGATGAAAATAACGATACAGGTGAAGAGTGATGACATTGCTAATCTTCTTCATTCCTGGGCGGTGAAGAGAGCTATACACCCAATGTCTGATTGGTTCCGAGTTTTACATCAAACCAAATCAAACAAACTGCAAATGAACGATGATGATTCTTCATGATTTGTGATAATCAAATGCCAATGTCGACTGTATATAAATAATAAATAATGGAAATATAAATGAAAAGCGAAAGAATGAAGAGACTACCAGATTTCAAGGACAAAATGACAGATTTCTTTTTGTATATCTGTAACATTGTCTATCTTCTGTAGAAATACTTTGAGGGCCATGCATAACGTAAAAACAATTACTTAGCGCAGAAGTAAGGATGCTGCGCATATCCCTCCCTTCATGCTGCCCAAATGTCAGTAAGGGAGCTTTCACAAGCCGCCGCGGCGGCAAACTAGGGCGTTTTACCGCAAAGACAGCGACTCAGACAAAAACCGCCGCGGTACATATTTTTGCCGCCGCCGCCACCCCTCCATACAAATCCAAGGGAGACAAGCGTGTGATTGAGCAACGGAGACCAGGTGGCGCCAACTACTGTATCAATCAAATCTTAAACTGTGTTCAGAGAAACCGTTGTTATTGTTACAGATTGTATTTTAGGCTGATTTTATTGTCAAACTGACCGCACACGTACCGTCGGCACTGATGGCTCGAGATGTATGGAGGTCTGCACTAATATTTCGGTGTCGGCGCCGACGGTGAGCGTGAGACTAAAATCAGTCTTATATTAAGATGAATGGGTAATTTTGTTTATTGATCGGTATTGGATGTTTATGAAATTGTGAGTGTATAGGGGGGTCAGCTCAAAGCGGCCACCTTAACTGTCAATTTGAAAAATAGACGAAATATTATCTAATTAAAAGCTAGTACATTTATTATATTTCTGTTATGTATAATTCATATTGACCCAAATCTTAAAATTAGCTCATGATTCACATATTAAGACAACCTGTCAAAAAACCGCTTTGCCCGAGGGCCAGCCTAAAGCGGCCATTGGGGTAAGGTAGGGTTGCCAACCTAAAATTTTAAAAACCAGTTTTGAAGTTACAAAAACCAGGACAATTTCGCCCAAAAACAGGACACAAGGCTCGCAATAGTAGAATAGTAGAATTATCTAGTGACAAAAGACACTAAGGTTTAGGAAATTAAAATAATAATGTCTTTTAATCAATAAAACAATATAGTTAAAACTATTCATAATATAAAACAAACAATTTTGTTTACAACAAAATTTTAAACTTGGACAATTTGTAGTGAACCCAGGACGCTATCTAAAAACTATCCAGGACGTCCCAGGACACTAAGAAAACTAGGACAAGTCCTGGGAAAACAGGACGGTTGGCAACCCTAGGGTAAGGGCAACGTGGCCAGCCCAAATGTTCACACGAAATGGTATTTTTTTTCTTATATACAGGCTGTAACAAAACTAAGTGATAATATTTTAGGGTGTATGTGTTCCTTGTAGAGAGTTCACTGTGAAAGTGGCAGTAAAATTTTTTTTCACTTTTGTATGGGGAAACTCGTGACGCTGGGACGCTCGCCCATACAAAAGTGAAAAAAAAAATTGTATAAATGTATTTTTTGATAAAATGAATGCTAAAAATGTAGAAAAAAAAGGTATTTATTAAAAACAAATTAACCAGTGGTATCAAGTTGGTCTGAGTCTCCAAATTATCATAACTATTCTTTAAACTGCTATCTATATCACTTATGCCCGGTTTTTGAGGTTTTTGACAGGAGTTTATTTTTTCACTAGCGTTGTTGATTGGTTAATTTTTTGACACTAGCCAATCAAAAGCCACTAGACACTAGCCAATAAATAGTAAAAGATAGACTCTGGTTAAAAAAACTCAAACTATTTTTTTTAAATGCGCAGTAATTAAACTTATTATTCATAACATTTACAAGTACTATCACACAATTTCTATTCTCTTAATTATCTTCCAACAATCTGAACAATTTTTTTTATAAAAAATAATCAACTTTTCTAAAATAAAAATAGTCAAAATATGTTAATGAAACTTTGTTTTATTGATATTATAATGTAGTATAATGTTGGTAATTTTTGATTTAACAATGATTTATTTGGAGTCATTTTGCATAAATAAGATAGCGAGATGTTAAATCTTTGGTTATCATTTTACATTACAATGGTGGTCTGTATTTTTGTGATCGTTTAATATTTTTGTCTGAAATGTAGTATATATCTGGTGGGCAGTTAATTATAGGTCTACCAGAATCTGATGGCAATTTTTGACAGCAGATTTTCAAAAAATATCCTTGATCATTGGATAATTTTTTATATTTGCATGTTTAACACACATAATCAACCGCTATAAGAAAAAAAAAAAGGATCAAAATGTTTTATTCCAGTTACCCCGGTATTGCTACAGTCAATTTATTTTCTCACTTTTTGCCATCAGATTCTGGTAGACCTATATAAGCCTTATCTTTGTGCATGTTTATAATTATAGTGAATTCTTCGAATTAAAAACATTTTTAATTCGCTCTCCTTTCTCTGCAGAAATAAGCCAGACTAACACTCTCCCATGCGCACGATAATGTATACTAATATTATAAAGCGGAAGAGTTTGTTTGTTTGTTTGAACGCGCTAATCTCGGGAACTACTAGTCCGATTTGAAAAATTCTTTCACTGTTAGATAGTCCATTTATCGAGGAAGGCTATAGGCTATATTTTATCACGCTAAGACAAATAGGAGCGAAGAAGAAATAGAGGAAAATGTGGAAAAAATGGGGGGAAATTATTTGAAAGGGCTTATTTGAACGCGCTAATCTCAGGAACTACTGGTCCGATTTGAAAAATTCTTTCAGTGTTAGATAGCCCATTTATCGAGGAAGGCTATAGGCTAATTATTTTATCACGCTAAGACTAATAGGAGCGAAGAAATAGAAGAAAATGTGGAAAAAACGGGGGAAATTATTTGAAAGGGCTTATCTCACGAACTACTAGAGCAATTTTTCTGTTATTTGGGTCAGATAAGAAGTAGACCAAGTGAAGGATCATAGGCTATTTTTTGTAGACTGATTTGTCTGTGAAATATCTAATTTACGCGGGCGAAGCCGCGCGGAACGTCTAGTTAAGAGCGGGCTGTGCAATTTTGCTGTGTTTTCTAATAAGTATTACGATCCCGGAAGACGATTGGCTCAAATGAAATTGAGATTTATTTAATCATTGTATATTTATCTGATATTTAGCTAACGGAAAACACGATTCACTTATTTTAACTCGATAGTTTTATTTTTCGAAATTATGAATCTTTTTGGGCATTTCAACAAATATCTGTTACACTTATTGAGTTACCATCATTAAATAACTTGCACTACTACAATCACACACTTTATAAAATAATAGCTAAAGGAAATATTAGTATTGTATTTAGTTTTTAAGTAATCATCAAAAAACAGTTTTGGGACTTACGACCTTTACTTTCGTGCTATAATGGGGGAACCGTTGTTACGCGATATTGTTCACTATTAGCTGCAGCCTAAAGTACATTGCCCGGGAGCACGATTCATGGAATCATTGTATCACGATTGGAGGATAGCGTTGTGTGTAGGCGGGGCTAGCGTTTTCACAGCGCGCTCTTAATGATAATATTGTATGTCGTTTTTAGGTATACGTGTATACGCTATAATTACGTGTTGATACCAATTTTGTCCTTAGGGCCTGGTTACACCTACCAGTTGAGAGACAGTGTTCTCGGTCAACCAAATTGTCTCGGTAGGTGTTATCAGGCCCTTCGCGTGCGAAAGAGATGGAAGTATAGGTGGATGCCTAAGGAAAATCTCTGCACTATTATGAGAAGAGTTAATTGCAATATTAGAAAAAAAAAACGAAACTACTTTGGATTAAAATTGGTTAAGCGATAGATCTTAGTTGCTGAAACAACTTTTTTAAATTAGAAAATCCTTTTGAGTTGATCCTACACTAATAATTGATCGAGTGCCGAAACGCGCATTTATTTTTATAGGTTTGCATCATAACGCTTATCCCACATCATTCGTGCTCTCTACAAAGTTGTATAAATTTTAAAGTATACTCTTCGTTTAATTTTCTCGGCAATCGGCATTTTGTCGCAGAAATTCCAAACAGATATACACCGTACAAACGTTCGCCAGTGACTGGCGAGATGCGTCTACACATTTCCGCAACGCTGGCGCGGGGGTCGAGGGGTATGCGGGCGGAGGATCTATATCCGTGGTCGTCAAATTGCGGCCCGTTGCCGTTATCTGTGCGGCCCGCGACAAAGTAAACAATTATTTGAATGTTCAACTATACTACACAATGGTTAAAATTACGCCATATTTAATGATAACGTAACTGGCCAATTCTGGCCGGCTAACAAACAAATGCCAAAATAATAACCTAATCTAGTTGTTGTATAGGGCCTGATTACACCTAGAGTGGCGAGACAGTGTTCTCGACCAAAAAAAATTGCCGAGAGTACTGTCTCGCCACTTTACTCGGTAGGTGTAAAAAAGGCATTAGTGTGAAATCGCTCTTGGAGCGCCCTGCACATACTCAGTGGCCCGGTGCTGGCACTCACATTGTCATGTGTGGCTCTTGGCCAGTAAAGTGTGACGACCACTGCTCTATATTATATTGTATTATCTATGGGCGGAGGTCACTGGCTAGAAAAATAGACCGGCGCTCTATTCTCGCCAGTATTGGCAGCCAGCGTTGGCCTGGCTTGAAAAACTGTTCACACGCGGCATATACCAAGCCAACACTGGCTGCCAGTCTTATTGGCAGCCGGTGTTGGCTGTGTATAAACTATACTTTAACGGCCGCACTTACGGCCGTACTCAAGAGACCTTTAATGATAATTAAACTTCAATTTAATGAAAAAAATGAAATTAAAGTAATTAATAATAGTCTCTGACCGCCGTACTCAGAGACTCATAGTGGAACATTAATTACTTACTTAAATGTAATTTATTCAAAATTTTTAACATAAGCCCCATACACTATTTGTCAAACTCTTCATTTAAATTGAAGCTTAAATGTAGTATATTTTTAAGAGTTTTCGAAGAGTTATATTGTGTAGTATAACCGCCGTACTCAGAGACATTTAATTATGATTAACCTTCGATTTAATGAAGAATTTGACAGATAATGTATAGGGCTTATGTCAAAATTTTGAATTAATTACATTTAACTAGGTAATTAATATTCCACTCTTGAGTGCGGCAGTAAGATATTAATTGTAATGAAGAGTTTAACAGAATTAAATGTCTCTTGAGTACGGCGGAGAGTGCGGTAGTCAGTCTATTAAATGTTCTTGTAAAAACAATGTCATAACTCACGCTGTTTATAAAAATCATTTATTTTACAATCTTATATACTAACTTCATATCAATACATTTTTACATTTGGCTTAAACATGATTTTCGAATTGGAAACAAATTAATACCTACATAATAATATGCAATACTTAATGAACGTGCAGATGCGGCTGTTCTGCACACTAGCAGAACCACCATCGCTAGATACTACCTATGCAGTGACAAAACAAGAAAATGTCTCAGCAGCCCACCGTTTATATCTGATTATAAAATGCGGGGAGACTGCATTAGGAGACATTACGCTGCAGGCTGCAGCTGAGCGATGCGACACTGCATGGCCAAATATTTTTGGTATGGATTCGTATGAGCTAAGTCGCACGCGACACGTCAGTTCTATAAAATGTGAAGTGTTGCGACGTGCCGCTCCGCTGCAGCGTAGTGTCGCTGTGCGGTCTCGCATTTAGGTTCAACTCACACTGGGGCAGAGTCGAAGCGACGCGTCATGTTTTTTTGCCTACTACAATGGATCAAGTATCTTCGACTTTCCTAAAAATAACATGTGAAGAAAATATATAACTAGTGCATACAACAAAAACTTATCTATTCTATGATTATCTACATAGCTCAAAAACAAGCCTCTAATAATAAAATGAGACATATTTCTAAAATAATATTGAAACATTTGATACGAAAACAAACACAAACTTAAAACTATTGTTTACAGATTATTATTTGATCAACACCATGTATAGAACCCCTGGGGTCTATTGATCATTAACAGATAAAAAAGAAACCTAACTTTAAAATATGTATAACTTACAAAAAACTGTTGACTACATTTTTCAATCTAAGGGCCAACCACACGTACCACAACCACACCACGTCGCAACGAGAAAATGCCGTCAAGCAGTGGTTACGTATTAATGGTGTTTTGCAGCTTTTTGTAGTTGCGTTGTGGTACCGACAAAATGTCGACGTGGTTGCGTTGTCGCCAGTAGTTGCGTACGAAAGTCTGCGCGCACTGTCATTGCATCGACGCAACGTTGTGGTTGCGATGTGGTCGGCCACTAGTTCGCTTGTGGTTGCGATGTGGTTGTGTGATAACAAGTGGTTGACAACGACTGCAAAATGTGGTACGTGTGAATAGTCCAGTTCATTTACAGTACGAAATATACGCCCATCCAACATTGGTGTGGTTGTGGTTGTCGTGTGGTTGTGGTATGTGTAGGTTGGCCCTAAGGGTCAATTCAAACCGCAACGCGACGCGTAGATGAATTTCTAAATTTGTATGGACTTGACAGATTTCAATTGCGTGAGACGTCTTGCAAATCTGTCAAATCTATATAAATTTAGAAATGCTGAAATGCATCTACGCATCGCGTTGCAGTCCGATTTAAGTTTTAACCCTAAATCAAATTTTCAGATTATAACAATTTTTTACACAACTTATAGCTCTATTCTTAAATGTCTGTAAGCACATAACAATATGCATTTTTTTTAAGTGAGGCACCAGTGTTTTGCTTTTGTGGCCTACAGATCAGTCTGGGTTACGTTAAACATCATTTTCTTTCATTCTTCAAAATATGAAAGAGAAATCATGATATTTTAATAAACAAATACCTTCCGCAAGTAGGCCTTTAAATAAATATGGTTCTATTAAAATTTCATGTTGCAGTAACATTTAAAAAAATTACAGTAACTTAAATCTTTAATATTAAAATGTTGCAGTCATCTTCCCGTTCCTTCACTTCATATTTAATTTCTTTTTTTGGTTTGATCTCTCTTCTTCTTTTTAATGTTGCTACAGTTTTAGGCCTGTCAGGTACAGGATGTTTAGAATCATCTGGTATACTTTTATTATCTGTTTTTGTTTTTGGTGTTTTATTAACACCTATTGATATATTACTTGTATTTTTCAACTTTTCCAAGACATCTACTGTGTCTGAATTTGTCTTCTGTTTTGTTTCCATGGTAGGAAAACTGTGGATTTTTACCATTGGTGGTAGGGCAGGTTGCACAGGCACATCTGGCTTAAGAGAGTTCTGGGTGTTATTCCGCCGACCGTATTGTCTTAATACGCTTTTGTTGTTATTGTTTTGAGGAGTATCAGGGTTAGCATTTTGAAGTAAAGTTGGTTTGTGTTCTTCAATTCTATTTCTTACTGGTCTAGTCGAACGCACAGATCTTCTTATCGGTTGATCACCTCCTTTCTCTCCTCCTGAGAAATTTTTCTCAACAAACACCTCAAATGATTCACTAAAAGAAGAAGGTGTAGAGTCCAATATTTTGGCCTTTGGAGTCTCTTTGTTCTTGTTTAATAATTTAGGTTCCTGTAGTGAACCTAAATCCTTAACTTTAATATTTGACTTTAGCATATTATCAGTAGCACTGTTTTCTTTAGTCGCATCCTCTGCTGTGTCAGCCAGTGAGAAGGAGTTGAGTATCATTGGTGCTAGTGCTTCTAAATTTGTCTTCATCTTTTTAATATGTGGTTCAATACTCATGTCATCAAGAATTGACGGTTCTTGTAGAGCCTTCTCTATGTCAGAAGCTGTCATACTCCGGTTCTCTGGCTTTGTGCTGTCATCACTCATATCATCATCATTATCATATTGCTTCAACAACGACGTCATTTCCAAAGCCTTTCCGAACAATACTGTCAGAGCTTCCGATTTTAGCTTAGCGGCGTCTAAAACTACACTCTCCATAAGTTGTTTGAATTGTAAATAGAGATCATTGTCATCACTTTTCAAATCTTTCAATTGAAAATAAGAGTCAGACACTTTCAAGAAGGAAGTTATCGAGTATTTCTTAAATTTTTCTGTAAGCTCGTAAAATTTGAAAGTATGCTGTTTATGATGTCCATAGTGATGTACTTGTAACCCCTTTGGGAACTCTTGTATCATAATTATAGACGGGCAGATGTTGATTATTGTTATGCTTTTCTTGGTCGCCTGCGTACAGTGTGCGTAACATTTGTTATCAATTTTGACAAAAGCCGAATACCTCGCATTAGTTCTGTACTCCACATCTTGTACCCACCTGGAGAGCTCTGTAATTGAATAGTTCAGTTAACATGACATACACAATATACACTGAAATATTTTCTTAATGTTAATAGTATTTGTTTTAATGTTTATTCAATAAACGTTGTAAAAAATACGTACCCTTATTTGTGGGAAAGAACAGGGTCTCCAAGCTGTCGGCATGGCTGGACACTACATGTGAGTAAAACAACCTTAAGTTGCTCAATCTTTTGTTGCATCCGAGACAGCAGTATATCACATTTGGATCCTCTACTTTATTTGTGCCACAAACATGTATAGGTAAGGACCCAACTTTCTTTTTGCATTTCCAACACCACTCCTTGCGTTCTGGCTGAACATTCATCGGACTGTAATGTAGCAAAATTCTCAATATAAAACATCCATTTTCCAATACTAATAATATAAATGCGAAATTTTGCAATTAGGGGTTTTAACAGGGGGTTAAGAATTTCTCTCAGATCAACAAAATGTTTAACTCTTTAATTCTAGCTAAGCAAAAAACATATGCACTTACACTTTTTTGTCACCATAATGGAACTTTTGAATGTGCTGTACGGCAATCAGGTGTGAATTAAAAGACAAGAAACACCTCGGGCATTCATACTCCACTTTAGTGGACGCTGTTTGCTTCGCAGGTGTATTATGTGCTTTAATGGACGCTGTTTGCTTCGCAGGCGTATTATGGGCATTAATGGACGCTGTTTGCTTCGCAGGCGAATTATGGGCTTCAAATACAGTGTTAACACTGTTTGGTACATAGCTGGTACGCCTTTTTGACATCGTAGATTGTATCACGGGCGCTTTAATTACGGTCTTCTTGACTTCTAATTTATTTACGTTGCCTTTTACTTCTCTTTTAGGTTTTTTATATGGCTTAGTTACTCTAAAAGGCTGAAGATTGTGTTGATTGCGATGATGTGATTCAATAGCATTTAAACTGCAAAATTTTCTAACGCAATACTCGCACTTGTAAACAATTGCTTTTCCTTTAGTTTTAGCCGCAGTTTTTGATACGATTTTCTTCATATTTAATTTGCATTTGAAATCAAATAAATGCAAAATATCTACCCCATTATAGCGGGACAATGACGCCACGATGACGCATTTTGACAGTTATTTTTTTTTCTTAATATGGCACTTCGGCTATATAACCACGGCCAGTGTCGAGTATAAATATGGCGGGAAAACAAAATCCTTAATACAATTTTTAATTTTTACCATTGTTTTCATATATCGTCAGGTCTAAAGTCTAGTCGAAGTCTAAGTAAAAGTCAATACAGTCAAGGAGTCAAGTCGGTCGATTCAGTAAAGTGGTAGACGCTTTACTGAAACTTTCGATGGAGTTTTGGAGGGAACACAAAATAGCACGTTTCTGGATATTGCATCACTTTCCTACACTTGTGCACGATAACGAATATCTAATGGTTAATATCCCACCCATATTACACATTAAAAACTCAGTTAACACAATTTTAGGAAAATAATACAAAAACACAACATCACTCTTTCACATTCCCGGCAAAACTCCAGTTATTTTTTTTAATTCTGTGGGAATGTGCGTGGTGGCCACAAAGGAAGAACTTCCGACCGAGTGAGGTACCGCCACATCACTCCCCCCCGAAGACCGCAGAGGTCGAATCTTGAAGTCTTTTCGCTTGAGTCGCCAGTGCCAGAGAGTTCCAGTGAGTCGGATAGCTGCCGTGCGGGGCCGATGCTACGTGCTGACCACGAGAGATGTGCTCTGCTTGCTGACCGGTCGGTGTAGTGAGAAAGCCCGATGATGCCGATGCGGAGTCGCCCAGGCCGCGGTACATTGCGGCTAGTGGACGATGTATCCGATGAGACGATGCTGGCTGGCGCGGTGCGGGGGCGGGGAGTGATGATGATGGAGGCATGTTCTGTCGAGGGACACCAATGTGGGGATATGCGTGGCCGCCACAAAGGAAGATCTTCCGACCGAGCGAGGTGTTATGCCCGGTCAGGCCGAAGCCCACGTGATACATTTCAGCTATCGTATATACCTATACCGACGCGCTCAGAAAACTTCGATAGCGCGATGCAGGAATGTTAGGCGAATTGTGGGTACCGCCACAATTCCTTCGTCTTTTCTCCATAACCTATAAAATATTGGGAGTGCCTCAGTGCCGGCGCCGGCTCCCAAAAATATCAGTAACTAGACGTTCCGCGCGGCTTCGCCCGCGTAAATTAGATATTTCACAGACAAATCAGTCTACAAAAGATAACCTATGATCCTTCACGTGGTCTACTTCTTATCTTACCCAAATAACAGAAAAATTGCTCTAGTAGTTCGTGAGATAAGCCCTTTCAAATAATTTCCCCCGTTTTTTCCTCATTTTCTTCTATTTCTTCGCTCCTATTAGTCTTAGCGTGATAAATATAGCCTATAGCCTTTTTCGATAAATGGGCTATCTAACACGGAAAGAATTTTTAAAATCGGATCAGTAGTTCCTGAGATTAGCGCGTTCAAATAAGCCCTTTCAAATAATTTCCCCCCATTTTTTCCACTATTTCCTCTATTTCTTCGCTCTTATTAGTCTTAGAGTGATAAAATATAGCCTTATAGCCTTCCTCGATAAATGGACTATCTAATACTGATAGAATTTTTCAAATCGGACCAGTAGTTCCTGAGATTAGCGCGTTCAAACAAACAAACAAACAAACTAACTAACAAACTCTTCCGCTTTTTAATATTAGTATAGCTATGGGAACCGGCGGTAAGTATACTGCCGGCAGCCGAGATTTAAAACAACGGCTGCCGGCGCTGGCACTCAAAATGGGAACCGGTGATAATGCGTAAAACGCTAGGTTCCAATGCCGATACACAAATTTTAGAAAAAAATAATTATAATCTTAATCTGAAATATTCGACTTCTTAACCGACTTCCAAAGGTAAAGGTTGTATTATGTTCGGCTATGGATATCTTAGTTTTTTGTGATGCATATTCATCTACCTTAGCTTTACCTTAGCTACCTTTTTTCAGCTACCAAAAAGTAAGATTTTGCACCACAGTTATAAACCCCGTGGTATACTTCCGAAGGTACTGAACAGAACTTCAGACTCCTTAATCCTTATACATGTTAGAGAGTTTCAGCGTTATTTAAAGAAGCAAAGGTACTCATAATATTATGCTAATATGCAGATCACATTTATCAACATCATCATCACCACCATTAAAATATAGGTACCTATAAGTCTACCAGAATCTGATGGCAATTTTTGACAGCAGATTTTCAAAAAATATCCTAGATCATTATATAAATTTTTATATTTGCATGTTTAACACACAGAATCAGCCGCTATAAGAATAAAAAAGGATCAAAATGTTTTATTCCAATTACCCCGGTATTGCTAGAGTCAATTTATTTTCTCACTTTTCGCCATCAGATTCTGGTAGACCTATACATCCTTACATCAATGATATTTTAGTTTTTTATAATATTTTTATAATTTATCATAGACTTACATTATGACCTTATTATTTGTACTTTTCATAGTCCTTTAGCTCAAGACTGATGTTTTTGATCACTATTCTGTAATTTGACAAGCGATGTTTGCCGAATAAGCGCGGGCAGCCTATTCGGCAAACTTCGGAAAACGACGCCGGCAGCGGAGGCACTCCCATAAAATATTACAAACGAAGTGTTCTGTCTAGTCGTCACAAAACACATACTATTGATACTACTCACCTAGTTGTTCGCTAAGATTTTGATACAAAAATGGAAAAATTATAATAAATTTTAGGGGTCCCCATAACTAGGTACAACTGAAACAAAATAAATTTTTTTTTCATCTAACCTATGCGTGTGGGGTATCTATGGATAGGTCTTCAAAAATCATATTGAGGTTTTTAATATCATTTTTTTCTAACCTGAATAAATTGCGAGAGAGACTCTTCCAAAGTGGTAAAATGTGTCTCCCCCCCCCCCCCCCCCCCCTCTAACTTCTAAATTAGGGGCATGATAAGTCTAAAAAAATATATGATGTACTTTATAGGTCTACCAGAATCTGATGGCAATTTTTGACAGCAGATTTTTAAAAAATATCCTTGATCATTGGATAAACTTTTATATTTGCATGTTTAACACACAGAATCAGCCGCTATAAGAAAAAAAACGGATCAATATGTTTTATTTCAATTACCCCCGTATTGCTAGAGTCAATTTATTTTCTCACTTTTTGCCATCAGATTCTGGTAGACCTATACTATAAAAACTATACTAAATAAATACTACTATAAAAAAACTACTTGCTAGATTTCGTTCAAACCAATTTTCG
Organism: Cyaniris semiargus; assembly: GCA_905187585.1. Taxonomy (NCBI): domain Eukaryota; kingdom Metazoa; phylum Arthropoda; class Insecta; order Lepidoptera; family Lycaenidae; genus Cyaniris; species Cyaniris semiargus. Next base: position 11,502,026 of record LR994567.1, read on the forward strand.
TTGGTATAGGTCTACCAGAATCTGATGGCAATTTTTGACAGCAGATTTTCAAAAAATATCCTTGATCATTGGATAAATTTTTATATTTGCATGTTTAACACACAAAATCAGCCGCTATAAGAAAAAAAAAAGGATCAAAATGTTTTATTCCTGCTAGAGTCAATTTATTTTCTCACTTTTTGCCATCAGTTTCTGGTAGACCTATACCAACGAAAATTGGTTTGAACGAAATCTAGCAACACTGACCTCCATTATACAAGTACGCTGGACTAATGATACCCTTTGAAATGACAGCTATTTTTTGTGCCTATTTATTTGAAGCGGAATCAGCTCCCCCGATGGGAGGGATAGGAACTAAATGTGACCATTGACCAAATATATTTGTCTATGATTTGACGTAAAAATGACGTTTGAAAGTCGCCATCTTGGCGCTGATAGCAGTAGTGGGAGTATTTGGAACTAATACTAGTGATGGCAACCTAGTGATTGAGCGGCCATTTGCAAGTTACGTCAAATTTAGTTCTCTTCCCGCTCACTGGGGGCGCTGATTCCGCTTCAATTAGGCACAAAAAAAAAGTGGGTATCATACGTCCAGCGTACTTGTATAATGGAGGTCAGTGTCTAGTAAGTAGTTTTTTTATACGTCATAAATGGTAAACATTAAACCAACAAAAAAAAATTCTTTTCATCTAACCTATGCGTGTGGGGTATCTACGGATAGGTCTTCAAAAATCATATTGAGGTTTCTAATATAATTTTTTTCTAACCTGAATAGTTTGCGAAAGAGACTCTTCCCAAGTGATAAAATGTGTGTCTAACTTCTAAAGTGGGGGCATGATAAGTCTAAAAATATATATGATGTACATTACTATAAAAACTACCAACGAAAATTAGTTTAAACGAAATCTAGCTAGTAGTTTTTTTTTATACGTCATAAATGGTAAACTTAATTTAACTTTCATTAAATCAACTGAAATATAAAAATAAATCAAAAACCTTTTAATTTCATAAAAATAAACCTTATTGCTGCTGCGGAACCCTTCATGGGCGTGTCTAGCTCGCACTTGGCTGGTTTTTTTCCTTATAGCGGCTGATTCTGTGTGTGAATTGTGAAACATGCAAATAAAAATTTATCCAATGATCAAGGATATTTTTTGATAATCTGCCATGCAAATTTGCCATCAATCCTGGTAGACCTATAATTTCGCGAAGCCGACGACGACGACGCGAAGCCGTTTTGTTTTAAGCAACCGATTCTTGGAGTGGGAGGAAGGGGGGGAACAGCTCCCCAAGTAGCAAGAATGAGCGGGCTTGGGGGGTGAAGCCCCCCGCATAGTAATTAGTAATCAAACCTCACTCGAAAACTGAATGACGTGTTGTTTTCCTTGAGATTTTCACATTCAATCAATAACTCGTATTATGTCCTATCACCGTTATTCAACGCCTTTAAACAAAATTGAGATGGTAGTCTTCCGTTTCCTGCCGTAATATCACTGACCTCCATTATACAAGTACGCTGGACCTATGATACCCACTTTTTTTTTGGACCTATTTGAAGCGGAATCAGCGCCCCCAGTGAGCGGGAAGAGAACTAAATTTGACGTAAATTGCAAATGGCCGCTTAATCGTTATTGGTTGTCATCACTAGTATTAGTTCCAAATACTCCCACTACTGCTATCAGCGCCAATATGGCGACTTTCTAACGTCATTTTTACGTCAAATCATAGACAAATATATTTGGTCAATGGTCAAATTTAGTTCCTATCCCTCCCATCGGGGGAGCTGATTCCGCTTCAAATAGGCACAAAAAATAGCTGTCATTTCAAAGGGTATCATTAGTCCAGCGTACTTGTATAATGGAGGTCAGTGCGTAATATTGATCGTTGTAGTTCTTTTCCGGTCTTTTTGGCGGCAAGATGGCGTTATGATGGCGGTAAGATGGCGGTTTCCGGTGTTCACCAGCACCCGTAGCATGGCTACAGTAGAAATACGAAAGTATAGAAAAACAGCGGAGATAAACTGAATGTGCCGTTCCGATCTTTACCGCGGCTAGCCGCGATCGACAAAAAATCAATTAAAATGTCACTTTATGACATAGACTATAGTCTATGTCATAAAGTAGGATTTTATTTGAATTTTAAGGACTACCTATAGTCTATGTCATAAAGTGGCATTATATTTGATTTTTTGTCGATCGCGGCTAGCCGCGGTAAAGATCGGAACGGCACCTTCAGTTTATCTCCGCTGTTTGTCTATAATTTCGTATTTCTACTGTCAGCTGTAGCCGTGCTACGGGTGCAGGGGAGGCGCGCGCGCGTTCTTCCTCATTGGCATATAATACCTTAAATAAATTGCTATTATGGCTCTTTCTTATTTCCGTCTTTGCTTAAATTTTTTGAGGATTTGTAATCTTAGAAAATGCTTAGAAAGCACAAATTGTGGCACAAATCCATGAACATTTTAGAATCTAGCTATCATGATTCACGGTAATACAGAAGCAGCTCAAATAATAAACAGATGAACAGACAAAACTTATAGTTCTCTATAAAAGAATCTTTTATTTTATGTTAATTCAGTAAAGTTTTTAAAAATAACTAAGACTTTTGTAAAATATTTTATTCTGTACTTTCAGAGATGCCCCACAATTTTAGTTCATCTTCACAAGCCGTTAACAATTTATTTTCAGTGGGATGATGACTGAGGGATATGACAGGTTTGAGTCTTGTATGGACTAATTTCCTAGTACATGTACTTGACACGAGGTCCCAATAAAAAACTTCCCCTGAAGCTGAACCCGAAATAATATGACTGTCTGTCTCATTGATTGCATTCTCTAATAAGTAATCTTTGCTTTCATGTCCTGTAAAAGAATTGAGTATCTCCCCAGATTCCTTGTCGAACAGTCTAATGGTATTGTCTGCACAGCTTAAGACGTAGCATTGACCATCGTGTGTCAGGCTCCCAAATGTTACAATATGCCCAATGTAATCAGATATCATTTTGCCCACACGCAAGTCGTACAAGCGCATATGACAATCTACTGATGACGTTAAAACCTCATGATCTGTAACTTGTATTGATGTTATTGAATCTTTCGCATCTTTTAAAACTTGCACTGGCTCCTGTCTCCTGCTGACTACATCCCAAAAAGCGACAGTATTGTCCACCGAGCCCGAAACTGCCATTGTTGATTCCTCATTAAACTTTATGCACGAGACTGTACTGGCGTGGCCCCTGTACCGTCTGATGGGCTGGCCGGTGGTAACGTCCCAGAGAATCACCGACTTATCCGAGCTGCATGATACAATTTGGCTGTTGTCGCAAGATCCAGCTGCATCCAACACTTCGTCGGCATGTCCACCGTACGTTTTTAGCAATAGTTGATTGTAAGGATTCCAAAGCTTAATTTTTTTGTCTGCTCCGCAAGTTAGGCAGTAGGACCCATCTACATTAAAACGTACTGCTCGAACTGCTTGCTGTTTGCATTTTATAGCCGCGATAGTGGATATCTCATTCGCATCAGACATTTTCGTTTCTAGTAATTATATCACTATGTACAACGAAATAATTTGACTTAATTAAATAATTTTGTCAATTAATTCTAAAAAATCTGTTTTAATTACACTTTTCTGAGACTATTTTCGCTCAAATCACAAATAAAAACTCAAGACGTGAAAGGGTTTTCCAGTTTTGTTTACATTCTTCTTTGTCTTCTTTAAAAATATTTATTCCGTAAAATATTTTCTATCACCCATACCTATTAGTACATAGGTAACTACATACAGGAAGAAGGGGAAGGAGCCATTAATTAGTCATTGATTTTTTCACGAGTTTTGCCGGCAATGTGAAAGAGTGCTGTTGTGTTTTTGTATTATTTTCCTAAAATTGTGGTAATTGGGTTTTTAATGTGTAATATTGGTAGGATATTAACCATAAGATATTCGTTTTCATGCACACAGCGCAACTCACAAGTGTAGGAAAGTGATGTAATATCCAGAAACGTGCTATTTTGTGTTCCCTCCAAAACTCCATCGAAAGTTTCAGTAAAGCGTCTACTAAAGGTGTCTACCACTTTACTGAATCGACGGACTTGACTTTTACTTAGACTTTGACTAGACTTTAGACTTGACGATACATGAAAACGATGCTAAAAATTGTACTATACTAGACAACTAGAACATTCTTTCCCGCCATTTACTCAACACTGGCCATGGTTTTGGCCATGGTTTTATAGCAGAAGTGCCATAATAAGAAAAAAAAAGAAGAAAAAAGATAAGAAAAGATTTTTGAGTTTTGCCGGGATTCGGGAATGTGAAAGAGTGATGTTGTGTTTTGTATTATTTTCCTAAAATTGTGTTAAATGGGTTTTTAATGTGTAATATTGGCAGGATATTAACCATTAGATATTCGTTATCGTGCACAAATGTAGGAAAGTGATGCAATATCCAGAAACGTGCTATTTTGTGTTCCCTCCAAAACTCCATCGAAAGTTTCAGTAAAGCGTCTACCACTTTACTGAATCGACCGACTTGACTTCTTGACTGTATTGACTTTTACTTAGACTTTGACTAGACTTTAGACCTGATAATATAGAAAAACGATGCTGAAAATTGTATTACAGAATATTATTTTCCCGCCATAATATACTCGACACTGGCCATAGTTAAATAGCCGAAGTGCCATAATAAGAAAAAAAAATAAAGATTTTTTTTTCTCACTTGTCACTTATCAGTTGGCTTAATTGTCAAAAATTGTCTATCAATTTGTTTTTTGTATTGTAAATTGTATTAATATTTTTTTTACTTTAATTAATTTTAGAAATGATAATAGTCAGTTATAAATGTGAACATATCTACTCAACAATAGTATAAAATGAACAAAGTGAAAACTGCAAGGTTGTAACATAAGTGGTCGAAGTGACAATAGATGAATAATCTATTTATTCACAACACAGCATTGAATGTGAATGAGAAGGATTATTTCATTATCCCACCGCAAGGTTCTCAGGTACGGCTATACAGTCATGTAGTCTGCTATTCTTAATCACATTGCGACGTCATAATAATATGGTCACTTCCCCTGGCCGTCATCGTTATCGAAGCATTACGCTTTGTTTGTAAATATGTTGCGAAACTTTACAACTTGCAGGACCTAAATATAAAATATTTTTTTTAGATTGCAGTACAATGGCAACAGTACAAAACGTAGATACCAAACATACAGTCAAGTTACAGGCAAACAGAAGAGATAGAGATGCCATGAACAACGAAGTGTCGTCTTCGAGCGACGATTCAAATGGAATAAACGAAACATTGTCCAAATTCAACAAATACTACAAGGCCAGATACCAGGCCAACTTGTCGGACAATGAAACCGAAATATCGAGGAGACCGCTCCAGTCGAGAGGGCACCATAAGTCAATGGGAAACCTCAACGAAAGTTACAGAGAGATCACATCACACAACAGCATCAGCAATATAGACATAAATTTACATGCAGCGGATATAAAAAAGTTTGAGTCATTACAAATTCCTATCGTAGGGTACGAAGTTATGGAGGAGAGGGCCAGATTTACAATTTACAAGCTCAAAGTCGAAGATGATAAGAGGGACCAGTCGTGGCTAGTTTTTAGACGGTACACAGACTTTGTCAGGTTGTACAACCGGATTAAACACGAGCTCCCGAACATGATGCTCCCGCTGCCGGGTAAGAGGTGGTTCAGGGATAATTTTGAGCCCGCGTTCCTAGAGGAGAGAGTGAGAGGTCTACAGGTTTTTATCAATGCCGTATTAAATAAGTTACCAAATCACCCAGTCGTTCGGGATTTCTTTTGTTTGGACGAGCCCCCGCAGGTGTTTAGCTACCAGCCGGAGGTGCAGGCGGTGTATGGAGCCCTAGAGGACTCGATAACGTCCCTGAAGGTCCAACTCAAGCAGAAGGATGCAACGATAATGCATTTACAGAAACAGATTGCTCAGTTAGATGACCAAATTAAAAACTGTCCAACTTGTAGTACAAATAAGTGTTTAAAGTAGTGTGATATTTACATTTCAGGAGACTTTCTCATAATATAATTGTAATTTATTTTAAGAGCATTCAACATTTCCAAGATAATAAGCATTGGAGTTGATCTCCTTATTTTTTAATTATCATTACTGAAGATTTACCTAAACTGATCCAAAATACCTACAACTAACTTTTATAAAGCTATATATTTTGACTTTGAATCATTTTTGCTTATTTTAAGAAGAAAAAAATCATTCCAATAAAAGATCACCTTCTGATGCTAATAAAATGAAATTAGCATATTTATCAAATTATAACATTTTGCTTGAGATGTTCTAAATGTCAGTATTATCATAAATATTAGTTGTTTAATAGTTGTAAAATAGCAAGGCAAATATTTAAATATTAATTGTATGTAATTTCATTAATTCATCAAGCCCCAAGCGGCCACATGCGGCCGCGATAACAATGGATAAGCTATTGTGTCTTGTTTTTCCACGATCGACGGGTTAATTGAAATTATTTGCAATGTTTAGTTTTAATGTTCACATTTTCAATTTGTTTTTAAACTTATTTTCATCATATTAAACAACTGGGTGATAAAAAACTGCTCGAAAAAAAAAAAAAAAAGCAAGAAAGAAAAGCATTGTGGAAGGTGAAAGTAAATGTAGCTTTAATCAGAGAATGGTATCTGATCAACGAAAAATGTCTATGGAAATGTCTATGGTGCTAAATAGAATATTATCTTAAAACATAAGTAACATCAGCAGTAGTTGGTACCATATCATTTTCATGTGATGCTTTATTGGTATTCAGTTTCGGTACTCAGTGTTGTCTGCCTTATGGTTCTTGAATCTAATTGATTTGCAATCTTTTTTGGAGGTTATGCAGGCATGTCCTCTTCGCTGTTATATTTTGTTGATACACTATTATTGAAATGTTACTGCATTTGTAAAAAAAGTGGGTACAAAAATTGTTTGATATTAACAATTATTTTTTGCATTTAAGAATATACATCCTGTATGTACAAGCTATTTTTATGAGTATATAATACTTAGTGGTATGTAGGATTTAAATGTATTAGTTATTTTTGACACAGCACAATAATATCAGGTTTTGTTGTGACCTTCATTGTTTTTAACAAAGCAAAAACATGTTTAAGGTTCTACAAAACCGTTTGCAATAATTTTAGATGTTTTATTAAGAATCATTGGGTTTTTATTGGGCAATTATTAAAACAAACCATGAGCTGTCCATTATTTAAAATATTTTCAGTTCAAAAATCATTCAGTGAATGGGTGAAACGCGATTTAATAATTAAATCTTTCTTAATTGGCACGTGTGGTGTGCAGCCATTGGAAATGGACAGCTTATTTATCCTATAAATGTATTTCAAAAATGTATATTGTCTTGTTAATAATATAATGCCCCTTCGCAACAAAAGTTATTATACATTGTTAAGCTATACAATTGTCTTTCTCTGTCAAGCAGCTTTTCCATGTATCAGATAAGGACAAAAGATTGTGATTTGTGTAGCATAACATGGAGTAAAAGGATGTTAAATAAAGTGTAAGTTAGCTATTATACAGTATACTGTTTAGTTTATGTAGATAGAAATATGCAGTGCATTTTCGTCATAGTAAGATTATACTCAGTATTGTTATAAAATATAAATAGTTATGTCTGTGATTCTACTTCAGGAAATAGAAAAAAAAACCCTTTTTGATTATATGAATTATTATTACTGATTTTTAAATTAAATCAATTTCTTTTATAAATCTTAGATATTATGTAAACAGTAAAACTGCATTTCATGTTATACAGATGTTAGAGTGGCAGTTTCATAAATGCGGGTTAATAATTGTCGATTTAATATCACGTTCTTCGTTCTTTCGACAATTACAATGCGTTGATAAAATAGTGTAAGCCTGTAGACGTTTTTTAGTACAAAATGGTGCATAAGTTTAGGAATAAATAATTAATATCTTAACCAGAAATGTGAGCCTATAGCTATCTCTTTCTGACACACTTAAGCTTACGAGAGAGATTTCTCGCTGTGGGTCTAGAAAAACTTGTAAGGAAAAGCGATATGGGCACTAAAAATTAACAGGGTAAAAATATTTTTGGTACAATTTTAATATGTTCTCTAGCCCCAAAATTAAGTAAAGTGCCTATAAATAGATTTTTAAAGTTTGACGTCCATAAACAAAGAATATAAATCCATCCATTTTTTAGCGTTTTTAATATGCATTTGATAGCAAAACTTATATAAAAAAGCTTGTAAAAATAAAAGCTAAAAAAAAGGTGAAAAAAATCGATTTGATTTTATCACTGCAAAAAATCCACATTTCAGCAATTTTAAAATAAACTACCATCCCCCTTCTTAATAAAAAGATGCACACTGAAGTTATATTAGGATGTTTTGTCTCTGTCTGTCAAAAGATTTTTCTGACATTATGTATCAGACTTGGACATTGGTATAACTTGATAAAATATATGTCTCTAATGTCTAATGAGAGCTATTCCTATCTCTAGTAGGGCAAAACCAGAGATAGATCAAATATTGGGAACGGCCATAAATGTGTACGCATTGTTTTTTTAAGGGGATAGAATATTTCCAAACTTATAAATTATAATATTTTGTTAACATGTATTAGTCATGTCAATTTGTTATTACAAATTATACAATGAAGTGTTCATATAATATTTTAATACGATTAATATGCTATTCAATTATTATCAATCGCAATAAAGAATTCTCATTAAATGCGTTTTTGTATTATGATTATTATACACCTCCTAAAAGTTTACGAATAAAGGTGATGATTTCGTTATTGACACTTGGGTGGAAGTTAGAGATAATTTTAAACCACGGTTATGAGCCCGCACAAGGTCACACTAGCGCCCACCCATAATGTCATTCTATTTCTAGAAAACCAGACCATATTTCAAAAAATATGGTCTGGTTAACGCCACAGGTGAACTGTTTTGAAACAGAAAAAAAGAGAGCCAAAAATGTTTTCTATAAATTTATTCACTTAAAATATTATATTAATAACAATATGTAGTTATTTATAATTTAATTCTTACATACTACTTAGTTGTTACGCTACTTAATTGTAACATTAGCACAAAAGTGAAATAAAGTTCATTTGTAGTGGAGTCCATACGCATATACACCTACTTATTTACATAAATTACATAAATAGGAACTACCATCTAAATATTTTTTTGTTTTTTACAAAATATAAATACCTATAAAAAACTAAAAGTTCTAAATGCCTATAACAATATGTTTCATTAAATAAAATATGATAGTAGAACAAGCCACTTCTATGTAAATTTCATTGTATAAAAGCAAAAACTTGCTAATAATACCAGTTGGTAATTTATAAACTACTGTTAAGGTACCGTTCCGATCAACGCGGCAACGGCGAGCGACAGCGACCGACAAAAATTCAAATAAAATGTCATTTTATGACATAGGCTAGGTTTACACCATCACTACATATTATAAAACAAAGTCGCTTTCCGCCCTATGTCCAAGGTTCCCTTCAATCTTTAAAACTACGCAACGGATTTTGATGCGGTTAACTTTAAATAGTGAAATACTGTTATTTTTGAGGTTTCTAATGTGATGTGGTAAGTAATTTTAATAAAATAAAATTTAATAAAAGAGGTTTATCAAAATAATGTACTAAGTATTGTACACAATGAAAAGGTCTACTACAGAAAACTTTGCAATGGTCTCTTATGGATATCCCACAATAACCTTTTTTTGTCATTTACTTTTTTACTACAAATAATGGCAAAAAAAAAGCGATTTAACCAATACAGAATTAATCCTTATTCAATTAAATACTTTGTTGATTTAATATAGATCTATATGGCCCTTTACAGCATATGATTTAAATGAATATTTTCGAAGATATTACAGATTTAAAATTGCGGGACGTTGCTTTTGCGGCGGTACTGGCCAATGCGGGCCACGGGTAGTAATGAATATTTAAACAAACCACTAAATCGATTTTATAATCATTTTTTCAGTGAGTGACATAGGCTATATATTTTATACCTGTGCGAAGCCGGGGCTGGTCGCTAGTATACAATAAAACCTAGTCAACACATAGTCTTTGTCACAAATTGGCATTTTATTATAATTTTCGTTGGTTGCGGTCGCTTGCAAACAAAGATCGAAAAGTCACCTTATACTTTCTTCAAAATGTAGAAGAAAATTTCTAAATATTTTTTAAAAGTTATATTTAAAAAATTTCTTTAACATCTTTACCTTACCTACTCTTTTCATACAATCGGAAATAAAGTGCGACAAGGCTTTAAATGAACGTGGGCGGGGGCCCTGCTGGTAAAGGAGAACTGTCAAAAATGGCGTTTTTGTATGATGGCAGCGTTAGTTCCTTTTTTCGCCACGTTCATTTAAAGCCTTGTCGAGCTCTAGTTTTGATTTCTCATACCTTATATTACTTCTAGGTTACTTACTGCCACACTCAGACGAATATTTATAACTTAACTGTAATTAAATGAAGATTTTGACATAAGCCGAAAGACCATTACTTTATGTGTAAGTTCGGCGTGATTCCGCCTGCAATGTATTTTAAATTACCGATGACACATCACACACCATGCCGAAATTACGTCGCGTTATATTGTATGCGTTTGACATTGCTGACGTAATCATGCCGAACTTCCGCAGCGGAACTTCGGCATGGTGTTTAGGATGCGTTTCCACTGAAGCGGAGCGGAGCTTAGCGGTGCCCGAATTGACCAATCGTGCTATTCCAGCGGAATGACAGCGAAGCGGAGCGAAGATTTCGAGCATGGTGATTGGTCAATTCGGCACCGCTAAGCTCCGCTCCGCGTCAGTGGAAACGCGGCCTTAGACACTGTCAGTCAAACCCTTCATTAAATTGAAGTTCAATCGTCATTAAGGCTCGATTTATATGCGAGATGACAAGCAAAGTATGGTAATGACAGCGAGACTGCGCCGCTATTTTAAAAAAAATCTTTACATACATCACTGACCTCCATTATACAAGTACGCTGGACTTATGATACCCAGCTGTTTATTGTGACTATTTGAAGCGGAATCAGCGCCCCCAATGCGGTGGAAGAGAACTAAATCTGACGTAACCAAAACGGTTGAAAGTCGCCATATTGGCACTGATAGCAGTAGTGAGAGTACTTGGAACTAATAGTAGTGATGACAACCAATAACGATTAAGCGGCCATTTGCAAGTTACGTCAGATTTAGTTCTCTTCCCCCGCATTGGGGGCGCTGATTCCGCTTCAAATAGGCACAATAAACAGCTGTCATTTCAAAGTCTAGCGTACTTGTATAATGGAGGTCAGTGACATACATTTGCTTGTAATCTCGCGGTGTAGCGGCAAAACCGCGCGTTCGCGCCGCCGCATATAAATAGCCCTAATGTCTCCGAGTGCAGCCGATAGTTTAGCAATAGTTTACGTGACCTTAGTATCCATGAACTCGACGACTCGCTTCGGCGTTTGTACTTTGTGCACTCTTCGGCGATGTGTATACAGCGAGGCTTTCTGTTTGAACGTCTGGAAACATATCTCGCAGGACAACGGCCGCTCCGCAGAGTGGATCGCCGCGTGTTGAGTCACCGCCTTTTTGTCCTAAAAATTAAAAAAAAATTGGGTTACTTCTGTTGTTTCTTGAAGCAGAAAACATTTTAATCCATAGACAATTTAACTGTACATTAACCCTCCGTATACGAGGTAGGGTATGACATACCCCAGCGGTAAAAAATTTGATACCATTTTTAAACAAAAAAAGCGTGCGAGTTGGTTTCCTTAGAAGCTGCAAATAAGACGTTGCTGCTTTAATTCCTGCCAAATATTCAGTTCTATGTCTGTCACCAATAGGCTACTTGACCTACTTTTTTCTTCATTCTAAACGCTTCTTAATCATTCATTTTCACCAAAAAAACTAATATTTTAATATTTTAAACAGTAGAAACCCATAAAAATGTTGATTGAAAAATATACCTTTTATATGGCGCCGAAAACACTGCCCGCCATTGTGCCGCCATAGTGTGACGTCATGTTTTTTGTATTTTTATACTTTCTTTATTGAAAAAAGTTTTATGTGCTAAGCGTTTGCCAAAAAATTAGAAAAGAATTTAGAAATCATTTGTAATGTTGAACACTTTTGGAGAAAAGTTTTGGCCATTTCATTTCCCAACTACAATAAATGGAGATAATATATAAAACTGATGTTTTACTTGAACTATTCAAGAAAATATATTTTACATATCTTTCTAGGCTTATTCTTATTATTTATGTACAAATAAACTTACATATAACGAGCGCGATAAATAAAAGATATTAAATTACGAATGTGATGACGTCACATCCAAATCGGAAGTACTGCAAAAGCGTTTTCGTCAGTACAAATCATATTTTCAAATCGACTTATTTATCAATCATAAGCTTTTATTTGATGATAAGGGTGAAATACGGTTTCCTAGGCCCAGTTCTACTAGAAAAATGCATTAGTTCAATGAAATTAAATATAGGTCAAGTAGCCTATTCTGTTACATGTGCTTAAAGTGCGCTTGGGTATCACATACCCCACCTAGTACAGCACATAGCTAAAAAGGTAAGTGTAACTTCTTGTGTTTTTATTTATTTATATGTTTAATTTGGTGTTTAATTTGGTGTTTAACTCTTAACTTGATGAAATATAATTTTTTGGTATAAGTTTTGCTAAAAATGTCGGTTATGGAAAAAAAAAAATTACGAGCACTGACCGAAGAATATGATGATTGTGACGCTGAGCTAATGAATTCCGAACAAGAATCGGCTGGTGATGAAGATAAAATCAGTGATACCGGATATAGCCAATACTAATATGTAGGAATAGTGGGCACATTTGCAATATGTCCATATTATGTATGTGACATACAAATTTTTGTGTCTAAATGACTGTCAATATTACGGAATCTTAAGTGAACAAGATCTGTTTTATATTGTTTATTTTAAATTTATATATTATTAACCCTTCGATCGCGGATTCTTGGAAATGCTATTGTATTCTATTGTTGTCGCGACCACCGGTGCCCGTATGGGGCTTGATGAGTTAACAGACGTTTCGCGCGGCTTCGCCCGCGTAAATTGGATATTTCACAGACAAATCAGTCTACAAAAAATAGCCTATAATCCTTCACGTGGTCTACTTCTTATCTGACCCAAATAACAGACAATAACTCTAGTAGTTCGTGAGATAAGCCCTTTCAAATAATTTCCCCCGTTTTTTCCACATTTTTTTCTATTTCTTCGCTCCTATTAGTCCTAGCGTGATAAAATATAGCCTATAGCCTTCCTCGATAAATGCAGTATCTAGCACTGAAAGAATTTTTCAAATCGGACCAGTAGTTCCTGAGATTAGCGCGTTCAAACAAACAAACGAACAAACAAACTAACAAACTCTTCCGCTTTATAATATTAAGTATAGATAGGTTAAAACTAGATATAGTATAGTCTTAGAAATTGAGAAGAATTTGATTGTAATAGGTGCCATTTGATTTTTGTACTGAAGAAAAGATTTTATAGTTTATAGTTTGAAGAAAAAGTCAAGTTTTTGTACTTTTGCTTATAAAATGTATATTATAATGTAAAATTGATTTTATTTTACTGAAACCAATTCATTGTTAGATATTTAAATATATTACTTATTATTTTACAATCATGAGGAACAATTTTTGGGATTTAACTACCTTTTATTGGTGGGGTATGTCCACCCACCTAGTACAGCATGGTGAGATTCGTCACGGAGGGTTAAAGAGAGAGAATAAAAGCGGGCTGCCAAATTTTGCTGTGTTTTATAATAAGTATAACGATCCTGGAAGACGATTGACTTAAATGAAATTGAGATTTTTTTAATCATTGTCCCTCTTACTAATAAAAAGTTACACAGGTGTTTAGAGGCTGCGTAATTTTTTTTCTACTAATAATATTTTTTTTGACATATGGCCTGTATAATGCTGTTGTAACTTCCATACAAATTTACCCAACGCTTACACAAGGCATCACCCTTGTATAGAGTCCGAATAAGATCAAAATGGTGGATTTTTAATAGATCAGCTGATTATATTTTATTTTGAATATGTAGTTTTGAGTGCGTTTGCTGATTTCTACCATCTTATTAGCAAAGAAACATAAAAAGAACTATTTAATATGTTTTATTTCTTTAATCAATTGAATGAAATAGATTTTCAATGTAAACGAAATATAACATACATCGCGATCGTTTTATTTAGGGTGCGTTCCACTAAGCACCTACAACGATAACGCTCACGAGTCACGACCGTGGTTTTTGACGGTCCACTCGCATGATACAAATCGCATCAATGATACAAACTCAAGTGGAATGGATTATTGAGAGTTTCTAGCGTTCATTTCAAATTATAATACTATCGCATTTTATATTGTTTTTGTCTAGGAACGGCTTTCAATAGTTTCTCGTTTTTATAGCCTTTTTTCAAGATATTATCGTATAGTTTTATTTTCCTCTTAAGTCATAATTATTTATTGTTACATTTATTTTATAAATTATGTATATTTATTTAGTTTTAATATAATCATTGTCATTCTTATTCCTTTTTTACCTCTTATTTTACTAACTTTATTATTATTATTTTATTATAATTTTTAAAATTTAAATTAAACCGCTTATTTTGCATATAAAAAGATGGCGGTTTTATTAAAACGTCCACTTCGACCCACCTTTAAGATGGGTCGTTTTTAGCTTTGCATTAGCGAAAATATACGTCATGAGTGACGCTTTTGCCGCGATCACAACAATCGCGGTCGACATGTGAAACGGCTGAAGGAGTATTTTCAGCGTTTGAGCGCTTAGTGGAACGCGCCCCTAACACGTCATAAGTGACAAAATAATATTTTTTTTCTTATTATGGCACTTCGGCTATTTAACCATGGCCAGTGTCGAGTATAAATATGGCGGGAAAACAATATTCTATAATACAATTTTCAGCTTCGTTTTTCTATATTGTCAGGTTGAAAGTCTAGTCAAAGTCTAAGTAAAAGTCAATACAGTCAAGAAGTCAAGTCGGTCGATTCAGTAAGGTGGTAGACGCTTTACTGAAACTTTCGATGGAGTTTTGGAGGGAACACAAAATAGCACGTTTCTGGATATTGCATCACTTTCCTACACTTGTGCACGATAATGAATATCTAATGATTAATATCCTACCAATATTACACATTGAAAACTCAGTTAACACAATTTTAGGAATATAATACAAAAACACAACATCACTCTTTCACATTCCCGGCAAAACTCCAATGTCAAAGTTAATAAAATTTGAAATTGTCAAAATATTATTTTGAATTTTGCCGGGAATGTGAAAGAGTGATGTTGTGTTTTTGTATTATTTTCCTAAAATTGTGTTAATTGGGTTTTTAATGTGTAATAATGGTAGGATATTAATCATTAAATATTCCTTATCGTGCACAAGTGTAGGAAAGTGATGCAATATCCAGAAACGTGCTATTTTGTGTTCCCTCCAAAACTCCATCGAAAGTTTCAGTAAAGCGTCTGCCTACCACTTTACTGAATCGACCGACTTGACTTCTTGACTGTATTGACTTTTACTTAGACTTTGACTAGACTTTCGACCTGACAATATAGAAAAAACTAAGCTGAAAATTGTATTAAAGAATATTGTTTTCCCGCCATATTTATACTCGACACTGGCCATGGTTAAATCACCGAAGTGCCATTATAAGAAAAAAAAAACTTTGACATTAGCGTTGCGTTCAAAAACTTTGAAAGTAAATGTCATAGTAGAACATTATAATATTATTTACAAAATTCACGTACTCTAGTGATTAATATTAACTAAAAATGTTTAAATATCAATCTTGTGTCCAATTATAATTACCAGGTTCATAAAAACATAACGTTTATATCAATTTTTGTCATCAACACCCGAACATCAGATAGCGTGTTACTTAATTCCTGAACGTTTTCCTTTGAGTCTACAGTCTATGGTATATAACACGATTTTAGTTACACAAGTCATAAATGTCATTATCATTTGATTATTAGTAGAGTTCTGTATAAACCCTGTGTAAACACAACCACCGTGTTTAACTATTCATGCGTTACACGGATGTGTAAGAAGTTTTTATTAGTAAGGGGGTGTACATTTATCTGATATTTGCCTAACGGAAAACACGATGCACTTATTTTGACTCGATAGTTATATTTTCGAAATTATGAATCTTTCTGTGCTTTTCAACAAATATCTGTTACACTTATTGAGTTACTATCATTAAATAACTTGCACTACTACAATCACACACTTTATAAAATAATGGCTAAAGGAAATAATATTAGTATTGTATTTAATTTTTAAGTAATCATCAAAAACAGTTTTGGGACTTACGACCATTACTTTCGTGCTATAATGGGGGAACCGTTGTTACGCGATATTGTTCACTATTAGCTGCAGGGCAAAGCACATTGATCGGGGGCACGATTCATGGAATCATTATATCACGATTCACGATTTGGAGGATAGCAGGGTGTGTAGGCGGGGCTAGCATGCTTTGATATTTTTGACAGCAGGCTCTTAATAGGCGTGATTCAGGATTATGCTGTGTGGTATGCTACAACGTAATATCGAAAATGAATGACGATAATAAAACATAGAATTTGGGCGTTTCTTGGAATCACAGGATAAGCACACAAAATTTCCATTTTTATGGAAAATTTGTGTGTTTATCCGACCGAATGTCCAGCCATTTTGGAGAGATTTGGTAACAATCACCGCGACACACAAATTTCAAGATGTGTCTTATCCGTTAACAAAACAGCATATTTAGCACTCACTGTGAAGGCCTTGCCACACTCCTGGCAGACGTGGTTGCGTGGCTTCTCCTTCTTCTCACCGTGTACGCGCGCCATATGACGCTCCACATTCGCCTTTGATGCTATCGGCTGTAAATAAAATGTGACTGGTACAGAAACTGAGCAATACAAAGTTTTAGATACTGAGATGTCAAGACTTACGGCAACAAAATATAATTAATTGGAATTTCTATAACAACTCTGAAACTTTAGTGTATAGTAACTCAGAAGACTTTCTTGCTGAACTGCAAAAAATGCTCAATGAATTATCCGTCGAAAGACTAAAAGCTGGGTTGTCACTTGTCCATGAATGCAAGTTAAACAAAAGTTATGAGCAACAGAAATAAAGATGCAATAGTAGTAGCAAACCAGACAATTGAATATATTGATGAATAAGTGTATCTCGGCCACATTATATCACCCACGAATTTGATGTCAAAAGAGATCGAAAGAAGGGTGTCGACGCATCACAACATCGACGTCACACGCACACACGCAGCAGCGCGTCGTGCGGCGCGCCCCCCGCTCACTCGATATTGGACCACCGCCGGTGTGCGCATGACAAAGTTACTTATATGTAAATCATAATATTGTCACAATAAACCGTATTGAGTCAACATCATTTTTTCATTCATCACCATCACGCAAGGCACCTTCCAGTGGACGGCTCCAGGCTCCAGCCCCAACAAGGGTAACAAACAGCTGGTCAAGATACTGGTCTCTAAAAGAGGTAATGAAAAACAAAAAAATACCAATACGACAAAAAGCAAAAATATTTTATACATGTATCCTTCCAGTGCTGACTTACGGATGCCAAACTTGGAGTATGACAGAAAGGAAAATCCATAAATTAAAGGTATGTCAAGAAAGTATGGAAAGAAGTATGATAGGCGTAAAACTAAAAGATAGATGGAAACTAACCGATCTACGGAAGGTAACAAAAGTAACAGATGTAATGGAAAAAGTCAAAACCCTAAAATGGCGCTGGACCGGACATATGATGAGGTCGAACAAAGAAAAGTGGACCAAATATCTAACCGAATGGTACCCAAGGAATGGTAAAAGAAAACAAGGAAGGCAATGTAAAAGGTGAGAAGATGACCTACCAAAGAACTAGAGAAGAGATTGCAAAGACATGACTATGTGGCATAATCTGGAGGAGGCCTAAGTCTTAAGTTAAGACAACCAACAACGAAATAAAATTTTAGTGTTATTTGTAAATGTAAAAATATTTGTTGTGAATTAAGGCTTATCTTATCTTCTAACTCAGAAGACTTACTAGACCATGGATTTTGTTTAATATTTTTTCTTGTCTGTGTCACAATATGAACACTTAGATATTAAGATATCATAAAAACATACCTTATCACAGATGGGGCATTTGTGCTTGGTTTTGCCGAGGTGCTGGTAGTTGAAGTGGTCCTGCATTTGGTCCTTGGTCGGGTAGCCTTTGTGACACATTGGACAGGGGAATCTATAACATATAACAAACAGATTTAATTATATTTGGTACAGACAAAATATGTGAAATACATAACATCAGCTAGGGCCACCTAACACCTTGGGACCTAATAAATACGCTTATTTAGGCCAAAGGTATATATATACACGTGGGAGAGCCATGCTTCGGCACGAATGGGCCGGCTCGACCGGAGAAATACCACGTTCTCACAGAAAACCGGCGTGAAACGGCGCTTGCGCTGTGTTTCGCCGAGTGAGTGAGTTTACCGGAGGCCCAATCCCCTACTCTATTCCCTTCCTTTCCCTCCCCTGTTCCCTTCTCTTCCCATCCCTACCCTCCCCTATTACCCTATTCCCTCTTAAAAGGCCGGCAACGCACCTGCAGCTCTTCTGATGCTGCGAGTGTCCATGGGCGACGGAAGTTGCTTTCCATCAGGTGACCCGTTTGCTCGTTTGCCCCCTTATTTCATAAAAAAAAAGGTGGCATAAAAAATTTAAACTACTTAAGTTTTATTTTTAGACTTCGAAAATAAATAGGACCTAGAAAATGTCGTTAAATTAGAGAGCCCTCAATAGAAAATGTTGAATATTAATTTAAAACTGTGAAACTCACTTGAACACACCCTCAGAGGCGTGCGGTCTCGCATACTTGAGATGGGCCTGGTAGGTAGCGAGGTGGGAGAACACCTTGTCGCATTCCGTACACTCGTACCGCGTCTTGTTCTCGTGTCGCCGGATGTGGTACTTCAGCTGCACCACGCGCACCATCTTGTTGCAGATGTGGCACTTCTCGCGCGGCTGTGGACCCTCGTGTAACCTGCAGGGAAAATGATGGTATTGAAAGTCGTTTGTTGTGAAGATAGTCTTTTGAGGTACTTATTCTCATTCTCATGGGAAGTGCAGGAATGGATTTCTTATAGGCCGGCCCATATGGACATGTCGGACTTTACTGAAGTGTTATCCAGTAACCTTTTTAAATTCCGCGCCGCTATTTAATTTAATATGTAGTTATAGGTCTACCAGAATCTGATGGCAATTTTTGACAGCAGATTTTCAAAAAATATCCTTGATCATTGGATAAATTTTTATATTTGCATGTTTAACACACAGAATCAGCCGCTATAAGAAAAAAAAAAGGATCAAAATGTTTTATTCCAATTACCCCGGTCCCCGGTATTGCTAGAGTCAATTTATTTTCTCACTTTTTGCCATCAGATTCTGGTAGACCTATACATACAATTGCTTTTTATCTTGCAGTGTAGCAATCACAGCGGCCAAACTGTTCGTTCGAGCCTCAGTAAAAACTGAACAGATGTATACTTTTTATTGTAGCTTCGTTATCCTATACCAGCCTTTCCCATAGTGGGCGATAACGTCCCCTTGTGGGCGCTGAAGGGGGGCAGTGTGGGACCCAGAAAAAAATGGGAGCGTTGTGTAGAGGCTTGGGGGGTGATTTATTTCATCAGGATGCATTTTAAATTGAAACAATGGGGGTGATAAAATATAATTTGCTCTTAAAGTGGGCAGTAGACAAAATAAGTTTGGGAACCTCTGTCCTAGACCGTAATTAACTCGACTATTGACATAATGCACACAAAACGTTCTAAGAAATTAGTTCTTTTTTTCACAAATTGGGATTGCAATCACTGAGTTATAAGTACGTACTACATACCGCAACGCAATGCTTGGTCACATTCAACAGAAGCTATATAGCCGCAGCGCACTTAGTCGGCCGCGAGCTCTTCTGCACGCCAGACGTACAACAATAAAAAACAAAAAGTAACAAAAATGCCTTCCAGTAACACTTCAAAATGCAACGTAATAAAATTTCATCGGTATTAGCACTCTTATTTATTTTCAATTAAAATACGAACATTCAATTACTAGGCGAAGACGCGCGCCATTTTGCATTGTCATAGAATAGTAGATTCAGAGTGTAATGTAGGCAGAATACAGATCTATGATAAGACGACGATGAATGAAGTACTCACGTAGACGAGTTTGTATTTTGGTAATATTAAAAATATATCGTACATTATACAGAATGACTGGTGAGACATGTTCAATACTCGAGGACGTGATATTTGGCTATTATATTAGTTGAAAAAAAAAAAAAAACATAAAAAAATAATATCAATTGATCACTGAGTAAATGTAGCTTAAAGTTAAATAATTTTTTACCCAACGCAAGGACACCGCGCGCGGGAGGGGTAGCGCACCGGCCGCATAGTAATTTACTAAGTGTCCATGATTCATATTTTGTTTAAAGGGAAATTTGGTCAAAAATTAAGTACCTAATTTTATTACATAATTATAATGAGAATCGAGTACTGAATACTCTCCTTAAGTATCGGTCATGTTTCACCAGTCATGCTGTACATGCATACATTATAATAATTTTATTATTGTATTTGAAAATATTTAAGTAATTTAAATAAGGTAATTGGCTATTACTATATACTATGGATCCATACTTAATTATAAATTTTATAAAAAAGTAATTTTTGATTTTTATTTTATCCACTTACTGAAATAGATTCTGCATTCATTCGAGTGTAGGCACAAAACTGTGTCACTTCTGTGGTACTGATCTATAGCAATCACCCGCCTCCCACCCCGCTCATGCCTCAAGTGCGACATGTTTTTGGGTTGCAATAGCGGCTCTAGTACATAGTACCTACTTATAACTCAGTGGATTGCAATGCACATGTTGACAATGGCTATTATTCTGTTTTTCTTCTTCCCATTTAATAATTATTATCTTTAATGCCTTAAGTTAAAATGCATTCAGGAATGAAATACAAAAAAAGTAAAACATATGAAAATCCAAAAAAAGAAAATTATACAGGAAACAGATAAATTGCTTCTTTTATAGTCTGTCAAAAAAAGTGAAGAAATTAAAAAGTGGCAACATCGTAGTGGCCCTTTCAAATCAATCTAAGAAAAAAGGGATGACACTATAGTGTGTTTCATCGAATAGTTCCTTTGCCGTTATGTTGGCATTCCTGTCTGTCAATAAAATAAACACGGTAGACATGCTCTGCGAGTATTCTTAAGTTTTACTGGGATTTCGTGAGAAAATCATGCCGAAAACATTAAAGAGTGGTGAAAGAATGATGGTGCTAAGAGTGAAAGAGTTTTGTGAACGTGAAAAACGTAACGAGGCCCCAATAATTCCATTAAGATGTGTACAAGCTCGGGTTGCCGCCATTACAGCTTAGTGAAATAGGGTTACCAGCATCAGTTTAATCACCCTTAAACACAGTAAAACTTATGAATATTCGCAGAGCGTGTCTACCATGTTTACGTTATTAACACACAGGGATGCCAACATGTAGGCAAAAGAACTATTTGATGCAACGCACTTCTAGTGACGAAAACTACACAAACGCGAACGAAGTTGCGGGCTAAAAGCTAGTATAATAATATTATCAGGGCGAGCGAAGCAAGCCCTAGTATATCCCACAGTCGTCAGTCTGTACATTTTGTGGTACACTTTACGGAAAAACTATGTAGATGTGTTATCATCAGTCAGTCAAGGTGTGACGACACGAGCCCTCACAATTCACAAAGCTCGAATTTTAGCTATAAACTAGTTAAATTGTCTGGGGTATGAAGGACATTGGGTACCTTTCATCCCGGGAAAAAGAACGGTTCCCGAGCGATAGACGTTAACGAAGGCAGAGCCGCGGGCGAAAGTTAGAATTATATAAAATTTTCTTTAGGGAATTATTAAAAAGTATTTTGTGATAACATAATATTATCTCCCCTAATTTAAGGTAGCACAGTAAGGGTAATAAGACAACACTAATTTGCATTAGTGCCAACATGACGGCAAAGGAACTATTCGATGAAACGCACTCTACAATGCTGCCACTTTTTAATTTCTCACTTTTTTGACAGACTATAATTTTATTCACTTGAAAATAATAATATAATTACTTGTAATTTTTTGCTATATTTGATTTTTAAGTGTATGTTTGTAAATTGAATAAGGTGATTATAGTTTTCGGTCTATTGAAAGGAGCAGGGTGTTACAAAACAAAGCAATAATACTTTAGGGTGTAAGCGCTGAATAAGTCACTTTTAAACTCTATGATTTTAGAAAAAATGAGCTAGTCACAAAATTTTAAAAAAAGTAACCCTCACTGTTGCTTTAGCTTCCTAGGGGAACATCCTCACCCTTATTATTTAGTTTTATTGCGTTTTGTCACAGCCTGAATTAATAAAAAACACTTACTTGAGATGTGTAGTGAGCGTGGTCTTGTTCACAAAGAATCGTTTGCAGATGTCGCACTGCAGCCCTTCGCGGTGGCAGCGAGCGACGTGCGTTTTGCGCGCCCTCGACGTCCTAGGTTTACCGAGATATGACAAAAAGTGATATCCAGCATTGTCGTCCATTGGCGTGCCGTCGTTTTCAGTGACTCCAGTATTGTCGTCATTTTCATTGACTTCAGTACTATCGTCATTTTCTTCGACTTCGGCAGTTTCGTCAATTTCTATTTCAATTTTTATATTGACTTCACCAACTTTTTCCATTTTATTATTGAGAATCGAAAATTTACATTAACAAATTAAACAATAAACATTTTTTCGTATTTATTTACGAAAAATAAACAAGAGACAAGCAATATTATTTTATCAGCAAATGGCACTGACAGCTGTGACGAATGGCGACTGACGTGAGACGTCATCTTGACAGTTGACAAAGATTTTTTTTTCATGTCTAAATAAAATAGCACCAGTGTCAAGTTTAAAAGGCGGGAATTTTAAAATAAAATCTTGTTTTGTTGGGTTTCAGCTTTTACGTGAAAAAATAGTTTTTAGATCCTCAATCCTCACTTAGCTTCAATTTAAGGTACTTTACATTACTAGTCTATTAACCAAAAATAAAGCAATATTTACTTGAAGAACATGTCGCACTCGAGGCACTTATAACCAACTATGGTGGTTTTGGACAGCAGCTTCCTCAGGTCACCAGGCTTCGGCGGAGGCTTGTCGAACTCTGTGTCGGATTCCTTCTTCTTCTTTTTCTTTATGTCCTGGGATAAAATATTATGGGTGGGTTGCACCAGAGGCGTGGTTAAAGTTAAAGTTATGGTTATAGTTAAAGCTAATTTAACTTTAACCTTAACTTTGACCACAGAATTTGACAGAAGACGTTGCTGGTCCGACAAGGATTTAAATGAACGTGGGCGGGGGCGCTGCTGGTAAAGGAGAACTGTCAAAAATAGCGTTTTTGTATGATGACAACGTTAGTTCCTTTTTTCGCCACGTCCAAATAAAGCCTTGTTGAGCTCTATGGTTATGGTTAAATATGGCGTCCATTTTTGACTTTGACCAAAGATTTGACATTTTGCATTGTTTTGCATTGTAGTTAAAGTTATAGTTAAAATAAGTTGGTGCAACCCACCCTATGATTTTGGATGCTATTATGACAAACTTTTTATTCCTATTTATTTAGTAAATGTAAGCTTGTGATGGCATGTAGCGTCGTTGCCATTGTCGAGGAAGCTCATCATTACATAGTCTAAAGACTTATAACGATAGTGAAGCGCTATACAATTTTTGTCCTTGTCTATTAATTCTGTTGACATAGCTCGCTGGAGACATTAGGGTTCTGTACCCAAAAGGTAAAACAGGACTCTATTTAACTTCCAAGCGCGTTTGAGATATTTCCATTTTACATGTTTATTTGTCGGGCGCGCTCGGCAGAAATTCTGTCGAACGAACGAACGAGAAATGTCGATCGTGCACAGTGGCGTAACTATAACATCCGGGGCCCATGGCAAATTGATGGGACCCTATCAGTAAAAATCGTCACGTTATCAATGAAACAATGTATTAAAAAATTTCTGACCTCATAGCCTATTGGGCCGGGGCCCTTTTGGGTCGGGGCCCGTGGCATTTTGCCAGCCATGCCACCCTATAGTTATGCCACTGATCGTGCACTAGTTCTTACGTCAACGTGCAGCGCGGCGGAGTGCGGCAGGCGCGGGCGCAGATGTGCAGCGATGTGTCGTGTAACAGCACGCGATGTTCGCTCGCGGCGCCCGCATATGCGGCACTCGTACACCGTGTAATGAGCGTCTGTATGCGCAGTCAGCTCGTCCGTCGCGATGTACACGTAGCACACCTTGCACGCCTCGAAGCCTGGCTTCTGCAATTATGTTTAGGTTTAAGCTCTGAATAAACTAACAATAATAATTTATTTTGCTTACAACTTAACTAACAGAAATATAAACAGGGATAGGTATAAGGGCCAGAGGCCAGAGCTCAGTTAAGAGTCTCAAGTGAGCTCTGTCTTAAGGCTAGTTGTCTCTCAAGTTGAGACACAAGTCTCAAGTCAAGACAGAGTGTTAGTATTCAAGATACATAACATGTGGAGTAACATTATATACACCCTAATTTCTCCTATGTTGCTATGATAAAAAAAAATATATAGCCTATGTCAGTCACTGAAAAAATGATTAAAATCGATTCAGTAGTTTTGATTTGTATTCATTACTACCCGTGGCCCGGATTAATGGCCGGTACCGCCGCAAAAGCTACGTCCCGCAATTTTTAAATCTGTAATATCTCCGAAAATATTCAATTAAATCATATGCTGTAAAGGGCCATATACATCTACATTAAATCAACAGTGTATTTAAGGTATTTATTTGGATAAGGATTAATTCTCTATTTATTAAAATTGCTTCGAAAATTAGCCATTATTTGTCGTAAAAAGTAAATGACAAAAAATGTTATTGCGGGATTTCCATAAGAGATAGACATAATATACCATCGCGGAGTTTTCTGTAGACTTTTTCAATGTATACAAATTACAATACTTGGTACATTCAGTTCAGCCTTAGTTTGCAATGTAAGCGGAAAAAAATGTAATTATTTACGACATCACATTAGAAACCCCAACAATAACAGTATTTCTCCACTATTTAATGAATGTTATTATACTTATAAACCTTCCTCTTGAATCACTCTATCTATTAAAGAAAACCGCATCAAAATTAAAGGGAACAAGGGACATGAGGGAAAAAAGCGACTTTATTTTATAATATGTATAGATTGTAAGCTAAATTCCATTCGCGAATTGAGTATCCATAACTCTACTTACAGGTGTGTGTTCAGCCAGGAAATGACCTTCCACCTGCCCCTGGTTGAAGAAACCAATGATGCACAGCTCACACTTGTAAACCGCACTTGCATATTTCACCTTTTTCTTATCCTCATTTCTAAAAAAAATTAAAATAATTTCAGACAATCTATTATGCACAAGTTTTTTTCGTGTGAATGAAAGAGAGAGACAAGTAGTGTAAGGTCAATGGTTGAATGACTATGTGTTAGCTGACCAAGCTATAGAGTAATTACCACAGAAATAAATCAAGATAGAAAGGTGACGCGCGTGCGTTGCTAGGGGATCGCTCGTGTCAATTTTAGCTTTGCTTTTAGTTAGAACAAATAACTTACCCGTGGAAAGAAATACCTCCTTTTGACCGATTCACTTTCGTACTTATGTTTTTACAATTAGACACTGCACAATGAGGCATTTTTGCACAACCGCTCCGGTGTAATCAAGTCGAGACGTGCGCGCTGACTGAATGAACGTTCAACGAATCTTGCACACTTGTGCAAGATTGAAACACGCGTACTCCACCCGCTTAGCCGTTCTATCTTGATTTATTTCTGTGGTAATTACTATGTTAATGAGATAAAGGTCCTGATTCTGGACAGATGTAAAATAACTCTGAATAAATTTAGTCTGTATGAAATATGTATAACTAGCTTTTGCCCGCGGCTTCGCTCGCGTTACGAAGTATTATGATATAACACAATCTTTCATCCCCCATTTTGTCCCCTTGGGGGTGGAGTTTATAAAAATCCTTTCTTAAGGGATGCTTACGTCATAGAAGCTTTATGTATGCAAAGGCTCAGCCCGATTGGTTGAAAATTGTCAAAGTCGTATACAAAATTTCCTTCTCTTTTTCACCCCTTAGGGCTATATGCCTATGTCATAATATCTACCTGCATGCCAAATTTCAGCACGATTCGTCCAGTAGTTTGGGCTGAGCGTTGATAGATCACTGTCAGTCAGTCACCTTTGAGTTATACATAGATTTAAATACAGGAACCTTACCTTAACTCAAGCATTTCAGATTCGGTCAAATGTAATGTATTGTATCCAGCTTTTAGTTTTTCCTTATCATCATTTTCCATCTTAATTTTTTTCGGCTGCCGAATTATTACCGGTGCTATAGGTGTTGTTGAACTAAAAACAAAGATTATTTTCAAACTAGCTTCTTCAATTTGTTTATACAGGGTGCAATTAAACCTTCCTGCCAAATTTTTATATATTGATCCTTGTTAAAAATAAAAATACACGTATTTTGTACTCAGTACTAAAATTTTGAGAAATAGCTTCCGAAAATGACGTGTCCCCGCGCGCGCGCTTCACCCCGCGTCACCCCCGGTCATTCCCCCGCGGCGCGAGTGACCGTTCTGCAACGATTTTAAATGGGATAAAATATGTCATTGAAAAAAAATATAGCACCCAATTTTTTTTGGTTAAAGGACTCTCCTAAATCCTAATGATACCTAAGCCCTGGAAAAAATTTGGCAGAAAGGTTTAATTGCACCCTGTATACATATGCATAGAAGTTTTTTTTTAAATTATTTTCTGTACGATGTCTGCTGATGAACGCTACAATAAATATATTGATTCGTATCTCATTGGGTCAGAGTCTTACAAAACCTTATTCTTTGATGAAGACAATGAAGTTTTGTAGAAAACTAAGTTTTTTTTACCTGTGCTAGAATCCACTGAATGATAATAGTGGGTGGCAAATGCGAGCAGCCTTTATGCTACTGATTCAAATGCCAGTTGAACATTTGTGCACTTGATGAATACAATAGCACATTAACTTGGTTGACTATTGTTTACAATAAACCAATTTAAACATGGAAAACAATGGCACATTAAGGACTCACTCAAGAACAAGTTCTGGCATCTCTCCCTTTACATGTGTGGTGGTGTAGGTCTCTCCCAGCAGCGGGTCGCTCACAACTATGTGTGACATTACTCCCGTCATAGGATTCTCCACAACCAACTCGGGCACTGGAACGGCCAAATGAGGTCTATGTTCTACCAAAGTATGGGGTACATACACTGACCTCCATTATACAAGTACGCTGGACCTATGATACCCACTTTTTTGTGCCTATTTGAAGCGGAATCAGCGCCCCCCAGTAAGAGAGAAGAGAACTAAATTTGACGTAACTTGCAAATGGCCGCTTAATCGTTATTGGTTGTCATCACTAGTATTAGTTCCAAATACTCCCACTACTGCTATCAGCGCCAATATGGCGTCATTTTTATTCAAACGTCATTTTTACGTCAAATTTAGTTCCTATCACTCACATTGGGGGAGCTGATTCCGCTTCAAATAGGCACAAAAAATAGCTGTCATTTCAAAGGGTATCATTAGTCCAGCGTACTTGTATAATGGAGATCAGTGGGTACATAGCACTGGCACACTTGAACTACAAATATAAATATCTAGCTATTACTTATGGCTTTGCTTATTTTTCTATTTATCATCATTGTTGGCGAATTTTGAAAAATTCTTTCTTAGAGGTTGGCTGTAGCATTACAGGAATGTGTGTGCAAAATTTCCAGCTTCAAAGTTTATACCTGAAAGGATTTGACCTCTGCATTGTAACTTTGTCTTTATAATTAGATTTATTTATTAAAAAAAAAAAGTACATCAAAGGGTATAAGAGCAGCTATATTTAATGTTGAAGAGGCAAAACCATGTCACTGTCCTTAATGTATAAAAAACTAGCTTTTGCCCGCGGCTTCGCTCGCGTTAAGACGTATTATTATTATTTAGGTATCAAAGTCAGCCCGATCGGTATATCCTCTATTTTATCCCTTGGGGGTAGAATTGATCAAAATCCTTTCTTAGCGGATGCCTACATCATAACATCTACCTGCATGCCAAATTTCAGCCCGATCCGTCCAGTGGTTTGGGCTGTGCGTTGATAGATCACTATGTCAATCAGTCACCTTTGAGTTTTATATATTATTAGATTTAGATAATAATTAAGTATTATTAAGTGTATAATTCTTGGGCACTGTAGGTCTTTAATCTTAATTATTGTAAACTTAATGTAAATTTTATGTAAAAAAAAAAAAAAATTTAAATCATCATTTACTAATAGATCTAAACTCCCTCCCGCACGCGCACCCCCGCCTTGGTGACGCCCACTTCGCAACGGGCCGTGCAGCAGAAATCGTAATATTTTAATTTCGCCATAACTTCAAAATCAAACGTCCAATTTTAATCATTCAAAGACCAAATATTATCTACATAAACTGTGCTTAGTGATGAAATAATTTATTTTGATAAGGATTAATAGCATTAGTAAAATAAACGCGTTTAAATGAAGTCCAAAAAAAAAAAAATTCAAGATTTTTAAATAAAAAAATGGTTGTTGTGCCTCACTCGACATAGATAAGTATATTGTGTCGCGGACTTTTTTGTAGATATTTATAAGATCTACAATTAATTAAAACATTATATGGTTCTATCTTTTATAGTTTAGGCAGCGTACGCAAAATAAGTAACTTTTCTGGTTGATTTTTACACCTTGTGTCCGAAAAACTCAAATATCTTAAGGAACCCTATTTTTTTCCAAAATAAAATTTAGCCTATGTTACTCGTAGATAATGTAACTTTCGAATGGTGAAAGAATTTTTAAAATCGGTCCAGTAGTTTTTGAGCCTATTCATTACAATTAAACAAACAAAGTTTTCCTCTTTATAATATTAGTGTAGACAAGCTTACTAGTGATAACTTCGTTACTGGCCATTCCAAGGGTCATGTTGTCTCTTAACGAATGAGACATATCATACTGCTGCGGCTTCATCTCCTCGGATATAGATATATACTGCTGGGACCAGTCCGGTGTGATGATATCCTCGTGTGTGTAATCCAAGTACATCCTGTCATAGTCCGTCTTCATAACACACTCCAACGACGATAGTGATTGAGACAGGTATGTGTGATCTAATGCCTTTGGACAATATACAATCACTATTAATAATCATCATCAACTTTAAAATAGATAAATAAATTTTTGTACTACAGATTTTGACCTGTTGCCAGGCATTTGCATGTGTAATGACAACCTATATTTTATGTTGTATTGTATCTATGTTGAATATTATTGTATTACTCTTAAAATTAACCTGTTCAATTTCTTATTGCTTTCATACCTAAAGTTTAAATACAAAAGTGTAGCTGACTTCTGCATCTTCATTTTTAACTGATTCTTTATGGGCTGAATATAAAATTATACATTTTTTAGGCAATATTTACCTCTAAAGTACTTCCTAGTGTTAAAACTCGCAGATGTTCTTGTGCATTTTGGACCTGCTTTTTGAATTTAGATATCCTCTTCATTATTGCCACACACTCCCAACATAAATATTGCTTAGGAATTTCTGTTTCTAAAATCTAAAACAATAAACATATTTTTAGTTTAGATTTACTTAAAATGGTAGTGATAATATAAAGAAACAAGTAAGCACCACCAACTTCACTTTTTTGCTTAAAAATACTTACTCTATCAGCTGCATAATTAAACAACAGTAATTTAAAAACTTCAACAATTTCGGAAGATCCTTGTATTGCAACTAAATTACGGTCCGTGCTAAGGCAAGCACAGCACAAAGGTTTAAAGCCATCCTCAACATCTTGCTCCATTTTAAATGTAGGAAAATAAAAGCTAAATACAACCCAAACTTGAATTGTTTTCAATACAAAACAAAAAGTAATACTCCCATGTAAAATAGACAAAATTGATTACGGGTATAATATTGCCTCAAGGACATCACAAAATGGCCGCCTTACCCAATTTCGTCTTTGACTTTGAAGTTTGACTTTTTTTTTAATATTTGACGTTTGTCTTTGGTTTGTCTATGGTATATTCAAAGAAGGCGAAGAAGTTATTCTGAGAGTGTGTTCCTAAGCTCTAAGCAGTGTACTAGCCAATGTGGTAATTGGTATTTAACAGTTAACTCTTACCAAAAGCGGCTATTTCTCCGACGACAAAGACGATTAATCATTTTGCATGAGAGCCGAGAGGCATTTTACTTTTAAATATATTTATACATATTTAGATAGCTTAAAAAATGAAATATGAAAACTATTTAGTTTTCAGAACCCATCAACCCACCCTGAAAATCTGTCAAATGGAAAAAAAATGGCTGATGAATGGCAGAATCAAAACATATGCAACCACAGAACACTAATACTCTCTGTATGCAACGACATAATATGTTGCAGATCAAAACATAGTCTGAAATCAACATTTTGTGATTTAATTAGCGCTAATCTAAATATATTATCAACTATGTTGCTTAATTAAACTATTGTAGTTGGGTCAGTTGGGTAGAGTAATTGTAACATTGTGCGCGCTAAAATTCTAAAACAATGTCGAATTTGCCGAATGGGAAGCCGCTTATTTGCTGTGGTTGCTTGAGTGCTGGTCGTAATTTGCAACAATTAACACATAATGCAGACTTATTTTTAACATTATTAAATAATGGAACATATCTCGATGTGAGTACATCTAATTTCAAAGAAGTTCTAGTACCCATAGGCCTTAACACAAAAAAACTTTTTATTTGATACAAAAGGTACACGCATGGACATGCTGATAGCAGATAGAGCTTACAGATATTAAAAACTAATATTTAATAGTTTATATGATAGTGCTAATGTATTTTTCAGAGTACCAGTATTAAGGATATATTATTATGTTGGGAATGTGTGGCGCTATTACAAAGAACAAAATGTTTCCAAAAACGAATACAAAAAGCTCAAAAATACCTAGAAAGTCATTGGTTTGATATAGAGGTAGGTAAAAGTATAATTTAATTTAAACCCAAGACTTTTCAAAACTGTAGGGCATTTTGTTTTATCCTAAAATATATTAATATAATTATTATAAAATATAACATTAGATTGATATATGTTATTTTACAGAACCTACCAGCCGGCAGAGATTCTTTATCATGCCTAAATATAGTAAATAACTTTGAAATAGTCAGTATACACTGTAAGAAGGAAGAAGAAAAAAGTATTAAAGTAGAGGCCGACATAGAAAAAGAAGTAAAAATATGTCTAGAAGTAGACACTAAAATCAAAGAAGAAACATTAGAGTACTTGGATAACACTATAGACGATTTAAATAACGCAGACTTGTATAATGATTACAATGATATAATTGAAAGCACTTACGACATAAAAGCGGAATCGAATGATCCAGAATATAAGCCCAAAATTAAAATAAAGAAAACGAAATCTGGGAGACTTAAAGCAGAAAAAACTTTGCTAGATATAAATAACATTGAATTCTATATCCATAAATTAATTTGTACACAAAATAATGTGCAGGCACTTAAAAAGGAGAATAAGAAAAGCTATAAAATAGCACATTTAAAAGCTAATTTGCATTGTACAAAAATCAATTCTATGAAATCAAAAGACATAGCAAAGTTAGCTGAGGTAAGGACTAATGGCTGCACTCAGATATTTTAAGAGGATTTAACTTTAATTTAATGAAGATTTTGACAAATCAGGCTTATGTCAAAATCTTCATTTAATTGCAGTTAAGTAATTAATATTTGTCTCATAGGCCCGTATTTTTGGTCAGTACTCAAGATGCATCTCGGTCTCAAGACACGGTTCAGGCTCTGTGATTGGTTGGCTGTCAAAATTTGGACCAATCACAGAGCCGAACCGCGTTTTGAGACTGGGTCGCATCTTAAGTACTGACCAAAAATACGGGCCTAAGTGCAGCAGTAATACAGATTTACATCTTGTGAAAAATTAAGAATGAAAATATGTCATATTTTATCTCTGTTGAGTCTCTGTGAGGCAGCTGTTAACATAACATAAGCTTTTATTCTAAATGATAAGTATTTTACATAAAAAAAAATGCAATTTTATTTTTAGATTATTTAAAGAAAAGTCTTTTTATATCATGCCATTTCTGCCCATTTCTAGGGTTTTTTGACTAAAGCTATTTATATTAACCAATAATAACACTGTTCTTTCTATCAAAAATCCTTAGAAACTGTTAAGCAAACATTATAATTAATTATTAAGCCCAAAAATATATACATTAATAACTTATTATTGTTTAACAGAGTGGAACGTCATGTCCCTGCAGTTATTGTGATGTTGAAATCACACTGGACAGAGTCAGTAGTCACTATGAGGAACATACCCTAGAATTATATCAATGCAGAGTGTGTTTGTTGTTGTGGGAGAGTCCCGACAAAGCAAATAACCACATACTAGATCGCCACAAATTTGTATACGCTTGTCCGGAATGCAGTCAGTGTTTTCAGTAAGTAATGCCAGAATCCCTTAATACAGCATATAATGAAATGTAAGTGATAGATTTATACTCAACCAAATGAAACCTATAGCCAATGTCATACAGTGGCATTTTATCGGCCCAAAATTATCTCGTTCTCGGTGGACGGTGGCGGTTTATCAGCACGCACGCGCTGAACGCATTTTAGAATTTGTTGTATGAAATGACGTGAAACCTCGCACATTCGTCCGTACCGTACGCGCCGCATTTCGTGTACTATGCGGTGCGTTCGACGCGTTCGGCGCTGACAAATGTGCCATCAGCTTAAGGCAAGTACCGACGGTCCGGTCGGTACGGATCGCTCCATATATATGCAATATGCTTTACGCTATAAGGAGCGTTTTAGAGTAGAGCGTCCGCATTACTCCTTAAAAACTTCATACAGATTGGTCTACGGAGCGATCCATACCGACGGTCCGCGTGACACTAAAACCAGCCTCAGGGTGTGTGTATTAAATTCAATGACTAACTTTTACATTTGTATTTTTAGCATCCTTAAGAATTGGAGGAAACATATAAAGTCCCATAAGTACATTTGCGACCACTGCAAAAAAGAATTTATTAACAGGAAGAGAATCAGTTATCATATGAGGTAGGTAATATTTGCAACTTTATAATTTGGTAGAAGTAATAACAATGCATAGTATTAGGCTCGATTTATATGCGTACGGATACGCGATTTTGCGGCTACTCCGCGAGATTAGAAGCAATAGGGATGATGACGAGGTCAAAGATTAGCGAATTTTGTTAATAAAATGAAGAAATAACGGTAAAAAATAATGTTTCCATCAGCTTGATAACTTTTGTATTTCTTTCGTTTTGCGCACAGACATAGATCAATAGATCAAGATAGATACCGCATGTCGCTCCTTTTGTATGAAAACGAGCGTGTCACTTTTTTCCTACCACTGTGACGTACCGACACTCCATTATACAAGTACGCTGGACCTATGATACCCACTTTTTTTGTGCCTATTTGAAGCGGAATCAGCGCCCCCAGTAAGAGGGAAGAGAACTAAATTTGACGTAACTTGCAAATGGCCGCTTAATCGTTATTGGTTGTCATCACTAGTATTAGTTCCAAATACTCCCACTACTGCTATCAGCGCCAATATGGCGACTTTCAAACGTCATTTTTACGTCAAATTTAGTTCCTATTCCTCACATTGGGGGAGCTGATTCCGTTTCAAATAGGCACAAAAAATAGCTGTCATTTCAAAGGGTATCATTAGTCCAGCGTACTTGTATAATGGAGGTCAGTGCGTACCGATGATAAGAAACGTGTCCATTATCAAGGCCAACGTTTCTATTTGAATTTCTACAGCTCAATACGGCACTTTTAGGCAATTAGGCATTTTTAAAATTCCGATTGACTCCGATTCCGAAAACAGACTAAAGAACAGACTTTCGAAAGACGAGCATGGCTCGTCGTTTGGGAACGCAATATGGCACGCGAAGTACATACACATGCGGTATCTATCTTGATCTGTCTGTGGTTTTGCGCCTTCAAAGTTGTATATTCAAGTCGATTTTTTTAAATTAAATTTCTTAATATTTGTATACCATTCGATAACTTATGTAATTTAAAGCCACTTTTGCTATGAAACCACTTTCATAAACGCAATAATTAATATAGCTATCGAACAAAGTTCTCCCGCGATGCCTACAAGGTACTCTATGGTGACGTCATAATCGAGTAGCAGTTTGTATAGAGCATTTCGGGCAGGTCTATTTTTTGAGATGTTTGAATTGTCATATCTTGGTGAATTTTTAAGCTATCAGAGTCATTATTTAACCGATGTTTCTATTTTTAAGAGGTCTGTCAATTACCAATAAGAAAAAAAATAGTCATCATGCCTATTGTATGCATAGAATTATTGTATGTAAATGAAAGCGCGACAGCGCCGCTATTTAAATAAATCGTTACATACATATTTTGTTGTTACAGCTTGTGATCTCGCGGTGTGGCGGCCAAACCGCCCGCACCGTCGCATATAATTCCGCCTAATGACACTTTTTTTCCTCAATCACTTTTTCGCTAATAATAAGCATGCTTAATAGAAGCAAATGTATCGAGTTC
This sequence comes from Cyaniris semiargus, assembly GCA_905187585.1. Lineage (NCBI taxonomy): Eukaryota > Metazoa > Arthropoda > Insecta > Lepidoptera > Lycaenidae > Cyaniris > Cyaniris semiargus. Next base: position 11,536,940 of record LR994567.1, read on the forward strand.
AAACAGCATGCTTGTTTCAAGCATGATAATAAGCTTGCTATTTTTGAGCATGTGTAACTCTAAAGTGCGGCAAGGCTTTAAAGTTTAAATGAACGTGGACGGGGGCGCTCCTGGTAAAGGAGAAGAGGAGAACTGTCAAAAATGGCGTTTTTGTATTATGTCAAAAATGGCTCTACCTTTATTTGAATTTGTAAAAGCGCCATCTGTTATCAGGTTGATGCACCTCCCCGCCACCTGCGGGATCTGCGGCGGCGTGTACGACACCGGGTACAAGCTGCACAACCACCTCCGGCGGGTGCACGTCCCGCACACGGCCGCCGGCGAGCTGTGCTACTGCGTGGAGTGCGACAAGTACTATCCCCATCCGGGGGCGTATCAGAAGCACCTGAAAGATTCTGTTGCGCACGCGCCGCGGAGGATTTACCGGTATTTTTTTTGTAACGAAGTTCCTTATTGTGCGTTGCGAAAGGGTGCTAGACGGAACGACACTTTTTGACCGACACTTATATTAGTACCTGCGAAGTAGGGGCGTTGATGTGGCGGGAAATTTAAAACTTCTTTCCATCCGGGTGTCCCTTGACACCTCTCAAGTTTTTTTAATTAAAATAAGGGGCAAAGGAACAAACGGGTCACCTGATGGAAAGCAAATATTGTTGCCTGTGGAGATTCTCAACATTAGAAGAACTGCAGGTGCGTTGCCTTTCCCTGTCTACTTTAAATCTTTACCAAATTACATGAAAATTGGTTCAGTAGTTCCTGATATTAGCGCGTTCGAACATGCAAACTCATCACCTTAATATTTGTAAAGATAAACACACATGCAAATGTTTTACCAAAATTGTCGCATTTCACAAATTTTCACTCCATTTTATAACAATAATTATATTATTACACTGTCTTATGTCTAGGGCCCTAAATTACCCCATCATAGGCAGTCATATTATTTTTTCACTTAGATTTTTGTTGTTTTTTTTTTACTAAGGTACTTATAGGTCTACCAGAATCTGATGGCAAAAAGTGAGAAAAGAAATTGACTCCAGCAATACCGGGGTAATTGGAATAAAACATTTTGATCCTTTTTTTTCCTTACAGCGGCTGATTCTGTGTGTGAAACATGTAAATATAAAAATGTATCCAATGATCAAGGATATTTTTTGAATCCAATGATCAAGGATATTTTTTGAACATCTGCCATCCAAAGCCATCAGATCCTGGTATACCTATACTTAGGTTAGGTTTAACACTAAGGTCTATACTCTATTGTCTATAGCAGCACTCTCAAAGTGTGCTCCGCGGAGCCCTGGGGCTCCTTAAAGACCTTGTAGGGGCCATCATTGTAGTTCCGCCATCAAAAAAGTTTGAGAACCGCTTGTCTATGGGTTGTTCACTTATATTTTACAGTCATGGCGTATAAGCACCATTTAGCTTATATTAGTGTCTAAACACACTAGGCCGAAAATACGCGGCCGAAGTTCGGCATGAATACGCCTGCAATGCGCTACGCATGCACTAAAACGCGACGTAATTTCGGCATAGTGTGTCATCAGTAGTTTAAAATACATTGCAGGCGTAATGATGCCGAACTTCGGCCGCGTTCGGCATCATTACGCTTGCAATGCGCTACGCATACAATATAACGCGACGTAATTTCGGCATGGTATGTCATCAGTAATTTAAAATACAATGCAGGCGTAATGATGCCGAACTTCGGCCGCGTTTTCTCGGCCTAGTGTGTTTAGACAAGACTATCGTTAATGGTACTCAATGATTGTACTCCAGGATTCCGTGTCCGGAGTGCGGGCGAGTGTTCACCAAGAAGATCTACATGACCAACCACTACAAGCTGTTCCATCTCAAGCAGACCCAACACTACTGTAACATTTGCGATAAGGTGAGTTACACAAAGTCATGATGCTGGCCACTAGGGGTCAGTCATTATATGTCACACCTAAGGGGGGAGGGGGTCGACGAAGTGTGACAAGGAGAGCGAGGGGTAGGGGTCATTTTACAGATGTGATCACCTGTGGGCTGTGGCCTGTGACAATGGGGGGAGGGGTTTAAAATTCATGAGAATCGCGTGACTTACTTTATGGATGGTCCCCTATCTGTGTATACAACTTACAAGATGCCTCCGTGGTCCAGTGGTTTAAAGCGTGGCTCTTGAACTCGGAGGTCGTGGGTTCGATTCCCATGTTGAAAACATTTCCAAGTTTGGCTAGGACAATGCAGATCATCTGATTGTCTTGACAAGTAAGATGATCCATGCATCGGATGGGCATGTAAAAAGTCGGTCAGGCGCCTGATCTCTCGCCAGTACGCGCATACACTTGGGCATTAAAAATTACTCCGGTGTAAGTGGCCTGGTTTCAATGAAACCGGCCACCGTCAAGTGAGTCGCCCTGCTGGAAGCTATTCCTGGTATATTTTTAAGTCCGTTCCCCTATCATCAAACTAGAATTGATTTTGTTATATTTTTGAATGTAATTTCAGTACTACAGCAACGCGTTTGGGCTACGCACGCACACGCGGTACGTGCACATGAAAGAGGAGAAACCGCGCAACAAGATCTGCGATATCTGCGGCAGAGCCTTCCATGTGAGTACCATATTGTTTTTTTATGTATTTATTCAAGTGTTATACAACATTAAAGGTGCGCGTCTGCCGGAACGGAATCGGAGCGTACGGAGCGGACGGATTTGTTGCTTTGTATTGATGAACGTCATTTCTGCGCCTGACAAATTATAAATGACGACGCTCCGTCCACACCGTACCCTCCGATTTCGACCCGGTGGACGCGCAGCTTAAGTCCTTATACTAAAAACTGCCGAACTGCATATCAGTTTCTTGGTGATATTTAGCACTCATATGCTTTCGCTTCTTCAAAGGGCGTTAAAAAACGTTGAAATGACAGAAATGAAAACCCATGTCTCACGAAACTCATGTTTTTTAAAACGCGGCGCTTTTTTATCGAGCACTGTCGGATTTACGACGTTGAGCGTTGGCGTTAAATTGAGCAAATGGGACTCAGTGTTTCTGTTTTGACGGGCGTTAAGGCGCCGGCGCATTTGTACTATCAGAGAAGTTGATTCATAGGCAGACGACGGATCTACGTAATTTGGTCGCGTTATGTTAAACCTAGCGAACAAATCACGACGAACATTGAATTGACAAAACCCGCCAAAATGCTGTAGGTGCACCATAAGCATATGAATCAATTTCTTCAATGGTACTATCAGAGAAGTTGATTCCTAGGCAGATGGCGGACCTAAGTCATTCGGTCTAGTTATGTCATTTCAATATTAGTCGTGATCTGTCAGCTTTGTTTGACATAACGTGACCAAATTACTTAGGTCCGCCATCTTCTACCAAAAATGTGACACTCTTTGCTTGTCAGAATCAGAAGATCCTGACGAACCACATCCGGACGCACACGGGCGAGCGGCCGTACAAGTGTCCGCACTGCCCCGCCGCGTTCGCCCAGCGCACCGCCATGATGACGCACATACGCACGCAACACAAATACCTCAAATAGATGTCTATGGTACACAAAAAACTTGCGACCTGGCAGACGGCAGGTCGTATAATTAAAAAAAAAGAGTTGTGACTTGTGAGTTGTGACTAGGGCTTGCAATTACCGGCCGTTTCGATTACCGGTAATTTTACCGGTAATGATTTTATTTTTACCGGTTAACCGGTATTAGCGGTAAAAATATTTTTTTTTGTAAAACGATTTAAAATGACTATAATATGAAGGAATTTCGACGTACCAGCATACGATTTTTGTTTTATTCAGAATAGATGGATGTTTTCTATTGATTTCCATTTTAAAATAGATTCCCAAAGCCGGTAATAAATCTCCAGACTATCCAAAATCCTACCGTCCGATCACGCTTGTGCCGTGCTTAGGCAAACTGTTAGAATGTCTTATCGTACCTCGCCTGATACCCGGCGGCCCTAAATTTCATAGTCAGCAGTATGGTTTCACCGCCGGGAAATCGACTGTGGATGCGGCCCTAGAAGTCAGAAAAATATTTAATCTTTCGAAAACAAAATACGTTGTTGCCATCTCATCTATACTAATATTATAAAGCGGAAGGGTTTGTTAGTTTGTTTATTTGTTTGTTTGAACGCGCTAATCTCAGTTAGTCCATTTATCGAGGAAGGCTATAGGCTATATTTTATCACGCTAAGACTAATAGGAGCGAAGAAATAGAGGTAAATGTGAAAAAAACGGGGGGAAATTATTTGAACGAGCTTATTTGAACGCGCTAATCTCAGGAACTACTGGTCCGATTTGAAAAATTATTTCAGTGTTAGATAGCCCATTTATCGAGGAAGGCTATAGGCTATATTTTATCACGCTAAGACTAATAGGAGCGAAGAAATAGAAGAAAATGTGAATAAAACGGGGGAAATTATTTGAAAGGGCTTATCTCACGAACTACTAGAGAATTTTTCAGTTATTTGGGTCAGATAAGAAGTATACCACGTGAAGGATCATAGGCTATTTTTTGTAGACTGATTTGTCTGTGAAATATCTAATTTACGCGGGCGAAGCCGCGTGGAACGTCTAGTTAGATATATCGGGTGCTTTTGATAATGCGTAGTGGCCGATGCTGCTATTAAAATTAAAAAATAGAGGGTGCTACTCAATCATTTACTACTTGATACGTTCTTACTTTTATAACAGTTTAACTAAGCTTCAACTCGGTCATTGCATTCACGCTAAAACCCTGACGTGCAGCTATCTACATGGTTCCGTACTCTCGCCTAAATTATGGAACGTAGGCTTCGACGATTTGCTATGCCTCCTTCTACCACCGCTCTGCATACTAGTTGGCTATGCCGATGATGGTTTTCTCATTATTCAGGCTAACTCACGTTCCGAAATTGAAACAAAAGCAAACCAAAGTTTAAACTTAATTTCAGACTGGGGCCACCGCAACCGCTTAAATTTTTCCGCGCATAAAACCTACCAAATACTTTTAAAGGGATCCCTTTTGTCGACACCCAGCATTAATTCATCAAGCCCCATACGGTCACCGGCGTCCGAGACACAATAGAATATCTATTGTGTCTCGTTTTCCCACGATCGACGGGTTAAACTTAACAATATTATCGTTAAACGCTGCTTGCGTTGCATCGCTGTGCTATCCCGGGTTTTGCTTAGAAAATAAATTTTCGTTTTTAGATCATATAATTCAGAGCGGTGAAAAAGCTAAACGTAAATTTTATTTATTTACCAAAATTTACTCATTTAAAACTCTTAAACTAATTTACTCAGCGACATATCTAGGCACTATATGCTACGGGTCTTCCGTGTGGGCCGACCGAGCAACTATTGGTGCGGCTCGTCGCAAATTATTACAAAGCCAACGTCTTGCTCTTATATTCCTGTGTAAAGCTTACAGAACCACAAGTACCGAAGCTTTACCCATACTAGCCGGTGTTCTACCCGTGGACCTTGAAATACAGCGTCGTGCGACTATGTACTATCACAGTAAAAACATTACAAGTCCGGACTTTTTAAATGCTCGCGATAAACCAAAAATTGCAAGATTTTTTGAACCCTTAGAATTTAGATGATTCAGTACGTTACCTAATGTCCGAATGGCAAACGCGTTGGGATAGCTCCACTAAAGGACGCCACCTTTATAACTTTTATCCAGATATACGTCAACGGCTATCCAAACACTGGATGGATATCGATCATTACGTATCTCAACTCCTGACCGGTCATAAGCCGAACTCTATGGATTTAAATTACTAGAATCACCCATGTGCGAGTGCTCGACCGAAGGCAACATTTTCGAACAAACCGCCCATCATGTTCTCTGGGAGTGTAACCTCTGGCAAAACGAAAGATCTATAATGCTTAACAACATACTTTGCAAATCTGGAGTTCCAAATCTCGTAGACAGCGCATGGAACTTCCGTGTCTTTAAGCATTTTTGTCATAATTATTAACAACAATTAACAACATTAATTATGTCCAACACTAACTTAGATCTAACTTAGTAGTCATAATTAACATTAATTATTCCCGTGGTGCTATCCCTTTAGTTCTTTGACTTTCTGTCATTGCAACTTTGTGCTGTCTCCCGCTTTTTTATGGGGCGGGAAAACTGTATACTTCCTACTCCTCCTATCTTCTTCTGATTAAATTCGTTGCGGGTCCCAAGAAGATTTAGCATGGATGTAGTGTATTGATAAATAAAGATGGCCGTCTACCAATCATGGCTAGGAAAATATGGCCGCCAGACGGAGAGCTGTCGTCCACTTCTTCACCAGCCGCCGCCGAGAGTAGAGTGTTCAGTGATACAGTATTCTGTGTTTAATTTACTCCTCCTACAAGAATGTACAAATTGTACAATGTCCCTCGGGCTCCCTGAGATCATATCAAAGGGTTTTCGTGGTTGGATACCGTTGTCGATCCTGGCGACACAGGAGATACAGTGGTGGGAATGTGTGGTGGGCCAAAGCCCGTTTATAAATAGATGGATATTTGTCCAGGATCTTACCTGATGGAAAGTGACGATGAGGACTCGGATGTGGCTCAAAAAATACACTTTAAATAACTATCAACATGTTTTTTTTTTTATTGAATCGCTTAATCTAAATCACAGCACATTAATAATTTTCATTATAGAAACTTAAGAGTTAATCAAATATTCTTAGCTAATGACTATATGGAGCTTAAAGTTTTAAAGAAAATTAAACAAGTCATAACATTTTTTTTTTTAAATAATATGAAACAAAGGTATTTTGCTCTGCCTAAAATAAAATATGAAACAATAATAATTATCCGAGTGTTCAAACTTACTAAATAGCATTAAATTTTAAGAATCAGTTCAGTTTGTCACATAGGTATTGCATCTTATTTTTAAAGATAGATGTCCATAGATTTATTAGTCAAAAAATGCACCGGAGCCACTGTTGTTACCAAGTACCTCTACCTACTGCCACGACGCCGTCGACGCCGCGCGCTACATGCGATTACAAATTTTGTTTTCTTAAAAAAACGAGATAAATATTTCAAGGTATAGATGTAAACGTATCTACGCTTTATAAAAATGCTCCAACTATGTGTCTCTAATGTCTTAAAAACGAAAAAATACAAGTTAAAAAAAAACGGTAAAAAACCGGTAATCGTTTTGATTACAGGTAGTTTACCGCCAGCTAAAATCGGCGGTTAACCGGTAAAAACCATTACCGGTTAACCGGTAATGCATGCTCTAGTTGTGACTGGCCAATGTTGTTGTTTTAATTTAATTTGTAAGGAAATAAAACAGCGCCCCTGGCGGCGGAGTATGGTAACTAATTTAAGGCCATACACTTGAGCGAAGATGTTAGTGGATGAAGCAGGTGTAAGTAAGAATCAAAAAATTGTCGATTCTTTTGCAATAATGGAGATTGGAGGCTTTAGGGCCGGGTAAATAATTTAAAATGAAAAAAACGTGGATTGATAATGTAGATGATGAAGTAGGTAAGTTACAAGGTTTATTCAAATTGTAAAAATATACCAGCTTCATCCACTTATGTCTTTAATTGTGTAGGCTCCAGATAAAAAGCTGGCAATATTACTGTTTATTTTGTTCAGGGTATGCAATTGTTCCCAGAATCTAGTCTATATTGTACATAAATAATACATTCAATCTAATTAAAGTATCATTATTTTTTTTAATTTGAATGGATTTAGGGAAGAATTTCCATTAAAAAAAAAATTGTATATTATATAACTTTATAAGTAAATTTAACCACCAATTTGATTATTTTTAGTTATAATTTGCCAAATACTTTGAATCTGAACAATTGAATTCTTACTATAAATAATAATTATGTATTACAATTTTCAGGGTTTTTTCTTTGTTAAATAAAAAATATTTTAGTACCTGTTTTGTTTCTTTAAATATGTCTTATCATCTATCAAAATAAAACTCCAAATAATTGCAGAATGTTTGAATGGAAAGCAAGTTATGAAATGAAAACAATATTTTTTATTCAAAATTAATATCCTTTATTTATATAATATTATATTCAGCCTTATAATTATATCATTAATATAATGAATTACATTTGCTTAATATAAAATGAGGGTATAATGTACAAGTTTTTTAACAACTAAATTGTTATCATGTCACTGGTAATACTGACTTTTTTTTAATGATAACATTATTATACAGGGACCGACCCATTGATATAGAATCAAGAATATCTAGTCCTTTATCATGGAAAAATATAAAATTCTGATTGCACAAAATCTGCAGCAAAATAATAGTTTTTGTATGTGAATATTGTCGACCTATTTTATATTTCATATCAGCTTCCCACTGCCTTTGTTATTGCATTTTGGTAGCACTATCGTCCACAAAAAATTAATTAATGTTGAAATTAATTTTAAAATCAAACTTTAATGCCTATAATTAAATTTAAAGCGTAATTATTTTATTATTACTAAAATAATTAAAATTAAACAATATGAAATGACCAGCATTGATTGAATATTATAAGGAACAATAGATTTACACAGATAAATTCCATTTCGTACACATTACAAAAAGCTGAATCATAAAATATATTGAAATAAAAATGTTTAAAATTTCATTAAAAAAGAATAACTTCTACTTTTGTATATTTTTTATGCTCACACAATTCCAGCAGTTAGGCATTCATTTACTATATTATAATATGATCTTTGTATCCTTATAAATACTTTTATTTACATTATATGACATTATTCACATCTAGCTAATGTTTAGTAACCATGATGAACCTCGCTGCATTTGAAAAACTTGAAACAATTAGATCACATTTTCAAAACTAGAGAAATTGCTCTGCTTACTCAAGTCTCCTCCATTTGAACCTTTCATATCTATATAACCCTTGTTCATACATAAAAATCTTTACTAAACCTTCCTCACAACTCCCAGTCTAAATATTGCCAAGCTTTATTACAAACTTACACTAGTAGGACACGGGTGGAACTTGTGGCATCATATTTGTGTATATACAGTGGTTCTCGGCCTTCATTGGAGCCATCTGCTGATGAACCATAACATTAGACATGGGCTGTATCGGGGGTGGATTTACTTCTGGAGGCTTTTTATTTTTCTTCTCGCACTTTTTGAATTTGATACCTAGCTTGTTTAACAGTATCAGTCTTAGAGATTCCTTACCTCCTCTATAGTTGAGTTCATGTTTGGCGGCCGTCAATATTTTACCCAACGTAGGGATCTCTTTCCGCATGGAGTAGCTGTTGACGATGCCGCGGAGTGCACACAGCTGGTAGTAATCGAGCTGCACCTTCGTTTTCCTCACTCGTTTCTTTTTAGGCCCGGTCATTTTCGTTTGTGTCGCTTCCGCTCGCAGTCCCTCTCGTTTTATTCGTTTAATTGTACTCTCCGACAGGCCGGTGGCTGCACAGGCTCGCTTGACTACATTTTCTACGGGAAAAGCATATCCTCTGTTTTGTTTTTCACTCTCGAAGAACTTGATCACCTTAAATATTATTTCACGAGCTTGGCCGTCGATAGCCTCCTTTTTCTTTTTCTCGTTTTTTACCTTCGGCTGCAGCTGTTCGTCCGGTGCTGCAGGAGGCGGTTCCGGTGGATTTTGATGAATCTGTACATTGTTAAGGGGCTGAAGCATCGATTCCTGCAGAGGGGGCATAGGATGTAATAGATTTAAATGCTGCACTATAGGCACCTCTGGGACGTTCTCCATTGTAATATAGGTCTCAATTTTGAGGGCTTTACGTTAACTGTATGTAATTAAAACGTAAAAGTTAGCTGCAATAGCAAGTCATACAACAAAAATAAAACAATAATGTTAGGACGTAGCGGCCATTAATTAACAAACCATTTGCATAAGTCAAAACAATCATAGACAATGTTTAAATTTTTTTAACATATTGACCTCGAGAAGAAGAAGTAGAGTTTTGCCGGGAATGTAAAAGAGTGATGTTGTGTTTTTGTATTATTTTCCTAAAATTGTGTTAGATGGGTTTTTAATGTGTAATATTGGTAGGATATTAACCATTAGATATTCTTTATCGTGCACAAGTGCAGGTAAGATGTTGTCAAAACCAAAATTTATAATTCCTGTGTCATTTGGTGTGAATAACGATAAATAGGGCTATTTCTTCCGTGAGTTTTAACTAAAACATCGTTATAATAACTTTATTATTCTATTCGTTGGAATATCATTGTGTCTTTTTCAAATTGAAATGTATCAAGTTTTATATTCTTTTGCCCAGTTTTGTAGCAATTATTGATGGTATTCCTGGTATTACCGATAGTTGTCTACCCATACGCCATCTATATTACTAAAATGGAAACTGTTTGACAATCAAATAAAAAAAATAAGAAAATGCCCCATTGATGGTATTACCGATAGTTGTCTACCCATACGCCATCTATTTATTAAAATGGAAAGTGTTTGACAATCAAACATAAAACATAAAAATAAGAAAATGCCTCATAAGAAAAAAAAAAGAAGAAGAACGAATAAAAAAAATAGTATAGTCACGGCGTTGGCAATAGATTTTGTTGGTTGTTCTGAGCACTGAAAATAATATGATTTTTAATAGTAAAATGATTTTTAATAGTAAAATATAATGGAACCTAATTTTTAATAGAACAGTGCCGGTAGTTTAGGGTGAGCGAGTGTTAATTTTTAAATATGTCCAACTTAATGGAAACTGGAGCAATATGTCGAGGCTGCTTGGCCACTGATAGAACTCTAACCTCTATTGAAAATTATTACCATATTTATCACGAAATATTAAAGGACTCTGTAAAGGTGCATCATGTAAGTACAAAATTCTTTCCAGTCACACTATTGTGATTCTTAACACTTTTGTATAAAATAGCTGATTAATTTCAAGAAGCTCACTGCAACGACCTGTGTTCAGAAATGTACTAGTAAAAAGTCTAGAATTAATATGATAAATATTTACCCTATACATAGCCCAGGCTTTGATTATATTTTATGATTATTTTTTGATCCATACTACTCTATCCAAAGAAACGTAAATGGGCCTCTGTAATGGAAGTAAATTGTGTTACAACTTAGTCAATAAATGTATGAGATAATTTATAAAGTTCTATTTCAGGAATCAGAAATCCCGTTTATGTGCTGGGAATGTAATGCTTATTTGAGAAATTTTGAAAAGTTCCGGCACAGAGTGTTAGAAGCTGATCTGCTTCTGTCAGATTTAAGTAAAGGATTACAGGTGCATACAGTTATGAGTAAAATAATGCTTCATATAACTGCATCTATAAAGGTCCTAATTTTGTCCCTAAAATCTGGCAGTATTTTCATATTTTTTTGTTCTTAAAATGCATACCACATTCTATAACTACTTTTTTACTAATAAGCTATTTTAGAAGATAAAATTTTAAAGGACGTCCATTTAAACACATGCTAAAGGTTAGATATTTGTATAGAACCCTTTATGTGTGAGTCTAGTCATTAATTTTGTGTTTTAGTTCAAAACATTATCTACTCTAACTGGATTAATAAAACAAAATGTTATTGATGTTGAACTCAACGAAGATGTTAAAATTGAAACTGCACCAAGTAATGATTGTGATGGAAATGTTAAAGTTGACATTGAAATAAAAGAGGAACCGATAGATTACAAGCCAACAGATGACTATGATGATTACCAGGAACCCATTGATTTCAATGAGTTCTTCCAAAATAATGATTTAGTCGCCGAGAATGTTAAGTTGGACCCAGATGAAGATTCTTTAACAATTGCCAAACAAGTGGAACACAAAGCTATGATCAAAAGTGAAGTTAAGGCAAAAAAGAAGGTACCCAAAAAGAATTACAAAGTAATTTTACTGAATACGAACAAAGAAATGTCTAAATGTGTGAGAATAGATGATAATGAAATGGCATATTGGATGGAGCAAGAAAAAACGAAAAGAAGCTATAAAATCCGGGAATATAAATGTGAAATGTGTATAACAGGGTTCTCCAAGAAGAAATTGTATTTAAGGCATATTAAGAATTTTCATAATGAGGTAAATTATGATCTGTTTTACTTGTGTGATTAGATTGTGACTTGTGATCCTTACCCTTTTACATTATGACTACAGTCTATACCCGATAATCTCAATCACTTTTACCAATTTTTGTTTTCATATATTTATTTAATTTAATTTAGGGTAACAAAAAATATTCACACCCAAGTATTATCACTTTGTTTTGTTACACTCTGTATACAGGGCCGGTTTTAGCACTACCAGCGCCTTGGGCGAGATTTCTTTGGCGCCCAGGGTGCTGATAGTGCTGAAAAAATTGGCGCCCCTTTTATTAGCCTTCAGCGCCCCTTTTAACCCTTCGATCGCGGATTCTTGGAAATGCTATTGTATTCTATTGTTGTCGCGACCACCGGTGCCCGTATGGGGCTTGATGAGTTAATCCGGCGCGGCGCCCTGGGCGACTCGCCCAGCGTCGCCCCCGCTTAACGCCGCTACTGTCTGTATATTAACGTAGCTATCAACAAAATTGTCTTTGCAGTCAAACAACCAGTTTATATGTGACATATGCACACGACGGTTTCACACGAAACCCAACATGGTCCGGCACATCAGACTTCATTACACCAAGTTCAGATGCAAGTCGTGCGAGTTCGAGTGCTACCGTAATTATCGGATGGAGCAACACCTTCTGTCCTCGCACCGCCGGGCGGTGGAGTGTCTGAGATGTGGGCTACAGTTCAAGTGAGTTATCAATTACTATCTGAGGTGGCAGATGTTTCTTTGCCATAATATAATAAACATTATACTATAAAATATAATGGATGTCCTCTATTTATGAAATGAATCCAGAAATTTAACAGCAGTGAGCGAGCTGACGACAAACTATTGCTAAGAACACTTTCGATAATATCAGTTAAAAAATATATATGTGTGGCACTCAAGGACTGCCATTGTAAAGCTATTGCATAGCATTTTTTATCAACTTATGCAATTATAGTTCACATACATCCGCTGTGCCCATGCCGGACGGAGTAACTAACCTAACCTAACAACCCCGGTGTTAGTTTTTTTCGCTACAGAATTTCTTGACTCGGTCGCCGCGCTCAGAGCCCGCGAAAAAACAATTAGCCCATCCATTTGGACCACGGAGCTAATACAAAGAGGAGCTGGCCTAAGCAACTGTGCACTGTGATTTTCGACTAGGTCCTGACGTCATCATTGTGGGCGGGGCTTAAGTCAGTACACCTCCTTGTGAGTATAGTATTTGTTGCAGTACACTTTCAGCGTTTGTCAGGTGCACACGTAACGAGACTCCCAATAAATTGTTGTTCTTTGCGTTTTTAACAGGGAAAGGATGAAGAATTGTGTTTTAAAATGTCAAAGTTACTCAGACAGACGTTCTGATAATATAAAATATACCATCACATTTCATTTGTAAATAATTTTAAATGTAATTTAAATATAAAAGTTCTAGAACATTTTAGCTTTCAGCGTTAGTTATACTACTGGACACTAGATGGCCAAACCTTTGAAAGATAATACATACGTATTATTGAAAATAATAATAATGAACGATACGATAAACGATATGATAAATATTAATGAACGTAATATTGAAAAGTGGGCGGACATTGACACCCCCTCACCCCGCAAATTGTCACGCGTCGTTTCATAAGAAAATTTAATTACCACACCTCCTCTTTGTATTAGCTCCGTGATTTGGACACTACGATGCCACAGAGAGACACACACAGTCAGATAGGAACATCATACAACAAAACCCATCTGTTTTCGTTGGGGGTTATACCACAGAATACATAATTAGTACCTTACGGTACAGAAGTCTCACTCCCGAGTTTAGGTATGATAAACGCAAGCGTCCGGTCACCGGACTAGTCTCGATAGGCTGGCACTCGCTCGACTTGTCGCACACGCAACGCACGCATCCGCGATACAAAAGTAATAGTACCCGGCCCCGCTAGGATAGGTAAATATCTCGGCAATTTTGCGCCGTTTGTATGGAAGTGAGACAGGCCTGGTTATACATAAAAACGGAACATTATCCAGCTATGTCCTTTCCTTGGATATTTTATTACTCTCAACGGCTTTTTAATTGTAATATATATATATATATATATATATATATATATATATATATATATATATATATATATCTTTTCAGCCAGTTACCCCACTTCCACGAGCACTATCGCCGGCTTCACAAACACGTCATCTGCGATTACTGCGGGAAGAGGAAATCCACGAAATCCAAGTTGATCGCACACATACAGTGAGCATATCCTATTTATAAAATTAATAAGTACTATCAGAGGTATTGGTTCATATTACATCTGTGTCATAGAGAAAAATAAACATAAATCGGGATCTGCGTGCTTTTGAACAATATAATATTATATACGTTGATGATTTTGAACAGTATATTATATCGTTGAAGCTTTTGAACAATCCTATTTTATACGTTGATGCACTGTTTAATCTGGAAAAAAACAACAGTACGTCGATTGTTGACGTCACGAGCACAGTATACTGGGTCATACTTTGGAACGTACCTGTTTTATAATAATTAATCCAACCCATCCCGTCATGGCGCTGCAGTGTCACGGCCAGCACACTGGGTTATACAACGTGACATTTTAGCGGTTGTTTTCCCGCAGCAGGACGATTTACCTATAGTAGTACTATCGAATCATGCAATTATTTTTTTTTAATAAAAAATATTTTTTGTATGACGTACGTGGGCAAATTTATGCCGATAGGCGCGAGCGGCAATGACCCGGCCGAATTTCATTTATGATTTGAATAAAAAAACTTCACAAATCTATCGTACAACTAAGATAGAATCATTTTACTGTGGGAAAAGAACCATTAAATTGTCACGTAGACTACGTGACAATTTAATGGTTCTTGTCGTAGTATTTCAGAACACACCCTAATATTTCAGGAGGTTCCACACGGCGCACCGGTGTGAACACTGCAACAAGCCGTACAAGACGTTCGAAGGGCTCGTCCACCACAACAAGCTGCACCACGTGAAGTCGGCGCGAGAGCTCTGCTACTGCGTCGAGTGCAACATACAGTTCGACAACGTCGCGCTGTACACGCGCCACATCAATATTAGCACGAAGCATAAGAAAAAGGCCGGGTGAGTGATCCCACACCGGTGACCAGCTCTGGATTTATGTATAGGTTCGCTAGCTATCGTATTTTGGTTGTCTGGAAGAAGCCGCTTAAAGCGGTAAGGCCGCCTATTTGCTATATTCCTTGCATTATGTTGTTTTTTTTTGTTGTTATATCCTACTTAATATTATAAAGGCGAAAGTTTGGATGTATGTATGTATGGATGTTTGTTACTCTTTCACGCAAAAACCACTGAACGGATTTTAATGAAACTTTACAATAATATAGCTTATACATCAGAATAACACATATTATGCTACAATTTTAACCGATTTTCAAAATGGAGGAGGTGTTATGTTCGTTTTTTTATGTTCAACGATTACTTCACCGTTTGTGAACCGATTTTCAAAAATTTTCTTTTGATTAATAAGGTAAGGTAGGGAACTCCTCAAAATTTATATTTAAACATGTGGTGACTTCGGTTTCGAGAGCAGTATTCAAAGCATATGCTACCAACAAGTAAGACTGCACCAAGGTATACCATGGTTCGGAAGGTGCTGAGAGAACTCCTGACTCTTTATAGATTTTTAATTTTTAATTTTGCGATTAGATCGAATTAGAAAAAGTTTTGAGCATGAAACGATAGTGTGAGTAATCCTTTATCAATATTATTAAAAATCACACTCTAATAACCTCTGTGTCAGAAGTTATCTCCAAATATGGTTAACCTACTGATCACAGTAGGTTAACCATATTTGGAGAAAAAGTAAAGTATTAAGTGCTTATTTAATTGGTATAAAAAAAAATGTTACTTGTTTAGTTTTTTTTTAATTAATTTTTTATGCAAGTTTATGACCCGGAAAAATGACAACTTTGACACTCTTTAAAATAAAAACTACAAAGAATATCGATCTAGGAGTTCTACTCTAATGTTTATATAGCTATCAACTATAGTATTTTGAAAGAAAAACGCGGTGAAACAAAATCGAGGTTTTTATCACACTGTGCACGGGTACAAAATATATAACCTATGTGCCACTGAACAAATTATTAAAAATCGATCCAGTAGTTTTGACTTATATTCATAATTCATTACTGCCCGCGGACCGCATTGGCCGGTACCGCCGCAAACGCTTCGGCCCGCAATTTTTACATCTGTAATATCTTCGAAAATATTCATTTACTTAAATCATATGCTGTAAAGGGTCATATAGATCTATATTAAATCAACAATGTATTGAAAGTGTTTAATTGAATAAGGATTAATGCTGTATTGGTTAAAATCGCTTCGAAAATTAGCCATTATTTTTCGTAAAAAGTAAATGATAAAAAACTGTTATTGTGGGATATCCATAAGAGATAGACATATACCATCGCGGAATTTTCTGTAGACCTTTTCATTGTGTACAATACTTACAATACTTATTTTGATAAATCTCGTAGGGTTCAGCCTGCGTTTGCAATGTAAGCGGAAAAAAATGTAATTATTTACGACATCACATTAGAAACCTCAAAAATAACAGTATTTATCCACTATTTGATGGATGTTATTATACTTATAAACCTTCCTCTTTAATCACTCTATCTATTAAAGGAAACCGCATCAAAATCCGTTGCGTAGTTTAAAGGGAACAAAGGGACATAGGGGAAAAAAAGCGACTTTGTTTTATACTATGTAGTGATGACGCCCGCAACTCCGTTGCGCCAAAATTCGTTTGTCGCGCGGGAACCGTACATTTTTTTAGGATAAAAACTATCCTATGTCCTTTCCCGGGACTCAAAGTATCTCCATACCTAATTTTCAGTTCAGCGGTTTGGGCGTGAAGAGGTAAAAGTCAGACTCACTTGCGCATTTATAATATTAGTATGGATATTTTACTAAACTTTTCTACAGGATTCCGTGTCCGGAGTGCGACAAGGTGTATGACAGACGGTGCTCCATGACCAACCACTACAACCATGTGCACCTCAAGAAGACCAAACATTACTGCGAGCCGTGCAAAAAGGTAAAAGATTGGCATGTCACCATACAGCCTAACCTACCCATACGATATTTTGTGTGCTTATTCCGTAGGTCCAGAGTCACTGACCTCCATAAAGCTGCGTTTCCACTGAAGCGGAGCGGAGCGGAGCTTAGCGGTGCCCGAATTGACCAATCGTACTATTCCAGCGGAATGACAGCGAAGCGGAGCGAAGATTTCGAGCATGGTGATTGGTCAATTCGGCACCGCTAAGCTCCGCTCCGCTCCGCTTCAGTGGAAAAGCAGCCTTATACAAGTACGCTGGACTTATAATAACCATAAAGTTAATATACCTAGCGGAATAGAGAAACAAAGCCCTGAGCAAGCGAGATGTCACTATCAGTAACACTGCGTGGTAATAAGAGACGCGTGATACATGACAGCAGAACTCTGTTTTTGACGTCCAGTCGGCACTTATCGGCACGTTGACAATTTAATCTCATAGAATTCATGTTCAATCATGCTTGTGTAATTGTATACGTACATATATTTTTACACACAGTGTAAACCAATTTCGGCTTCGTTTGACAGCTTGAGATTGTTGCTCTATTCCGCTAGGTATATTACCTTTATGGACGTTGCAAATGGCCGCTTAATCGTTATTGGTTGTCATCACTAGTATTAGTTCCAAGTACTCTTACTACTGCTATCAGCGCCAATGTGGCGACTTTCAAACGTCATTTTTACGTCAGATTTAGTTCTCTTCCCCCGCATTGGGGGCGCTGATTCCGCTTCAAATAGGCACAAAAAAGTCATTTCTAAGGGTATCATAAGTCCAGCGTACTTGTATAATGGAGGTCAGTGTCCAGAGTAGACAGAACTAAGGAGTTTTTCGACTTCAAACAAACGGGCGAATATACGCGAGTTGGGCGCAAGTGTCACTTTGAACATGTTTCACAATGCTGGGTAACGTATTAGTACTACGCGCGCCGGCCGATATGACATAGTACTACGTCAAACGTATAAACGAGATCTCTTCTGAGTTCTGAGTCTCGGCTAACATCTATTTTTCGTTCTCGAGATAACGATAGATACCGATCAGAGCACTGTCCCGAATCGCGCCTATCGAAGTATCTGAGATCGTCATGACACAAATGAATTTTTATTTTGGCAAGTGTTGTTTTGCTAAATGAGCTATCAAAATTATAAAACTGTTCTAAATAGGTACTCACTCTATTTTTGCTTTAAATTATTTATTGTTTTGATGCAAAAAAATATTTTTTATTCATTAACTTTTATTTTCAGTATTTCCTGAATGGTTACCGTCTCCGGCAGCACAAAGCCCGCATACACGACAAGGTGCCGCCCGTCAAGAACAAAATGTGCCCCTACTGCCCCAGGGGATTCTCGGTGAGTGGAGAGAAGGCCTATTTCATTTCGTAAATTCTCTAAAAAAAATAGATGGCCAGTACACTGGGTTATTTTATGGAACCCACGCAATGTGACTTTGTT
Source organism: Cyaniris semiargus (assembly GCA_905187585.1). Classification (NCBI taxonomy): domain Eukaryota; kingdom Metazoa; phylum Arthropoda; class Insecta; order Lepidoptera; family Lycaenidae; genus Cyaniris; species Cyaniris semiargus. The sequence continues at coordinate 11,555,544 of LR994567.1, forward strand.
CTGAAATGGGTGGACTTATTTGTTATTATGAATATTATAAATGCGAAATTGGCCAGCAACGCACCTGCAGCTCTTCTCTGATGTTGCGAGTGTCCATGGGCGACGGTAGATGCTTTTAGGTGACCCGTTTGCTCATTTGCCCCCTTATTTCATAAAAAAAAGAAACACTTATAATATTATGAATGCAAAAGTGTGTCTGTCTGTCTGTTACTTCTTTACGCTCAAACCGATTTTGCTATTTGTTATGGAAATACTTTGAGTCTCAGGAAAAGACAAAGGATACTTTTTGTATCGGAAAAATGTACGGTTCCCGCGCGATAAACGAATTTTGGCGCAACGGATTTGCGGGTGTAGTAATCGAGTTCAATATAAACTACCGCTACAGCTATATTGTATCCTCGACGCTCCTATGAAACGAACATCTACCACTCACATGACAGGTGAGACACAGCAGTCTTATAGAACAGGCGCTGGTTGGAGATGAGTATGCAAAATATGAGTACCCACATTCTGTGAATGGGGTTGAACCTACGAATAATAAAAACTAAGGAAGAGTAACTGTGTCAAAAATTTTGTCCGCGAGTCTACAAAATGTGACCCGAATACATGCATACTTTATGTATGTATTCGGTTCACAATTTTGTGTTTTTATACAAGTGACAATTATTGTCAACGGCTTTATTTCCTAAATCTGAATGTTAGGGTGGGTTGCACCAACTTACTTTAACTATAACTTTAACCATAACTACAGTGCAAAATGTCAAATCTTTGGTTAAGGACGCCATATTTAACGATAACCATAACCGTTCAAACTTATATCGAATTTTTTTTCGTGAAAATTTACTATGGCTCACAGTGTTGTTATAACAAATATTTTTCCTGTCGATTTTTACGGATAATTCATTTTTTATACTCTCAATGTAGCTTTAACAAAAAAATAAACGCAACAGACATCTGTCAAATTCCGTGGTCAAAGTTAAGGGTAAAGTTAAGTTAGCCTTAACTACCTATAGGTTACCTATTAAACCATAACTTTGACCATAACTGTAACTATAACCACGCCTCTGGTGCAACCCACTCTTAGTGTTTCGTAGCTATTGTCATATTTTAGTGTGCGAAAAAGAACCAAATTCAAAACGGTTGAAGTATGGGAGTTACGTTTCCATAGTTTTTATTATTCGTAGGGTTAAACTCAGAAAAGCATGAAGATTAATGATTATGGTTCTGAAAGTTGCCAGGTGTCATATTGGTCTGTTTCACGACTCAGTAGGGCTACTACGAAACTGTTTTGAGACTCAAACAATCGGACGAGAATGCCGCGTCCTGCTCTAACAACGTCATTTCATGTTTGTTAGAGTAGGACGCGGCATTCTCGTCCGATTGTTTGAGTCTCAAAACAGTTTCATGGTACAAGGCCAGGCAACATTTACCTGACAACACAAGTTAAAACTCTGCTATAGAGTCCGCGTTAAGACTTGAGTCTTGAGAGTTGAGACTGCACTAGATCTTTTTAGGGTTCCGTACTCAAAGGGTAAAAACGGGACCCTATTACTAAGACTTCATTGTCTGTCCGTCTGTCTGTCTGTCTCCAGGCTGTAACTCAAGAACGGTAATAGCTAGAGAGTTGAAATTTTCACAGATTATGTATATCTGTTGCCGCTATAACAAATACTAAAAACAAAATAAAATTAGTATTTAAGGGGTGCTCCCATACAACAAACGTGATTTTTTGGCCTTTTTTGCCTGATATCAATAATGACAACAGGTAGGCACTTGATATTTTCACAAAAGCCTTAATTATATGTTAACTTCAATAATTAATAATAATATTAAAATAAAAATAAAAATTAAGGGGGGCACCCATATAAAAACACAATTTTTAGTCTATTTTTGCTCTATAACGGTACGGAGCCCTTCGTGCGCGAGTCCGACTCGCACTTAGCCGATTTTATATTATTTTGATGTGACAACGTCTTATCTCGTTACTAGGGGCTGCATGATAAAGTTGACGTCATTGTCCCGTTCCGCAAGCGCGGCACGAACGATCAGAGATAGGCATGATCGGCTCAGTTCGTAGTTGTCACGTCAAACTATCGTTCATTAACCGACTTTACATACAACCAATTTTTTTTTTTAGGCCAATCGTATCCTGGAGAACCACATCCGCACGCACACGGGCGAGCGGCCGTTCGAGTGCGACTACTGCCCCGCCTCCTTCTCGCAGAAGCAGGCGCTACAATCGCACACGCGCGCCATACACAAGATATTAGACTATAAATAAATATTGTCACCTGAGAATACTTGTGTTATTGAAATATTGCGAAGATTTCTAGCCTTTTCTACTATGCTGACAAATGTGCGATCAGATTTTCCAAGCTTGAAGGAAAACGCATTCGACAGTGAAGGGTGGTTGTAACGCTGTGAAAAATAAAAAAAAAAACGTACTAAAATTATCTGTTTTTATTTACAATAAGTACTATAAATGACTAAACTACATATTATTTAACGATACAGAATGTTAACAACATTTAACAACACATAACAAGCAGGCCAGTCTTTATTTCGTCGTCATATCACAGCCAAAAAACATTTTTTAAGGTTCGCAGAACTTACTTAAAAAAACTTGGTTATTATGGAATACGTGGCCAAGCATTAGATATGATAAAATCTTACTTGTCTAATAGAAAACAATGTGTAGGTATTGGACATGCTATCTCGTCGGGGTCATTCGTTCAGATTGGTGTGCCTCAGGGCTCTATACTTGGTCCTTTTTTGTTTTTAGTTTATATTAATGATCTTCCGTATGTAATTGACGAATGTGATGACACTGTATTGTTTGCAGATGATACCTCACTGATTTTTAAAGTAGATCGGAAAGATAGTCAGCTTTTGCATGTTAACAACACACTGAAAAAAATGGCTAAGTGGTTCAAAGCAAACAATCTTGTTCTTAATGCGAAAAAAACGAACTGTGTTAGATTCTCTGTACCTAATGTTGAAACAATCGAATCCGAAATCATAATAGAGAGCGAAAAAATTAATTTGACTAATTCAACTTCTTTTTTAGGCATTCGATTGGACTCGAAATTACAATGGAATAGTCACATTGAACATCTTTCGTCTAAACTTAGTGCTGCTGCTTATGCTGTAAGGAAAATACGTCAACTAACCGATATAGATACAGCAAGGCTTGTTTACTTTGCGTATTTTCACAGTTTAATGTCTTATGGGTTTTTATTATGGGGATCAGCAGCCGACTTGGACAGTGTTTTTATTTTGCAAAAACGTGCAGTACGTGCTATATATCAAATGAAATGTCGAGATTCACTTAAAGAAAAATTTAAAGAAACTAAAATTATCACTTTGCCCTCGTTATATATATATGAAATAATTATGTACACTCGAAAGAATATAGACCTTTTTAAACAAAAATGTGATTACCATAATATAAATACTAGAAATAAAAATAAACTGCATGTTCCTAAATTTCGCTTAACTAAAACAAATAAGTCTTTTATGGGTAACTGTATAAGATTTTATAATAAAATACCACATGAAATAGTTTGCTTGCCAGAAATAAAATTTTAAAAAATTGTAAAAAGAGTGCTAGTCGGAAAAGCATATTATAAGGTTGATCATTACATAAATGACAAAGATATTAATTGGGTGTAAATCTCTATTATATTTCCCTGAATTCTGCTCATTGTTCCTCATACACTGGTGATCTTTATATTTATGCTAGTGTTTTAATTTTTTAATATGTTATTAATTATTATGTTGTCCTGTTATTATGAAATCTGTTAATGTAATTGTATTTTTAAATCTAAATTGTAATTATCTTTGACGTCAAAAAGTGTTTTTGTAAACCTATTTTGAATAAATTATTTTGAAGTTGAAGTTGAAGTTAGAATGTTTTGAGGTTATGTTATTTTTTGTGGTTAATTCAAATACTAACCACAACATGGCGTTTAGTATTTTATTGTTATTTTTGAGTTTAAGTTAACGTTACGTAACATCACGTATTTTTTGCCGTCCAGCAGCTTTTTTATGTATGAGGTTATGTTTTAAGGTTATATGAGTGATATGACGTATAATAATTTGAGGTTATATTAATCACATGGCCGTATTGGTTAGGTGGCTTGTAACAGCTTGTTGTTATGTTTAAGACTAGCATTTTCATTTCACAGCCTCAATTTATGGCTTCCAGCTGCTCGACATATTTGACGTTATGCTACCCTTTGAAGTTATATAGCGTATAACAATTTGAGGTTATAATAGTCACGTGGCCGTATTGGTTAGGTGGCATGTTGTTACATTTAAGCCTAACCTTTTCATTTCACAGCCTCGATATTTATGGCTTCCAGCTGCTGGTTATAACTGACGTTATGCTACCCTTTGAGGTTATATAGCGTATAACAATTTGAGGTTATGTTAGTCACGTGACCGTGTTACGTGTCGCGCAACAGGTGTTGTTATGTTTAAGCCTAGCATTTTCATTTCACAGCCTCCATTTATGGCTTCCAGCTACTCGTTATAACTGATGTTGTGCTACTCTTTGAGGTTATAATATTATAGCGTGTAACAATTTCAGGTTATGTTTGCCACGTGACCGTGTTACGTGGCGTGCAGCAGCTTGTTGTGTGTATACAGCGCGGCGGAGTGCGCGAAAGAGGCGGGGCAGCGTGTACACCGCAGCGGACGCTCGCCAGTGTGCGTGCGGATGTGCGCTTGGAGAATTGCTGCCGTCTGTTACAATAAACCAAATCCATATTATAGCTTAGCTAGTATTGATATAATAACCAAAATCCACATGTAAGAACATCTTTTAGACATTTCATCTGGCTGGTACTCAGTAATCTATAAATCAGCTACTGCCTACTTTTGTAGTATTACTCAATAATAGAGACAAGTTTTTATGGCTGGCATGATCATGCACTTAGGCACGAATTGGCCAGATCGACTTAAAACATACGTCGTACTTAGAATGGACGCCCAACATTGTGGGGTTTTTAATTATACAACTCGAAACATTAGAGAAGTTTAACCTGTAACTCTACCGGTGTTTCGAGTGTCCATTGAAAGCGGCAGATGATAGCATCTGCTAGTTTTCTAGATAATTTCATAAAAAGGTTAAAAAATATATATATGAAGAAACCCACCGTGAATCCCCGGCCGCAGTGGTCGCAGATCTTGTTGCGCGGCGGCCGCTTCTTCTCGTGTACAAACTCCCGGTGCTTCTTAAGGTTTAGCCGGTTTTTGAACACCTGGGAATAACAACTCTTTACTGTCTTCCTGATCCATAAACAAATCTACAGTTTATAAGATTCATGTGTGATTTCTCTTTGTCTGATGCGTTAGAAGACACACATAGACAAAAGAGAAAGTTGCGGTATCTATTAACCAGTTAAAGGGCCTATTCACTATCCTGCATTGCAGTCTAGTTGCAGTCCGCCGTGCAGGCCTGCAACACCATTCACTATCCTGCATAAGCCAGCGGACTGCACGCAAAAACAGGAGTTGTCTATGGTCACATCGGGCATAGACAATTTGTTTTTTTAACTACCTTAGAGCAGAGGTCGCAAGCGTGCTTGGTGCGGTGTCGGTGCTCCCAGTCCACGTGCTCCTGGAGCGCGCTCTTCGACAGGAATTTGGAATCGCATTCGCCGCATGCGAATCTGTTAAAGTTATTACAGAACTTATAGTTAACATTTTGGAAAGTATTTACATTCTGAACATAAAAAACCTCCACGCCTACTGCAATGAGTGGGCGTGGCTTATGTGTAGTGTCTACTGACCACGCCTCAAAAGATTTGTTCTAAGCTACGCTACGCCTTAAGAGATTTTCTTAGTTAAAACTGTACTCAGTACTACACATTTATTTAAATGTAATAATATTGTTACAGACACACAGAGCCATCTAGCGTCAAACCAGCGAAACTTATCGGAGGAACACAAACAACATAAATCCCCTACTCGATACTAGATGGCGTTAGGTGCGCGAGTACATGCTCGAACTTTGTAGAAACATTCCGCACTTGTTTACTTGTTTACGCGAATCGGGTAAGGAACTTTCTAGAGTTCGCCTCGGCCATATAAATAGCCGCAGGTAGACGAGCCAGACAATTCAGTTCGATACGAGCTATCATCAAGGCGACTTCGGAGTAAAAACAAGTGATCAATAGTGAGTAAACAAGTGAACCTACGACTTGGCTACGACCTAGGACAGTGATAGTGCTTAGTGATTTGGATCTAGTGCTTAGTTGTGTGAGACTTAGTGCTAGTAAAGTCTTTTTAAGAGTCAGCAGGTCTTTTTCTCCAAATCCTTCGAACCCTAGCACGTAGCAATATGTATTAGCGACTCGCTGGTGGTGCGGCACATTTTCTAAAATATTGTTTTGTTAAGATAAAAATGATTTACCTAATAAAAAAATCAGGTGATCGGGACGTCAGGTGACGTGACCGTCTCGGTCATTTACGTCGAAAAATGCGGTATGCATCGGTATAGAAGTTTTCTGGGCTGACGGTCATGCCTATCTCTGATCGTTCGTCATTTACGTCGAAAAATGCGGTATGCATCGGTATAGAAGTTTTCTGGGCTGACGGATATCGTTCAGGGACTCTTTCTCACTTCTTATCCACCGCTCGGACGTGGGCGGAGTGCGTCCTCAGATGTTTCCGCAGCCCCAGCTTGGACCGGAAGTGGACGTCGCAGGGGGCGCAGTAGGCGGCGCCGGCGTGCGCGGCCGCGTGCGCCGCCAGACCCGACTTGCAGTTGTAGCTGCGCCCGCACTGCGCGCACGTGTACACTCGCTGCGACGAGCCGTGGATCGTGCTGGTTAAAAACAATTATTTTCTAAGAACTTCAACAATACCATCGTATTGTTGAAGTTCTGACGTAAACGTAAAATGAAAATGAAAAAAATATTTATTGTTCTCACCACAGTACACAATACTATTACAATTAATTTTAGATATAGTACAATGATTTTGTGGGAGACTGCAGGTGCCTAAGCTAGGCATAGCCTGTATTTCAGGACCAGACCTCCATCTTACATTACAAAAAAAGAAATTACACATTATTATCGAGTACATTTCGTATTAAAGTTAGAGAGAGTTATTAAGTGGTGTGTGTGAGCGCGCGTGTGTGAGTGTGAACTATGAATGTGTGTGTGTGTGTTTAATCGGGAATGGTAATAAGTTTTTCAGTCTCATCATAGTTTAGTGTAAGTAGCCATTCAGTCAACTTTTTCTTGCACATTTTCCTAGTTAAATGAAATACTATATTTAGGATCTTGTTTATTTTTTTATAAGTATATCTTCCAATGCCACAGAAGAAGCGGTTGGTAAAGCGGGTACGAAAGAGAAATCCGGGAAGGTCAGGAAAACGACTTTACGGTTTAAGGTTGGCAAGGCAGAGAAGGGTTGTATGATATGAGGCTGTGTTGCTTGAGTGTTGTGTGAGTTATGAACATTAATTGTCTCACTGTTAGGTTAAGAACGCGCACGAGCCACGTTTTCGAAAGGCAGTTAAAAAAAAAATCTTCGACCATACTCACAGTATGTGCACGCGCAGGCCTGTCTTGTTGACAAATGTGCTGCCGCAGTCCGCGCACTGCACCTTCGCCGAGCGGTGCTTATCCATGTGGTAACGGTAGCTGCGATTTGACCTGCCGACACAACATACTGCTATACTGCTGGCACCTACGTAATTTGGTTGCGTTATGTGAAACCTAGCCGACAGACCACGACTTATATTGACACGACATAACCCAAACAAATGACACACAGTACAGCTCGACAAGGCTTTAAATGAACGTGGCAAAAAAAGGAACTAACGCTGTCATCATACAAAAACGTCATTTTTGACAGTTCTCCCTTACCAGCAGCGCTCCCGCCCATGTTCATTTAAACTTTAAGCCTTGTCGCACTTTAGGTCTGTCATCTGCTTAAGAATCAATTTCTACGATAGTACTAAAGAGCAAGGAACCTAATTGGTATACCAGTTGGAAATTTTGGAAAAAAACTCATTTTGGCGGCAACAGATGAAACATGTGCCAATCGGTAGTACATTAAAATATATTTATATATTTTGGTGTACTACCGATATAATATTTGCCGCCAAAATGAGGTTTTTTTTAATCGCGAATTTGAAGGTATACCAGGCTTCATACTAAAATGTCCCATGCTCTTTTATAGTATTGCGATAACATTAGCGCCATCTAGTGAGCGGCCCCCTTAAAGTTTTAGTTTTAATGACTTTTTTATGTTCGGCCATGATCGATCTCACAAGGATTCATACAGCATATCGCCTATGTTTTGCATATTTTTGTTTCTTTGCATTGAAATTAACGGATCATTTTTTTGTCATGAATTAAATAGACGAATAAGCCTCTTTCTCCTGTTGCTACGCATTCGTAATTGCTTATCTATATTAGTTTAAATTAGTTATCAATTGAAAAAATAATGGTATTACTCACTCTGTGGTATAGTCACACAGCTTGCACGCGAAGTGTATGCCGATCTTGCCGTGCAGCTCGTTATAATGTTTCAGCACCGATTGGATGTTATTGTACCTCTTGTAACACTCCACACACTCGAACCTGGGGAAAGAGGTCAGAGCATGCAAAATATAGAAAACATGTAAAAAGAGACAATCCTGCTCTTGCCTCCAAGGGTGATGTTCCGTTAGAGACATGATTTGTTTAGTTTTCAATTTGACAAATTTTATTTTGCCTAAACATGCCCAAAACGACGATAATTTACATAACATGTAAATTATCGTATGAGGTAAGCAGCACTACGCGGCAACAACTTTGCGCGACACAAAAAGTTAGTTCTATGAAACGTGAAGTGTCGCGTCGCTCCGCTGCAGCGTAGTGTCGCTTAGTGCGGTCTCGCCTTTCAAACGTCGAAATACTGACCTCCTGAAATGCCTCTTGTTGTGTTCATATAACGACGACTTGGAGCTCAGGACAGACTTGCAAGTATCACATGTGATCCCACCTTTTTTCTACAACAAATAAAACAAGGTGTCTCAAAGAGAACAGAATCCCTTTACAAGAAAAGTCACATGACAAACGAAGGCAAAACATCTGTACATCTCTGTTCTCCTATTATTAATAGACTATTTTCAGCAGCCTTTCCCAAAGTGGGCGATAACGCCCCTTGTGGGCGCTGAAAGAAACAATGGGGGCGCTAAAAATTAATTTGTTCTCAAAGTGGGCAGTAGACAAAATATTAAATGAGTTTCCATATATAAAAAAGTACTCTGTGAAATAAGTTTAAGAGACCCTGATTTACCGTGTGGATCATTTTGTACCATATTGTAATGCCGTCAAAAGCATAAGACTTGAAAATATAATTTCATTTTAATTTTAAATGAAAAATTAAATTATACATATTTACCATGGTATGTCGTTGCTCGATATGATCTTTAAGTAGCGGCTCATGGTCAAAACCAGTGATACATTTCTCACATTTGAAAGGCAGCTTCAAAAATCCTGGCTTCAAAGCATCACTCCTTCTCTCCTCCATCATTTCATCAACAGTTAAAGTAACTACTCTAATTTTCCCTTCATATTTGTTTTCTAAAGTGTTCTTGGGTTTCTTTGGAGTCTTGTTCTTTTTTGGTGCAACAGGTTCCTTCTCGGCATCTGTACTGTCATACTCAATTTTTATCTCTAATTTGACTGGCGAAAAATCTTGACTTGGAGATTCTGTTTTAACTTCATTTGGTATGGGAAATGGAGTAGATTCATATTTTACTGGTTCAGAATCAATGGTTGAATTTTTTTCTATGTTAGAAAATGTAAAGTTTGTCACCTGCAAAAAATTTTTTTCCAAAAACACTTTTTCATTGATACAGTTTTTTAATAAACACAGATTAGATGTTTAGTAAAAAATGAAATCAATAAATAACATTAAAGATTGGGTATGTGATGTATTGAATTAAAGTCAAATCATAAATAATATTTTTTCCTTTCCGTATATGGTTAAAATGTCTATACTTTTATAGCCTTGGCTTGGCACTTGGCACTGCTAAGTTATTGCTTACAGAAGCAATAACTTAGCAGTGCTCAGTGCTGTATGTAATCCTGCTTCCGAGTCTGAAGATATTTTTACCAGGTAGTACTTACCTCCTGCTTATTGCCTTGATAGGAAAAGTATTCATGACAATTTCTGTCTACATTCAAAAGAGATTTTTCAACTTGTAATTTAAAGTTATGTAATTTTTTGATTAACCCATGGCAAAGGAAACATATTGCTGCAGATTTGTCCATTTGAAGCTAAAAACATGTAGGAAATAGTAAATGTACAATTTTGTCACATAAACTCAGAATCTACAGAAATAGTACTTAAGACACCAATCCATATTATACCTACTATACTACCATTTTGTTGGGTTAGGAATTAGCATGCTTTGTTATAATAAGGCAATGTAATAATGTCATAAAGGAAATACCTCTGGCACTAAATTGGTAAGGAAAGTCGTCGCATGTTCACAATTTGTTAATTTATAAAATTTCGTATTTTTGGCAAGGCAGCACATACAAATGATGTGCTGTGTTTTGACATCAATACCATCTGACTCATAGTAAACGGGTAGGTGTAATTGTTCCAACTTTTCCATTTTTACTCTCAAATTCCCACTTTTTATTTTCAACCGCTTACTAAGTGCGATTTCAGAATTTGCGAAATATAATTTTTATACGTCCTATGCCAATGCAAAATTCTTGACTTTCTTGTATTACAGTGAACGTTTCGTTTTACTTATAGTTTGCTCTAGTGTGACCTATTTTTTTTTCTTAACCAGATATATATTTATTCTCTCTCATTAAACTTTAACATTCAATTAAATTTGAGGATTATAATAAATTATGATGAAGAATTTAAGCCATATAATACAAAAAATATCTCCTGCCTGCCTCCATGGCTAGTTAGTCTGTATAGGAACGACATTGACTTATGTCAATCTGAACTCTGGAGAGGCCATTTTTAAAAAGAAAAAGTAGAAGCCCGCCTCAAACAAAAATCGAAATCAAACAAAACAAAGTTTACAATACCTAATATTTATAAGCTTATCAATTAAACTGTTGTAGTTTCTCTATAAAACTCGTTAAAATGAGTTCGGTTTCAAACATGAATTGCAGCGGCTGTATGAATTGTGATCGCAAAATCAAATGCATTAGTGCCGCAAAGGAGAAGGAATGCTTCTTTGAAATCATCCGAAATATTCCAGTAAGCGGACGAATTAGATGTATTTATAAAATTAAACGTGTTTGCTTTGATTATTTACACGTCGTGTTTGTTGCTATTTTATTGTTAAACTTATTTGTTGTAGATGTATGTCCCGGACGATTTTTCGCTGTATTTGTGCTGGGAGTGCACAGCGGAATTGTATCGTTATTCAAGATTCAAGGAACGAGTTACTTACTGTTACAAGCTATTACATAGTCTTAAAGACGTGAGTATACATCTAGCTTATATTTTTATCATACTAGTGATTGATACTTAATTGATTTACTTTAATACGGTAACGGGTGTCAGAAACACTGGATAATAGCTTTAATCAGCACAGTAGCTATTCAAATATGTCTATAACCCTTCAACTGTTGACCGCGCTCTAGGAGCTCGATGTCAAAAATGTGCGTATCTGTTGACCGCTCTCCTGGAGATCGATTATCACCTCCGAGTTTTATTTTAACCACAGTATATCGTAAACTATATCTTTACCGCTCTAACTTGCACAAAGTGTACTTAAAATAACAAAGATGGGCTTTAGTCAATTCTCATGGCCCTAAAGCACACTTACGACGATTACTAGAAGTTTTAAATTTAACCCTTGTCTTAAAATCGCAGGCGTATTGACGAGTTTTGTTTTTTGTAAAGCTTGTGAGGTGAAAAAAATGTATGGAGAAGTGTGTTTTTAACCCCCAACCAAAAAGAGGGGTGTTATAAGTTTGATGTGTCTGTCTGTCGGTCTGTCTGTCTGTCTGTCTGTCTGTCTGTCTGTCGGTCTGTCTGCCTGTCTGTCTGTCTGTCTGTCTGTCTGTCTGTCTGTCTGTCTGTCTGTGGCATCGTAGCATCCAAACGGGTGGACCGATTTTGATCTAGTTTTTTTTGTTTGAATGCTGACATGATCGAGAGTGTTCTTAGCTATAGTTCATCATCATCAGCCTGCTCATTGCTGAAATATCACGGTTTATCTGGTTCATGATAGGCCGATTATCAACTTGCAGTCGTTTGATGGGTTTAATATTTTGCATTCTGGTTCGTGACACTTATGAATATATACATATTAATGGAAAGTTGACCCTGGTGCTGCAGCATCACCTGGTGATCAATAGGATACCCAACTCCTCACCAACTTAGAGCAGAGGTTTCGTGTTTGGGCTCATTTTAATTGCGACAGCCAATAGGACGTAGATAAGCAGTAAATATTTGCATGAGCTCCGTATGAACCCAGGGTGGAGGTTTCATGTTTGGGCTCATATTGACGGCCTCATCCAAGAGGATATTTATAGATCGTATTCATTGGGATATGATCCTGTTGATAGGAACATTTCTGCACGATAACCAACACAAGTTTAAAAAGCATAAAATAAAATAAAATTAAGAAATTTAAAAAAACCCCCGCCAAACAACTTTAAAAAGTAATGAAATAATATTTACTGACTTTAAGTTTAAATAATTCCTAAGTGTAAAGTAATATTTTAGTCCATAATTGTTGTCAAGGTGTGTCGGGGGACCGCTAATGTAGATGTTTGATTTCACATAACATTATAGTTTAAAGGTCAGTTCACAGCGAACTGAATCGAGACAATCAGCGATACAAAATGCAAAAGTCGCTGTTGTCGTAGTTAACTTGGCGGTCCCCCGACACACCGTGACAACAATTATGGACTAAAATATTACTTTACACTTAGGAATTATTTAATCTTAAAGTCAGTAAATATTATTTCATTACTTTTTAAAGTTGTTTGGCGGGGGTTTTTTTATTCTTATTGATTAATGTTAAATAACGTATGTTTATGTAAATTAAATAAAAATATTTTTAAATAATTTTTCATTTTTTTTTTATTATAAGGATTTTTATACAATAAACTAGAAAAAATCGTTAATTCCAATTAAAAGTTAAAATTAATAAAACTTAACTTGGCAAAATTGGATAAATAAATTTTGATAATATTTGCTTAATTCATACAGGTTCCAATGATATAGTTATTACATACATCCCCCATAGGAAATTTTAGAGTTATCGTCATTTTAACGCCACACGCGAGATCATCCAGAAGTAGCCCCACAGATGCGGCTTATTTTTGCAATATGGCCGCCACAGTTGAAGGGATAACACGGTCACATTAACTTGACGCATGGTTTGATGACGTCATTATGGAGCGGGCATGTTAATGCATTCCAGCGATGCGTCAAGTTAATTTGACCGTGTTATAGCTAAAACTATAACAGCTAGTATGTTGTGGGAAACATGTTACATACAAACATGTTCCAATCCATACCATCCAGGCACTAATTGTACATGTAGGTCTACTATAAAACCGTTTTGAGAGTCAAAAAATCGCATGGGAATGCCGCGTCCTGCTCTAACAACGTAATTTCTCGTTAGAGTAGGACGCGGCATTCTCGTACGATTGTTTGAGTCTCAAAACGGTTTCGTGGTACGGCCCCTGCTTCTGTGTGATACTACACATGATGTACAACTTGTGTACTATAAACTTTTTAAGCTAACCTATGCCTCCATCCCTGACTGATTTATTGGGTACCTATTCAACTTTAAAAGACAATTGCATTTATCAATAATTTTTCACTGCTATTAATATGCTTCATTTTATCTGGTTATAGGAAGTAAGTGAAAACAGCAAACCTCAATCGAGACTGAGTAGACAGGATCTATTCAATGTAGACTATGATCCAGATAAAGGTTTAGAATGTTTTGATGTTATAAAAGTAGAACAACATAAGCAAGAAGAAGATGAAATTAAAATAGAAGATGATTATTATTCAAATGATGAAATACCTCTAATTGAAATGAAAAAGAAGAAAGTTGCAAATGGTCATACTAAAGTTGCCAAGAAAATGAAAAAAAAGAAAGTTCCAAATGGTCACACTGAAGTAAAGAATAAAGCGGAATGTGTAGAAATAGAATTAAATGCTGAGGAATTACAAGAAGAAAGAAAAAGATTACAGAAAGAAGAAGATTATGTTAATGCTATGTTTAGATGTGAGAAATGTATTGTAACATTTCCTAATTCTGATGACTTAAAAGATCATATTCATTTAAAACATGATAAGGTAAATAAAATTTTTAAATTACACTGTACAATTTTTTAAATGCAAAGATGCGAATATGGGTCCATCAACATTATATAACAACTTATAGGGTAGGGGGGAGGGTCATATCAAATGAAACAATATTTCATGTTTTTGGTAAGTATTAAAAAAGTGTGACATTGTGTGTGGTTAAAAAAATCTAAATTTTGTGTGGCATAATATGTGGTTGGTCCCTAACAGTTCTAGTTGTTATTGAGGGTATAGCTCCCAGTATCTTATTAAAACTTTTATATCCTTAAACAAAGATTAATCGTTATATGTTAATAATTACAGCATGCTGCACTATTCAAATGCAACATATGCGAGTGCTCGTTCAAATATAATGTGTCATTCAACTACCACATGACTAGACACATGAGGAGATTCCAGTGTACGGCCTGCAGCGACAGGTTCATCACCAAGAGTTCTGCTGTCCATCATTATAATTCGGTGCACTGTCTGGGGTAAGGATTTAACAGCCTTACGCACATCAAGGATTTTAATGATTACCTAAGTAGTAATTTAACAAAGACTTTGACAATAAATGTATGAATTAGCTGCTTCATGTAAAAAATTAAAACTGTGGGAATATGCATAGTGGCCGCAAAGGAAGATCTTTCAACCGTGCGAGGTGGTATGCTAGATCATGCCTGCCGCCTGAGCTCACGTGATTGATTTCAGCTATCGTATATATTATCATATACTACCGACGAACTTAGAAATCTTCAACAGTGCGATGCAGGACTATGGCGCTGCTACTGTGTACTGCTACAAAACTATGTAATCTGAACTTTTAAACTTTCGCGTTGCATTATAATTTAAACTTATTATTCGGGACTTAACGCGACTTATTCTAGTAGTAATGCTACTACATACTTTTTTCTCGACGTTTCGGCCGTGTTGCAACGGCCGTGGTCACGAGTCCCCTCGTGACCACGGCCGTTGCAACACGGCCGAAACGTCGAGAAAAAAGTATGTAGTAGCATTACTACTAGAATAAGTCGCGTTAAGTCCCGAATAATAAGTTTAAACTATGTAATCTATCAAGTTACCATTGACGACCTCTGTGGCTCAGGTGGTGGGCGTGTTGGCAGCTCAAGCTGGGGGTCACGGGTTCGAATCCCGCCGACAGAACAAAAAGTTTTCAAAGTCCGTAGGTCATGGATGTGTATTAAATATGTGTATCATATAATAAAAATCTTAAATATATGTATTTTTTTTTATGAAATAAGGGGGCAAGCGAGCAAACGGGTCACCTGATGGAAAGCAACTTCCGTCGCCCATGGACACTCGCAGCATCAGAAGAGCTGCAAGTGCGTTGCCGGCCTTTTAAGAGGGAATAGAGTAATAGGGGAGGGTAGGGATGGGAAGGGAAGGGAATAGGGGAGGGAAGGGAATAGGGGAGGATAGGGAAAGGAAAAGGGTAGGGGATTGGGCCTCCGGTAAACTCACTCACTCGGCGAAACACAGCGCAAGCGCTGTTTCACTCCGGTTTTCTGTGAGAACGTGGTATTTCTCCGGTCGAGCCGGCCCATTCGTGCCGAAGCATGGCTCTCCCACGTATAAAATAGTATAAAACTATTTGCTACACTAATTGCTACACCGTGACATGCATTTTCACTTTACGTTGATGTAAATTTTCACGTCAACGTACCGTGCCACGTTACCGCACTGTTCCACGTTGACGACGTCGTGACGTGGAGATGTGGACAGGCCGTAACACAAGTCCTACAGATACTTAGCATGGGGCCAGAGTCCAGACTGACATGGAGTGAAGCGTCCATAGATATTTAATGTGTCAGTGCAGTCCTAAAAGCGTACATTTCAATTTTATGTAATTTTTTCATCCAATAATTCAATGTTTTTTTTCAGCACAGAAACAGACATCGATTTCGAAAAACCTCTAGATACTGTCTCACCAGAGGGAACTGAAGACCAAAGGTAAATTGTTCCCTTGCTATCTATGTCTGTTAAGAAACTTTTTCTATGTATTAGACGAGGACAAAACACACAACCTTCCAAAAACAAGGAAAAACAAAGCTACCCACTGACAAAAATTTACGGTTTCAAACTAACTGCTTAAATTTCGAAGCAAAAACGGTATGTGATGTCACTGAATATTTTTGCACGAAAAAAAAAAAATACAGCAATGTACCAAAACAATAGTGACGTCACTTGTCTATTGTTAATAAAAAGGGCGTACAGTACTCCCAAATTAAAAATGCGCATGCAAATCTTCGCTAATTGTCGTAATCACGAAAACACCCGAATCTATGAAACTTAAGAGCCCCAAATCAAATCAAAATCATTTTATTTGTTTAGGAATATGGTACAATAAGGTGTTAGCTTTTTCGTTTTCCACATATTAAACAAAATAACATCCCGCCTCCCATTAGAAACGCCAAAAGTCTTAAATCATTTAAGAACAAACTGCGGCGGTTTCTTTTGGATCAACAGTTGTCTCAAGAAAACCTCTCTCATGATATCTCCGTGATCTAGTCATTGTGTTGTTTAAGTTAAGTTATCTGTTTTCACAATTGTAATAAAATCCGATAAAATATTAGTTTTATGAATTAAAAACCGGCTGGCATCCTTATGAAAGTATAATTACGTTTTACGTTTATAAGGAACTTTTATTTTTGTTTTTGGTTATTGGTTAATGTTAATGGTGTTGGGTACTTTTTGGTTTTCTCTAGTTTGTATCTTGTTTTATTTAGTTGATAATTTATTCATTTTTGTATACAACAAAAACATTTTTTTTTCTTTTTTTCTTTTGACTTGATTTTGACAAGTGACAAATGAAAATCATAGACAATTTGTCTTATTGTGTGTTGCCAACAGTGTTGCCAACCACATCACAGAGCTAAGCTGTATATATGCTAGAAAAAAACTGTAGAAAACTGTAAATATCAAATTGAAAAACAGTAAATCTACAGTTTTATCTTTTATGATTTTTTATTATTTAATTGTGGTAATAAATAGAATTATATGACATCATCAATTATGGAGTAAATTGCTATGGGTTAACGTTTAAAACATACATATAACAAATTAAAAATATACAAATAAGGTTTTTAAAAATAATGGTAGATAAAAGAACAAAAAATAAATACAAAGACGACTATTGTAAACTATTACAGGAATGTGAAATTATACCTTATGTAAGTGAAAAAGTGAAATATTTAATAGCGATAGAAACATATTATAGTGATAAATTTAAAATAAAGATAATGCATAAATATGGTGTAAGAGAGTCAAAAAAAGGAAAGTTAGAGCAAATAAAAGTAAATAATTATTATGGGGAAAGAACTAGGAAGTATATAGTGCCTAAGTTATGGAATAAGTTTAAGCTATTAAGAGAGGAAAAGAAAATAAAGTGTAAAAAGAAATTAAAACAAAAACTAAAAGAAATGCTTGGATATACTAAAAAAATGTAATAAAAATGTAGTCTCATTCTCACACACAAACACACCGACGCACACACACACACACACACACACACACACACACACACACACACATCACACTTTTTAGTTAGTTCGTAATTGTTAGTATTATATTTTGTGTAATTATCATTGTATTGCAATTGCATGTAATTTTTGTGTTTGAGCGGAACGCCTACAAACTGCTAGTTCAGTTTGGCGTATTAATGTATACTGTAAAACAATTATTGTAATAAAGTGAATAAAGTATTTGAAAAAAAAAAAAAAAAAAAAAAAAAAAAAAAATATATATATATATATATATATATATATATATATATATATATATATATATATATATATATATATATATATATATATATATATATATATATATATATATATATTTTAGGAAGCCAGGAATTAAAAACCAGAAATATCATGAAATAATATTGTCTGTTTTACCGACATAATGTCGATCGACCGAGCAATCGATGTCAGTAAGGGGCACTAAGGGGCTTATTCCACCTTACTTTTTAGACGTCCTAATTAAGATCCTATCCTAAAGAGAAGAATAATTAGAAGCTTCTGATTGCACCAATCAAAAGCTCCTATTCTTCTGATTTAGTACGCTAATTAAAATAATAATATAATATCTATATGGACGCTTCACACCACGTCAGTCTGGCCCCATGCTAAGTACCTTAAGGACTTGTGAGTTGTGTTACACATACATATCCAAACCCGGGAACATTGAAAACATTGCCGAGCGTAGGCCAATTTGCAACTGCTATTTAGAATTGCTTTTATATAATAATATTATGTAAATTTGTACCATATTTGTAATGGCAAATAAACCTTATTATTATTATTATTATTTGTATTTTTTAAATTTTCTTTTCTCCCTTATGGGGTAGCTACTGCAGTTGCGGGCTTGTGGCCAAACAACTGCATGTAAATGTGAAATTAAGTGATGGATAATAATTTTCGGACAATTCGGCATGTATTTAAGATGACTGCTTTCTGTAAGATTATGTATATGAGTGGATGTATATTAAGTGTTTTGAGTGATGTGTGTAATGTTTTAGGTATGATGCCTGTGGTCGAGATGATGATTGGTATGGTTTTAACTGTGCTTACTTTCCATTGCGCTTTTAGTTCTATTGTCAAGTCTGTGTATTTTGTCAGTTTGGTTGTGTGTGTACTAGTGAGGTTGTGTGAGTTAGGTATGGCGACATCTATGAGGTAGACGGTTTTGTTCTGCTTGTCGTGAAGTGTGATGTCAGGTCTATTGTGATGTACGGTCTTGTCTGTCAGTATGGTCCTGTCCCAGTAGTTTATAGTCGGGTGATTCTAGTATTATTTGTGGTGTGTATTTGTAGTATGGTAGTTTTTCTGTGATGAGGTTGTGTTTGTGTGCGAGTATCTGATGTATGATTGCTGCTACTTGGTCGTGTCTGTGTTTGTAGTCTGTTTGTGTGATGGATGAGCAGGCACCTGTAATATGTTGTATTGTTTCTGGTTGCTTATGGCAGTGGCGGCAGTGGTCGCTACTCACGTTACGGTCTCTAATAATATGCTTTATATAGTTCTTTGTATCTATTACTTGAACAGCTCCCCTTGCTTTAACCATGCGTTTGACGCAATTTTGTCAACGGCGTTATTGGTGAGGTCAAGACGGTGCCGGCCATGTAGTGATTTTTGTGCCCAAGCTTCGATTTTTTGCTGGTTTGTGCAAGTTTTTATACTTTTTGCTTTATCAGCTAGTGCCAGTGGTGTGTAAGTGTCAGCATGACAAATAGCAAGGTGGAGTGTTTTTGTGTGTGCGTGGTTGTAAAAAAATGTTCTGAGTAGTGTTAATTGTCTATTGTGTAAATTTAAAATGTCTGAGACCTCTACCGCCCTCTATTTTTGGTAAAATTAATCGTTGAAAGCAGGCTCTTGGGTGGTGCTTTCTATGTTTTGTCATAGTTGTGTTTATTAATCTTTGCAAAGTTTTTAATTCTGTTAGGTTCCAGCGTATTACACCAAAGGAGTATGTGAATATAGGTATGGCATATGTATTGATCGCTTTAATTGTGTTTTTTTGCGTTCAGATGTGTGTTTAGTATTTTATGTAGCCTTGCTTTGAATTTCTGTTTGAGTAGTTTTTTAGTTTCTTTATGATGTATTTGCTGTGATTGGTAGAAGCCTAGGTATTTGTATCCCTCTAATGGGTCAACTGGATCAATTATTTCGTCATTGTTAAGTTTGTATTGTATATTATGTTCTATTTTACCTTTATTTATTGATTGTATTTTACATTTATCTATCCCAAACTCCATTTTTATGTCATTGGAAAAAGATTGTGTACGGTCAGCAAGAGCGTCTAAGTGGTTTAGTGTGTTTGCAAAAATATTGATGTCGTCCATATAGAGAAGATGTGAAAGTGATGTATGGTGTGAATTATATTTGATCTTAAATCCGTAGTCGTTTTGGTTAAATATAAAAGAAAGAGGGTTAAGGGCAAGGCAAAACCAGAGAGGACTTAAAGAGTCTCCTTGGAATATACCTCTCCTTATGTAAATGAAGTCAGTTTCAATAGCTTTAGTGGAGTCAAAAATTTTCAATTTGGTGTGCCAATTTGGCATAATTATTTCTAGAAAATTTATTATTACGGGATTAATTTTATAATGTTTTAAAATATAAATAAGCCAGGAGTGTGGTACAGAATCGAAAGCTTTCTTATAATCTATATACAGCACCCTTGGCTAAACTTAGGGCATCCTTTCTGCTCTTCAGCTAGAATATTATGTTCATTTATATGTGTATATATTAAATTGCTTATGCATGCTGTTATAATCTTGTAGATATTTTACAGACAGGTTATAGGCCTATATTTTGTGGGGTTTGAAGTATCCGAATTGTCTTTTGCTAGCATGTAAGTTATACCCTGTATGATAAAGGATGGTATTGTGTTTGGCGATTTAATGGATGAATTTATGTGTTTGAGTAGTATTGTATGTGTGGATGTAAATTTTTTAAACCAGTAATTATGTATATGATCAGATCCGGTTGCTTTCAAATTATGCGTTTTGCTTATAACTGCTTTCATTTGTTCGAGCTGAATTTCTTCAAATTTCATGACGGGAATGTCTTTGACTCTATCTTTATCTTTATCAATCCATTGACTATTTTCGTGTTGAACTGAATGTGACCATATATTAGACCAGTAGGTATGCATGGACTCTGACGACGGTATAGGACTTTAATTATTTTGTTGATTATCATTGTTTTGAGTTAGTTTTCTGTAAAATAATTTTTCGTTATTTGTGAATTCCTTATTTTGAGTTTTTCTAATTGTGCATTCGTTATACCTTTTTAACCTGTTTGATAGTATATTTAGTTTCTGTTTTAAGGTATCTAAAAAATGTATTATATCAGAGTTTTGGGCCTCGTGTTGGGAATGAATTTTATATCTTTGCTTAATTTTTTTATTTGTTTTTTTAGGTAGGATGATCGGGTACCTTACGGCCTATACATGCTCTAAGTTCATTAATTCTACGTTCCAGACGTCTATGCCACCATGGTTTCGTTCGTGCTTTGTTAGAGTTAGCTGCATTGTTATTGTTTTCTCACTCCGTTAAATTTGATTGTGGTATATGCTGCAGTATAAATGTAGGTATGTAGCGTGTTAAAATCAGTGTCGTCTGTCAGTATGTTAGGAAGTATTTCAGTATTAAGGTAATGAACTATCTGTTTTATTTTCCTGGAGGGTTTTAATTTAGGTAAGGGCGGCCGTGTTGTTGGATCGGTATCTTTAAATATATTATACGTATCTGTAAACATTTCTTTCAATTGTGTTTCTAATTCTGATGATAATTTTAAAGGTGAAGGTAAAATATTAGAACAGTCTTCAGTTGGTAAGTGAATACTTTCATCTAACACGTTTTCTGTTGAATCAAGGTCAGGTGGTCTAGTCAAATCGTCTGTCTGTTCCCCATTTGAAGTATTCAGCTGCTGCTGCACTTCATCGCGTATCCTTTTAAGATGGTCTTTAGATAAAAGGTGATTATTGACAATCGATCTTCATTGGTCAGCTATTCTTTGTATTGACAGATGAGCTATTGAGGGGCATATGGTGGTAATTTCTTTATGTAATATTGGCCGGTACGTGGTAAGGTCAGTCTCTAATTTGGTAATACTGTAATAAGTCCGCATTATTGTTTCATTTATTTCAGTTGTCCATCTCATTTTTCGACTTCTACCGTTAGTGTCGGTAGTTTCTAATTGTGTCATATTTTTTGCTGGAGTCAAATGCTGATTTTGTAGTAAAATTTTTACGTCATTTTTAATACCTAATATTTCTTGATGGCTTAAAAGATGTCTCTGGACTATTGCTCGTCGCTGGTCACCTACTCTCTGCTTTGATGCTTCCATTTCTGGGAATTGTGATGAGAATAATGTGTGTAAATGTGATAAGTAAGATTTAGTATCGGATTCTAAATTTGTGAGTATGAAATAGTGGCGCATTATGAAAATGTTCATTTGTTTAGACCATTTTTTACGCTTGCACCCCATACTGTAGGCGGGTGCAGTAACTCTGGCTGGGATAGCCTCCTGCACAACATCCACAGTAGATCTGATTTATGAATTTGATGAACTATAGTGAGTAGCCATGATATATGAAGCTGGAGATGATGGTGGCGATGAAAAGAGTGATGAAATTGATGAGAGACTAGTTGGTGAGTTGTCTCGACTATGATATTGACGTATGATAACATTGTTATTGTGCGATACGGTGCCCTCCCCAGAATACGCAGGGCAGCCCAGACCCGAGGGTCCGGGGCGGGATTCTCCATCGCGCAATGCTCCGGTACCCGCCTGGGGTATAATTATGTTTCTTAGTCGCATCACATAATCAGGTTTTCTAAGAGAAGAGTTAACTAAACGAGAAATATAGTAAAAGGGAAAACAAAGTTGGTGAAAGATAGGTAAAAATAAAATAAAAAAACGATTCAAAACCAAGGATTTTTTTTTATGAAATAAGGGGGCAAACGAGCAAACGGGTCACCTGATGGAAAGCAACTTCCGTCGCCCATGGACACTCGCAGCATCAGAAGAGCTGCAAGTGCGTTGCCGGCCTTTTAAGAGGGAATAGGGTAATAGGGGAGGGTAGGGATGGGAAGGGAAGGGAATAGGGGAGGGTAGGGAAGGGAATATGGTAGGGGATTGGGCCTCCGGTATTGACCAATAAAAAGACGATAGAAAGATTGATAAAGAAAGACAGAGCCGATGATCAGCCACGTGAGTACCTCACCCCATAGAGGGTGGGTAGGCGCACCCAAGTGTTGCCCGGGGACACTAACTGGGAAGAACCGGCTTCACCCCCTTATTATTATTATATTCTACTACAATGAGTGTGCAAATATTACTACAAACTACAAAGTACTAAGTCATATAATTTATGGTTAATGTATTACCAAGTCAGAAGATTTATTACATAGAAATAGAAATGTCGATAATTAATTATTGATTTATTACATTACAATAGATAGGTGCAGTTTATGATTTTTTAGATATATATATATATATATATATATATATATATATATATATATATATATATATATATATATATATATATATATATATATATATATATATATGATACACATTAATTTTGTTTAAGTTAACTCATTCATAATATTTTTATCATCGAAAAATTCATTTACTGAATAATACATTTTGTTAAGGAGCCACATGTATAGTTTATTTTTATATTGTTTTATAGTCAGTTCTATAAAGCAGTTAGGTAATTTATTATAGATCCGAACTGCCATACAATACGCGTTTTTACTACAAATGTTGAGTCTTTGGTCAGGTATAACAAGTTTATGTTTATCTCTACTACTTTTTGTTGCTAAGTTAATTTTTTTAGTAAAGAAGCGATCTAGATTGTTATGCACAAAAACACAAACATCAAAAATATACTGACAAGGCAGCGGCAGTATTTTAAATTTTTTGAACAACGGCTTACAGGTTTCAAAATATTTAGCGCTCGATATACATCTGATACATTTCTTTTGTATTTTGAAGACTCTGTGCATATCTACGGAGTTGCCCCATATAACGAGACCATAGCGAAGAACAGAGGCAACATGCCCATGATACGCTATGATGGCTGCTTGAACAGACACTGTGTGTTTTAGATTGAATAGTACGAACATATACTTTTCTAATTTAATACAGATTTTGACGACCTCTGCGGCTCAATTGGTTGAGTGTGTGGCAGCTCAAGCCGGGGGTCGCGGGTTCGAATCCCGTCGACGGAACAAAAAGTTTTCAATGTTCCCGGGTCTGGATGTGGATTAAATGTGTGTATGTTATAATAAAAATCTTAAATATATGTATAGTATAAACGTATTAAATATATTTCCGTTGTCTGGTACCTGTAACACAAGTCCTTCAGGTACTTAGCACAGGGCCAGACTGACGTGGTGTGAAGCGTCCATAGATATTATTATTGTTATTATTATTATCGATATGGTCCTTCCATGTGCATAAATAGTCCACAGTTAGGCCTAAAAATTCAGTCGATTCTGTTTCTTGTATTTCAACGTCACCGAAATTGACTTTTAATTTATAGTTTGTATTTTGTTTACGAGTTTGGAAGTGAACTAGTTTTGTTTTACTTAAATTCATTTGTAGGTTGTTTTGTTTTAGCCAAATTGATGCACACCGCAAAGTTTTAGTTATTTCGCTTTTCATGTCAGTCTCTTTAGTTCTCCTGATAAGAATAGTAGTATCATCCGCAAATAAAATAGTCTCATGTTCGATTTCATCTGGCAAATCATTTATGTATTCCAAAAATAGTAAAGGACCCAGGATTGTGCCTTGTGGCACACCTACATCATTTTTTTAAAGATAGATTTATAAACAGTTCTTATCCTATTCTTGGTGGTTGTTATTTCCACGCACTGATGCCTATTAGATAAGTAACTTCTTATCCATTCAAAAGCAACGCCTCGTATGCCTAATGCATGCAATTTATTTAGTAAGGTTTCATGCGAGACAAAATCGAACGCTTTTGTCATATCTAAAAACAATGTCTTTGAGTTGTGACATTCTGTTATGGTTTTAATTAGTGCACTTGCATTTTGCACCTTGTTCAAAGGAAATAGAAGTAAATATCATATAGCCAGTGGCTGTCCGGTGTCGCCGGTCCGTCAATAAGTGCCATACTCACCGGGAAGCCATCGCGACGTGGCCAGTGACGTTACCATGGTAACGTCCAAGCGACGTCTGGCGCCTCTACGTCGCCGCAAAGCAGTGTTTTTCCATTGGTTTTCTTAAAGTAAGGTTTAAAAACAGCGCTTTGCAGCGACGTCTTCCGACGCTCGGGAAATACGACCGTTGCCGAAAAATTACGAAAATTTCAATGCGCATTATCACTTTGGGAGCACTGTAGTATATTTCAGTCGCTAAAATAAAATAAAAAATTGCGCAGGATTTAGGCGCGCGCGACGCTTGCTACGCCCCATAATATTTCTCATTTCTAAAGACTAAAATCACGTCATTTCATTCCAGCAAGTCAGCGAGTTTCCCGTGCGAGTTCTGTCCGAAGGTGTTTCAATGGCGGACGTCGTTGCGCAAACACTACGAGACACACCGCATACAGAATGGACAGAAGCGGAAACCGTACTGCGAAGTTTGCCAGTACGTACTCTTTATTGCCAAACAGTAAAGTTGAGAGTTGTGTTTTAGTTTAGACGTCCCGCAGTTCGCGTTTATAAGAAATTTCGCGGGAACCGTACATTACCTACAAGAAGTATAATATGTCCTTCCCCGTGGTCTACTCTATATTATCTGTGCTAAATTATATAAAAATCGGTCCAATAGTAAGATTAGCGCGTTCAAACAAAACACATACACACTTTTACATTTATTATATTACTTATTAGTATGGAAGTATGGATAGATTTGCGGGCGATCGATGGGTGTGGGAATATGATATGATACAGCAATATTGTACTGTAAAAATCACGTTATGTTTTTACAGAAGTAAATAATTACATTAAAATCAACGATGATTCGTTGCATAATATCTTGCTTATATTGAAGTATGTACTATCAGAGAAGTTGATTCCTAGGCAGATGGCGGACCTAAGTAATTTGGTCGCGTTAAGTGAAACTCATTCGACCGATCATGCAGCTAACATTGAATTGACATAAGCCGACCAAACGGCGTAGGCCTGTCAACTGCCTAGGAATCAATTTCCTCGGCTATACAAACATTAGTATTCGTGTGTTTAGATTGTCGTTCACGTCTTCGGGGAATCTACAGAAGCACGTGAAGTGCAGCTCCAAGCATCAGATACAACTTAAACTACGGTAACAATTATTACATTATGATAATCTTAATATTTTAAATTTGAGCTTGTCTGTTTGTTCAAGCTCAAACCACTGATTTAGATCGTATGGGGATGGCAATAGTATAAGCCCCTGGAAAGGAAATATTTTAAGAAAAAAATGAAGACTTTTGGCGGCTGACAGTCAGTTTGATTTGAAAGCAGTCTTAATGTACAGTAACATAGTATCGTTTCGGTGCGACTGACCCTAAGGTCGTCACACCATCGATTAGGTAAGAAAACAGCGGTTTCTCCGCTTTCGCTAGAGGTATAGGCGCCATGCAACATTACAACCCACAGACTGCTAGTGTGATGAGGTCCTTAAAGTTGCTTGTTTTATTATTTTTATTTACGATATCCTCGTACATCTACAGGAAACTAAAAGAGAATGGCGAGGCGGCGACTCCGTCTGACCGCAGCGAGATGGCGCGCGCGGCGCAGCGGTACGCGTGCCCGCAGTGCGGCGCGCGCTACCAGTGGCGGGGGAACCTCATGCGGCACATCAGGAGCCATCAGGCCAAGTGAGTCGTGCGGCTCTGTGACCTAAAGGGGCTTATACTAACTAGCGGTTGTCAGGCGGCTTCGGGGCGGGGCGGGACGGACACGCAGCGCACGCAATACGTCGCGGACGCGTTACAGGATAGCGGCGTTCTGTACTTTGTAAACTCGCTGCAAACACGTGCAAACGTTGCGTTTCATATCCGCCATAATATTATATATTTTTTTATTTCAATTTACTTGACCAATATAAAGAAAGAAAGTGACAAATTATCACTTACTTACTTCTTTATTTTGTTGGAATAATACTTTGCAGATAGCCCCATGATGAGGAAAATTATTATTTTAAATATCTGATACTTAGGGCGGCGGGTGCGCTGGTGTGCGAACCGTGCGGGCGCAGCTTCTCGTCCGTCGCCACGTACCGCCAGCACATGACCATCTCCAAGAAACACGTCAGCGAGGAAGACTTCAAGTTAGTTACAGATGTTTTACAATTATAGCACTAGAGCGCATTATGCGGCAGAATGCTCAACGTTGAATGAAAACTAGCAACGCTTCGCACAATCCAGCAACCTCACCAACCAATTCACGTTCCAATTAGGCATTAGCACACTTGGGCACTGTGCGCCACTGAGTAGCATTATGCTAACACACATCAAATGATACTACACTTTAACACGTTCAGTGCCAACGACTCACCCGGAGAGTTCACGTAAATTTGATTCCAGTGCCGACGACTCGCCTGGTGAGTTCAGTGTTTTTCACTAATATTTCCAAAATGCATCCGTATTTTCTGCTTAACATTATAGTTTAGACTTATGCGGTCTATTGCGGTTTATGCGGTGGGCCGGACGTGGAGATCCCGTTTATTTTTGAAAGGAAAAAAAAACGATTCTGCAATGCCTTGAACTCACTAGGTGAGTTCCCGGACATAGATCCTCAAACTGTAAATATATACATGTTAGAAAACGACGTCAACATAATAGCATGGACTACCTACATACTTGTGATATGGAACTAATATACAACAAACTAGTTTCATTAGAATCTATCTATATATATATATATATATATATATATATATATATATATATAAGAAAGTCTTGTTAGCTACACTAATTATAACTGAAGAACGGCTTAACAGATTTTTATGATTTTCACGTATAGACATTATTATTGTTGCATATTAATAAGTTATCATTTAATTTTAATTCGGCAGATTTTAAACTTTTTAAAAAATGTTTCTTTTTAAATTATTATCAATTAAATTCGTCGTATCCACAATAAAAATAATACATTTTAATCTAAAGCCCGTATTAAAATATTTCAGGGTAAAATTGGCTATTCATTCACAAGTAATGATTTCTTAAGTTTACGCGAGTATCACTCATGATTAGGGATGTAAAGCGGTAAAATTACTTTCGTAAAATTCGGTAAATTACGATATTTTACGTAAAATATTATATTTTACGGTAAATTACGGTAAAATTGGGTAAAAAAAGATTTGATTTCGTGGCATAATTTTCATTAAGAATGTGGATATAAACAATTAAACAGGTTACTTAATGCAAGTCTAGAGCAGTAAGCCAAAACAACATAATAGCCAGCCTGCCGGCTTGCTGTATGCTCTGTCGAGTGTCGTCAACTGTCAACAAGTCGCAACAGCGCAAAATATTATGGCAAACAGCACTAATCGGCAACGTCACACCGTGCGACGCGCACGCAGTACGCAAGTTGTAACTTGCAACTTGCAACACGCTCGCCTCGCCCGACGTCATACCACCATTCTGCATACATACGTAGCCGGTAATTTTACCGTAACTTATATAAATTACCGTAAAATACGCGTATTTTACCAGCGTTTTCGGTAAAATTACGTAATTTTGCAACCCTACTCATGATATTAGAAGGAAACACTTACGGATTTTTGTCGCGGAGCACTTTTATTCATCCCGACGTTTCGGCTGCTTTACAGCGGCCGTGGTCACGGGTGGACTGAGGTGACAGGCGTCCAATTCATTGAAGTTCTTCAACTACCCGAAGACTCATCAATTTTTGTTTGCGTTCCGATCTACGCAGAACGAACTCACAGTGTCTTGAAGCCGAGGTGTCCTAGATTTGTGCTACTACAACCCAACTAGATGGCAGCACCCAACCATCTTCCAGGTTAAAATTAGGGTGTTTTTAATTTCTATGGCCTCGCGTATCATTCTTGGGCGGTATCTTGCTTCTTTTGCCAGTACTTGTGGCTTATCAAATCTTATGTATAGGTCTACCAGAATCTGATGGCAATTTTTGACAGCAGATTTTCATAAAATATCCTTGATCATTGGATAAATTTTTATATTTGCGTGTTTAACACACAGAATCAGCCGCTATAAGAAAAAAAAAGGATCAAAATGTTTTATTCCAATTACACCGGTATTGCTAGAGTCAATTTATTTTCTCACTTTTTGCCATCAGATTCTGGTAGACCTATAATGGCGAACACACACTGGATCAACCTCGCCATTACTTACATAAGATTTGATAAGCCACAAGTACTGACAAAAGAAGCAAGATACCGCCCAAGAATGATACGCGAGGCCATAGATATTAAAAAAGGCCGTGGTCACGGCTGCTTTATAGCAGCCGAAACGTCGGGATGAAGCACTTTGCTCCGCGACAAAAATCCGTAAGTGTTTCCTTCTAATATTCACAAGTATTAGAAATTCAAAATATAACCTTAACAATAACCAAATTTTAAAAGATTGACAACCACTGCTTAAATTACGAAACAAACTTACCTTT
This sequence comes from Cyaniris semiargus, assembly GCA_905187585.1. Classification (NCBI taxonomy): domain Eukaryota; kingdom Metazoa; phylum Arthropoda; class Insecta; order Lepidoptera; family Lycaenidae; genus Cyaniris; species Cyaniris semiargus. Next base: position 11,584,975 of record LR994567.1, read on the forward strand.
TATTTTATCCAAAGAGTTTTTTGCCATTTTTACAAGCTGAATAGTCCTACAACCTAACACTTTTTAATTGCGTTAAACACCTTAGTTACACTGTAACGGCCACAAAATAACAAAAAATTGAATTTACCCTTACGTAGTGCCAGTGAACTCACGTGGCGAGTCGATTCAATTTATATTGCAGTGTCGGCGACTCACCTGGCGAGTCCGCCGTACAATGTAGGCGGCATCCGAGAAGATATCATGGAAATCGTAGTGGGAACGAACGTGTTATCAAATGAATAGTTTGACAGAAAATGTATAGAGCTTATGTTAAGATCGGAACTATCGGAAGTCACTAAATAAAGCAAAAAAAAATTGTTTGACAAAAATCTTTGATTTCTTTCTTCTTACAGCAATAAAGAGTATTTATTGATTCATCCAAAAATTGTGGTCGCAGGTTCATGTGTAGCCAGTGCGGGCGGCGGTTCGTGAACCGCACGCGGCTGCGCGACCACATCAACTGGGACCACCTCAAGAACTACACGCACACCTGCAACACCTGCCAGAAGGTACTTGTGTTCTTCTTTGTTAAGGCCAACATCTGGAAGTTATTATAACCTATTTTGTGAATGATGAATTTAAATGTATTTAGATCTGAACTTAAGACGACAAGCTGATAATAACAGGGTGCAATTAAACCTTCCGGCCAATGTTCGATATATTGATCCTTGTTAAAAATAAAAATACACGTATTTACTTTTATAATCACTCAGTACTAAAATGTTGAAAAATAGCTTCCGAAAGTTTTTCTAAAAAACACCACAATAAATGGATACTACGCGTCACCGGCGCGTAACTTATTTTGTCTTCAAAATTGAATTAGCTGAAATACTTATTGACGTTTCTTGTCGCGTAGCGCCGCTGCCGCGTAGCTTGGCCATGACATGTCGCGTCGCTGCAATATTGTTACGCTTCCAGCCAGCAGAACGCAGCGCGGTCTCACCTTTTGATATTATATTCTATCCAAGTTTCCACCAATATCTTTGACACTATTATATTGTATGTGTGTGTCTGTGTGCAGGTGTTCAAGAGCCACACTTCGCTGTACCTGCACGAGCAGGTGGTGCATCGCAAGCAGCCCGACCACCTGTGCGACCACTGCGGCAGGCCCTTCCCGGTCAGTTGTGTGTGTGTGAAAGTATCTAGCCATTGTTTTCAAAAGGCCCTATAAGCTTTCTGCATCCCACTTTTATAACGTGGTCGGATGTGTGCTACTCTGCTACTCTACATGAAAAATTACAAAAAAATTGATGTTTGGTAGTATTAGCTACTTTATGTCCCGCAACCTCCATTCTGTATTTATTTGGATAAAGTTTTGAACGAAAGATAATTTCGTAATTTCAGTGTTTCAACTGAAACGCTGGCATCATAGAGAAAAATAAACATATACTGGCATCTTGTAATAAATAATATATTCTATTCTAAATTATTTTCAGAACCAAGCGAAACTCCGAAGTCACGTGTTGGCGCGGCACAGCGGCGCGGCGGCGTACGAGTGTGCCGACTGCGGCGCGCGCTTCGCCTGGCAGTCATGTCTGTCGCGACACGTGCGGCGAGCGCACAAACACAACGCTAAAGACGCAACGGTTAATACAACGCACACGCAAGCAACGGTCACGCTCGGTACGCACGCGCACGCACATGAGCAATGACGTGGACAAACCGAGCGCATCGCAAACACGACGACGCAAAAGACGCAACTGTCGTGAGGCACGTAACGTATACGCACGCAACAGTATCGCTCGGTACGCACGCGCACGCACATAAGCAATGACGCGGACAGCGAGCGCACCGCAAACACGACGACGCAAAAAATGCAACTGTCGATGCAACGTATACGCTTACGCACGCAACAATCACGCTCGGTACGCACGCGCACGCACATGAGCAATAACGCAAACGCTCCGTGCATGCGTAATGCATATACGTCATTATTGCATTAAACAGTATTATTGTGTGCATAAGTTTATTTTGTATATAAGTATATAGTAATAAAATATAGTTTTATAGAATACTTTAATTGCATAGCCATATTTGATGACTTATGATGATTTGCCATGACTTAAATGTAAAGTATAATTATTAAATGAGTAATGTGTGATTGATACACGCTTTGCAGGCTACCTCTTATTTAAAAGACAGAAATTACTTACTATATCGCGCGTTCCTTTATGGATTTTATTTTTAAAATAATTCATACATTTTTATGCATGAATAAACACTGTGTGATGATCTCAAAATGTATTTTAATATTAAATAAATGTGAGAAGGATTTCTGCGTCTACTTATTTTTTATGAATACACTTTTTTTTATTAAGGCGGGCTGAAACCCCATTTTGTTATTTCTTGATACCCGATTTACCTAGTTCCAATATAATAACGAAATGTAAAAAAATATGAGATATAGAGCACAATATTTAAAAGGGTTTAAATCAAAAACATTTAAATAAAAAATAATACTTTCGCTGTAATTAATTTACAAACTCACCTGCGACAAAACCCTTTGTCATCGAAATATAAGTATTAACAAGAATAACTTAGATTTTATTTTAATAAATTTTCAATGAATCTATTTTAAAAAGGTCTGAAACGAATAATCTTTTTTCTTAATATTTATTTCGAAAGATATTTTAAAAAAACACGAAAAATAAAATAGAGAAGATCCGCCCGTCGTAACTTACAATTTTATGCTAAGCTAAAATGAATCTTATTGTGATGAGTACACGCTTGGCATTCGCGTTAGCAAGGTTATCGTTTTGGAATTGAGGTAAGTGCTCGCCTTAAAATATCAGTCACAAAACACACTTATGAATATTTTAAATAAACTTTCACATATTTATTAATACTGTTGGCAGACAAAACAAATATGTATTAAAGCTTTGAACGTGGTCATAATTTGCCTATTTTTTTTCTTCAGCACAAAAAAATTAATAAATGCAGGAAGCGTCCGCATCCGACAAAAATTCAAATAAAATGCCACTACGAACTAGGCTTATAGGTTACATTTTCTACCGACATTGATCTAGCGACCCATGCCGCCGCTCACTGACCTCCATTATATAAGTACGCAGGACTTATGATACCCACCTGCTTTTTGTGCCTATTTGAAGTGGAATCAGCGCCCCCAATGCGGGGGAAGAGAACTAAATCTGACGTAACTTGCAAATGGCCGCTTAATCGTTATTGGTTGTCATCACTAGTATTAGTTCCAAGTACTCTCACTACTGCTATCAGCGCCAATATGGCGACTTTCAAACGTCATTTTAACGTCAGATTTAGTTCTCTTCCCCCGCATTGGGGGCGCTGATTAAAATATCCACAATATACAAATAGGCACAAAAAATAGCTGTCATTTCAAAGGGTATCTATCATAAGTCCAGCGTACTTGTATAATGGAGGTCAGTGCCGCCGCTGCTTGTAGCGTAGAGTAAAATGAAACCTGTAGCTTAGGCATAAAGTTAATATACCTAGCGGAATAGAGCAACAATCCCGAGCTGTCAAACGAAACCGAAATTGATTTACATCTGTGTAAAAATATGTGTACAGCTTGGCAAAGAAGAGTAAGGATTAAATGAGGGCGCTTTTCTTTAAATATAGGCAACATTACGCTTCGCTTTTGACAGAATATATACTAGAGTTGACAAGTGATGTAGTGTAGACATAAATAAAAACTTTTAGTTCCAGCTGTCACCGCGTCAGACTCTTCTTTGCCAAGCTGTACGTATACACTTACACAAGCATCTTTCTATGAGATTAAATTGTCAACGTGCCGATAAGTGCCGACTGGACGTCAAAAAAAGAGTTCTGCTGTCATGTATCACACGTCTCTTTTTACCACGCACTGTTACTGATAGTGACATCTCGCTTGCTCAGGCCTTTGTTGCTCTATTCCGCTAGGTATATTAACTTTATGAGCTTAGGTCATGAAGCGACATTTTATTTGAATTTTTGGTCGCGGTCGCTTGCAGCGAAGATCGGAAGGTCACCGTAACTTGGTACTACCATAGACAAATGAAAATATAGTACTACTAATATATATTCTGTGCGGTAACTCCAACGCTATCATGCGCCTAGTATGTTGTCGTAGTACACTAGCGGTTCCTGCGGCTCGCTCTCGCCTCTTCTCTTCTTGCCCAGAGAATATCTCTTTGACTTTACGTTAGGCTGCCTTCACACTAGCGTTTGTCCAGCGTAGGCGTTCAGTACGCATCATCATTCAACAATCAGTACGCTGCGCTAGCGCCGTGTTCCTGAAGAAATTGTGTAACGTCTGCGCCGCGCTAGCGCAGCGTTTAATTAATCCTGCAGAGGAAACGACAACGCGACGCACGCGCCGCGTTGTCGCGGCGTCTGTACTGCGCATACGTTCATCGACGCCTACGCTGGACAAACGCTAGTGTGAAGGCAGCCTTAGATGCATCTGGAAAATAAATTTAATTTAATAATTATTTTAGATGGAAAAGTTTTCTGTGTGGTTGTCTAAATTACTTGAACAGAAACGGTGAAAACAGAGTGATAGTATATTATGACATCGTATATACTACCAATCTCGTCTCGTATCGTGCTGCGTCCTTACTATATCCAAAATGCATTTTGGACGAGTAAGGACGCAGAACAGAGAGACTTTCACTCGGACACCAATTGGTTCCTCATTTCGCACATGTTATTCGAGCCGCATAACAACTCAGGTCAATGTAAGTACCATGAGAGAAATTGATTCATTGGCAGATGGAAGACCACTTTATTCGGTCGCGTTTGACAAACCCAGCCGGTCACAGTAAACATTGAGTTGTCAGATCCGGCCAAATTACGCGGGTTCGCCATCTACCTAAGAACACAGAATATATATTAGTAGTACCAACTAAGAATCAATTTCTTTAATGATACTAATTTCTTCGTGCTCCGCGGGCGGACTGTACCTGGCGGTGGTGCTTGTAGAGATTAGACTGCTGGGAGAAGGTGTTGGGGCAGAACTCGCAGATGTAGGGCCGCTCGCCGGTGTGCGTGCGGATGTGAGATTCCAGCTTCATCTTCGTCTGGACACAAATACGATAATTATGTGATGAAAAATACTTAAAGCTTAAATTTAATCACAACACGTCTTATTCATAAAACATAATAAAAAAGTATTATAAATCTCGAGGTAATAATAATATCTAGTACAGTGCTCCCAAAGTGATAATGCGCATAGAAATTTTCGTCATTGTTCGGCAAAACTGACCTCCATTATACAAGTACGCTGTATAATGGAGGTCCGTGTTCGGCAACGATCGTTTTTCCCGAGCGTCGGAAGACGATGCCACAAAACCTTTTCTTGCGCATGTCCAAATCATGTCATGCCATGGCGACGCCAACTGTTTACGACTTGACCGTAACCAAATATAAATTATAAACAAAAAACTTTTTGAAAAAAAAAAGGTTTTATTTAAAGAGTCTAAAAAGAAAAAAATAAATTTCTCCTTAACATGTTTAACTATTAAGTTATAATCCTCAATATATTATATAATTTTCAGGATAATAAAAGCTTGTCGCGACTCGCGAGACTTAACAATCCATCAGTACTTGATAAATTTATTAAAATAAAAATATAATATCAATTTACTCAGTTAAATTGGTACTTACTAGTTTATTTACAAATCGCGCAACAAGCTTTTATTATCATGCAAATTGTATAATATATTGAGGATTATAACTTAATAGTTAAAAATTTTAAGAAGAAATTTCTTTTTTTCTTTTTAGACTTTAAATAAAAGCTTTTTTTTCAAAAAGTTTTTTGTTTATAATTTATTTTTTGTTTTTTTAGTTATCTCTGGCTAGATTTCTTAGTCTGTTTCATAGTTCTATATCATTTCATATATTTGTTAAAATCTGATTAACTTAAGTCCTTCATACTTGACTTTGACGATTGAAAAATCTATATTTAGCGAGTTGTTATATTTCGTTTATTTCTGCATGACTAAAAAGTTAAATTTCATTTAACAAAAGTGACCGGATTCAACCGGGCATTTTCTGAAACCCGGCTGGATTTGACTTGAATTCACGTCACATCATTTCACGTCACGTCACGTGACGTCACGTAAAGTCACGATACGACACGTAACGTCACGTCACGTCATGCCACGTCACGTCACGACACGACACGACACGTCACGTCACGTCACGTCACGACACGACATGACACGTCACGACACGACACGACACGACTTGACTATTACTTTTCAATTTACTCTCAATGAGCCCTTTTATTTGATACCCATATTGCAGAAGTGCTTTAAAAAAACTATTCCCCTATCTTGGCTAAGCTGCCATATTGGATATAGAATGACATTACATTCGTTTTCGATTTACTCTCAATAAGCCCTTTCATTTGAAACCCATATTGCAGAAGTGCATTAAAAATAACTATTTCCGTATCTTGGATGAGCCACCATATTGGATGTAGAATGACATTATATTCGTTTTCGAGTTACTTTCAATGAGCCCTTTCATTTGATACCCATATTGCAGAAGTGCATTAAAAATAACTATTCCCCTATCTTGGATGAGCCGCCATGTTGGATGTAGAATGAAATTACATTCGTTTTCGAGTTACTCTCAAAAAGCCCTTTCATTGAATATCCATATTGTAGGAATGCATAGAAAATAATTATTTCGCCATCTTAGATGGTCGGCCATATTGGATTTAGAGTGATGTCACATACCATATCGTGCATTGTCATCCAAACTAAACGCGTATGCAAAATTTCAGCTTAATCGGTTAAGTATATCTACTTCAAAATTGAGTTCCAAAATTCCACCGTAACACACATACTTACATACATACAGAGCAAGTTAAAAATAAAAGCTTTTAATAAGCAACTTGTTTGTGGCGTTGCCATGACATGACATGATTTGGACATGCGCAATAAAAGGTTTTATGGCGCATGCGCCAAAAATAGAGACAATAATTGACGGACCGGCGACAGCCACCGAGTACCGAGTACCGACTTTAATATGATATTTACTTATATTTCTTTCGAACAAGATGCAAAATGCAAAAGCATTGTTTGGGGCTCTTACGTTTCATAGATTCGGGTGTTTCCGTGATTACGACAATAAGCGAAGATTTGCATGCGCATTATTAATTTGAGAGTACTGTAACTAACTCGATAAAAATTAAAATCAACCATTTCAACCTTTTTTTTTAATCAATATGACGTTGTGACTTGCTATATGCAAGTATGTGACATGTCATAAGTATGTAAAAAGATGCAGCCTTGCGCAAGAGTAATATAATATAGCTTCGCACCTTTACACTCGTAGAGAAACACTAAAATTAGCATTTAAATAATACCTATATTCTCCTCATCGGTGTTTACTGAAGTACACAAAGCGAACTTACAGGGAAGCCCTTCCCGCAGTGGTGGCAGATCTTGTTGTTGGGGCGGCCCTTGTGCACGTTGCGGACGTGCTGCTCCAGACCCACGCGGTTCTTCGAAGGCTGAACAATGAACATTGCACATTTTCACAAATATTTTAGCTCAAAGAAAAAAAAACTATTCCAACAAAAAAAAAACAATTTTATAAAAAAAAAGAAAGTTCAAATTGGCGGTCTTTCTACTTGTTTCTACTGGAAGCAGGCAGCGGATTTAACATTAATTTTATCTGATTTTGCTAATTGCGCAAAACAATTACAGTTATCTGTTGACTTAATATCGTGGTATCTCGTGATATATTAAGATGAAAGAGAAGGTATGATATTTAATTTGACATTCAATTAGCAATAATGCACCCCAATAGCGCTATTGGACTTTAGTCATCATGGCTCATGATTCCAGGGGGCATGCAAATTACATAAATAAATAAAGGCCATCGCCATTGTATAGACACACGATACTGACATGACCATCGTCCGCCATCATACACCACTACCCCGTCTACACAATGGCGATGGCTTGTAGTGGGTCAGCATGGACCATTGTGAAAAGGCACCTTTATAGATTATCTGAATGTAAGTTTTTGACAACACACGTTAATGACATTTTGTATGGCGTGTAATTGACTTTTTCAGCTTATAAAGTTTTCATTCTCAAATTGTAACAAAAACTGTTACCCAGGCCCTAGCCCTCGGATAATACTATTCTATCGCCTCACCTTGCCGCAGAGGCTGCAGGTGTATGTCCAGTGCAGATGTTTCTCCTCGATGTGGTTCCGCAGCTTCGTCTTGTCCGCGAAACGCTTGCTGCAGTGCTCGCAGATGAACCTGCATTTAAGTTCTTAAGTATAAAGTACTATCAGAGAAGTTCATTCATAGGCAGACGGCGGACCTACATAATTTGGTCGCGGTAAGTCTAGGAAGCATTCGAATCAAGACGACCGCGACCCACTGTTTTATATGAATCAATAGTCCGAAGTGTTGACGGAACGGACGGACGTCGCAGTACGCCGCGCCCGCCCCGCCCCCCGCGCTCGCCCCGCCCCCCACAGTACCGCCCTCGCTCTATAAATGAATAACGTACTTGAGCTGGTCCTGAGTGACGTGTTTGAGGCTGTTCCGCAGGTGTCACTGCAGCGAGCATACGTACGCGAACGTCAGCTCGCACGCGTCGCAGTACGCCACGCCCACCCCGCTCCTAGCGCTCGCCCCGCCCCCCACAGTACCGCCCTCGCTCTATACATGAATGACGTACTTGAGCTGGTCCTTAGTGACGTGTTTGAGGCTGTTCCGCAGGTGTCGCTGCAGCGAGCACACGGACGCGAACGTCAGCTCACACGCGTCGCAGTACGCCGCGCCCGCCCCGCCCCCCGCACTCGCCCCGCCCCCCACAGTACCGCCTTCACTCTAAGCAAAAATAATAAAAAACTGACAAAATAGCATGGTGAATTTCGACAGTCCTCAATTAGTGTAATGTTAACTGAGGATATAATTTATTTATTGTAAAAGTAATGTTTATTTAGTTACCTACTAGACGTTTCGCGCGTCTTGGCCTGCGTAAATAAGGAATCCCATAGGAGCCGTACATTTTCCCGCAAAAGGTAACCTGTGAAGAACGCGGAACGTAGAACGCGGAGTCCAGAGAACGTCATCACAGGCTGTGATGACGTTCTCCGGACTCCGCGTTCTACTCTTGTATCCGTCACAAATTACAAAAAAAATGTTTTAGTAGTTCGTGAGATTAGTGCGTTAAACAAACGAATTCTGTAGCTTTATAATATAAAAATATATTGATTACCTTGTCATTATGTTTCTTGAGATGTCTCTTGAGGCTGGTCTTCCACCGGAACACTTTGTCGCAGGCGCCGCACGGAAATACGTTTTGCGCCTCGTGCACTGCGCTGCAGATACAATATCAAATTTAAAAACCACAGTCACACACTACGAATGATAAAAACTAAGAAACGTCTTTGTATAAGCTCCGTGGGAAACGTAACTCCCATACTTCAACCGTTTTAAATTTGGTTCCTTTTCGCACACTAAAATATGGTAATAGCAACGAAACACTAACACTCAAATTTACGAAATAAAGCCGTTGACATTATTTGTCACTTCTTTATTTACACAAAATTGTGTACTGAATACATGCATAAAGTATGCATGTATTCGGGTCACATTTTGTAGACTCGTGGACAATTTTTTTGACACAGTTACTCTTCCTTAGCTTTTATTATTCGTATGTCACACAAAAGAATGATAGCAAACCTTGAAAGCTTGCTTAAAATCTTTATCAATAAGCTGTATAAGGCTATAAAGTATCATTGAAGACATTTTTTTTTAATAATATCTATGGACGCTTCACACCACGTCAGTCTGGCCCCGTGCTAAGTACATGAAGGACTTGTGTTACAGGTACCAGACCACGGAAATATATATTTAATTATACTATACATATATTTAAGATTTTTATTATATCATACACATATTTAATCAATCACTAATCTCACAAACTACTAGAACAATTTTTTTGTAATTTGTGACGGATACAAGAGTAGAACGTGGAGTCCGGAGCACGTCATCACAGCCTGTGATGACGTTCTCCGGACTCCGCGTTCTACGTTCCGCGTTCTTCACAGGTTACCTTTTGCGGGAAAATGTACGGCTCCTATGGGATTCCTTATTTACGCAGGCCAAGACGCGCGAAACGTCTAGTAGGTAACTAAATAAACATTACTTTTACAATAAATAAATTATATCCTCAGTTAACATTACACTAATTGAGGACTGTCGAAATTCGCCATGCTATTTTGTCAGTTTTTTTATTATTTTTGCTAAGGAGATCGCTGTTGATATTTTGGCAAACACAAAATGACCAAGATGGAAATACAGAAATACAAAGACCTCTAAACCTATTAGTTATTATTAGTTATTTATTAGTTTCTTATGTCAATGCAGAAATACGATTCTGTCCTTTTCTTTTTCCCGACCAACATAACTGGGCAGTTTAAGATGACCCGCTACCTGCATAGGAATCAACTTCCTCGAGTGTACATAGTACTATCAGAGAAGTTGATTCATTGGCAGATGACAGACTTACGTTGGACTTACGTTATTTGGACGCGTTATGTCAAAACCAGCCAGATCACAATTAACCTATAGTCTATGTCATAAAGTGCTATTTTATTTGAATTTTTGTCGGTCGCGGTCGCTCGCGGCTGATAGAAAGTATGTTTACTTTATTCTATTCATTCCATTAAGTACAAATATAAATTGGCTGTTTAAGCATTATGGCATAAGCCTAATATGATGTTAGTATAAAAAGATTAGCTGTCATTGGCTGTCAAAATCTATCTGTCACTTCCATCCTTCCTTCCTTCATAGAATTCGTAGCTCCTACAATGTGATTTTTCTAATCCGTTAATTAATTAATAACCATATAACATGTAAAGCATTTACGCATTTATTGTGAAAATAAATCGTCGTACAATGTCATAGCGTGTATAATTTTTCAACGATCTGCATACTCGCCCGTTCCCGAACTTCCATTGCCAGCTCGTAAGCCATACCAATCATAATAGCGGCAAAGATCGGAAAGTCACCTTAACATGCGATAATTTTCTGGATTTTGGAAGAATGCTATTATTCCAAAGCAACTTACTAAACCTACCTACCCATTTTTATCTACTGTTTAACGTAAAAACGCTCCAAAGATCAGCATCTTTCTAATATCTACAAGAACCTTTAACAAAAATCACAACGCAAGTAAAAAGTGACAATATTTTATATCGGAGTAAAAACAGTAATAATTTATAATAAACCCGCCCGCGTAATTTAGGAGTTTCAAGGATACCGTAAATTTTTCCACAAAAAATAGCCTATGTCCCTTCACGTGGTCTATTCATCATGTGTGCCAAAAACATAAAAATTGCTCCAGTAGTTCTTAAGATAATGAGCAATTTCATATAATTTTCCCCGTTGTTTCCACATTTTCCTCTATTTCTTCGCTCCTATTAGTCTTAGCGTGATAAAATATAGCCTATAGCCTTCCTCGATAAATGGGCTATCTAACACAGAAAGAATTTTTCAAATCGGACCAGTAGTTCCTGAGATTAGCGCGTTCAAACAAACAAACAAAACTCTTGAGAATTATAATATTAGTATAGTGTATAAATATCTTAAAAAAATATAGTCTATACTTACTAATATTATAAAGCGGAAGAGTTTGTTAGTTTGTTTGTTTGTTTGTTTGAACGCGCTAATCTCAGGAACTACTGGTCCGATTTGAAAAATTCTTTCAGTGTTAGATAGTCCATTTATCGAGGAAGGCTATAGGCTATATTTTATCACGCTAAGACTAATAGGAGCGAAGAAATAGAGGAAAATGTGGAAAAAACCGGGGGACATTATTTGAAAGGGCTTATTTTAAAGCGCTAATCTCAGGAACTACTAGTCTAATTTGAAAAATTCTTTCAGTGTTAGATAGCCCATTTATCGAGGAAGGCTATAGGGTATATTTTATCACGCCAAGACCAATAGAAGCGAAGAAATAGAAGAAAATGTGGAAAAAACGGGGGAAATTATTTGAAAGGGCTTATCTCACGAACTACTAGAGCAATTCTTCTGTTATTTGGGTCAGATAAGAAGTAGACCATGTGAAGGATCATAGGCTATTTTTTGTAGACTGATTTGTCTGTGAAATATCTAATTTACGCGGGCGAAGCCGCGCGGAACGTCTAGTAATATTATAAATCGGAAGAGTTTGTTAGTTTGTTTGTTTGTTTGTTTTAACGCGCTAATCTCAGGAACTACTGGTCCGATTTGAAAAATTCTTTCAGTGTTAGATAGTCCATTTATCGAGGAAGGCTATAGGCTATATTTTATCACGCTAAGACTAATAGGAGCGAAGAAATAGAGGAAAATGTGGAAAAAACGGGGGGAAATTATTTGAAAGGGCTTATTTGAACGCGCTAATCTCAGGAACTACTAGTCTAATTTGAAAAATTCTTTCAGTGTTAGATAGCCCATTTATCGAGGAAGGCTATAGGGTATATTTTATCACGCCAAGACCAATAGAAGCGAAGAAATAGAAGAAAATGTGGAAAAAACGGGGGAAATTATTTGAAAGGGCTTATCTCACGAACTACTAGAGCAATTCTTCTGTTATTTGGGTCAGATAAGAAGTAGACCATGTGAAGGATCATAGGCTATTTTTTGTAGACTGATTTGTCTGTGAAATATCTAATTTACGCGGGCGAAGCCGCGCGGAACGTCTAGTAATATTATAAATCGGAAGAGTTTGTTAGTTTGTTTGTTTGTTTGTTTTAACGCGCTAATCTCAGGAACTACTGGTCCGATTTGAAAAATTCTTTCAGTGTTAGATAGTCCATTTATCGAGGAAGGCTATAGGCTATATTTTATCACGCTAAGACTAATAGGAGCGAAGAAATAGAGGAAAATGTGGAAAAAACGGGGGGAAATTATTTGAAAGGGCTTATTTGAACGCGCTAATCTCAGGAACTACTGGTCCGATTTGAAAAATTCTTTTAGTGTTAGATAGCCCATTTATCGAAAAAGGCTATAGGCTATATTTTATCACGCTAAGACTAATAAGAGCGAAGGAATAGAAGAAAATGTGGAAAAAAACGGGAGAAATTATTTGAAAGGGCTTATCTCACGAACTACTAGAGCAATTTTTCTGTTATTTGGGTCAGATAAGAAGTAGACCACGTGAAGGATCATAGGCTATTTTTTGTAGACTGATTTGTCTGTGAAATATTTAATTTACGCGAGCGAAGCCGCGCGGAACGACTAGTCTTATATAAAATCTTTGGGATAAACGATCAGCAACACGAAATGAATTTGAAAACAAAACGTTAGTGTTACTTCCTTTCGTGGCTTTTCCCGACTCTTACCATGATCATCAACGAAGATTGTAATAGAATGAGGGTGTGCTGTTGATATAGACTGGGTTGATCTGCTTAATTATAACCTGTGTATGACTTCATTGTTCTTAAAGCACATTTTGAACAGTTAGGTTAGTAGTAATTTTATTGAATAACATGAAGATTTGAAGCACAGAAATGTTAAGATAAGCCACGTTTCAACTGCATATTAAGTTCGGATTAGGGAAATAAATATTCACATCAATTCAGAACATATATTATCCACCGCACGGACGTGGGCGGAGTGCGTTCTCAAATGTTACCGCAGCCCCAGCTTGGACCGAAAGTGGACGTCGCAGGGGCGCAGTAGGCGGCGCCGGCGTGCGCGGCCGCGTGCGCCGCCAGACCCGACTTGCAGTTGTAGCTGCGCCCGCACTGTGCGCACGTGTACACGCGCTGCGACGAGCCGTGCTGCATATATCACTCGTATACTCACTTCTTATCTACAGCGCGGACGTGGGCGGAGTGCGTCCTCAGATGTTTCCGCAGTCCCAGCTTGGACCGGAAATGGACGTCGCAGGGGGCGCAGTAGGCGGCGCCGGTGTGCGCGGCCGCGTGCGCCGCCAGACCCGACTTGCAGTTGTAGCTGCGCCCGCACTGTGCGCACGTGTACACGCGCTGCGACGAGCCGTGGATCGTGCTGGACGGATCGGAATCGAATATATTTTCATTCAGAATAAATTGTATACAAAATTGTGAACGCTTACACGATGCCTACCGCTAATTATTCAGCGAGAAGAAAGTTGCAAGGGGTCACGTTTAAGAAAATAGGTGAAAAATTTATTATTTAAAAAAAATTACAATGTAATGAGGACAGGAGGCTAATGACTTCCTAAATAATATACTTTTGCCTTTTTCAGGCGGGCTGAAACCCCATTTTGTTATTTCTTGATACCCGATTTACCTAGTTCCAATATAACGAAATGTAAAAAAATATGAGATATAGAGAACAATATTTAAAAGAGTTTAAATCAAAAACATTTTAATAAAAAATAATACATTCGCTGTAATTAATTTACAAACTCACCTCCGACAAAACTCTTTGTCATCGAAATATAAGTAGGTATTAACAAGAATAACTTACATTTTATTTTAATAAATTGTCAATGAATCTATTTTAAAAAGGTCTGAAACGAATAATCTTTTTTCTTAATATTTATTTCGAAAGATATTTAAAAAAACACACGAAAAATAAAATAGAGAAGATCCGCCCGTCGTAACTTACAATTTTATGCTAAGCTAAAATGAATCTTATTGCGATGCGTACACGCTTGGCATTCGCGTTCGCAAGGTTATCGTTTTGGAATTGAGGTAAGTGCTCGCCTTAAGATTGAAAGGAATGTTGTTTTTATGATTTATCGCCATGCTTGTAGTGGGAGTAGTGTAAGGTGTGGCAAAACACACAGTAATAAAGAGGCTAGCAAAATTAAAAGTAATTATTTTATAGTTTATAGCATGAAAAAACTTCGATCATACTCACAGTATGTGCACGCGCAGGCCTCTCTTGTTGACGAAGGTGCTGCCGCAGTCCGCGCACTGCACCTTCGCCGACCGGTGCTTGTCGATATGGTAGCGGTAGCTGCGATTTGATCTGCCGACACAACATACGGGTACAAAATTATAGTACTGCTCACTAGATGGCGACACTTAACAAACGTGATGAGATTAGCGCCATCTAGAGCGGTGAGCGGCCCCCTCAAAGTTTTAAACGACACTGTAATAATTTTTTTACGACTTTCAAGGATTCATAGCATAAGTTTTGTAGTGTCTTTCGTTTAAATATTGAAATAAACAAATTCTTCAATAGACATTAGCCACAGTCGAAAGTATAGGTCTACCAGAATCTGATGGCAAAAAGTGAGAAAATAAATTGACTCTAGCAATACCGGGGTGATTGGAATAAAACATTTTGATCCTTTTTTTTTCTTATAGCGGCTGATTCTGTGTGTTAAACATGCAAATATAAAAATTTATCCAATGATCAAGGATATTTTTCGAAAATCTGCTGTCAAAAATTGCCATCAGACACATACCTAGTTAGTAAAAAATGTTATAGGGACCGTGCAGAGCGATGACACTGCCAACTAGTGACTAGTAGCCGAAACTTTTGCGAAAAGTGTCAAGCGTTTTATGTGTCAAGATTTCTTGAGAAAACTGAGTATTTTCAAGAATTGAAATGCATTGTTGCATTTCCAGATGTTCCAATAAATCCAAGAAAAATAAAGACAAATCCAAGGGTGTAAAATTCTACTATTTTCCTGCCAAAAGTACTCACATGCCATGTTGAAAAACAAAATGAAATGGATAAACGCCATTAAAAAACATACGTAAGTATTTATAAAGTTCCATAGATGTTATTTACATACTCGTAAAAACACAGAACTTTGTAGATAATTTTAAAACCGTTTCATTTTTGATGTACATATGAACCTAACCTTTAGCCGTTTTTCAGTAAACATCCAAACTGGCTTCCATCTAAATATTCAACCATATGCAGCGCTCATTTTATTGGCCCAGACAAATCGGAAAATCCTTATATCCGGCATAATATTAACCTACAATTTTTCCTGGAGAAGAAAATTAAAAAAAAAAACTTAAAAAAATTGAAAGATTTCAAAGACATCAATGTGGAATGCAACAAGTTGCATCAAAAGTAGATAATTTGGAGAAGTCCTGCCAGGAATTCAACACTGAGGATAGTGTTGAACTTGAACCATCTTGTCAAAATACAGGGATGAAATAGTTTGTTGTATGTGCGTTAGTAAATATTGAAAACCCAATTATTAAACAATAAATGTAACTATCATAAAGCTAAAGCCCAATCCCCTACCCAATTCCTTTCCCTACCCTCCCCTACCCTAAATCCTAATACCCTATTCCCTCTTAAAAGGCCGGCAACGCACCTGCAGCTCTTCTGATGTTACGAGTGGTCATGGGCGACGGAAGTTGCTTTCCATCAGGTGACCCGTTTGCTCGTTAGACCCCTTATTTTATACATAAAAAAATTGAAAAACTGCATATAATTTTGTAAGTTTGGTAATTAGAAAAGTACAAATAAAAACATTTATTTCAGTGAACTTGTTTTATTTTATTAAGTCACAAGCATTTTCAGTAAATAAGTATTTTTTGCATCTTCAGAATTTATTGCAAAATTAAACAAGTTTTTATTATTTAATTAAAAATTGTTAAAAAACATGTCCCGACTCTACCAGCTTTTTTGATACATTTTGTCCACGCTTTCGAATATTGTTTACGGTTTAATTTTAATCATTAATTTATATTCTAAAACTTAAAAAAATCACAAGACTAGACAGTGTCAAAGTGAATGCGAAACCAATATGACTCACAAGTTACTTTTTTTTGCTCGCACCATGTCGCTTCTGTCGAATATCGACGCCCACTATAGTCTCTGCACGGTCCCTATAGTCATTTATGGTTTATGTTGTAACTCACTCTGTGGTATAGTCACACAGCTTGCACGCGAAGTGTATGCCGATCTTGCCGTGCAGCTCGTTATAATGTTTCAGGACCGATTGGATGTCGTTGTACCTCTTGTAAAAGTCCACACACTCGAACCTGGGGACAGGGAAAGAGGTCAGAACATGCAAACATAGAGAAATGTAGAAAGAGATGCATCCTGCTCATGTCTCAGATTATAGATGACATGAACTTGCCATATTATGTGAGACTGCACTTTAACTACATTGCAGCGAAACGAGTAACGACACGACGCGATTTGATATGCCCAAAATATATTTTTCGTTTGAAAAATATATTCTATGTTTTCCGTATTACACGGTAGCGAGGTTATGTGACACAAAACGTCAGTCATGAAGTCTCTCCTTTAAATAATATTATGTTAAGATACCGACCTCCTGAAATGCCTCTTGTTGTGTTCATATAACGATGACTTGGAGCTCAGGACAGACTTGCAAGTATCACATATGATCCCACCTTTTTTCTACAAGTAAAATAAGGTGTCTAGAAGAGAACAAAATCCCTTTACAAGAAAAGTCGCATGAAAAACGAAGGCAAAACATCGGAACTTTCTTGTTCCTTTATTATTAATAGACTATTTACAGCAGCCTTTCCCAAAGTGGGCAATAACGCCCCCTTGTGGGCGCTGAAGGAAACAATGGGGGCGCTAAAAATTAATTTATTCTCAAAGTGGACAGTAGACAAAAATAAGTTTAGGAACCCCTGATTTACAGTAATGGGTGTGGATGAATAAGAGTTGAAAATATAATTTCAATCGAATTTTAAATGAAAAATTAAATTATACTTATTTTACCATGGTATGTCGTTGCTCGATATGATCTTTAAGTAGCGGCTCATGGTCAAAACCAGTGATACATTTCTCACATTTGAAAGGCAGCTTCAAAAATCCCGGCTTCAAAGCATCACACCTTCTCTCCTCCATCATTTCATCGACAGTTAAAGTAACTACTCTAATTTTCCCTTCATATTTGTTTTCTAAAGTGTTCTTGGGTTTCTTTGAAGTCTTGTTCTTTTTTGGTGCAACGGGTTCCTTCTCGGCATCATACTCAATTTTTATCTCCAATTTGACAAAAGAGAAGTCTTGACTTGGAGATTCTGTTTTATTTTCGTTTGGTATGGGAAATGGAGTTGATTCATATTTTACAGGTTCAGAATCAATGGTCGAGTTTGTTTCTATGTTAGAAAATATAAAGTTTGTTACCTGCAAAAATACATTTTCCAAAAAAAAAAAACTTTTTTATTGATACAATGTACTTACTTAGATTTTTAATAAACACAGATTGGAAGTTTAGTAAAAAATAAACTCAAATAACAATAAAGATTGGATATGTTATGTATCGAATTAAAGTCATAGTAAATAATATTTTTTTCTTTTCCGTGTAAGGGTAAAATGTCTATACAGTACTTCTATAGCCTTGGCCTGTAAGCAATAACTTAGCAGTGCTCAGTGCTGGTAAAAATATCTTCAGACTCAAAAGCAGCATTACAGCTTTTGAGTTTGAAGATATTTTTACCAGGTAGTACTTACCTCCTGCTTATTGCCTTGATAGGAAAAGTATTCATGACAATTTCTGTCTACATTCAAAAGAGATTTTTCAACTTGTAATTTAAAGTTATGTAATTTTTTGATTAACCCATGGCAAAGGAAACATATTGCTGCAGATTTGTCCATTTGAAGCTAAAAACAAGTAGGAAATAGTAAATGTACAATTTTGTCACTTAAACTCAGAATCTACAGAAATAGTACTTAAGACACCAATCCATATGATACCTACTATACTACTATTTTGTTGGGTTAGGAATTAGCATGCTTTGTTATAAGGCAATGTAATAAATAATAATGTCATAAAGGAAATACCTCTGGCACTAAATTGGTAAGGAAAGTCGTCGCATGTTCACAATTTGTTAATTTATAAAATTTCGTATTTTTGGCAAGGCAGCACATACAAATGATGTGCTGTGTTTTGACATCAATACCATCTGATTCATAGTAAACGGGTAGGTGTAATTGTTCCAACTTTTCCATTTTTACTCTCAAATTCCTTACTTTTATTTTCAACCACTTGTGCGACTAAGTGCGATTGTAATATGTATTTTGTACCTATGCAAAATTCTTGATTTCTCAGCCGGGTCCGCTGCGCCATGTTTTCGTGTTTGCAACTTTGCAAACATCATAACATAACATGTTTGCAAAACAGAATAGGGGCGTGGCTTAAGTACAAACAGGCGTACACGATGCGACAGCTCGACCACAGACTAATAAGAGATACTACGTATCAGACCGCCGACTGTAGAAGAAAATTATTGGTCTTTATGGTTTTTAGTGTCATCTGACGTTTCTTTTTTTTTGTTTTTTTTTTTATTTATAGTGTTTGTAAATAAGGCAAAGGCATACTGATAATGTGCCTGCAGTACCTGGGCTACAGTATTTTCTAATATTTTCAAAATATTTTTAAGTTTTAAGGTGGAGATTAAATGAAACAATAAACTATTTATTAAAAGATTTATTTTTCAGTTTCTTTTTGAATTTTTCTAAAGCTTTTTTTTGCATCATAGGTAAATCATTTCTTTTTAGCAATCGAAAAACATCTGTGCCCTTCAAAATTTTAGTCAGTACATTGCACCAGTTTACAATTGTAAATTGTATTGTCGTTAATATAAAATAATCTAAGATTATTTTTTGATGATTGGTACAGTCAATGAAGTCAAAAGCATACTTGGACAAAATCATATCTTTTATTTGAGATGATAATTTGTGACCGTGTGGTGTTTGTTCCAAGTATGCATTTGTTTCAGTTATGACTGTACCAAAACATCTCACTGCACCTTCGGATGGGTATTTCAGGCGATTTTTGGTTACATTATATTCTCTTTGACTTATCCAGTCATGAATACTAGTCTTTTCACTTGTAAGACTATCTTTGCAAGCATTGCATGTAATTTTTAGTTTTTCAATAATTTTATGCACAACCCATCCGGCAGTGTAAGCCCGTGAATGAACGTTTATTCGTTCTCGACGGGCCTGGTCCACAATCACTTCAATATTATTTTTGGAAGTATCCGGTTGAACAGTTTCTTTATTAAACAATGTACTTAGCTTTATTGCTTGTTCAGCCGGATCATCCTCACAATTAAAAGTTTCATTATGAAATTTAATTATTCTTGTAATCAATAATGACTTAAAGGTGCATTTGAAGCTGTGGCAGTTTGGGTCATTATTTCTGAAATTATATGCCCTCACCTGACCAAAAAAGTTTTCAATGGGATCAGAGTTATAGTACCTGGGTCGCATATATTTATTTCCTGGCTTTTGAAAAACTGCCACAGCCTCATATAACTTTTCAAAGTTATTACAAAATTCTTTAAAGAGGGCACAGTTTTTTCATTACCTAATGAATCTATGTATTTCATTTTTTCTAGTTTTTGGATAGCATTTATCCAAAAAGTATGGTGAGGTGATGTTTCAGTCACTGCTGTGCGCAATGGTTTTCCTTTTTTGTTTGCTTTTTTCCCTGTTGCAGCTCCATTAACACTATCAAAAAGTTTATCAAAGAATAGCACAATCTCGGCAGTATGTTTTAAGCTCGACGACTAGACGCAACGACAGGCTACGGCCGACAATTTTCATATATTTTGTTCGAAGCTCCGCACACTTGACGTCAAAGTCGCAGAGACCAGAGTCGCAACGACAAGCTAGGGGAGCCGTGCGCGCTCGCGTCAAGTCGCTGCGTCTGCGTTTGGGACTTACGTTCGAATGAGTATAGTGACCGACGCGAGGGAAGACAAAACAGACTTGGGAGGAATTATGCCTAAAAGCACCAAGGCAAGTGCAACTAGAACCTCATCCATATTCACTCACAAGATAAACAACACGGCCGTCTCTCTCGAATACTCTACTACTAATGATGGCTTCCTGCAAGGCGTCTGTCGCAACGACTAGTCGTCGATGCAAGCGACAGCTCGGCGTCTAGACGCAACGACTAGTCGTCGATGCAAGCGACAGCTCGGCGACTAGACGCAACGACAAGTCGCACTGTTTGCGATGGCAACAGTTTTTGTTAAAGGTAGGTATTGGAAACGTCACATTTTGCGTGTTTTGTCACAAAACATAAACCACAGATGACAGAACACAAAACTTTTGTGTTCTGTCATCTGTAGTTTACTCAAAAGTTAGGTTATGTTTTGATTATTTCCTGTTTGTACTTTAAACTCTTAACAGTTTCTCTATAATATAAAACTCGTTAAAATGAGTTTGATTCCAAACATGAATTGCAGCGGCTGTATGAATTCAGATCGTAAAATCAAATGCATTAGTGCCGCCAAGGAGAAGGAATGCTTCTTTGAAATCATCCGAAATATTCCAGTAAGCGAACGAATTAGTTGTATTTATAAAATTAAACGTGTTTGTTGCTAATTTATTGTTAAACTTATTTGTTTTAGATGTATGTCCCGGACGATTTTTCGCTGTATTTGTGCTGGGAGTGCACAGCGGAATTGTATCGTTATTCTAGATTCAAGGAACGAGTTACTTACTGTTACAAGCTATTACATAGTCTTAAAGACGTGAGTATACATCTAGCTTATATTTTTATCATACTAGTGATTAATACTTAATCGATTTACTTTAATACGCTAACAGATGTCAGAAACACTGGATAATAGCTTTAATCAGCACAGTAGCTATTAAAATATGTCTAGCTAAAACTATAACAGCTAGAATATATACTACTGTTTGCTACTATAGTAGCAAACATGTTACGTACATGTTCCAATTCATACCATCCAGGCACTAATAGGCTACTTGGCCTATATTAAATTTCATTGAACAAATGCATATTTCTAGTAGAACTTGGCCTAGAGAATCGTATTTCACCCTTATCATCAAATAAAAGCAATTGATAAATAAAGTCGATTTTAAAATATGAATATGAAATATGATTTTATATTTTTTAATTTGTGCTGACGAAAATGCTTTTGCGGTACTTCCGATTTGGATGTGACGTCATCACACTAGTCATTTAATATTTTTTATTTAACGCGCTTGTTACATGTAAGTTTATCTATAAATAAATAATACAATCCTTTGGTTAATAAATCAGTATCTGAAACAAAATATTGTTTGACTAATCTTATTAGTTATTACATAATAATCAAAAATATCAAAGTTGCTTAAAATAATATGTCAAAACAAGATGAGCAAATAATAAAATCTTTAAAAGCTTGGCTACGACTCATGTAATTTTCATAATTAATATAATAAAAATCACATAGTCAACACTCTGCCTTACAATTTCCTATTTTGTTACCTTCTTTTCCTTATATACGTTACCACTCAAAAGTAACAAAAAAGGAGGTAACAAATAAAGTTAAATAAACTTCTTAACTTGTATACGCATACAACTAAAACTGATACATGTTTATGATTTGACTTACGAAATCAAAATTAGGAACTTTAATGGATCTAAAGGTGAAATAATAATAATATTAGAGCTTACCTGCGTTTCTTGGGTAACAAAGACTGGATATTTTTTGGACCACTATGCTAATAGTAATGCAATCTTATATTCGCGCATGTGGAACGTAAAAGAAATATCAAAACGAAAATAAGATGGATACCGAGCTTAACAATTTTGCCACTATACTAAAACATATTTATACCAAAATAGACTCCAAAATTTTAAAAAATATGGTCACAAAAAAGGAATTTCAAAGAGGAACTTTTTCCGCGATACAATAAAAACATTATTTATTAAATAAATTTGTTCTAATATGACCAAATATTCTTTTTAAATGATTTATGGTCTTGCAGCCCTAAATAAATACATAAGTTGTTTCAAAAATTTCCGCAAGGCCTTACAAATACAATCAATTGTTTGGGAAGGTATGAAATTGGGATACTTCACTTTTCATACGACTAGATTAGACCGATTTTCAAAATATTTTTATCTACACTAATATTATAAAGAGGAAAACTTTGTTTGTTTGTTTGTTTAATTGTAATGAATAGGCTCAAAAACTACTGGACCGATTTTAAAAATTCTTTCACCATTCAAAAGCTATATTATCCACGAGTAACATAGGCTAAATTTTATTTTGGAAAAAAAGGGTTCCGTAAGATATTTGGGTTTTTCTGACACAAGGTGTAAAAAATCAACCAGAAAAGTTACTTATTTTGCGTATGCTGCCTAAACCATAAAAGATAGAACCATAAAATGTTCTAATTAATTATAGATCTTATAAATATCTACAAAAAAGTCCGCGACACACTAAACCTATCTATGTCGAGTGAGGCACAACAATAATTTTTTTATTTAAAAATCTTGAATTTTTTTGGACTACATTTAAACGCGTTTATTTTACTCACGCTATTAATCCTTATCAAAATAAATTATTTCATCACTAAGTAGAGTTTATATAGATAATATTTGGTCTTTGAATGATTAAAATTGGACATTTGGTTTTGAAGTTATGGCAAAATGAAAATATTACGATTTCTGCTGCACGGCCCGTTGCGAAGTGGGCGTCACCAAGGCGGGGGTGCGCGTGCGGGAGGGGAGTTTAGAGCTATGAGTAAGGTACTTTGATACCTTATTAATAATAATACTTCTTAACGCGAGCAAAGCCGCGGGTGCAAAAGCTAGTAGTTAATAATTTATTAATATAATTCTAATTTGTAATTGTTTTTTACTGAATTTATTTAACTTACTACGTATACAATTTAATAGAAATGGGTACTTAATGGTCTATGTTATTAATAGAAAAACATATTTTAAAATGTGGGACAAAGATTTAGATAGAAAGTACATTTTATTTTAGAAATTCTCATTAACAAAACTAAAATATTGTCCTTGGATAAGCGGAGAGGTTTAAAAGATGAAATACTCTTATATAAAATTATCCACAACATGATAGATTCTCCATACCTCCTAAGTCAAATTCTATTTAGGTGCCCGTCTCGTACCCGTAGTAGATCAACATTTGATACAGCTGTGTGCAGATCAAACTATGCTAAGAATCGCTTTATTGTGAGAGCGTGTGAAAAACATATTCTTAATTTTAATGAAATTGATATATTCAGCTCAAAATTTAAAGCATTTGCTGCCACAGTCAAAAAAATATAGTTGTTTTCTTGTAATGTATATTTTTGTAAAAAACTTGAACATCGTGTTATTTATAATTATTGATTGTCAACTGTTGCATAAACTTCTTGTATCACAAATTGATCCATGTTACTGTAATATTTAATTGTGAAAACTTTATTGGCTCATATGTGCTACTTTACTATTTACAGTTATGTGTTAAAATGCTGTTTGTTTTCCAATAAATAAATAAATAAAATAATACGAAAGGCGCGCGGCGTCTTTTCGACGCCGGTGCCGTGACCAAAACGATTGAGCTCCATGCTGCAAAGGGGGTGTGGAGAGTAAGTGTAAGCTGTTTATTTGGTAAATAGATAAATTATGCGAAGCTACTGAGAGAACGATACGGATTCAACGAGAAATATAAATAATATCAGCGAAAATGTATTGAAGGGAGTCTATTCGACGTCGCGCGACCGCTTGAAGGTTAAGAAGCGATTAGCATGAAAAAAAAAAAGGTAGGTCAAGTAGCCTATTGTGCCTGCTTCTGTGTGATACTACACATGATGTACAACTTGTGTACTATAAACTTTTTAAGCTAACCTATGCCTCCATCCCTGATTGATTTATTGGGTATTCAACTTTAAAAGACAATTGCGTATGCTTCATTTTCTCTGATTATAGAAAGTAAATAAAAACTGCAAACCTCAATCGAGACTGAGTAGACAGGATCTATTCAATCTAGATTATGATCCAGATAAAGGTTTAAAATGTTTTGATGTTATAAAAGTAGAACAACATGAGCAAGAAGAAGATGAAATTAAAATAGAAGATGATTATTATTCAAATGATGAAATACCTCTTATTGAAATGAAAAAGAACAAAGTTGTAAATGGTCACATTGAAGTAAAGAATAAAGCGGAATGTGTAGAAATAGAATTAAATGCTGAGGAATTACAAGAAGAAAGAAAAAGTTTACAGAAAGAAGAAGATTATGTTAATGCTATGTTTAGATGTGAGAAATGTATTGTAACATTTCCTAATTCTGATGACTTAAAAGATCATATTCATTTAAAACATGATAAGGTAAATAAAAATTTTAAATTACACTATACAATTTTTAAATGCAAAGATGCGAATATGGGTCCATCCACATTACATAACAACTTATTGGGTAGGGGGGAGGGTCATATCAAATGAAACAATATTTCATGTTTTTGGTATTAAAAAAGTGTGACATTGTGTGTGGTTCAAAAAATCTAAATTTTGTGTGGCATAATATATGGTTGGTCCCTAACAATTCTAGTTGTTATTGAGGGTATAGCTCCCAGTATCTTATTAAAACTTTTATTTCCATTTTAAATTTAAACAAAGCACCTTAACATTAACATTTTAAACAAAGACTAATCGTTATATGTTTATAATTACAGCATGCTGCACTATTCAAATGCAACATATGCGAGTGCTCGTTCAAATATAATGTGTCATTCAACTACCACATGACTAGACACACGAGGAGATTCCAGTGTACGGCCTGCAGCGACAGGTTCATCACCAAGAGTTCTGCTGTCCATCATTATAATTCGGTGCACTGTCTGGGGTAAGGATTTAACAGCCTTACGCACATCAAGGATTTTAATGATTACTTAAGTAGTAATTTAACAAAGACTGACAATAAATGTATGAAATAGCTGCTCCATGTAAAAAATTATGGACTCAAAAATGTGGGAATATGCAAAGTGGCCGTAAAGGAAGATCTTTCAACCGTGCGAGGTGGTATACTCGAGGCCTGCCGCCTGAGCCCACGTGATTGATTTCAGCTATCATATAATATAATATACTACTGACGAACTTAGAAATCTTCAACAGCGCGATGCAGGACTAAGGCGCTAATTGTGTGTACTTCTACAAAACTATGTAACCTATCAAGTTACCATTAAATGTGTCAGTGCAGTCCTAAAAGCGTGTCAGTGCAGTACATTTCAATTTTACGTAATTTTTCATCCAATAATTCAATGTTTTTTTTCAGCACAGAAACAGACATCGATTTCGAAAAACCTCTAGATACTGTCTCACCATTGGGAACTGAAGACCAAAGGTAAATTGTTCCCTTGCTATCTACGTCTGATAAGAAACTTTTTCTATGTATTAGACGAGGACAAAACACACAACCTTACAAAAACAAGGAAAAACAAAGCTACCCACTGACAAATATTTACGGTTTCGAACTAACTGCTTAAATTTCGAAGCAAAAACAGTATGTGACGTCACTGAATATTTTTGCATGAAAAATTAAAAAAGAAATACAGCAATGTACCAAAACAAGTGTGACGTCACTTGTCTATTGTTAAAAAGGGCGTAGTATATTTGAGTCGCTAAAATAAATAAAAAATTAGCGCGCGCGACGCTTGCTACGCCCCATAATATTTCTCATTTCTAAAGACTAAAATCATGTTATTTCATTCCAGCAAGTCAGCGAGTTTTCCGTGCGAGTTCTGCCCCAAAGTGTTTCAATGGCGGAAGTCGCTGCGCAAACACTACGAGACGCACCGCATACAGAACGGACAGAAGCGGAAACCGTACTGCGAAGTTTGCCAGTATGTACTCCTTATTGCCAAGCAGTAAAGTTGAGAGTTGTGTATTAGTTTAGACGTCCCGCAGTTCGCGTTTATAAGAAATTTCGCAGTAATCGGTCCAATAGTTAGTAAGATTAGCGCGTTCAAACGAAACACATACACACTTTTACATTTATAATATTAGTATGGAAGTATGGATAGATTTGCGGGCGATCGATGGGTGTGAGAATATGATATGATACAGCAATATTGTACAGTAAAAATCATGTTATGTGTTTACAGAAGAAAATAATTATATTAAAATCAACGATGATTCGTTGCATAATATCTTGCTTATATTGAAGTCATCAGTATTGATATCATCAATTCGTGTGTTTAGATTGTCATTCATGTCTTCGGAGAATCTACAGAAGCACAAGAAGTGCAGCTCCAAGCATCTGATACAACTTAAACTACGGTAACAATCTACATTATGATAATCTTAACATTTTAAATTTGAGCTTGTCTGTCTGTTCAAGCTCAAACCACTGATTTAGATCGTATGCGGATGGCAACAGTGTAAGCCCCTGGAAAGGATATATTTTAAGAAAAAAATGAAGGCTTTTGGCGGCTGACAGTAACATCGTATCGTTTCGGTGTGACTGACCCTAAGGGCCTTACACCGGCGATTAGGTAAGCGAACCGCGGTTTCTCGGCGCTCGCTAGAGGTATCGGCGCCATGCAACCTCACAATCCTCAAACTGCTAGTTCACACTAGCAGGTCCTTAAAGTTGATTGTTTTATTATTATTTGTTTAAAACTTTTGCACGTTTTGTACAAAGGCGAGCTTAATGCCTCGTGGCATTTTCTTCCAGCCAAACCTTAGGATGTTGCAGAGAAAGTGAGGTAGATGCAAACACTAAGAGGACAAAGAGATTAAAATACTTTAAAATTAATATGATATTACAATAATTATTATAGTTATATATTCATAATAATATGTAAATTAATATAAAATAAACATATTACATACAATATACACATGATAATATATAAATATACATATAAAATAAACTACTTAACCCGTCGATCGTGGGAAAACGAGACACAATAGATATTCTATTGTGTCTCGGACACCGGTGACCGTATGGGGCTTGATGAATTAATATAAAATATATAAAATAAATATATTATATAGATAAAATAACTGATTATTATAGATTTCGTTGTCTCAGTTAGTTAATGATTTAAGATAATGATCATGAACTTTGCGTTTAAACAATTCTTTGGTTTTGGACATCCTAATTTCTTTAGGAAGTGAATTCCAAAGGAGAATTGATTGAACAGGAAAGGAAGAGTGGACGAGAGTGGAACTATGGGGAGGACATTGGAGGCGCAAATTATTGGTGGAGCGGAGATTTCTGTCATGATTACTGCATAGGTATTTGAAATGGGGGGTCAGGTAGCTGGGAGCGGAGAGAGAGAAATGAGAATAGTATGGAGTAGAGCGTGCACAATGCCCGTTGTGATCGACGTTGGCGAACTGGAAGCCAGCATAATTTTGAGCGGTAGGAGGACACGTGATCGTACTTGCGCAGGCTGAAAACGAATCTTATGCAGCTATTTAAGAGGCGATCTAATTTGTTAAGGAGGTCCACATTAAGTTAAAAAATACAGACGTCACAGTAATCAATTATTGGGAGAATGAGAGTCTGAACTAGTATCAATTTTATACAAGATGGTAGGAAATTTTTGAGTCGGTATAACGTTCGCAAGGAGTATGTGACTTTGTTACTAACGCTGGCAATTTGTGTATGCCAGTCTAAGTTAGCGTCGATGTGTAAACCGAGGTCCTTAACACAAGAGCTATAGGGTATAATACTGCCGTCAAACAATAAAGGCGGAATAGATCTAGTGTCGACTCTTCTTAAAACTCTCGGGCTTCCTATTAAAATGGCCTGACACTTAGCTGCATTTACTGATAGTTCGAAACTAGCAGACCAGGTGTTTATTGCATCAAGATTCCGGTTCACAGCATATCGATGGCAGTGGAGAGATTTTCAATTGTTTCCTGTCTATAGAGCTGAAAGTCGTCAGTATATAAATGATGCGCACTGCTAATTACATAAACCAATAAATTAATAAATATTGAAAATAAAAGGGGAGAAAGTATACCGCCTTGAGGAACTCCATCCTCGAGAAGGACCCAATCAGAGAAGGACCCGTCGACGCGTACACGTTGCTGGCGCCCCTTAAGGTAGGAAGAGAACCAGTTTACTACTTCAGGCGAGATATTGAGGTGGGATAGGATGGACAAGAGGATATCGTGGTTTACGTTATTAAAAGCATTTGAGAAGTCAATCAGCACTTATAGGACAGTGACTTTTGATTCCTCCATGCCTGCCTTTAATGTCACTGATAATTTTTAATAAGGCCGTGGTGGTACTATGGCTTGAATTTGATTACATCGATTCCTGACTGTTTTAAAGCTCATTCAATTACTGTCACTTCGGTTCTTTCTAAATTTACGATAGGCACGGTAGTCCATTGAAATGTTACATGAGCTTTGCATTTATTAGAGGACGCAATTTTATTTTTGGGATATGTTGGGGGGGTCAATAGAAGCTTGACCTCAAGTTTGTGGGGTCGCCACCCTTTGTCCCCAGGCCGCCATCTTGAAAAAAAGGGTGACAACACTTTTTTCGCGATAACTCGCAAACTATACGTCTTAAAAAAAATTGTCAGAATATAATTTGTTGCAAATTACTTTGCCTACAAATATGTTTATATCACTCTTCACCATAAATTAAATATTAAAAAAGTTATAAGCAAAAAAGTGAGATTTTTTTTAAAGTTTTCAAAGTTTTATATTATTACCACAACCGAGCAGATGCATGACGTGACTCTGCCCCACCAACACTCCGCAACTTGCAGTTCCAAGATTCTCCTGGCGTTTTACTTCTTCTTCAACCCGCTCCTACTTCTCTGGGGAAAACCACAAGATACAGTCCACTGCTCCTCCTCCTCCTCCGACGACCACGACCTCGCTGAGCTGTCGTGTCGCTCTTATTATTGGATGAAAAATTACGTAAAATTGAAATGTACTGCACTGACACGCTTTTAGGACTGCACTGACACATTTAATGGTAACTTGATAGGTTGACTCCAGAATGTGTAGTAATCTGCGTGAGCGCGAAGATTTGTCAAGTAAATTTAAGTTCCCGTAATGCAGACCTCTAGGAACAGAAATTCGGCGGAGGCGGAATAATGTGAGGGGCGAGGGCGAGCTAGCAATCATTTTATATGAGAGGTTGCTCCGCAGGTAGATTACCTACACCACCACGGACCACCACGTCGATCGCTACGATCATTACGAATTAAAACAAACCCGGGCACACTGTAAGTCGTGGAAAGTAAAGTAGGTTAGGTTTTAGCCAGGTCTCTGAGATCAAAAGTGCATGGATATTGTTATCTGCAAACGTGTCCAAAATGTCATTAAAGTGACTAGCACACTTTGTGCGTTGAGCAACTGGCTATTCTGCACGTTAAAAGTTTGATGCAAAAGTTCTCCTAAGGCGTTTGTTACAGAATTAAAACTATCATCGTTGGATAAAAAAGTAGATGCACTTGCCGAATAAAATGAGTCACTATCAGAATGAGACATAATTATTTAAGTATATTCAATAATAATATATTTTTTATAAAACAATAATATAATAACGTATAATGGGTAAAATATATATGTATAAAAATGAATATAATATAGGTATATAATCTAAAAATTAATTTGAGTGGTATGCGTCTGCACTACCCGCCGCCAATTATTACTATTTACGAAATCCTCATCTACAGGAAACTAAAAGAGAATGGCGAGGCGGCGACTCGGTCTGACCGAGATGGCGCGCGCGCGCATGCGGCACATCAGGAGCCATCAGGCCAAGTGAGTCGTGCGGCTCTGTGACAGCGAGCCGGGAGAGAAGGGCGAGGCGGCGACCCCGTTTGACCGCAGCGAGATGGCGCGCGCGGCGCAGCGGTACGCGTGCCCGCAGTGCGGCCCGCGCTACCAGTGGCGGGGGAACCTCATGCGGCACATCAGGAGCCATCAGGCCAAGTGAGTCGTGCGGCTCTGTGACAGCGAGCCGGGAGACAAGGGCGAGGCGGCGACTTCGTCTGACCGCAGCGAGATGGCGCGCGCGGCGCAGCGGTACGCGTGCCCGCAGTGCAGCGCGCGCTACCAGTGGCAGGGAACCTCATGCGGCACATCAGGAGCCATCAGGCCAAATGAGTCGTGCGGCTCTGTGACAGCGAGCCGGGAGAGAAGGGCGAGGCGGCGACTCCGTCTGATCGCAGCGAGATGGCGCGCGCGGCGCATCGGAACGCGTGCCCGCAGTGCGGCGCGCGCTACCAGTGGCGGGGGAACCTCATGCGGCACATCAGGAGTCATCAGGCCAAGTGAGTCGTGCGGCTCTGTGACAGCGAGCCGGGAGAGAATGGCGAGGCGGCGATTCCGTCTGACCGCAGCGAGATGGCGCGCGCATAACGCACGCAACAATCACGCTCGGAACGCACGCGCACGCACATGAGCAAGGACATGGGCGTTGACAGTGAGCGCACCGCAAATACGACGACGCAAAAGACGCAACTGTCGTGACGCACGTAACGTATACGCACGCAACAGTGACGCTCGGTACGCACGCGCACGCACATAAGCAATGACGCGGACAGCGAGCCCACCGCAAAATCGACGACGCAAAAAATGCAATTGTCGACGCAACGTATACGCATACGCACGCAACAATCACGCTCGGTACGCACGCGCAAGCACATTTGCGTTATTGCAAACGCTCCGTGCGTGCGTAATGCATATTATACGTCGATATTGCTTTAAACAGTATTATTGTGTGAATGAGTTTATCTATACATCTATACATATAATAAAACTGTAGAAATGAAAATTCTGTACATTAAAGATATTCAAAAAATAATAAGCGGGGGGTGTTACTACATCGCTATAGAAGCCAAAAATGTAGTTAGTTTTTTTGTCTGTCTGTCTGTCTGTCTGTCTGTATGTTTGTTCCACTATCACACGAAAACTACTGATGCGATTTAAATGCGGTTTTCGCAGATATATTTGTCTTCTTCCAACTTAACATCAAAAATTTTTCCCCCCACCCCTCTAAAGGGACGAAAGAGGGGGTCAGATTTTGTATAAGACTTTTGCTTTAACACGAAAACTACTGATCCGATACTTCATATTATTAACTGTTTTTTCCAACTTAACATCTGGTGTATAAAATTTTTCCCCCCACCCCTCTTAGGGGACAAAAAAAGGGGGTAAGATTTAAATACTTTAAATGGCAAAACAACGTTTGCCGGGACAGCTAGTTTTATATATAACTATATAGTAATCGCCCGTCTTTCATATGCCAGGTGAAAAAGGACGACTCGGATTCATCGCTAAATCGTTTTTTCTCAATAATAGAATTTTATACAATGTGTTAAAATATTAACTTAGTTTAATGCACGGTTATGGCAATATATGAAAAATTCGTGAAAATTAGATGCATCTTTGTGATTTTTTTCTATCGAGAAAATTTTAAGACATCGTGTTTTCGCTAGGTCAGATCCTCGGAAATATAATGTAGTATCTATGTTTAGAAAATGAAACAATTCGAGGCTTATTTTCAAGTATGAAAATGAATTATAAAATCGACAATTTAGGGTTAGTCGTCCCCTTAAGTGCATAACCATATTTCATCACTTCACATAATTATTATTAAATGAGTAAAGTGTGATTGATACAATGTGCGTTACCCCAGCCAGATGTTGTCGATTTCTTAAATATTTTTCGTACTCCTAATTAAAGCGCAGGCTTCTATAAATGTGCCCTAATTTTTGTAATTAGTGCGCTTGTAGTTTTCTTGAAAAACTCGAAAACCAGATCTGGCTGGGGTAATGTTTACAAACATTTTCTCAACAAAGATTTTCTTTCTAAGGCATATTTTGAAATAAAAAGTATGCAAATAATTTAAGCATTGCAGAGCGTTAATTTGGGCACAAAATTTTTGTTTGTAGCTTGATCCACTGTGAAGATATTCAAAATCCTGCTGTGGTAATGTATGGCGATCTCAAAGACTACTGGATGGATGTCTACAATTTTCGGCACACTAGTTCTCGCGATTTTACTTAAATTAGCGCTCCAATAAAAAATACTGAAGACCTAATTCAAATTGCATATTAAAGCCTACATCTGGCTTAAGTAAGTGACGTAATTTTTATCAAGATCGAGTCAGTGGTTATGTGACAATGACGAAAACTTATTCAGAAAAGTGCTAAGCCAGCAAGGCCTTTATAAAATCGTTATTTGGTATGTATGTTATTCCTGAATAATACCAATAATTTTACCGATTCAGTGCGGGTGACACGGCAGCCGTGTCATATATGTTTTTAACGTGTGGCGTATGACACGTGAGCCGTGTCATTTAGAAAACGATTGTATCTCCCTCAAATTACACTTTAGAAGGTTCTACTCTGAACAAAACCATCTTAATTTTTCACGTAAAACAAGCCTATAGGCTTCGTTTCTGAATATTCTGTGAATTGACAAATAAGTAGGGGCTGTCAACCTTTTTTAAGCTGCATTCATTGCCGTGTCATATATATTTTTTAACCGATTCAGTGCGGATGACACGGGAGCCGTGTCATATATTTTTTTAACGTGTGGCGTATGACACGGGAGCTGTGTCATTTAGAAAACGATTGTATCTTCCTCAAATTACACTTTAGAAGGTTCTACTCTGAACAAAACCATCTTAATTTTTCACGTAAAAGAAGCCTATAGGCTTCGTTTCTGAATATTCTGTGAATTGACAAATAAGTAGGGGCTGTCAACCTTTTTTAAGCTGCGTTCATTGCCGTGTCATATATATTTTTAACCGATTTAGTGCGGATGACACGGGAGCCGTGTCATATATTTTTTTAACGTGTGGCGTATGACACGGGAGCCGTGTCATTTAGAAAACGATTGTGTCTCCCTCAAATTACACTTTAGAAGGTTCTACTCTAAAACTATCTTAATTTTCCAGGTAAAACAAGCTTATAGGCTTCATTTCTGAATATTCTGTGAATTGAAAAATAAGTAGGGGCTTATATATGCA
This sequence comes from Cyaniris semiargus, assembly GCA_905187585.1. Classification (NCBI taxonomy): domain Eukaryota; kingdom Metazoa; phylum Arthropoda; class Insecta; order Lepidoptera; family Lycaenidae; genus Cyaniris; species Cyaniris semiargus. Next base: position 11,618,659 of record LR994567.1, read on the forward strand.
ATTAAACCTTCCTGCCAAATTTTGATATATTGATCCTTGTTAAAAATAAAAATACACGTATTTTTTCTTTTATAATCACTCAGTTCTAAAATGTTGAGAAATAGCTTCCGAAAGTTATCCTAAAAAACACTACAATTAATGGACACGACGCGTCGCCCGCGCGTGACGAGCCCCCGCGCGCGCGCCTCCCCCCCGCGTTACCCCCGCTTATACCCCACCGCCGCGAGTGACCGTTCTGCAATGATTTTAAATGGGATAAAATATGTCATTAAAAAAAAAATAACACCCAATTTTTTTTGGTTAAATGGACTCTCCTAATGATATCTAAGCCCTGTAAAAAATTTGGCAGGAAAGTTTAATTGCACCTGTATGTATATATATATATATATATATATATATATAATAGAAAGTCTGTCTGTCTGTCTGTTCGTCCGTCCGTCCGTCTGTCTGTCTGTTACCTCTTCACGCCAAAACCGCTGAACCGATTTTGCTGAAATTTGCCATGGTGATACTTTTAGTCCCGGGAAAGGAAGTATCCTATGTTCTTTTACCGGGACTCATAGTATAATATAAATTTTATATTATACTTTTTTTGTCTTTTAAGGCAAAAAGTATTTTGTCCCGGAAAAATGTACGGTTCCGGCGCGATAAACGAGTTTTAGCGCAAAGAATTTGCGGGCGTCGTCTAGTATTTTATGAAACGATTGTATCTCCCTCAAATTACACTTTAGAAGGTTCTACTCTGAACAAAACCATCTTAATTTTCCACGTAAAACAAGCCTATAGGCATCGTTTCTGAATATTTTGTGAATTGAAAAAAAGTAGGGGCTGTCATTTTTCTAACGAAACCTACAAAAGGTTTGCAACATCTATGGCGAGACATATCCAACTTCTATGGCGTATGACACGGCTAACGTGTCACGAGAAAATTGTATGCCGCCACTACTAAAAGTTTTCAAAAATGTGCGCCGCAATGAATCGGGGGTTAAAAGTCCAAATAACATTTTGAGCCCATGACTGGCATAGTTAGATTTTAATTAAGTCATTATTTTCCAATTTTAAGAAACGGGTGTTTTTACACCCGTTGTAGTCATAATAGTACACAGAATCTTTGTAGCCTTTATGGTCTTTATTAAAAAAAAAACATAAATTTTTATGTATGCATGAATAAACACTGTGTGATGATCTCAAAATGTATTTTAATATTAAATAAACGTGAGAAGGATTTCTGTGTCTACTTATTTTTTTTATGAATACACTTTTTTTATTAAGACAATTTTATTAAAATTCAGTCACAAAACACACTCACGAATAATCTAAATAAACTTTCACACATTTATTAATACTGTTGGCAGACAAAACAAATATTAAAGCTTTGAACGTGGTCATAATTTGCCTATTTTCTTTCTTCAGCACAAAAAGAAATTTAATCAAGGCAGGAAGCAACCGCATCCGACAAAAATTCAAATAAAATGCCACTACGAACTAGGCTATAGGTTACATTTTCTACCGACATTGATCTAGCGACCCATGCCGCCGCTGCTTGTAGCGTAGAGTAAAATGAAACCTGTAGCTTAGGCATAAAGTTAATATATAACTAGCGGAATAGAGCAACAATCTCGAACTGTCAAACAAAACCGAAATTGGTTTACATCTGTGTGTAAAAATATGTGTACGTATACACTTACACAAGCATGATTGAACATGAATTCTATGAGATTAAATTGTCAACGTGCCGATAAGTGCCGACTGGGCGTCAAAAAAAGAGTTCTGCTATCATGTATCACACGTCTCTTTTTACCACGCAGTGTTACTGATAGTGACATCTCGCTTGCTCAGTTTATTCGGCTAGGTATATTAACTTATGTCATGAAGCGGAATTTTATTTGAATTTTTGTCGGTCGCGGTCGCTCGCGGTCGCTTGCAGCGAAGATCGGAAGGTCATCGTAACTCCAACGCTATCACGCTCCAAGTATGCTGTCGTAGTACACCAGCGGTTCCTGCGGCTCGCTCTCGCCTCTTCTCTTCTTGCCCAGAGGATATCTCTTCGACTTTATGTTCAGATGTACCTGGAAAATTCATAATAATAATTACCGTGCACCGTGCGTGCGGCCATTTTGAGGGGCCCATTCAAAGAGTTTGCAAGTCACCGTCTGCCAACTTTATGATCCATGTTACAACGTTGTATCGGCAGACGTCATAGTCAGCTTCCATAGTCCCAGTTACCCAGTCCACTAGCACCTCACCCCCATAGCCCGGTATCATTTCTAATATCCATTCTCTGCAATAGTCCTACACTGGCCGCTGGCTCTCCTTGCTCGTACTCCCATAGTGCGGACAGGGAGAGTCGCCGGCTAGTGTCACATTACATTTAGATTAAAACTGTGTAACGGGCCTCTACGTGTTGGCTTCGGCCCCACGCATGCCTTCCAAAGGTCCGGGATTTAATTGCCCGTGAGCAAGGAGTGCTTTACACAAACATAATAATAATATCTATGGACGCTTCACACCACGTCAGTCTGGCCCCGTGCTAAGTACCTGAAGGACTTGTGTTACAGGTACCAGACAACGGAAATATATTTAATACTTTTATACTATACATATATTTAAGATTTTTATTATATCATACACCAATTTAATACACATCCAGACCCGGGAACATTGAAAACTTTTTGTTCCGTCGGCGGGGTTCGAACCCGCGACCCCCGGCTTGAGCTGCCACACACTCAACCAATTGAGCCACAGAGGTCGTCAAATAGAAAAAAATAAAAATGTTATAATTATTTAGATCGAAAAGTTTCTGTGTGGTTGTCTAAATTACTTGAACAGAAACGGTGAAAACAGAGTGATAGTATATTATGACATCGTATATACTACCACTCTCGTCTCGTATCGTGCTGCGTCCTTACTATATCCAAAATGCAATTTGGTATAGTAAGGACGCAGAACAATGAGACTTTTACACCAAATCATTGGTACCTCGTTTCGCACATGTTATGTGAGCCGCATCATTGGCAGATGGCAGACCACTTTATTCGGTCGGGTTTGGGAAACCCAGCCTGTCACAGCAAACATTGAGTTGTCAGACCCGGCCAAATAACACAAGTTAGCCATCTGACTATGAAATAATTTCTTTAATGATACTAATTTCGTCATGCTCCGCGGCCGGACTGTACCTGGCGGTGGTGCTTGTAGAGGTTGGACTGCTGGGAGAAGGTGGTGGGGCAGAACTCGCAGATAAAGGGCCGCTCGCCGGTGTGCGTGCGGATGTGAGACTCCAGCTGCATCTTCGTCTGGATAAAAACGTGCATTTTTATTTTATTATAACACGCATACAATAAGAAGAAATTTAGTATGGAGATATTCTGAGTCTCGGAAAACATAGGATAGTTTTTAAATAGCAAATAATATGTATGGTTGCTGCGCTATAAATTAATTTCGAAAGATTGTCCCAGTTTCGGAGTCCAAAAATTACTATTGCTACCAACGTAAAATTATATCTGTAATGCAATAAGTCGAAAATCGTAATAACGGACTCCAAGTGGCAGCTATCTTAACATGTTACAGTGCTCCCAAAGTGGTAATGTGCATAGAAATTTTCGTCATTGTTCGGCAACGATCGTTGCCTCCCCCCCGCGTTACCCCCGCTTATACCCCACCGCCGCGAGTGACCGTTCTGCAATGATTTTAAATGGGATAAAATATGTCATTAAAAAAAAAATAACACCCAATTTTTTTTGGTTAAATGGACTCTCCTAATGATATCTAAGCCCTGTAAAAAATTTGGCAGGAAAGTTTAATTGCACCTGTATGTATATATATATATATATATATATATATATATAATAGAAAGTCTGTCTGTCTGTCTGTTCGTCCGTCCGTCCGTCTGTCTGTCTGTTACCTCTTCACGCCAAAACCGCTGAACCGATTTTGCTGAAATTTGCCATGGTGATACTTTTAGTCCCGGGAAAGGAAGTATCCTATGTTCTTTTACCGGGACTCATAGTATAATATAAATTTTATATTATACTTTTTTTGTCTTTTAAGGCAAAAAGTATTTTGTCCCGGAAAAATGTACGGTTCCGGCGCGATAAACGAGTTTTAGCGCAAAGAATTTGCGGGCGTCGTCTAGTATTTTATGAAACGATTGTATCTCCCTCAAATTACACTTTAGAAGGTTCTACTCTGAACAAAACCATCTTAATTTTCCACGTAAAACAAGCCTATAGGCATCGTTTCTGAATATTTTGTGAATTGAAAAAAAGTAGGGGCTGTCATTTTTCTAACGAAACCTACAAAAGGTTTGCAACATCTATGGCGAGACATATCCAACTTCTATGGCGTATGACACGGCTAACGTGTCACGAGAAAATTGTATGCCGCCACTACTAAAAGTTTTCAAAAATGTGCGCCGCAATGAATCGGGGGTTAAAAGTCCAAATAACATTTTGAGCCCATGACTGGCATAGTTAGATTTTAATTAAGTCATTATTTTCCAATTTTAAGAAACGGGTGTTTTTACACCCGTTGTAGTCATAATAGTACACAGAATCTTTGTAGCCTTTATGGTATTTATTAAAAAAAAAACATAAATTTTTATGTATGCATGAATAAACACTGTGTGATGATCTCAAAATGTATTTTAATATTAAATAAACGTGAGAAGGATTTCTGTGTCTACTTATTTTTTTATGAATACACTTTTTTTATTAAGACAATTTTATTAAAATATCAGTCACAAAACACACTCACGAATAATCTAAATAAACTTTCACACATTTATTAATACTGTTGGCAGACAAAACAAATATTAAAGCTTTGAACGTGGTCATAATTTGCCTATTTTTTTTCTTCAGCACAAAAAGAAATTTAATCAAGGCAGGAAGCAACCGCATCCGACAAAAATTCAAATAAAATGCCACTACGAACTAGGCTATAGGTTACATTTTCTACCGACATTGATCTAGCGACCCATGCCGCCGCTGCTTGTAGCGTAGAGTAAAATGAAACCTGTAGCTTAGGCATAAAGTTAATATATACCTAGCGGAATAGAGCAACAATCTCGAGCTGTCAAACAAAACCGAAATTGGTTTACATCTGTGTGTAAAAATATGTGTACGTATACACTTACACAAGCATGATTGAACATGAATTCTATGAGATTAAATTGTCAACGTGCCGATAAGTGCCGACTGGGCGTCAAAAAAAGAGTTCTGCTATCATGTATCACACGTCTCTTTTTACCACGCAGTGTTACTGATAGTGACATCTCGCTTGCTCAGTTTATTCGGCTAGGTATATTAACTTTATGAGCTTAGGTCATGAAGCGGAATTTTATTTGAATTTTTGTCGGTCGCGGTCGCTCGCGGTCGCTTGCAGCGAAGAAGGGAAGGTCATCGTAACTCCAACGCTATCACGCTCCAAGTATGCTGTCGTAGTACACCAGCGGTTCCTGCGGCTCGCTCTCGCCTCTTCTCTTCTTGCCCAGAGGATATCTCTTCGACTTTATGTTCAGATGTACCTGGAAAATTCATAATAATAATAACCGTGCACACGTAACGTGTTGGCAAGTCACTGTCTGCCAACTTTATGATACATGTTACAACGTTGTATCGGCAGACGTCATAGTCAGCTTCCATAGTCCCAGTTACCCAGTCCACTAGCACCTCACCCCCATAGCCCGATATCATTTCTAATATCCATTCTCTGCAATAGTCCTACACTGGCCGCTGGCTCTCCTTGCTCGTACTCCCATAGTGCGGACAGGGAGAGTCGCCGGCCGGTGTCACATTACATCTAGATTAAAACTGTGTCACGGGCCTCTACGTGTTGGCTTCGGCCCCACGCATGCCTTCCAAAGGTCCGGGATTTAATTGCCCGTGAGCAAGGAGTGCTTTACACAAACATAATAATAATATCTATGGACGCTTCACACCACGTCAGTCTGGCCCCGTGCTAAGTACCTGAAGGACTTGTGTTACAGGTACCAGACAACGGAAATATATTTAATACTTTTATACTATACATATATTTAAGATTTTTATTATATCATACACCAATTTTATACACATCCAGACCCGGGAACATTGAAAACTTTTTGTTCCGTCGGCGGGGTTCGAACCCGCGACCCCCGGCTTGAGCTGCCACACACTCAACCAATTGAGCCACAGAGGTCGTCAAATAGAAAAAAATAAAAATGTTATAATTATTTAGATCGAAAAGTTTCTGTGTGGTTGTCTAAATTACTTGAACAGAAACGGTGAAAACAGAGTGATAGTATATTATGACATCGTATATACTACCACTCTCGTCTCGTATCGTGCTGCGTCCTTACTATATCCAAAATGCAATTTGGTATAGTAAGGACGCAGAACAATGAGACTTTTACACCAAATCATTGGTACCTCATTTCGCACATGTTATGTGAGCCGCATCATTGGCAGATGGCAGACCACTTTATTCGGTCGGGTTTGTGAAACCCAGCCTGTCACAGCAAACATTGAGTTGTCAGACCCGGCCAAATAACACAAGTTAGCCATCTGAATATGAAATAATTTCTTTAATGATACTAATTTCGTCATGCTCCGCGGCCGGACTGTACCTGGCGGTGGTGCTTGTAGAGGTTGGACTGCTGGGAGAAGGTGGTGGGGCAGAACTCGCAGATGAAGGGCCGCTCGCCGGTGTGCGTGCGGATGTGAGACTCCAGCTGCATCTTCGTCTGGATAAAAACGTGCATTTTTATTTTATTATAACACGCATACAATAAGAAGAAATTTAGTATGGAGATATTCTGAGTCTCGGAAAACATAGGATAGTTTTTAAATAGCAAATAATATGTATGGTTGCTGCGCTATAAATTAATTTCGAAAGATTGTCCCAGTTTCGGAGTCCAAAAATTACTATTGCTACCAACGTAAAATTATATCTGTAATGCAATAAGTCGAAAATCGTAATAACGGACTCCAAGTGGCAGCTATCTTAACATGTTACAGTGCTCCCAAAGTGGTAATGTGCATAGAAATTTTCGTCATTGTTCGGCAACGATCGTTTTTCCCGAGCGTCGGAAGACGATGCCACAAAACCTTTTATTGCTCATGTCCAAATCACGTCATGCCATGGCAACGCCAACTGTTTAGCCAACTTGACCGTAACCAAATAATATAAGCAACTTGTTGGTGGCATTGCCATGGCATGACATGATTTGGACATGCGCAATAAACGGTTTTGTGGCGCATGCGCCAAAAATAGAGACAATTGACGGACTGGCGACAGCCACCGAGTACCGACTATAATATGATATTTACTTCTATTTCTTTCGAACAAGGTGCAAAATGCAAAAGCATTGTTTGGGGCTCTTACGTTTCATAGATTCAGGTGTTTCCGTGATTAAGACACTTAGCGAAGATTTTCATGCGCATTATTAATTTGGGAGTACTCACTGACCTCCATTATACAAGTACGCTGGACCTATGATACCCACTTTTTTTGTGCCCATTTGAAGCGGAATCAGCGCCCCCTGTGAGAGGGAAGATAACTAAATTTGACGTAACTTGCAAATGGCCGCTTAATCGTTATTGGTTGTCATCACTATTATTAGTTCCAAATACTCCCACTACTGCTATCAGCGCCAACATGGCGACTTTCAAACGTCATTTTTACGTCAAATTTAGTTCCTATCACTCACATTGAGGGAGCTGATTCCGCTTCAAGTAGGCACAAAAAAATTCAAAGGGTATCATTAGTCCAGCGTACTTGTATAATGGAGGTCAGTGGGAGTACTGTACACTTGTATTTAAATCCTTATTCTACGATCTCACTCGTCAAACCACAACACGTTATCGTATTGCGTCAGTATGGTATGATAAATAAAAAACATTTTTTTTTAAATCCAGAGTTAATGTTTTACAAAATTCTTTCTGAACGTGGAAACTATGGTGCCTACCACCGGTTCGGGAACTAACCCGGCGAGAAGAACCGGCGTGAGAAACTTAAACATGAACTCACAGGGAATCCCTTCCCGCAGTGGTGGCAGATCTTGTTGTTGGGGCGGCCCTTGTGCACGTTGCGGACGTGCTGCTCCAAACCCACGCGGTTCTTCGAAGGCTGAAATAAGTAGATTTTTGGCTTATTTGTAATTGCAATGAAAAATTGAAATTATTGAATATTGTTACCTGCACTAAAAAGTTTATTTCTCCTGTGATACATGAATGACAATGAATAAATAATGAATATAATTTATTTGTGAAGGCATGTTATATTGACACACGATGAAAACAAACCATAGACTGGCTACTGGACTTTAGTTCCCTTATCCCATCCCCACATCCCATACAAATTTTAGTTTCCATTCTCAAATTGTAATAAAAACTATTTCCTTGCATTCGGATAATAGGTACTATTCTATCGCCTCACCTTGCCGCAGAGGTTACAGGTGTATGTCCAGTGCAGATGTTTCTCCTCGATGTGGTTCCGCAGCTTCGTCTTATCCGCGAAACGCTTGCTGCAGTGCTCGCAGATGAACCTGCATTTAGGTGCGATTAGTACTTTAAATAAATAAAAATAAATAATGCTATAAAATAAACAAACAACACAGAAAGAAAATACTAAGCACTTGTTTAGTACTTAGTAAAGTACTTAGGGGATTCCTTAACGAGAAATATTTATCTATTTACAAGCCTAAACAAAAAAATCACGGGAAGATTTTTCCAGAAATCGGCAATGTCATTTATTCCTTCTGTCAAAAAACATCTATAACATGTTGGCTACCCACCACACTACACCATCAGTAATAGCTCCCACGCCCCATACAATTTACTGGTCTTTTGGTCCCACTGGTGATGCTCATGGCCGCACAGAGAAGAAAATGTGATCCCACCAGTGATGCTCACGGCTATCATGGCCAACGTGTTAATAGCAACTTAAATTAAATAACGTACTTAAGCTGGTCCTGAGTGACGTGTTTGAGGTTGTTCCGCAGGTGTCGCTCCAGCGAGCACACGGACGCGAACGTCAGCTCGCACGCGTCGCAGTACGCTGCGCCCACCCCGCTCCCCGCGCTAGCCCCGCCCCCCACAGTACCGCCCTCACTCTATACATGAATGACGTACTTGAGCTGGTCCTGAGTGACGCGTTTGAGGCTGTTCCGCAGGTGTCACTGCAGCGAGCACATGGACGCGAACGTCAGCTCGCACGCGTCGCAGTACTCCGCGCCCGCCCCGCCCCCCACAGTACCGCCCTCGCTCTATATATGAATGACGTACTTAAGCTGGTCCTGAGTGACGTGTTTGAGGCTGTTCCGCAGGTGTCGCTGCAGCGAGCACACGGATGCGAACGTCAGCTCGCACGCGTCGCAGTACGCCGCGCCCGACCCGCCCCCCGCGCTCGCCCCGCCCCCCGACGCGGTGCCACCCTCGCTCTAAACAAAAATAATAAAAAAATTACAAAATGATAGCACGGTGAATTCCGACAGTCCTCAGTTATCGCAATGGGATATAATTTATTTATTAAAGAAGTAATGTTTATTTATTTACTAGTTTCGCGCGTCTCCGCCCGCGTAAATAAGGAATTCCATAGGAGCCGTACATTTTCCCGCAAAAGGTAGCATGTGATGACAATTGACATTCTCCGCGGTCTACTCTTATATCTGACACAAATTACAAAAAAAAATGTTCTAGTAGTTCTTGAGATTAGCGCGTTAAACAAACGGATTCTATGTAATTTACAATATAAAAATATAAAAAATATATTACCTTGTCATTATGTTTCTCGAGATGTCTCTTGAGGCTGGTCTTCCATCGGAAAACCTTGTCGCAGGCGCCGCATGGAAATATGTTTTGCGCCTCGTGCACAGCGCTGTAAACAATACCAAGGCCTCCTAAAAGATTTATGAAAATAATTGCGCTACTTTATTTCGTCAAAATTTTAAATTAGATTCGTATTATTTTTGTACTTCTCAAGTTCAGTCGTGGAGTAAATTCCTATATTGATGTATCGCTATTTTTCTATATTTGAAACGCAGAACGCTTGCGTAAGTCAGTAATAAGACAGAATTAAATTTTGTCGCTGTATAACTCCATCTTAAATAATATTAAGATAAGAGGCGTAATGCCATATTGTCTTTTTATATATAGTTTTCAATAATCTAACAATAACATGTACTCACAGTCGATGGTTCATGAGTCCGGCGCGATGGCTGAAGGTCTTGTCGCAGGCTGCGCACGCCACGCGCCCGCCCGCACCGCGCCCGCCCGCACCGCGCGCCGCACGCGCACGCACTGGCTCCGCCGTTCTACGAGTTACGACACATTTTATATTAAATAGACCGGAATACTTGTTTGTTGTAACCGTATTTTAGATTTTGTTCCGATTATAGTGTAGAATATGAGGGCGGCCCCAAAAGGAAGAAATTACGACCGAGCGAGGTAGTGTCCTCAGGTTAAAGCCCGCTTGTTAGTTTACAGTTGTCGTTTATTTGCCGTACTTAGAAAACTTTGTTATCGTGAAATACTTGTAATTCATGGCGCAAGGGTAACGGGAGCGGGGAGGGTAACGCAAGGTAACAAACAGGACGTTTGCCAATACAAATCACAAAAAAAAAAGTTCTTTCAGCGCTGCTACTTCCACAGTAAACTCTATATAAGGACACATAAACACCTTAAAGTATTATCACTTAGTTTTGTTACACCCTGTAGGTATAAGTTTGCTTTATAATTTAAATCCAAACGGTCGCAATTGCGCAAAGTTTACTTACTTGGTTTTATGCGTGCGTGCATGAGTGCTGACATGACGCTCCATCGCCTTGACGTCCGTCGTCCGCTTCTGACATGTACTGCACTCATATCTACAATAAAAAAGGCACCTCTACACATTGGCGAACTCATCTGCAGACGCATTTTTAACTGTCTTCTAGCCAAGGAAAAAGATGAATTAAATGAAACGAAGAAGAAGAAAAGAGTTATCAATTGGCCTGTTTTGTTAATTCGTATGGTATTTTAAGATTTTTTTTACCTCCTAATATGCCTCTTGTAGTGCGCGGTGAAGGAGTCTACCGTAGCCAGAACGGTGTAGCAGATCGGGCAGATGTACTCGCCCAGCTCCTGTATGTGCCGGATAGGTTATACACAACTTATCTGACAGATACTCCATCCTCTATCTATCTGAATGTTAGAGTGGGATCAGTGTGCCCAGTAAATCGACATCTTTATAGTATTTGTAGCTAGTACGTAAAGTAAATATCAAACAATAGATTTTTTAAGTTTTTAGCAATCAGAACGCGTTTTATAAAAATACCAAGCTGTAGCTATATTATATTATCTTCTAATCACAAAGACAATAGTTCCAGAGTCCACATACCGGCGCATGTCTGGTAGTATCGTGTTGCGCGCGCGCAGCAGCGCTGGGGAACACGCGCAGACAGCTGCGGCACGCGTGCGGCGCGCACACGTACTCGGTGCGACGCGCACGCACCGCACGCTCAGCTTGTAACTCTTCGTAGGATAGTGTTACAGTCTTGTAGTTGCCTGCGGCTGGATCCTAAAACGTTTGCGTCAGTTTCTTAATTTCGTAAGATTATATGGATGATGGTAAGTAATATCAGAGAAGTTGATTCCTAGGCAGATGGCGGACCTGAGTAATTTGGTCCTGTTATGTCAAACACAGCCGACAGATCACAATTAACATTGAATTGACATGATCCGACCAAATGACGTTGGTCTGTCAACTGCTTAGGAATCAATTTTCTTGATGGTACGTTTAAAGAATTTTGATGAATATGGTTTATCATACATAACATAGGCAATTTTTCATCCCGAAAAAGTGCTCGTGGATTAACAGCAATCTACAAGAACTTTTTCGGGATTTTATTAGCTAGGAGTAAAATTTATTGTTCAAATGGTTTACAAGAAATCGAGAGCATAAGTAATGTTAGTGGCTGGCATGGCTAAAAGTCATTACCTTTTCAGTGTTCTTATTTTTGACGACTTTTGTCTTTGTTCTTGTATCTTTCTTCTTTTTTACTTTGACTTTTGCGGTGGGTTTCTCACGATCGCAGTCTGAGGCGAGCCCATTCTCTTCATTCAGGATGTCTTAAAAATAATGGAATTAAGTACCTACTTACTTCAATTTAAAATCTCTTATTTTTTTAAGAGGGCGAATATAGCAAAAAATTAAACATCGTCCTTTTATCTTCACATTTACGCCCGTCTTTCATAAGCAGGTAAAAAAGAACGACGCGGAATCAGCGCCAAGTTATTTTTTTCTTAATAACTCGATAAATGTACAACATTTAAAAAAAAATCCGCTGGTACAGTCACCGGTAATAGAATTTTATATTATTTAAAGAAATGAAATATTCGTGAAATTTAGATGCATCTTTGTCACTTTTTTCTATCGAGAAAATTTTAAGATATCATGTTTTCGCTAGTAAGGACTCTCGCAAATATATAATGTTATTAATGTAGTATCTATGTTTAAATAATGAAACAATTCGTAACTTATTATCTAGTATGAAAATGAATTATAAGATCATCTACTTTGCTTTAGTCGCTCCCATAAAGGAGGTGCATTACTGAAGATATTTAAAACGCAACTTGTTTAATAATTTAATAATATGACATAAATGTCCAAACCGAACATAAAACATTAAAGTGATAATATTTTAAAGGCCTGTTTCACCACTTCCTGATAAGGTGCCGGATAGGCTATCCACAACTTATTTGACAGATGCTCCATACTCTATCTGTCAAGTTAAGTTGTGGATAGCCTATCCGACACTTATCAGGAAGTGGTGAAGTGGCCCTAATAGTATTAATCATACCATTATTATAAGATGCTCCGTCTGACTCTTCTGTATCAGCAGAACTTTTGTCAACTTTGTATTTTATATCCAAACTGTCATTACATTCATCTTTTAGATCTTTTCTCCGATTTTCCTGAAATTTTCCAACACATGGTTATAACAGTAGCAAGAAGATTCTAAGGTCTACTAGATCTGGATTAAAATAAACCTGTTATTTATTTCCTACATACAAAGATCGTTAGATATTTGAGTAAGTAGACCTAGCAATAGATATCTTATATCATATATTTTATTGAACAAACAAACCTGTCTTTGAATGTCGCACATAACTGTAGCAAATTCTTCTACTTTCCGCTCCTCACTTGTCTGAAAATCTGTATGATATAATATTATAAAATGCAGTTTTAAACAACAAATTTTAAAATGAAGGTTTAATCTTGTTTTATATAATTTTAGTTTACTTACATTCTTGATAAAACAATTTCAATTTTGTGGCTTAATACACATCAAATTAAATGTTTTATTTTTCATACCTTCTTGTTTTTCTGTCTTAACTTCCAAGCAATCAGTTGCAGCTTCTGTGTGTTTCAACTTTATTTTTCTTCTTACTTCGTGTTTTGGACACTTTTCAAAGTCCTTAAAAAAGCAATAAATAGCTCTTTATTTGTATGTAACATATCCGTATTCATATTTAATATTATAAATGCGAAAGTGTGTTTAGCTCTGGTATTGAGTCCCTTTATGTCCCGGAAAAATGTACGGTTCCCGCGCGATAAACTAATTTTGACGCAACAGAGTTGCGGGCGTCATCTAGAATAATAATTTTTGACTTTCATTCTGACTTCAAGCTACATAATATGTAGCATAACCTATTTCAGAGTTCATGTATAACAATTGCCAACTATTTTTAAGCTCTTATTAGGTCTTTGATAGGTTTTTAATGATTAGCACTTACCAGCTTGCCATCGCATATCACAGTTTCAATTTCAGCTATCTCATGTTTTGAATCTTCAATTAGTTTTGTATCTAATAGAAAGTCTTCATCAGGTGTTATAACAACACACTCATTGTTATGAACTTTTAACCGAGGTGGTCGTCCCACCTCACTCAAAAGGTACTCGCATAGATTCTGAAAATATTTAATACATTTTAATTTTTAAGGGTCTACCCATTACATCATAAACTATGTTTGTATTATATACTTATAAATTTCATATAAATAAACATGATCTCTATTATGCATTTCGTATGAACATGAAAACCAATTTTTTTTAAATGCAAAAATAAAAATTAATATGGCTACAGAAATACAAATTCAAATAAGTGATGTTTGCATGTTAATCTTATACAGGGTGCAATTAAACTTAACCTTTTGATATATTGATCCTCGTTAAAAATAAAAATACACATATTTTTTTATTTTATAATCACTCAGTACTAAAATGTTGAGAAATAGCTTCCGAAAGTTTTCCTAAAAAACAACACAATTAATGGACACTACGCGTCGCCGGCGCGTGCGGGAGGCGCCACCCCCGCTCTACCCACCGCCGCGAAGTGACCGTTCTGCAACGATTTTAAGTGGGATAAAATATTGTTATTGTAAAAAAATTTACACAATTTTTTTTTTGGTTAAATGGACTCTCCTAATGATACCTAAGCCCTAAAAAAATTTGGCCGGTAGGTTTAATTGCACCCTGTATATAAAATTCTTGTGTCGCAATGTTAGTTACAGCACTCCTCCGAAAAGGCTTTACTGATTTTTACCAAATTTTATATGCATATTCAGTAGGTCTGAGAATCGACAACTGGCTACTTTTTATATTGACAAGTGCATATTTTGTTGAATAAATAATAGTAAATTATTACAACTCGAGACTGACAGCGACCATTGTTTTTGCGACGGGATAGTAATGGACGTTACCATGGTGCCATACTTATTTAGTCACTTCAATAAAATAATATGGGCGAAATACTTTACATGGCAAAACAACTTTTGCTGGGTCAGCTAGTATACTCTAAGTTTATGCCCGGCCGAAATTTCTGATCAGAAAAATTCGGATGCCCAGCCGGAATGCACTCTGTTCATACATTTTGTTGTGGACCCCGCATACTATCAGAATTCTGACGTGTCAAAATGTATGGGCGGGGCGATCCGAATTTTTCTGATCAGAAATTCGGATTATGTGCGGCCGGGCTATAAGGCTGAATATTTTTTTACTTATGGTTATCTTCTAATAAGTGTACACTCATACTGGTAATACCTCTTTGGTATATGTCTGCAATATTCTATAAGAGTCTTTCACTTGCTCCTTGAATGTCAAAATCTTCTTCAACACAGCGTCACACTCCCAGCAGACAACAGGCACTACTTGTGGTGTAATACACAGCTGAAATCATTCATTATAATACCTTCACTTGACTTGGCCATTACTCTCAGACCTCACCATGGCGTACCCAGGATTTTAGCTGGGGGGGGGGGGGGGGGGGGGGGGGGGGGGCAGCATACCTGTTTCGAGAAGATGGTTGGTCTAGTATTGAAACAAAAAATCATGAAAATTGACTTTTATTAATCTGACTGAAAAGATATTTTGTTTCCAACACTTCATTTTGCACAGAGTAGGTAACACGTTTTTAATTCCCACTTGCCAGTTTGAATTGACATTTATTTTATCTTTTAGGGGAGGGCAGCTGCCCCCCCCTGTTCCTATCTGGGTATGCCCATGGTTCTCACTATAGTCTTTAATTAAGAGAGACGAGTAGAATAGGATTTACGTTTTTTGGTTACAAGCTTTTTGGATAAAATTTAAGTTATTAAGACTATTTAAGTATATCGGTGTTTAAATTTTAATTCAACTTTGTAGAAAACTTACAGGTATTTCATTCAGTATGGCCATATAGTATTCTTTCAAAGTTTCATCGGTTATTCTTCGTATTGTTCTTCCAACGCACAAACAGGCCATGCACAATAAATTACTCACTTCATCGACGACTTCCATGATTTAAAATGTATATTATTTGCAGTTTTACTAAGACCTGAAAACAGAATTTTTATGATCCGTTTCAGTGTTCGCTTAAATATTTTTTACACTAGTTATCACATGATCACATTTATTTGAAACCTCAGGGAAATAATTCTTAGTAACAACTAATAAAACGGATAATGTAGAAGAAGAACAGAAAACTTATAAAAATGCACTATAAATGTAAATAAAAATAAACAATTCGTTTTTCATTTGACACATGTCAATAAAAATGACATTTAAAAACACCTTCTACTTTTTTTATTTGTTATTTTTATGTATTATTTTTCCATCGAAAGCTATGGAACGGTGGAACCTGCAAACGACTCAAGTATAGTCTGTCAAAAAAGTGACGAAATTAAAAAGTGGCAACATTGTAGTGTCATCCCTTTCAAATCAATCTAAGAAAAAAGGGATGACACCAGGATGTTGCCACTTTTTAATTTCTTCACTTTCTTGACAGACTATATTTGATTTATTTTTCCTGAGAATGCCATTATAATTAAATATTTAAATTTTAATTAAGACAAACTGGAAAGTGTTACTAGGGGAAAGGGAACAAGTTCATCTTACTTGATGAAACTAGTGAGACTGTGGGACAGAGAAAGAGGACCTAAGGATTACTTTCATAAAAACTTTAAATGAAATAAAATGTAACTGAATAGTGAATGGACAGTAAGTTACTACAAGTACTAATGTAATTTTTATTACTACAATAATATAATATGCCTCTCATGTGAGTACAGTATCCTCTTCCGGAGTATCATCATCATCAGTATTAATCATTTTGGTAATTTTTTCTGAGGCCTCCATCAACAATTTCTCATTAAACTTTGGTAAATCACTTTCAATTTCTTTTTTTAAATTCTCTAAATCACATCTCTCTTTTTCCAATTCTTCTATACTTTTCTGGGTTTTTTCATACTCTTTAAGCTTATTTATATCTAGCTGGGAATGTTTTTTTATCTGCTCCAAGCCCTCAATAGTCTCATTTACAGCATCTAGAAGTTGCTCATATCCCGATTCCTTCGTGTAACCAAAGTCTATGTTTTTTGTTACTAAATTATCAAGCTTGGCTTGCTCGGCAACTGACAAGTTTTTAAGTAATCCCTCTACTTGTGAATCTTCGGTAAACTTATAAAAAGATGAACAGTCTTTGCTCTTGAGATCTAGTAACCTAAAAGTAGAAAATAATAAAATTAATATTAACATATAAGTGACAAACTGGCACACAATTTTACTTGTGATAACAAGTAGCAAAGCTTCCCAGTGGTTCAAAAATATCAAAATAATTCCAGTAGTTATCTTGTGGTGCAGGAAGTAACATACATAATATATACAAACATTGTTTCTTCATAACATCAAGTTTAAGGGTGAAGATTAAAACAAGACAAAATAATATTATTATAAATGGATCAATTCGAGAAACTTCCATGTTGAATACTTGAATAAATTAGTAACAAAACTCTATACTTGCCGTTTCTGTTCAACAACAAAACTAATATCATTCAATTTCTTCTTAGTTTTGTCGAGTTGGTCCACTGTTTTCTGGAACCTATCGGCCAATTGCGACATTTGAACATCCATTATTGTTTCTTCACGTGATATTTTCTCATCGACCAAACAGTCACCAAGCATAGCATGTAAAAATTTCACGTAAGCGATTTCCCTGTATTCTGCGTCGAAATTCGGCAGGGCATCTTCACTTTTGCACACAGTAATATCTGCGGAGCCGACTACAGTGTTGTTTTTGTTAACTTTGGTTCTGTTTATCTTTTCTTTCGACTGTAAAGTTGGTCGCGTAGTAGAAGCAGCGCTGGTGGTCGGTCGTTTTGTTTTTATCGTCATCGAAGGAGGGCCCATTTTATTTTTATCCATTATTTATAAATGATTAGAAAATACAAAAAACACTATCGCAACAATTAACAAATAAAATCACAACACCGTTGCTTGTTATCATAAATTGACATTTATTTAAAAATTAAAACAGTGTCAACTGTCATGGTGACAGCGACGTATCGGTGACATTTGAAATGTTGCCATATCGAAAAGACAATTTTGCTACAAATGCTTACTGCATCCCAGTTTGCTTCCCTTTTTAGGACAGCTTGTTTAAGAAGCTATATAAAGTTAGTTTATTATTTTTCGTAAGATGTAGTTTTTTGAAGTTAAATTAGAAAATTTTGCATACCAAAGTAAACTTGGATAGTCAAGATTCAAGGTGTAAGGTATTTGAACGCTATTAAAATTATACCTTGTACTAATATGTATTCTGTGATTATGCTAGGGTTATATATAAGTAGGACGCCGTTTGTGTCGTAATTATGCAATGTAATTGTACGTTCGCCACAGGGACATATTACACGCATCAATATTATCACGATTCCGTGATAATATTGATGGTGTAATAGGCTGAATGGCAGTATCGCAGTAGTACTTGTAATGTAACGCGTGATACCTACTAGAATCGTGATTATACTGACGGTGTGATACGTCCCATAAAGCCGGTCAACAAAACTAACCAAAACTAAAATAAAAGGTTATAAACTATTGATTTATCAAATGAGGTTAAGCTGAGAACTAAAGAAGTAAGCTATGCATGAAATATAATACTTTAAATCCACTTTGATGGATCGTCTTTATCAAGTCTTTACACATTTTTGTGTCACTTTTTTAAGTTTAGTTTTTCTTATGAAAATTATAATAATATTATCGTGTCGTAATTGGTAATTATTAATAATAATTAGTTAATTAAATAAGCCTAATACTAATGTGTCGTGCGCTTGTGCTAAGTTGCATAATATTATTGTTATAAAAAATTGTTGTACACATAATAATTCATTATCAACATCCTCTTGCTCTCGAGGCTCGACATTCTGATTATCATGAGTGCATTACTCGAGTGCACGTAACGCATTGATAAATAACTACTAAGGGTCGATTTATTCTGGTCGCTGACGTCAACGGCGAGCCCCCACACTGCACACACCCACACATCACACCATTCAGCGCAAACAGCGCTTTACATTAATTATTAAACATAATGAAACAACTTCGATACGTTATAACATGCATATTATTTTTTCTTTTTATTCAAAGGTTAATTTATCAATGATATTATATGGGAAACGCAAAGTATAAAGCATGACTGGTGAGACATGTTCAATACTTGAGGACGTGATATTTTGCTATTAAAGGAGAACTGCCAAAAATGACGTTTTTGTATGATGGCAGCGTTAGTTCCTTTTTTCGCCACGTTCATTTAAAGCCTTGTCGAGCTGTAAATGTAGCTTAAAGTTAAATAATTATATTTACCCAACGCATGGACACCGTGCGGGAAGAGTAGCGGTGCGGTGTTTCTTTGATGGCGCACGTCGTCGGTCACTGCGCCGCGCCGCCGCGCCGCGGGCCGCATAGGTATGCCGTATGCCTACTTGCCTAGCCGCGTAATTTACTTCATGTCTCACTAGCTCATGCTGTATAAAATATCATTGGTATTTATATTATACTAGTTGACGCCCGCAACTTCGTTGCGCCAAAATTCGTCAATCGCGCGGGAACCGTACATTTTTCCGGGATAAAAAGTATCTATGTCCTTTCCCGGGACTCAAAGTATCCCCATACCGAATTTCAGCTAAATCGGTTCAGCGGTTTAGGCGTGAAGAGGTAACAGACAGACAGACAGAGAGACAGATAGACAGACAGACACACTTTCGCATTTATAATATTAGTATGGATTTCAGCAAAATCGGTTCAGCGGTTTAGGCGTGAAGAGGTAACAGACAGACAGACAGACAGACTCACTTTCGCATTTATAATATTAGTATTTTCCGGGATGAAAAGTATTCTACGTCCTTTCCCGGGACTCAAAGTATCCCCATACCAAATTTCATAAAAATCGGTTCAGCGGTTTAGGCGTGAAGAGGTAACAGACAGACAGACAGACATACAGACAGATAGACAGACAGACAGATAGACAGACAGACAGATAGACAGACAGAATAGAATAGAATAGAATAGAATATTTTTATTACCAGAATGTAGTGGTACATAGGTCTTAACATTAATTCATAAATTGTTCTTGTACATTCTGCCATACAAATGGCGTGCAATTGAACATCGAAAATATTTAAGTACTGAACTATATTATGTTATATGTAATTACAAAATACGATGTATTATTTATCAAAATTAGTATTAGAATGTCAAGGTAATGTCAGAAAGTTAATTAATTAAATATAATTTACATAGTGTTAGTAATAGTAAAGTGCGAAAGTCAAAATGGAAATCTTAAGTTAATTATTAAATTGCATAAATGATAATAATTTTTTAGAACATTACATTGGTTAGGTTAGGTTAGGTTAGACAGATAGACAGACAGACAGATAGACAGACAGACACACTTTCTCATTTATAATATTAGTATGGATTTCAGCAAAATCGGTTCAGCGGTTTAGGCGTGAAGAGGTAACAGACAGACAGACAGACTGACACACTTTCGCATTTATAATATTAGTATGGAAGTATGGATGTATAGTTATTTTCATGGAAATTTTCTATAGGAAATATTTAATTAGGTGCAATGGGAAAGTGTAGAACTCAGCTGTTTCATGAAAAGCTAAACTGCTTAAACCATACTAAATGTATATTTTTTGTGGAACTATAAGAAATTTAGATAGATAGATAGAAAATTCTTTATTTGTACAAACTAAACTAAGTTACAATTTAGAATAAAACAATATAGGAATCTGTACAAACAGGCGGTCTTACCGCCTTAATTTCCCATATCGAAAAAAATATCCAAACAGCCAGTTGAAAAATAATACTGCAATACTTAGAAAATAAACAATGAGTTCATTGAATATACACTCATAATTAGCGACTGATGATAATAATATTATTATAATTATAATAACTATAGATTAATAGTATTGTTTCGCTGAACGCAAAGGACGTGTCAAATGTCAAAAGTTGTTTGTAATAAATCTCGTATTTAACAATAAACAAAAGACTAACATTGTTGATATTATTATGTCTGTCAACTATCACCTAAAGCTCAAATATTATGATTTTCAAGTATATAAAAATCATAATATTTGAACCACCATATTATGTTTTATTTCCAAATTTTAACTATAAGGAGTTGAGTCATAAGATCAAACTATATGAGTGTTTGCGGGGTAAATAGTAAATAAGAACATTTTTTACAACAACAATAATAAATATAAAAAATGCTAAAAAGGAAAAGGTAATGGAGTAGTACTTAATACTAAAGCACTTACAGCGCTATTGCCCGAATAAACTTATATGGTGCCAAGATAAATAACAGGCTTCTTATGGCAAAAAATAAGCTTAACACCATTGAAATAAAGGTTACTATTGATTGTAAGGCTTTAAATGTTTTTGATACCGTTCGAATACTATCCGAACCGGTATATTACGTCATTATAAAGACAGTGTGCGTCCGGCGTCCGCGTCATTTGAAATTCGAATCATTTTCAAAGCGTTCGACGTCTGTACGGACACGCGTTATGTTACAATCGGAAAATGAGCATGTTTTAAAGTGTAGTGTTGTATAAAAATATTATTATAATAAGATATAACATTTTGTGTCAGTGACTACTATTTTCAAAGAAGAAAACTCTGTAAAAACTCAAGGATGACGGTAATTTTCTTGTTGCTCTGTTTCCAGTTTGTTTACTCAGGGAAAAATATTACATTCTTTGACCATGAACTTTACTTTTGAAGCATCCTCTTTCTTATTGTATTATATTGAAAATAAGGATATCGCACTTATTGCATAATATTATGATTATTTGTGTGCACATATTTTTTATTTATGTATTTTTTTTTATTTACACAAAACACATTATATATTTATTCAAAGAATTATTAACGCTTCAAATAATCTTATTATTGATATGATGGTTTTTCAGCGCAAATAATTTCAAATTATTTTAAAAAGTTCGTCGCATTCGTTGAAAGTTCACGTTTTAACTACCGCACTTAGAGATATTTAATTATGATTAAACTTCAATTTAATGTAGAGTTTGACAGATAATGTCCCGTACATTATCTGTCAAACTCTACATTAAATTGAAGTTTAATCATCATTAAATATCTCTAAGTGCGGCAGTTAAAATGTGAACGTGAGCTTATGATAAATCTTAATTAAATTACAGTTAATTAATTAATGTTCGTCTCTGGGTGTGGCAGTAAGTATTTAAATATAACTTAAAGTTCTAAAAGTTTTCGTATAAATTACCACAAAATCATTAAATAACTTTATATAAGACAATAATAATTAATTACATATTTTATAAGACAAGTTACAACTTTTCCGTAAGTTTTATCTTGCACGTGTTTTAATATTTTCAGTTGGTGTACGCTATGACCTAAGAATTAAGATATAAAACCGGTCTTTGCCATTATCACCGGCATATAACTAGTATATACATAGTATCCCCTTGGTAGTCTGAGAGTATACATATAGTTTTAACGCAAAAAGTACCTATGAGACATTTTGGAGTGTCGCATTTCTCACACACAAAATTTTCGACTTGTTTTACAAGATTCCAGTTAGATACTTCATACTAGCCAATTTAAAAGGTGTTTGCGCGGCTTACTGAATAATTTTAACTTCATATTTTACGCAGCGATTATAAAGTTCAGCTTTAATGAACATTATGCTTACTTATTATACTGAGTGCAACTGCATAATTTTAAGTACATAATGCATTGTTGGTTTCAAAATAAATTGTAATCAATTCAATTCATAATATTTCAATTCTCACTAAGAAATTAGTAAGTACATAGTACAGACTTGCACATTATAATTTATACTTCATAGTTCATAGCATAGTAGGGATAATAAGTGATGAGGATCCTAGTTGTATTTTAGTAATTTCAAGCTTTTGCGTTCTCCCAAGGCAACTGCGAATTTTCCCGCGATAAAAACTAGCAATAAAATATAGCCATTACCGTGGTGGAGGAGACTGTGGTTCAGTGTGGACTCGGTACCCAAATAAATTCGTCCAGTATTTTTAGATAATATTCTAAGCAAATAAACAAATGAACATTTCAGTTTTAAATAGAGAATAAAAAAGTTATTATAGGTCTACCAGAATCTGATGGCAAAAAGTGAGAAAATAAATTGACTGTAGCAATACCGGGGTAACTGGAATAAAACATTTTGATCCTTTTTTTTTCTTATAGCGGCTGATTCTGTGTGTTAAACATGCAAATATAAAAATTTATCCAATGATCAAGGATATTTTTTGAAAATCTGCTGTCAAAAATTGCCATCAGATTCTGGTAGACCTATAGTTTTCTACATGATTTGGCAAAATTATGATGTAAAGATAAAATGGCAACACAAAAACTTTCGCCGCTTTTTTGTTTTTTTTTTTTCGAACTTGGAAGAAAAAATCCTAAAACAAATCTTCCGATCCGATCTATGATTTGGCTTCCCGTAGGGCGTATACGACGACCGGAAGGCGGGGTATTGTTATTCAAAGTACAGATTTCAGTAAAATTTTAAACCAGTGTATGTATTATATTTCTCTATGTTTTAAACTTGACAGGTTAAACTCGTAAAGTAAAAATAATTTGTGTTTAAAATTAGGAGTACCAAAACTGTTACCAAAAGAGTTGCCACTCGATAGACACTGTGGAATTTCAAGACCGGTTTCCAGCTCCACATTAAAGTGCCTTATTATCTGAGTTGGGCGCGGTGCACGTTTTCCTGACTCAAACATGAGAATTGAGATGCAGAGATATGCCATAGACTTAGGAAGGTACAGATGTAGCATAACATAGAACGCGCAAAACAAAGATGTCGCGGTCGCAGCGAAACTGGAATGGTATTTTATTCTTAGGGTCAATTCAGACCGCAACGCGACGCGTACAGCTCGACAAGGCTTTAAATGAACGTGGCGAGAAAAGGAACTAATGCTTCTATAATACAAAAACGTCACTTTTGACATGTGTTTGAGATTTCTCCTTTACAAGCAGCGCCCCGTCCAAATTCATTTAAAGCCTTGGAGCACCCTAGATGCATTTCTAACGGCCGTTCCCAATATTCAATCTATCTCTAGTTTGACATACGACCGATCGCAGCTAACATTGAATTGACATAAAATATATGTCTCTAATGTCTAATGAGAGCTATTCCTATCTCTAGTAGGGCAAAACCAGAGATAGATCAAATATTGGGAACGGCCGTAAAACTGTATCGTTTGACAGACTTCAATTGCGTGAGACGTCATGCCAATCTGTCAATTCAATATAGAAATGCATCTATACGTCGCGTTGCGGTCTGAATTATTGACCCTTAGGTGTATGATGTATAAGTATCCAATAACGCACAATAGCAGACTAATGTACTTATAGGTCTACCAGAATCTGATGGCAAAAAGTGAGAAAGTAAATTGACTCTAGCAATACTGGGGTAACTGGAATAAAATATTTTGATCCTTTTTTTTCCTTATTGCGGCTGATTCTGTGTGTGAAACATGCAAATATATACTTAAATTTATCCAATGATCAAGGATATTTTTTGAAAATCTGCTGTCAAAATTTGCCATCAGATTCTGGTAGACCTATACATTGTTTTAATTGTGATCTACCAGTTACGATCTGTTTGATCACTGCTGCCTTCACCATGGCCAGCACGCACCCGCCTTTCTAACTCTTTGCCCCACCAAAAAGACAGTAGATATTGAACACATGCTCTCCAGTCTCCTCTTACATTTTTAATACGACAGTTTCAAGGAAATACAAAGAACTTTGCTTTACGAAAATTTTAACGGTAGCGGCTAGCGTTAGCTGTGAAGTAAAGGCGTAGCAGGCCGTTCAAACTCGTTGACATATCCTAATTCGAAGTATAAAATACTGTCTTAACTCTTGACTCTTGAGTACCTATTGGTAATTTTGAAACTATAAGACAGTATTTCCGGACCAAAACGACCCAGAAACCTTCAAGAAGAGAGTGCATTCGCTCGTATAGGCCGGCAACGCACCTGCAGCTCTTCTGATGTTGTGAGTGTCCATGGGCGACAGTAGTTACTTTCCATCGGGTGACCCGTTTTCTCGTTTGCCCCCTTATTTCATAAAAAAGTCTGTGCCTTGTCTGTTGTTTTCCTGGTCTGCATAAACTGACTTTAGTCAAGAGTCCAGACTCTAGAAAAACTTGTTTGTATAGTGGTTTATTTGCTTTTTCCGCTCGGTAATTTTCGGGCTTCAAGACTCATAAACTCTGTCAAGTGCCAGCCCACAGACTTAGAGTTCAGACTCCACACTGAGGATTTAGGAAATATACGAGTACATCTATCGACGTTGTTAAATTTATTACTGTAAACCATCAGAGGGGTTAGTGCGAGTTTTATTCGATCATACGCATCGAGCACGTTAACGCGAATTTATATGGGATCAAAGCAGTATCCACGTTAGCCAGTAGATGGCGCTGCTTTGATCCCATATAAATTCGCGTTAACGTGCTCGATGCGTATGATCGAATAAAACTCGCACTAACCCCTCTGTAAACTAGATGACCGGGTGAACTTCGTATCACTAATAATCTTAAATCCTAATATAGATCTTTTCTGGACTTCCACGAATATTTCAAGACTAAAATTAGCCAAATCGTAAGACTAACAAAATTTAAAATGTCAGCTTTATTTAATGAGATGATAAAATCACGTGTAATCCGTACGTACACCTATGTATTTTGCTGGGAATAAAAACGTAATAAATTATATACAGTATACAGTATCTAAGACACACGCTCACATCCATACTAATATTAATCCGTCGATCGTGGGAAAACGAGACACAATAGATATTCTATTGTGTCTCGGTCACCGGTGACCGTATGGGGCTTGATTGTCTGTTTGTTACCTCTTCACGCCCAAACCGCTGAACCGATTTGGCTGAAATTTGGTATGGATATACTTTGAGTCCCGGGAAAGGACATAGGAGACTTTTTATCCCGGAAAAATGTACGGTTCCCGCGCGATAAACAAATTTTGGCGCAACGGAGTTGCGGGCGTCATCTAGTTTATAATATGTAATTGTATTAAGCAGTATGAATGTTCATAATAATTTATAGGGTATGCTCGATAGGAACTACGTATAACTATTAATAAAACTAGGTTAGGTCACAGACGTGTGTTAGTGTTTGTTCACTTAGTTCTTGCGCGTGTTCTAGGAATCGTATGACTATTGACTGCACATTGTTATGCTATTATGCCCAGACAATAATACCAAATAAGACGCACACCATAATACATCACCCTATAATAATATGTCGTTTACACAAGAATTTCGTAATATTATGATGTCATTGCTGACCATTTTCCCTATAAAATTGCGTGCGTGTGTGCGTAATTGCATGGGTGGGAACGTGCATACGTATACTTTATATTTTTTAAAAATGAAATGGCTAAATCGAAATTATGAATTATGGATTTGCGTCTTCGATTTTTAAATAACGGAAACTGTGTCGAAAGATTTTCCATATTTTTTTTCCTACGGAGAACCGAGCCAACAGATTGTTGACAAAAAATAGAGACGTCTTGTTATCAGTAGCGGCGTTTAGGGGAGGGGGGGGGGGGGGGGGGGGGGGGGGGGGGATAATAATTATTATACGCGGTAAACGACAAAGGATTTGAGCATGCATCGAAAGTACCTATTAACACATAAGTGAATATTTAAAATCCTGATTTACAAATTAGATAGCGTTCGTGACATTTCAATTTTCGTGTTTGTGTAGGGTGTGGATAGTTTGCATAAAACCAGTACAAACCGGGTCTAGACTAGGGATGTAAAGCGGTAAAATTACTTTCGTAAAATTCGGTAAATTACGATATTTTACGTAAAATATTATATTTTACGGTAAATTACGGTAAAATTGGGTAAAAAAAGATTTGATTTCGTGGCATAATTTTCATTAAGAATGTGGATATAAACAATTAAACAGGTTACTTAATGCAAGTCTAGACTGCAGTAAGTCAAAACAACATAATAGCCAGCCTGCCGGCTTGCTGTATGCTCTGTCGAGTGTCGTCAACTGTCAACAAGTCGCAACAGCGCAAAATATTATGGCAAACAGCACTAATCGGCAGCGTCACAACTCACACCGTGCGACGCGCACGCAGTACACAAATTACAACTTGCAACACGCTCGCCCCGCCCGCCGTCATACCACCATTCTGCATACATACGTAGCTGGTAATTTTACCGTAATTTATATAAATTACCGTAAAATACGCGTATTTTACCAGCGTTTTCGGTAAAATTACGTAATTTTGCAACCCTAGTCTAGACTCTAGACAGATATAGATAAAACTTTTTTTGCATAAAATTGTTATCATACCTACTAGTTTGTCCAATATATTCTGTTTACTTAGTTCTCCGTTTCTGTTTAAATAATTACTCCGTTGCGCCAAAATTCGTGTATCGCGCGGGAACGGTACATTTTTCGGGATAATAGTATCTTATGTTATGTCCTTTCCCGGGATTCAAAGTATCTCCAGCTCAAAGGACGACCCTACCTACTAAAAGTACCTACTTGGTTGTAGGTATAATTGGTATAATTTTGTGAGTTAACTCGGACTTCGGAGTCTCGGAAACCAGTTCTAGTCGCACATTTATAGACTTTACGCCTACATGGTACGCGCTTAGTTCGAATAACGAAAAGTAGAAAATATTAGTAGGTAGGTACCTAGCTTCTTTCTATGTAAAGCTCGTATTACAATTTACACCATATTGTAGTATTGTACTGTAACCCAGGGGGTCGAGAGTCGAGACCTACAGGTTGAAAAGTTCCTTTTGACTTCTATGTTCCTATGAGGAATGCCCGAACGTCATGAATTTTCTATTTGAATACAGACAAAATTTAAATAATATTAAAAAAAACGACTTTAAATTAATGTACTATCAGAGAAGTTGATTCATAGGCAGATGGGGGGGGGGGGGGGGACCTACGTAATTTGGTCACGTTATGTCAAACGGCAAACCCATCCGAAAGAATACATCTAATATTGAATTGACATAATCCGACCAATTGACATAGGTCCGTCAACTGCCTATGAATCAATTTCTTCGATGGTACGTTTAATTAATTGAGAATTGCCTAACCTCTTTTTTTTAAGTCGGTTAAAAAGTACACACCATTTAAAGTATTATCACTTTGTTTTGTTACAGCCAGTATATTTAGGGTGTATCAAAGTGTGCCGTTTGACCTCGTGTTTATGACCGGAACAAGACACGGGAGTTGTCGTGTAAGAGTGAAAGAGACAGAAAATCTATTTCCGTACATATTCCTCCGGAAACAATATTCCATTTTATTTGAATTCCGCGAATCCTAGCGTGTTTACTAACAAAAATATTTACACCGTGAAAAAACTATACAAGGGTATTTAAGGTGCAGTGGTTGTTGCAACTACGTAAAATGGGTTTTTTAAATAATGTTTTTTCTTAAGGAAATGTCATTATTTATGTATGAAAAAAGTACCGGTCTACCGTTTTAAAATATATATCAGTACCATAAAGTTAATATACCTAGCGGAATAGAGAAACAAAGGCCTGAGCAAAAGAGATGTCACTATCAGTAACACTGCGTGGTAAAAAGAGACGTGTGGTACATGACAGCAGAACTCTTTTTTTGACGTCCAGTCGGCACGTATCGGCACGTTGACAATTTAATCTCATAGAATTCATGTTCAATCATGCTTGTGTAAGTGTATACGTACACATATTTTTACACACAGATGAAACCAATTTCGGTTTCGTTTGACAGCTCGAGATTGTTGCTCTATTCCGCTAGGTATATATTAACTTTATGATCAGTACACAATTTGAAAAATTCTGCTCGATAGAAAAAAATCTCAAAGATGACTATTATTAACGCTGTTTTTCATAATTAACTCATTTTATGGCTAAAATACACAGTTTCTAGGAAAACAAAAAATGTAGTACATTTGTCATAACATAACCTAAACTATTTGATATATTTGATTTGTGTAATACTAAAAACAAAAGGTTTTTTTCTCCTATTTCGCCCTATCAAGGTTGCGGTGAGCTTCGTAACCGCCACTGTACAAGGCGCGCTGATATGAATGTTATTTTAATGTCCTTTACGTCGATATTCGTACTGACAGACATCGACCTGCTAATTTTAGGGACTACCGGGCCTTAATGTCTGGCATATTGAAACATCATATATAACGGATATAGACAGCGGACCTTGAATCTTGATTGGGGTAAAAAAATAAAATAATATTATGGAGAGATTAAAATTCCCTATTATCTGATAATGTAAGCGCACTATGTAAATCTAGTAGCCCATAGATAATTGAAATTCAAACAAAGAACATTTGTCATAGATAACGTAACATAACAGAGATTATACCGTGTCGCGGATTTTTTTCAGCGTCACATTTTGTCCTGTGGACTCTTTATCTCGAATATTTGTAACTTATCAAAAACTATAACCATTAAATTATTATCAATTTTAGTACTTACTTAGAAGGTTGCACTTATATAATACTTAGGTATTTTTCCTAACTACTTAGGAAACTCTACATTCTCTAAACTTTGGTCCTTCGAGCACGTCGACCTAATGATTACATTTTATTTAATTTATATAATTTTATTAGTACGTAGCTCAAAATTCTTACCACTGAACCTGAGTTTCACTACTTTTTTCATGATTCGGAAAATCAATTGTTAATCATATTGTATCATTATCTTCGCGTGATAGGATGATAGATGCTGAGTGCTGACTATCATGAGACATCATGTTTTTATTGCAATGACTAATATCAAAGATTAATAAAAATGCTTATGTCACGACAAGAATTTAAATATTTGTGCGATATTTAATTTCGTATCGTGCGTTTTCGGTATATAGTACGGCCTTGGTCAAGTTTTATAAGTGTTTTTTTTGCTGGCCAATTCACTTTTAGTACATGTCTATAATATTAGAAAATGACTACATCATACACGTAATATTTTGAATGTTTTAGGGGGCGTCCACAAATTACGTGAGGTGTTTTTTGAATTTTTTGACCCCCCCTCCCTTCTGGTGAGATTTCGTGAGATTTTATTCAACCCCAAATCTCACGTGAGATTTTACAAAATGTGGGTTTCTTACGTAAACGCGTTGGATTGTTAAATGAATTAAATATTAGTATGAGAAAAAGGCATATAATATTATTATTATTATGGTTTTTTTTGTTTTTTTTTATTCTCCTTTACAGGGTTCTACTAAAGTTGCGGGCTTGTGGCCAAACAAGTTCAGGTAATGGGATGATTAATTGTTAATGGCTAAAAACTTGCGGACGATGCGGCATGTGTTGAGGATGACAGCTTTTTGTAAGGTGATGTATGTGAGTGGATGTATGTTGAGTGGTTTGAGCGAAGTGTGTAGCGTTTTAGGTATAATGCCAGTGGTCGAAATAACTATGGGTATTGTTTTGACTGTGTTAACTTTCCATTGCGTTTTTATTTCTATTGTGAGGTCTGTGTATTTGGTTAGTTTATTTGTGTGTGTGGTTGTGAGGTTATGTGAATTAGGTATAGCGATGTCAATGAGGTAAACTGTTTTATTTTGTTTCTCATGTAGAGTTATGTCAGGTCTATTGTGATGTACGGTCTTGTCTGTCAGTATAGTCCTGTCCCAGTATAATTTGTAGTCAGGTGATTCCAGTATTATTTGTGGTGTGTATTTGTAATATGGGTTTTTTTCTGTGATGAGGTTGTGCTTGAGTGCGAGTATCTGGTGTATGATTGCTGCTACTTGGTCGTGTCTATGTTTGTAGTCTGTTTGTGTTATGGATGAACAGGCGCCGGTGATATGTTGAATCGTTTCAGGTTGTCTGTGGCAGTGCCTGCAGTGATCGCTACCTGCTGTGTTATCCCGGATGATGTACTTTCTATAATTTTTTGTGTCTATGACCTGGTCCTGAATTGCTATCATAAAGCCTTCGGTCTCTGGAAACAGCTCGCCTCTCTTTAACCATATGTTTGACGCTACTTTGTCAACATTAGTGTTGGTTAAATCCGTACGATGGCGGCCGTGCAAAGACTTCTGGGTCCATTCATCAATTTTTTGTTGATTTGAAATGGTTGTGATTGGTTTAGTATGATCTGCAAGCATGAGTGGTGTGAATGTGTCTGATTGGCATATGGCGTTATGTATAACGGATTCATTAGAGCGGTTGTACAAGTATGTTCGAAGAAGCGTGATTTGTTTGTTGTGGAGATTTGTAATGTCCATCAGTCCTCTGCCTCCTTCTATTTCAGGTAATGTCAACCTTTGAACACAGGCTCTTGGGTGGTGTTTTCTATGTTTTGTAAGTGCCGTATTAATGGTTGTTTGTAGGGATTTGAGGTCGGTTTTAGTCCACTTGATTATTCCAAATGAGTACGTAAGTATCGGTATGGCAAATGTGTTAATAGCTTTAATGGAATTTTTTGAGTTTAGATGAGTATTCAATATTTTGTGTATTCTATTTTTGAATTTTTCGCGTAGAATTTTTTTGGTGTCTTTATGGTGTATTGCCCTTGTTTGATTATATCCTAGATATTTGTACCCTTCAGCTTGGTCTACTGGTCCGATAATTTCGCTATTGTTTAGTTGATATGATGTTGCCTCTATTTTACCTTTATTTATTGATTGAATCTTACACTTGTCTACTCCGAATTCCATACAAATATCGTTTGAAAAGGTTTGGGTTATGTCTGCTAAGTAGTGTAGATCATTAATGTTATTTGCAAGAAGTTTAATGTCATCCATGTACATAAGATGGGTAAGTCGGGTTTGCAGTGAGTTGTATTTAATTTTATATCCCATTTCAGTGGAGTTAAGTAAAGAAGACAATGGGTTGAGTGAGAGACAGAACCATAGAGGGCTTAGGGCATCTCCTTGAAAGATTCCTCTTCTGATAGGGATGGTATCAGTTTCAACGGTCTTGTCTGTGCATATTTTTAATTTTGTGTTCCAGTGTAGCATAATTTTTTCAAGGAAGTTAATGATGAGTGGATTTATTTTGTAATGTTTTAAAATGTATATGAGCCATGAATGTGGTACTGAATCAAAAGCCTTTTTATAGTCAATGAACATGGTATGTATATTTTTCCTATGTTTAAATGCTTGGTTTGAGGCTACGGCGTCTATTGTTAGTTGTTCTTTGCATCCCTGGCTATGTTTACGGCAACCTTTTTGTTCCTCAGCTAAGATGTTGTGTTCTTGTGTGTGTTTGTATATCGCCTCACTTACACATGATGTGATTATTTTATATATATTTTGTATACATGTAATGGGTCGATATTTAGCTGGGTTTTCAGTGTCTTGTAGGTCTTTAGGCAGCATGTACGTTACACCTTCTGTAATGTAGTATGGTATCTTGTCGGGTGAGTGAATGAATGTGTTTATATGCTGGAGTAAAAGAAGGTGAGTGCATGTGAATTTTTTGAACCAAAAATTATGAATTTTATCGGATCCCGTTGCTTTCCAATTATGAGTTTTGGCTATGACACTTTTGAGTAGCGATAGTTCTATATTTTCAAATTTCATTTCAGATATATTACTAACTTTCTCTTTTTCTACTTCTATCCACTGACCTTGCGTATGTTCTTTAGGGATAGACCATATATTAGACCAAAAGTCGTGAAGTGCTTGAGTAGATGGTAATGCTTTTTCAGTGAAATCATTTTTCTCTTTGGATAAGTTTCTGTAGAATAGTTTTTCATTGTTATAGAATTCCTTGTTCTGTTTTTTTCTGTTTGTCGTTTCTCTATATCTACGTAATCTGTTAGCTAATGAGTTAAGTTTTTGTTTCAGCGTATCCAGATAGTGTGAAATTTCTGTATTGTGATTTTCATGCTGTGAGTGAATTTTAAACTGTTGTTTTATTTTGTTAATATGTACTTTTAGTGCTGGTGATCGTGTTCCTCTAATATATTCGGTGAGTCTCCCTATATTCGCTCTCAAGTTATTAATTCTTCTTTCCAGCCGTTTTTGCCACCAAGGAGCTTCACGTTTTGTGTTTAATCTTTCAGTATGTTCAAATATTTTGGCCCCGCTAAATTTCGCTGTAGTATACGCTGCGCTGTAGATTATTGTTTGTAATGTTATAAAATCTGTGTCTGACGTTATAACGTTTGGTATAGTTATTGAATTTAGGTGTTTTATGATATATGTCAACTTTTTTGATGTTCTTAATTTAGGTATATGCGGTCTGCTTGTTGGATCAGTTTCTCTAAATTTATCAATCGCCTCTGTAAACATGGCCTCTATTTGCAGGATCATCTCAGGCGGTAGATTTTGAGTACGTGTGTTATCGTTATTAATTTCTAGTTGCAGACCTGGAGGTTGATCATCATCATTACTTGTTTGTAGTAAAGGTAAGTCGTTGTTAAGTTCAGTTTCTGTGTACTCTACTTCAACTTCAGCTGTGGTCTGTTCTAATTCAATTCTTATTTCTTCTTTAATACTTCTTAGTCGTTCTATGGATAATAATTTGTTATTTACAATAGTTCTGCGCTGGTCTGCTATCCTTTGGATCGATAAATGTGCGAGCTCCGGGCAATTTGAAACAATTTCCTGATGTAGAAGTGGTCTGTATGTTGTGAGGTCAGTTTCTAATTTTGTAATTCTGTAGTAGCTTCTCATAATAAGTTCGTTGAGTTCAGACGACCACTGCATTCTACTATTTTGACTTTGTGTTTGGGGTAAAGTAGTATCGGTATGGGGTAATTGTTGTTGCTTCTGTATAATAAACTGTTTCGCTTCTTCTTTTATGTTTTTAATTTCTTGTTTTGTTAGTAAGTTACGGTTAATGATTGCTCGTCTTTGATCACCAATCCTTTGTCTGCATGCTTCCATTTCTGGGTATTTTGTGCTGAAGAGTGAATGAAGTGGTGTTAAGTATGATCTAGTGTTTGTTTCAATTTTGGTGAGGATGAAATAATGACGCATTATGAAAATATTCATGTCTCTTGTCCATGTTTTACGCGTGCGTCTTGGGCCTTGGATGGGTGCAGTTATTTCAGCTGCTGGAGCTTCCTGCACAACATCTGCGGCTCGTGATGGTGATGAAAAAATAGATGAGTTGGGTGAGGAAAACGATTTATTCGTATCAGCGAAAGATTGAGGTGATGATGAAACAGATGAGAATAATGATACCGTAGGTGAAGAACTAGGTGAAGGATGATAACATTGCTCTGCAACAGCACTGAGCTGGGCAGTCTGGCGCGACTCGTTGCCCCCCCCAGAATACGAGGGGCAGCCCGGACCCGAGAGTCCGGGGCGGGATTCTCCTTCGCTTCTCGCTCCGGTACCCGCCTGGGGTATACTTCTGTTTCGCAGTCGCATATTCCATTTTATTTAATTAAAATAAGAAGAGTTAACCAAAACGGAAATAAAGTAAAAGGGGAAATAAAGGCGATGAAAGATAGATAAAACAAAAACAAAACCAATTCCAAACCAAGAATTTACTTATAAAAAGGTGGTGAAAGGATAGTGAAGGTTAAGAATAGAACCGATGTTCAGCCACGTGGGTACCTCACCTCGCAAAGGGTGAAGTGGCGCACCCAAGTGTTGCCCGGGGATACCAACTAGGAGGGACCGGCTTCACCCCCTTATTATTATTATTATTATTATTATAGTCTAGTTTAATAATACTTTTAAAGTATTAAATAACATTAAGGTGTACGTTACGAAATGTTGCGTAAAAACTTGTACGGGTGGATAAAACAAATATGGTGGTTTGACAGTCAGTAGATTTTCTTTCGAACGAATTAGTGAATGATCTTAATCGTGTAACGATTACGCTTACGATTAAATCTTAAGCATACGTACGTCTGGATGAAATGGACCAAAATAGTATTATTTTGTTGAGAAAAAAATTACGTGAGATTTGCCGAACCCCCCCTCTCCCCAACGTGAGATTAGATAAGATTTGACTCGACCTCCTCCCCCCCTTAAACACTTCACGTAATTTGTGGACGCCCCCTTAGGCGGATCTATTTTTGTTCCAACTTCCAACTTAGAAATATCCTATTGTATAGGGCGTAGGCGTTACAAGTTGAAAATATATTTTAATTTTGCGAAATTTGCTAGCATAAAAATGTAAGGCAAGATTTAAAATTTTAATAATGGCCGATTCTTAGAGTAATAGAAAATTCTCTATTCATTAGAATAGAAAATATTAACTTTAAGTATAATGTCATTAACAATGTGGACAATAAAAAGGAAAAAATAAATAATAAATAGTTACATATTATATAATAATAATAATATTATGTAAGTAGTAAGTAAGTACCTACTCTAAGTATGGCAGTCTCCTAGAAATTATTTTAATTAAACGCTGTTAACGTTCTTATTCTAGCTATAATTTCTAATGTCATTAGAATTGATAATAAGCTATGTATTTAGCATTAACGAAGTAAGCACGCAGAAGATATTAAACAGAACCAAGTAGAAAATAGTGGTTAGTACCTGAATATGCTAATTTTAACCTACATATTAGTCGGCTCGTGACAATATTACCTTAGGGTGACTTTCCGATCCTAGCGGCAACCCAAGTAGCATTTAAAGTTGTATATCGTATGTTTAACGCTACAAAACGCTAAAAACAATATATCTATAATGCTCTTAATCAGCCAGCTGACTAATGGAGTATTTGCATAGGCGCCGGCAGAAACAATTTCCAAGGGGTGCAGATTTTAGTTTTCTTTCTTTTCTTTTCTTTTTACTTTTTACTTTTTACGAACAACAGTGACTGTCTATTTACGTCAACAGAATACATTTAGTGCCGAAACATTACGAACTGTTCTTTGTACGGCATGGTAATAGGGTTACAAAATTTTCCACTGGGGTGCGGTTGACTGTACTAATAACTACCTAATCTTAGCTCGAAATTTACAAAGTTAATTTTAAAATTAGAATACTTACTAGTTACTTATTGTTTGATCTAAAAAAGTATAAAATGAAAAGAATATTATTGAAAAAAAAAGCTTTTTATTTCAATAATTCCTGTTGATCCGGATGTCGATGTTCTGGTCACGTGTACTGACGAGAGTTAACATTTTACTCATCCACCCCGAAAAAGTTTTCAAAACTAAAATGAGAGAATCAAGAGCAATATCAAAATGGCTCCAAACTACTCCAAAGTCCAAACTGTGGCAACATTTTTATCACATTTTTACCTAGACATGACGTGTCATGATGACATGAGATTATAGTAATATCTTAGCACAGTATCTTAGCTATAAAGGTGATCCTCACCGGGAGCATTCGCTTGTAATGTAACGTTACAAAGTCGAGCATTACATCAGTGAGGGAGGAGAGCCGAGCATTATAATTTACAATGCGTAATATCTTGATACAACTTGTAACAACTACCTATGGAATGCTCAAAGTCGAATGTTACATTACACGTGAACGCTCGCGGTGAGGGAGCACCTTTATATAATAATGTAGCCTCTAGGTATATAAGTCTATAGTTAGAGCCTTGTAGTTTGGACCATAATCGTATAGTTAAGTCTACTAAGGTCATTGCCACGCTTACACAACTTACATAACGACGCTCGATACGCAACTAATCAATCACTTTCCATCAGGAGATGACAGCTCGTCTGGCGTTCGCCGTGATCTCGTCGGCGTGCTGGTCGGCCTTCCAGCATGGTTACAACACGGGCGTACTCAACGCGCCGCAAAATGTAAGTGTTACCGTGGGTTTTCTATGGGTGATAGCATATGGGCGTAGCTAGGTTTGGCGGGAAAGGGACAGCAGTCTCCTAGTCAACAAAATGGTCTAGACTCTAGAAAAAATATTATGAACGAGGCCGGTTGATAGGTCTATTTACGAAAATATTTACGTGCTCTCTGACGTTATCATATTGTATATTATAGGTCTACCAGAATCTGATGGCAATTTTTGACAGCAGATTTTCAAAAAATATCCTTGATCGTTGGATAAATTTTTATATTTGCATGTTTAACACACATAATCAGCCGCTATAAGAAAAAAAAGGATCAAAATGTTTTATTCCAATTACCCCGTTATTGCTAGAGTCAATTTATTTTCTCACTTTTTGCCATCAGATTCTGGTAGACGTATAATTTTATTATCATTGGTTTCTGGGATATTTTTTTCTCACAACTCCTTTGTCTCATTACATAGATAAACGTCGCAATGTTCCGCTTATGTTTCTTCCACAGGTGATGTCAGAGTGGCTGCAAGAAGACGTGTTCAACGGTTCAGCGTGGAACTCCACGCGGGGGGCCGAAAACGATCCCAAGACCACCACCGTCTGGTCCATCGTGGTATCTATCTACTGCGTGGGGGGTATGCTGGGGGGTGTGATCACTGGAGTGGTCGCTGATAGGTAAATATTATGCTCTTTATGTCGGCAGCAGTGGTGGCCTTTCCCATTGCGAGGCCCCTGGTGGAGGGTCCTTGCCATGCCCTTTGTCTTACGAAAAAATACCTTGCGAGGCCCCTGCAAGAGCGAGGCACCGGGCGATTGCCCTGTTGGCGACGCCACCTCTTAGGGCCGCCAGTGGTTGGCGGTGTGTTCTTTTGCTGGTCCCAGTGAAAAAAAAAGTACTATTCGAAGCCAATCAAATCTCGTAAAATTGTATGCAGTAAAAGTCAATAATATTATGTTTGATACTGCCGTATTGAGCCAACCATTAACTAACCGATAAACACCACAATCAATACTGATATTATAAATGCGAAAGTGTGTCTGTCTGTCTGTTTAACCTGTCTGTCTGTTACCTCTTCACGCCCAAACCGCTGAATCGATTTTGCAGAAATTTTGTATGGATACTTGGAGTCCCGGGAAAGATCACTTTTATTTCGAAAAATGTACGGTTTCCGCGCGATAAACAAATTTAAGCGTAACGGAGTAGCTGGCGTCATCTAGTAGTCTGATAAATTATAATAACCGGCGTAGAATAACGCTTCGTTTGAGGAAGGGGCAGAGGTGGTACCTATTGTCATAGTGAAACGCGCATAACGGTGCTTTGGTGGACTAATTAGCAAACTTCCTATTTCTATTTTCGGCGCGGCCTTTCTCCACTTGACGTGTGATTGGTGGTATGTGATGATGGGTGGTATCCGGAGTGTGGACTTGCAAAATCCTTTATTTATTTGCAATTTCTGTGGCGAGTAACGTTTCGTCATACCTCTGACTGGTCAAAGTAATTTTTGCCATCGCGCATCGGCATACCGCAAAACGGTCCTGCCGGAAATAAAATAACTTTGACCGAAATAACCGAAGACGAGCGTCTTTCAACGCTTTCTTTGAATGGACTTTATATAAATTAAAATAAAACAGTCTAAATTAGGTTTTGTAACTACTAGCGCCACCTATTGAATTGTCAAACAAACTTTTAAACTCCTAACGCCATCTGTTGACAACTCCTATTAAATATGAACTGTAAATTTTCAGATTCGGAAGAAAATCGGGTTTGCTGTTGAATAATATTCTGGTGTTTCTTGGTGCGGCCCTGGAGGCTGGCGCCAGATATGTCAACTCCTCAGAAATGCTCATTCTCGGCAGGTGAGATTTGTACAAAGTAGAAATTAGCTTCGATGTAAAATTATTAATAGTTAGGTAAAAATATTGTAGACTGTAGTTGGGTACTTAGTTTTTCATGAATTTTGTATTTTACAGATTTTTCATTGGCATAAACAACGGACTAAACGCAGGTCTTGCGCCAATGTATTTGGCTGAAATATCTCCCGTCTCACTTCGAGGCTCGGTAAGATCACTTTTTATTATGGGCTCTTATGGGCTCATTTAGAGAAATTAAATTATTATTACTTAACATTAATTTTGTGGTGATTTCGACATAAACCCTATTTTCTGACAAACTCTTCATTACATCGAAGTTAAGTCATCGTTAAATATCTCTGAGTGAGTTAAAGCTAAACTAGAATTAGCGACTAAAGAGATTTACAACAATATAAAATCGAAAGTCCTTATTCCTTCAAAATTAACTTGATGATTTACCTACAGATCGGCACAGTGTACCAGCTCGTGATCACCATGTCGATCCTGCTGTCTCAAGTCCTGGGGCTGAAGTCGATCCTGGGCACGGAGACGGGCTGGCCGATCCTGCTGGCGATCACCATCATCCCCGCGCTCATACAGTGCTGCACGCTGCCGCTCTGCCCCGAGTCACCCAAGTTCTTGCTGCTGAATCGAGGCGCGGAACTAAAGGCTCAGAGAGGTGAACATTTTGTCTCAAATTAATCAGAATAAAATTATGAAATGAATACACTATGAAAAATTATCTAAATGATTTTTGTTAGCACAAACAGTTTAACAAGTAATTTAAGCGCAGCTCGGCAAACGTGCGATCGAAGTACTTTAACATTAGGTTCTTTTTTCAGCAGGTCATTCTTCCCTATAAAATGCTATAAATGTAAAATACCTGATATATTTTTTTAATTATATTTTGGTTAATTTATTTATAGCTTTGACCTGGCTACGAGGCGACGTGTCTGTTCATGGGGAAATGGAAGAAATGCATCAGGTAATAATATCGTATATTTAGTAGGTACTTACAAATAACTAACTAATAAGTAACAAGCATCTCGAGTTTCTTCCTAGCATCATCAGAGAAATTTAGGCCGATGGCGGTCTTATGACAATTTGGTTGGATTGTGTCAAACCCAGCCGACAGACCGTAACAGAGACTTCGCATAACTGGACAAAATAACTTAGTTACCCAATTGCCTTATCAATTTCTCTGATAGTACAATCAAAAGTTAAGCTGTTTCAACGATCTTTGTCATTCCAGGAAGCCGAGAAAGGAAAGGTCAGCAAAAAGGTGACGCTACGCGAGCTGTTCGGGAACCGCTCGCTCCGGCAGCCGCTGATCATCGCGATCACTGTGATGGCGGCGCAGCAGTTCTCCGGCATCAACGCCGCCATGTTCTTCTCCACTGACATCTTCACCCAGGCCGGGTTGGATGAGGCGCAGAGCCAGTATGCCACTCTTGGTAAGTTTGTCGATGTTGCTTTATGGGATTAGATCTAGAAGGTGACATTACGCGAGCTGTTCGGGAACCGCTCTCTCCGGCAGCCGCTCATCATCGCGATCACTGTGATGGCGGCGCAGCAGTTCTCCGGCATCAACGCCACCATGTTCTTTTCCACTGACATCTTCACCTAGGCCGGGTTAGATAATGCGCAGAGCCATTACGCGACTCTTGGTACGTTTGTTGGTGATACGGAATTGAGCGCTGACTTAAACCACATTAGTAACTCTCAGCTGTCTATATTTACATGTCGAACAACAAACTATAGAGGTGTAATGTTAATTATAAGCTAGAAACTTAGGTCGCGGCTCAACTTTGAAATTTATCTATTTTATCTTTATAAAAATATATTAGGTACTCTTTTTAACATTTATATTGGTGAATATCACTTAGGTAAAATAAGATCTATACTAATATTCTGAAGAGTTTGTTTGTTTGTTTGAACGCGCTAATCTCAGGAACTACTAGTCCGATTTGAAAAATTCTTTCAGTGTTAGATAGCCCATTTATCGAGGAAGGCTATAGGCTATATTTTATCACGCTAAGACTAATAGGAGCGAAGAAATAGGGGAAAATGTGGAAAAAACGGGGGAAATTATTTGAAAGGGCTTATCTCACGAACTACTAGAGCAATTTTTCTGTTCATAGGATAGGGATCATAGGCTATTTTTTGTTGTCTTTGAAATATCTAATTTACGCGGGCGAAGCCGCGCGGAACGTCTAGTATATTAATAATATGAAGATGACAATTAATAGAATATCGTACACTATTCTAGCACTGAGTGTCACATTTTTTATGTCACAGATTCACATAAAGAATTGACGAAATTACTCATTAAATATCAACAAATAATTTTTAAAAGGATACTTTAGCAAACTATTATAGCTTGCAAAATAATATTTAACAATACATATTAACGTGTTCTCCAGGTATGGGCACCGTGAACGTGGTGATGACGGTGATCAGCCTGCTGCTGGTGGAGCGCGCGGGCCGCAAGACGCTGCTGCTGGCCGGGTTCGGCGGCATGCTGCTCACCACCATCGGACTTATTGTCGCTAACTCTTATGTAAGTTTATTTGGGTTTTCCATTTTAATTTTATAGTTTTTAGTAAGGTGTATTTAGCGAATATCTTCTCCAAAGCTAGGTCGCAACACAGCAGGTTTCTATGATCAAGGTATATTTATTAACAACAAAATGTATATTAAATTATTTATAATGGTTTTCATTTTTCATTACTCTTGATTCTTGAAACAACCAGAAGATGGCGTAACCTGTAATTTTGAAAATGTGTGAACTGGAATTAAAAAAATTTCCTTACGAAATTATTATTTTTAAATAATATTTTTATCCATTTTTATGTACTTATTATATCTCTTGTTCCGCAGACGCACGTGTGGTGGGTGCCGTTCGTGTGCGTGGCGTTGGTGCTGCTATTCGTGGTGATGTTCGCCGTCGGCCCCGGCTCCATACCCTGGTTCCTCGTCAACGGTAAAACTAATACTATAGTCTGGTCGAGAAGCACGTTAAAAGTTATATTCGTGCGGGAGGAAAAGAGACAAGTAGTGATAAGTCACAAATTCACAACTTATTATACTTTAGTAAAACTTGCTACTAAAAACTATAATTATATTTTTATAGTGAAAGAATGTACCATTTCCGTGCGATAACCGAGAAATTGCACACAGCACGACGAAGTTGCTGACAACATATTCTAGTCTTACAGCTCGACAAGGCTTTAACGTGGCGAGAAAAGGAACTACAGTTCGACAAGGCTGTTTATGAACGTGGCGAGAAAAGGAACTAACGCTTCTATAATACAAAAACGTCATTTTTGACAGTTCTCCTTACCAGCAGCAGCGCCCATTGACAGTTTGACACATTCATATAAAGCCTTGTCGGACTGTAACGCTGCCATCATACAAAAACTGCACTTGTGTTTGACAGTTCTCCTTTACCAGCAGCGCCCCGTCCACATTCATAAAAAGCCTTGGAGCACTATATGTAAAAGATATAGCTTCTAGCGCCATCTACCGTCGGTGACGATGTAACTCGGTGTTTCAGAGCTGTTCAACCAGGCGGCGCGGCCGGCGGCGGCTGCTACGGCCGTCACCGTCAACTGGACCGCCAACTTCCTCGTCGGGCTGAGCTTCCTGCCGCTCACGGTAAGCATTAAGTTATTAATCAATCAATCAATCAATCAACAGGCACGGCCTGGCAATTAAAGGGAGGGAAATATCGCGAATAATAGTATTAATATTACCAGCCCCGGATTTATAAATAGTTAAAAGGCCGTTATAGGCCACGGCCTAGGGGCGGCAGCGTCCATAGATAGATTACGTATATGGGGCGGAGGAAATTAAGTGGCTTACACTCATAAGAATATATTCGGCACTTATTATTGCATACTTTTGTTGAAACTTGAAGAAAATAAAATTAGATTTTGGAAGACGGTGCACGTCAAAGAAGCAAAATATAATTATCATTTGTAATTTATTCTCACAATTCAGTTTGCAGGAGTATTGTCTTATAATTATTTTAATTATTACCACCTTCACATTCTTCAGTGCCCACCCACGCCTCCTGGTATAAACGCCTATGGTGCTTAGACAGAGCGTACATCAACGAAAGTTAACTAAGTATAAAAGAAAGTTAACAACAATCCGTATGACATCCAATCATGTAGAACTGCCATTTTAATAAGGATCTTTATCTCCATTGTTCTGTCTCTTTATAAATTCATAAGTAATTGTATTCATAAGTAATTTTAACTATTTCAGCGCGTGCTGGGAATGTACACGTTCTGCATATTCGCGGCGCTGCAGGCCATCTTCATACTGTTCATCCTCAAGAAGGTGCCGGAGACCAAGAACAAGACCGTCGACGAGATCACCGCCATGTTCCGACAGAACTTGTAGATTGTACAAGGTACAGTTGTAGATTCCTAGGCACTTGACGGACCTACGTCATTTGGTCGGATCATGTCAATTTAATGTTAATAATTGTGATCTGTCGGCTGGGTTTGACGTAACGCGACCAAACTATGTAGGTCCCCCATCTGCCTAGGAATCAATTTCTCTGATAGTACAAGGTGGCCTGGCCAAAAAGTGTAAAAATAAAAGTGTAAGTAATGCTAAGTATACACGAAGACACTGACACTCGACAGAAATGTCGACACTAGTGTCGATTGCGTCCACACTACATCTGCAATGCAACTAACTGTCACGGCATGTCAGTGTACACACTCCATGTATACACTGAGTGCTTAGTATCTGGAGTCGTCGTGTATCTTTACCATAATACATAAGTATTTCGTCCAAAAATTTCACTGTTACGAAGAAACTAGCGCCCTCATTTTTATTTACTCTTTTTTGGCCAAGCCTGCGCGCGCGCATTGTTACCAACTCCTGAAAATATTGAAACCTAAATGTGTACCTAAGTAAAAATAAATTCACCACTATAATTGAAAAAATCCTCAAAAAACGAAATTAATAATACAACATAAATTAGGCGTATTTATGTTTCATTTCATAAGATTTTTTTACCTCCTTCATTTTCGTGGGAAAACCCCTGAGGTTGGTAACCCTGCGCGCATGTTATCGCATCGGGGTGGGTTGCATTTATTTGATCTGAAACTGCGCCTCCTTTTAGTATGCGCGTATCGAATCTCCTCGAAAACCTTTGGATATCTGAGAGCTATGTGTGAATTGCGTCTTTGAAAAAAACTGACACGGCAGCCTGCCAGAGGCAGTCAAAATCGACACAAATTAAAATGGAAACAAAAGCTTATAAATATAAAGACGTGTGACGAAATATATGCATGGCTTTTAGCAAGGGGTATAGACAAATGGATTTAATATTTAAAATAATTTTGACAAACAGAATGAAAGTCTAATTTTTGTAGCAAGCTCAACTTACTTTATAATATTTTAAAGTTAGTTATGTTTATGTTTCGTTATGAATTGCTACACACCAAATTTAAAGTGTGGTAGCTACTTAATCTTAATATTATGTTTCATTTTGAACGTTTTCCTTGCATTTATTGTAGTAATATACCCTTGTCTATGCCCTCTTTGATTAAAAGTTAAGACAATATTTTGGACCAGTGAATATTTAATATTCAGATAAATCACAAACTATTAATGCTTTAATATTGAGTTTATATGCAAATTTGTAACAGATTATACAAGAAAAGATACTGTGTATATAAATGTTTTAAGTTTACAAGTTACAACAGAATCTAGAACTTAAGAAGAATCTCGGTTAGGTTAGGTTTTAGTTTAGATTTGCACCACTGAAATCAGTTTTTTTAACCAGTAATTTTTTTAAAGCATGTTTCATTTTCTCTTACTAAAAAGTAAAAACCATTTTTGCAAACTTCCATAGACAAACTAAGTTGTTTTGTCTCTTTCTAGCACTGCTGTCTCTTTCACTCATTTACTATTACTATTTACAAGGCTACAGCTGTAAGCTAAACTGAGACAATAATTACTTATGTTCAAATATAACATAAGTATCCTTACTCTAGTATTCTAGAAATCTCTATAATGTACTACTTATAATTATTATTATCATAGGAATTATTGTTTTCTGATTCTATACTTTGGTTGTTAATTTTTGTCCGGAAGAAACTTGTTAGCTAAGTTATTAAAATTTATACATAAGTAGAGCTTAGTATAACTTTTTTGAACAAACTTAATTATAGTTTACTGATGTTAAGTTTGCAATGACTCATCATTGCATCGTGCATGTTTAAATGATAATCATGACTGTGACTTCTGAACACGTATTTTTACAGGCATTTGAATTGATGCTTCACGGCAAACTTAAAGCCTAATTGGCTACTTGACCTACTTTTTTTCTTCATGCTAATCGCTTCTTAATCATTCATTTTCACCAAATAAAACTTATATTTTAATATTTTAAATCGCAGAAACCCATAAAAATGTTGATTGAAAAATATGCCTTTTAAATGGCGCCGAAAACACTGTCCGCCATAGTGTGACGTCATATTTCTCGTA
Organism: Cyaniris semiargus; assembly: GCA_905187585.1. Classification (NCBI taxonomy): domain Eukaryota; kingdom Metazoa; phylum Arthropoda; class Insecta; order Lepidoptera; family Lycaenidae; genus Cyaniris; species Cyaniris semiargus. The sequence continues at coordinate 11,663,560 of LR994567.1, forward strand.
TTTTATACTTTATTGAAAAAAAATTATGTGCTAAACGTACGAGTCTAAAAGTGCCAAAAAATTAGAAAATAATTAAATAAGAAATGAGAAATCATTTGTAATGTTGAAAACTTTTGGGGAAAAGTTTTGGCCATTTCATTTCCCAACTACAGTAGGTAAATGGAGATAATATATAAAACTAATGTTTTATTACATATAACGAGCGCGTTAAATAAAAAATATTAAATTACTAGTGTGATGACTCATGACGTCACATCCAAATCGGAAGTACCGCAAAAGCGTTTTCGTCAGAACAAATTAAAAAATAATAAATCATATTTTCAAATCGACTTTATTAATCAATAATATTTTAGCTTTTATTTGATGATAAGGGTGAAATACGGTTTCCTAGGCCAAGTTCTACTAGAAATATGCATTTGGTCAATGAAATTGAATATAGGTCAAGTAGCCTATTGTGGCCTTTTTTGGAGGGATCGTACTGTAGGTTACTTGTGTTCATAGTGAGTCCTACGCATTTACTACGATAAGGTATTATGTTAATATTTTGTAATAAAACACTTGACGATATCTCCTGGTTTTTTTACCATTTACCTGGTAAAAGGTGTATTCTTTTGAAAAAATATGTAAAATCTAAGTTAACGTTCAGAAAACACCTATACGGTTCGATAGTATATCTTAGGCTTCAGTCTCGGAATCAGCGGGCAGCGGGGCGGGCGCGTTCCAATGTATCTAAGATTTATATGGATAAGCCGTCTAGTACGCCGCGCGCCGTTCGCTGCTAGACGGCTTATACATATAAATCTATACATTGGAACGCGCCGCCGCCGCTCTCGCCCCGCTGCCCGCTGATTTCGAGACCGAGGGTCAGCGCAGACAGAAAGGAGCGCAGCGGAGAGGATTTTATTAACGCACTTGAAAATAAACTTTAAAATTATGACACTAAAGTGCGATAAGGGATACCCGCGTATCTTCGAGGACGCGCGAGCATTTCTTGTAAGGTTCAAGCATTTATGCACTTTGGTGAAATAATTTTAAAGTTCATTTTCAAGTGCGTTAATAAAATCCTCTCCGCTGCGCTCCGTTCTGTCTGCGCTGACCCTTAAGGTGCAGTTTCACATGCTCAAAAATAGCATGCTTATTATCATGCTCAAAACAAGCATGCCGTATGAACTCGATACATTTGTTTTTATTAATCATGCTTATTATAAGAGAAAAACTGATCGATACTACCACAAACCTGTCAACACGTGTCTAAACCACGCCCCGCGCCACCCGCGCCGCAAGTAGCATGCTCAAAATTCGCACGCCTGTCGATTTTTGAGCATGCTCGAAATAAGCATGCGCTCGAAAGCAGCAACTGCTCGGTTGGGGCATGCTTTCGTGCTTGAAATACCTTGAAGCCTGAAACTTGAAACGAAACAATCTTTTATTATAATACATAATTGGTTTAAAACTTATTAATTCGGGACTTAGTATGTAGTAAGCATACTACTAGAATAAGTCGCGTTAAGTCCCAATTAATAAGTTTTAATCCGAAAAACCAATTATAGTTACATAATTGGTTTTTCGGCCACCGCTACAAGTATCACCATGAAACCGAATTAGGTTTTGGGAAAGAAAAAACGATCTCGGGCCACTGCCTAAGAGTATTCCATTCTTAAATTGTATTAATTTATTAAACCACAGCGTATAAAGAGTATACATTTATTAAAAACTTATATAAATAAATTATTTGTTGGCTAGGAATTCATTGAGTATGGGTATAATCTGTTTCCTGGAGGCGGACAGGTTCATGATGGTGAAGTAGAGGCAGTCGGGGCGCGCGCCGCGCTGCAGCACCAGCTGCGGGTCACACCAGTTCTGGAACAGCTCTAGAAGCTGGAATGGAGACATTGTCTTTAAATGAGGAGTAATTACAGTAAAATACAGCAAAAGTGAGTGTGTACCTATACTAATATTATATCTACACTATAATAAAATTAAGCGGAATTTTTTTTTTTTTTGTTTGTAGGAGGTCTCTGAAACTACTGGTCACATACTTTAACACCGATAGAAAGCTGGTGTGTTCCCGAGTGACATAGGCTATATTTTATGTATAAAAAGTTATGTTTTTTTCCTGAAATTTTGTCGGTCTCAGAATTCCACGCGGGCGAAGCCGCGGGCAAAAGCTAGTACTAATATATTTATTTTTAAAAATACGAAAGTGTGTCTGTCTGTCTGTTACCTCTTCACGCCCAAACCGCTGAATCGATTTTGCTGATTTGGCATGGAGATACTTTGTGTCCCGGGAAAGGACACAGGACACTTTTTATCCCGGAAAAATGTACAGTTCCCGCGCGATAAACGAATATTGGCGCAACGGAGTTGCAGGCGTCATCTAGTGTTTATACTTTATAATATTTAATTGTTCACAAAAACTATTGGCTCTGGATAAAATCGATTTGTCAATAAATCGATTATCCTTTCTGTGGGATAAGCGTAGAGGCGGCAAAGGAAGATCTTCCGACCGAGCGAGGTGGTATGCTCGGTCAGGCCAGAGCCCACGTGATACATTTCATATATATACCGACGCGCTTAGAAAACTTCGATAGCGCGATGCAGGAATGTTAGGCTAATTATGGGTACCGGCCACATCACAGAGTACTTTTTTATATATGGAAAGGCCACATTTCAAACGATAATAAACAACTGCCGTATGTCAATCCTCACTAATGTTATAATTGCGAAAGTGTATCAGTTTGTCTATCTGATTGTCTGTTTTTTATCTCTTGCTTAAACGGCTAAACCGATTTAATAAATAAATAAATAATAGTTTAAAAAAACTAAAAAGTCACGCTATTCATTTTTTTTTTCTAAAAAATTAAACAAATTATTGCATTATCATTAGCTCTTAATACATATGCAAAGTTTTGAATTAATTAGACTACTAGAGATAGGTAAAAATCGTACTCAAAGATTCCGTTACATACATACAGCCCAAGCTTATACAAGCGTGTTAAAAATAATTAACTAGACATGTAGTGAAAGAAACAGGTAAGTACCAGTGAAAAAAATGCCATTTTTTTGCTTGAAATGGAGGCTTTAGGGCCGGAAAAAATATTTGAAATAAGAAAATAAAATCCATAAGGATTTAATTTGCAGCCAGATATATTAGCCACGTGATGAAGTAGATAAGTTCACGGTTTGTTCAAATTGTAAGGGAAAAAATGAGTATTTGTCCGCATGTTAAAAAATGTTAGTAATTGTGTTCTTCCTCTCATGTCTTCAATTACTTATACTATACAATACATACCTGGTTTCCCCTGGCCGGGTCGGCGGGGCTGAGTATGGCGCCGTCGCGCCGCAGCTGCGATTTCAGGTCTATGCCGAGCAGCACCGCCATCGTGCAGTTGTAGCTCGACAGCGCCGCCTGCACCGCCTGGATAGCCGCGGGCCGCTGCAGGAACTCCTGGAAAATTAGCAGATTAATATTAGTGGGAAAATGTTATACCTATTTACTTGTGGGGATATGAGTGGAGGCCACAAAGGAAGGTATTCAGAGCTAGGTGATATGCTCGGTCAGGCCAAAGCCAAAGTCAACTAGAATGATTTCAGCTGTCGTATATACCGACGCACTTAGAAAACTTACAATAAAATTAAAACAAATGAAATGAAATATAAAATAATCTGAAAAAAGGAATAGTGAATGAGAGCAATATGAATATCAACTGAAGGGATGGGGCACGTTTACCTCGATAAGTCAAAGGGGGCTGGACATGTTTATGATGAGTATAAAAGGGCGGAGCTATAGCTTATCTCAGATTGCCTCGAAAAGTTTAAAGGCCTAGGACATCATTATCTCGACGAGAATAAAGGGGCGGTTACCATTAACCTCGTCAAATACAAGGGACGTGGCACTTACCTCGAGGCCCGACGAGCAAAAAAGGGGCGGGGCTTGTTTACCTCGACGAGTTCAAGTGGACGGGGCACTCATCTCAACTAGTGCAAGGGGCGTGGCATTTACCTCGACGAGTAAAAAAGGGGTGGGGCAAGCTTACGTCGACGAGTTCAAGTGGGCGTGCCTACCTCGAGGAGTACAAGGGGGCGTGGCACTTACCTCGACGAGTATGGGGAAGGTGGGCACGAGGATGTCCTGCAGAATCTTCAGGTCCTTCTTAATGAGCTGCGCCGCCGACAGCGCTGATACGTCGCTGCGTGCTCGCACCAAACGGTCCACCTTGCTCCGCCTGGAATTATATAACTTAATTATAATAGTCTATCGGTCTCACTCAGAGATATTTAATTATGATTACCCTTAAATTTAATGAAGAGTTTGACCGATAATGTATAGGGCTTATGTCAAAATTTTTAATTAATTAATGTTTCACTCTGAGTGCGGCAGTATGTCACATAAAGTTTGCAAATAAAAGGTGTGAAATATGTAAATTTTCTGCATTGAAATGCATTAAAATTGACTGGTGAATTGGAGCCTTAAAAATGCTCTGATTGATCGAAATTTGAGGTGTGAGTACGAAAACAGTCTGTTTACGTTGAATACGGAGTTTGTACACTACTCTGTTCTTCTTGTTAACCAACAAAAAATTCATAATTTTGTAAGAGGAATATCAATGCTTACCTCTCTCTTTCTATGTCCTCTGGCTCTAGGATTCTCTCTATGGCGTCAACATTGTTGACATCAGTCGGGGTCGCTTTGTTGAGCTTCTTCGAAAAGTTCACTGTGTCTAATAATATTACACCTGAAAAAAAACACAAGAAATGGTAAGAAGCCTAGCAAAATTTTTCCTTCATTTGTTAGCTAAACAATTTAAAAAATATATACTGAATGGAGTAAAAGACAGTAGTTTAAGTTCTGAAATAATAATAGTATTGTATTTTTATAAGTTAAGGATAATATGTATATAGGTGAAGACTGAAGCTGCAAACAATATTGTTATCAAGAAAACTCTAAGGCTGGTTTTATCGCTAAGCGTTTCGGCAGCGCCGTTGGAGCGCGCGCTTTCGAAGATGTTTGGGGGTAGAAGTAGCGTCGAGTCGAGCGCGCTGCTCAGCGCTTGAGCATCTTCGAACGCGCGTGCTCCAACGGCGCTGCCGAAACGCTTAGCGATAAAACCAGCCTAAACTGAACCTCTCTAGTTTCTCAACCAAAGCTTGCTACTCACCATGTAACATGTCCGTACACTCTCGATACAGCCGCAGGAACTCCTCATCCTTCCCGAGCAGTCTGCTCAAGTCCCGTATTCTCTGCGTAACCAGACTGGCACAGGAGCCCACCGTCTCTATAGTGCTCCGTACATCTGGCTTGTACGACCAGTTGTCCTCGTCTTTGGGACGATGGTCTATGATCTCTCGCACATACGGTATATACTTCTCGTATCTTTGTGCGATAATGTGATGATCTACCAGTATAATGTTAACATCCTTTGTAGTCGCTAACTCCTCAATATTTATGTCATCTCTGAAAATATATACAAAATTAAGTTATGAGGAATGATTAAAAATTGAACATCAATAATACACTATACAAATTTCTGGGAATATTCTAATGAAAGTTCGCAATATTTAAATCTGGAGATTTAAAAATTGCGAGACGTAGCTTTTGCGGCGGTACCGACCATTGCGGGCCACGGGTAGTAATGAAAATAAATCAAAACTACTGAATCGATTTTAATCATTTTTTCAGTAAGTGACATAGGCTATATATTTTATACCCGTGCGAAGCCGGGGCGGGTCGCTAGTAGAACATAAGAATACAATAACGAAATACTGTAAACACTAAAATAAACAATGTAATCCATCACATACTGCATCCACATCAACTATTGTAAATAACAAACTCAACATTAGAAATATATTGAAATTAATTGTAAAATAATAAAGGAACAAAATGCAAAAAAAAGCACCAACTAAACAATCATATATTAACTTACCAATTAAACTAAATACATAGCACAACCAATCACCCAACACCACCCACAAAACAACTCTACACAAACTCACACTTGATGTGACGCGTAAACCGATAGTACTGATCATTTGGTCATTACCCAAAAAAAAAAAAAAAAAAGCTAGACGCCCGCAACTCTGTTGCGCCAGAATTCGTTTATCGCGCGGGAACGGTACATTTTTTCGGGATAAAAAGTATTCTATGTCCTTTCCCAGGACTCAAAAGTATCTACATTCCAAATTTCAGCAAAATTGGTTCAGCAGGTTGGGCATGAAGAGGTTACAGACAGACAGACACACTTTTGCATTTATAATATTAGTATAGATAGATGGATGCAATTGAAATCCAGATAAAAGCTATTCATAATACCTACCTGAAAACTAAATAATCCTCGTTGATCCCGTGTTCTCTTAAGCAAAATATGACTTCTGTTTTGAGCGGATAGTCTTCTCGTTTCACATCTAGCATTGGTACAAATATTTTGTCGTCGTTATTGTCATTTCGGTGAGTGCACACTGTACATTTTATCTGATTGTAATGCCAGTACAAAAATATAGTATAAACTATGGAGCTCACTGCAGAATCCAAGTCGCAGCTTTCATTGCCTAGCACTATATTTATTTGGTTATAGTCATTTGATTTCTGAAAAATAATGAATTTATATCCACAACTGTTTTCAACACAATAACTTGTAAAAACATGAGAAATATTAAAAAGTATTGGTAGTACTTTACAACATACTTGTAGGCAGCAGATAAGTTATGTAATATAATTTGTACAGTTTATAAACCATACTTTAATTTATATATGAAATAAAGTCACACTTGTTGGTAATGCTTTCAAGGTACAAACCTTATAACATTAAAAAGTTATTACAATACTTATTATCCAGAAGAAAATCAAAATAATTTACATTTACTCTCTCTATCAATACAGTTCTAATAAGAAAACTTTTCATTCAAAAATAATCCTAAATATAAATATCTAAGCAAAGAATAATACATAAATAATTATTTATTAGTAACATAAAAATATATTTTAGTTAGTAAAAGATATCTTACTTGTGTTGCTATTTGCTAATGTACTTCACAAGGAAATTATTTAAGAGGTTGATATTACACCACATTTATTTAGAGGTAACAATATGTAAATAATGAGTTCTAGATAGGTAAATATTTTATACTATACTCTGCTTTGATTCATGAGAAATTTAATACTTTGTAAAAATCCAACTCTTGTGATATTTTACTCAGTCAAACTAATATTCACAAGCTGGCAAATTCTACAAATTTTTTTCTTAAATGTAAATAGGTATATAGTGTTCTAAAATAAATATTTTATAATGCTATAACCAGTTATAGCAAGAGGGATAGAAAAAAGATATTTTTAATTACACAGGTACTTACCAGTTTTTTTATAGTTGCCGAAAAATACTCTTCCATTATCACACACGAAATCCTTTCTTATTATTGCTAGATAATTTATTGCTTTCGTTTTATTCCTAATTATCTAAAATAGGAATTTATAGAAAAACGAAAAGCACGGTCACATCTCACGACTCAATTTTGTAACAACATTTGACATTTATTCAGTGCTACCAACTGACAGGTTTTTTTATCCAAACGCAACACACAAGCCATGACGCGACGCGACGTTAGATGTAGCGTCCGGTAGGCGGTAGGTTACCGGCTCGGCGCGAGCGGTAGCCGGTAAGAACGCTTATATCAAATCAATACTCTCAAAATATTTATTACCCATTCATAAATATTTTTGTTCATACATAATAAAAAATGTATTGAATACATGTTTTTCGCTTTAGTAAAGCTCATGTTTTTGGTAAATGGTAGCTTATTCATAGTTTTGATTCAAAATGTATCAGGAACTGATAACACGTAGTTCTGCAGCTGATAAGTTGCATAGAAATTGTGATAAAAACACCATTAACAATAGAAATGAAAGACGAAATGTGTATCGATGGCTTGGTAACAAGCAGAAAATTTATAGTTAATCGTTTTATATGGCCGGCAATAACAATAGGTAATAAACATCTAACTTCCTACTGATAACGAAACAGTTCACGCTGGGTGAAATCTTTTTACTATTTTTTTTACCTATGTTGAAATTGGCTACGGGAAATTCCATTTTCGTAATTTAAATATAACGGTTATTACAATGTTCTATCTACACAACTACCTGACGTATGTTAACAAAGAAACTTTATTTAATAAGTTACTTTAATAACCGAATAATAATCTTCTACGAAGCTTGGATATCGTTGATGCATCAAATTAAGTACCTATGCGGCAGACTGCGAAAATACGCTGGTTACAAACCACCAAAAGTGCAGGGACGGCCATTTTAATTTTTAGTTTTGCTCCGGCCGTTGTTCGACAATTTTCTTTATTTAATTTAAGACATTAATCATTATCATTAAATAGATACTTATGTAATTTTTAATCTCGCAAGCTCACTTGTCTTTTTCTACAATGTATAATAATCATCATCCACTAATTAGATTATTTTATAATACTATTATTGAAGTAAATAAATTGGTTAAAATAAAAAGTATTTTTAATTGAAACTTTATTTCAACTATAAGTACTTAATTTTACAACCTCCCATCTGTTGTTGTGCCCTATGCCGGCACTCAGCATCTGAAAAAATTTCGGCATTATGTAGAGTAGAACGGCTACATTCTCTTTTTTTTCAATCATACGGAAGAGGGGGGAAAAACTGATGAGTACTGAGGGTAAGATTAATGTTAAATACATAGGGGAAACTGCCCCATCGTTGCATGTTCGTCCTATTATAGGCAACTTAAAGTTTTGTTTGAAAATACTATGAATGCCAAGTATAGGTAGAAGTTAGAACTATGTAGTATGAACTCTTAAGTGCCGACAATTGGGTATTTTACCTTACTCATTTTCACTTTATTATGTACCATCGCATCGAGGAAATTTGGTCGGATCATGTCAATTTAATGTTAATTGTGATCTTTCGGCTGGGTTTGACGTAACGCGACCAAACTACGTAGGTCCCCCATCTGCCTAGGAATCAACTTCTCTGATAGTGCATGTATTATACTACGTACCTTCAGTTAAATCCATTTACGGGAAGGCTCTGGTCTAGCGGTTGGTATATTCTGTCACCCATGATGTTAAATTCCGAGTTGATGGGACCGTACTGCCCGCATGGGTATCGGCCGACCAGTTGTACACCTGAAATGTTGCAGTAGGCAGCTTCTTGTAGTTATAGAACCAATTATTGATACATAGGTCCCTATATAGATACCTATCTCTTCTCAAAATACGAAGAACGATAGAGATATATGTTTTGTGGTTTTAATAAGACGTAGAAATATTGTAAGTAGGCGTTGCGATGCTTTTTTAATGACGAATGAGGCATTCGCCCCACAACGCAAATGGTAAGTCTGTCAATTCAAATCTTCTTGAGCAGTCAACAAGTTTTACACGCGCATCGTTATCGCGTTGCAATGTAAATAAATAAATTAAAAAAATCTTTGTTCAACCTAACAAAATATAAATCAATTAACAAAAGTTACAAAAAAAGAAATAGTTTGAATTGGCGGCCTTACTGGTATATTGTAAACTAATAACGGGCCAGGTTTAAGCATCATAGCCACCAATACTAAGCCTTGCTTACATAGATGACAAGAAAGTCCATTTACCATGGTGCGGGTACTTGCAGCTGTGCATGCGCAGGTGGCAGGCGCTGAGGTAGGTGTGGTAGCGCTCGTGGCCGCAGCGCCCGCACACCATGCTGTCCGCCGCCGGGCAGCTCGACGGACACGCCACATCTTCTGTAGTTGCAGCTTAACATTTTTTTATTGTATAAATATCTATGAACGTTTCACACCACGTCAGTTTGGCCCTGGGCTAAGTTCTCAAGGAACTTGTGTTGCAGATTGGAATATCCATATCCATAATACAAAAATGCTGCACGTACGGGCGGACGAATGTGCGACGTTTCACATCATTTCATACAACGAATTCTAAAATGCGGCGCGTTCGTGCTGATACATGTGCGATCACCTCAAAATGAAGGACTTTGCGTTATCTAGGCGGGATTAGAACCCTCAACCTCCTTTTTGGGCTTTGACGCGCTAACCAACTGAGCTAGTCTTGACATCAATAATAATTGATGACGTAACCAAACTGTACACACGTCTACAGGTGTAAGTTTAGTCGGATTTAGTTATCAACCAAACACCAGGTGTATAGCTGCATCATCAATTTGTCTCGCCTTGGTATGCGATAGCATATAGCTATGTCGTTGTAACGTCATTTTTTACAATTTGCATCGTCTACAAGCATTTTAACTGGATAATGTCTGTACTGTGTAAGTAGAGTTCAACACAAAGTTAACAAACATATTCTACAATTACATTCAACATAGGTCTTCATAGGTAGGACTGTCGCACCTTCCCTAGATAAAGTAATTGAGTGTGAGGATAAGGACTGTTTTGTATTTTGTCTGTAGTATTTACCCTACCTAATTCTATGACCCAAACCACAAGTCCATTACTTTTGTATTCATCTATAGTTTAACCCTAGCTGTTATTTCGTACCTATTACATTTGCTTTTGATCACAGAGAGAAGAACTTTTAAGCTTACCGGACGGCTCAACGGTTGTATCGACCTGCGTTGTACTTTCAACCAACGTATTCACACTTGTTAATTCCGTTTCATCTAACTCTTTTCCTTCTATTACTTCACCATTATCTTCAGCTGCTTCTGTAGTCGTTTCACCAGCCCGTCGTGGTCTAAGTTTTTCTTTCTTGTCTTTATTTTTCAATCCATCTCTGACTGGTTTAAAATTCTTATAGAGTTCGGGTCCCACGCAGTACTTTTCAGCATTTTCTCCGTAAGTTACGTGTTGGCCGAAGCAAGATGTTACGTTAATTTTAGTGCTATTTGCTTGATTTATTTGAGTTTGCTTAACCCCATCTGTACCTAATTTTAAACATGTTATTTAAGAATTCAATATTTGTACACGGAATTTAAAAATATTCATTACCTTATTTGTGATAGGTAGATATAAATTTTCGCTCACCTTTTGTTTCATTCGGCTGTTGTACGAGCCTGCTGTGAACTATGTTACTTAATACTAGTTCTAATAGTACTGTAAAAATATAAAAATTTCATCATTGAATTTCGGCAAACATCATTAGACATTATCTAATAATTAATCAAAGTGTATTTAGTTAAATAATTAAAAAAAAGCATAATAGCTTCAAGATATCGAAGTGTCTAAGGCAATTTCATAGTGCAATTATTGACTTTATTAACAATAATTAATAATATAATAATTTCAATACTCACTAAAAGGAAATATTAAATATGGAAATAGCATTTCGCAACATACACGCAGTAAATATTTAACGACTTCTTCGGTATGCAATCGATAACAGTACCTTCTATTAAATGTAATGGCATTGTAACTTTAATTAATTTTTATTGAAATGGATTTTAGCTCGCATAATAAGTCTCATTATTTTTTATTCATATTAAAGTACGTTTAGAGTTATTTTAACCCATCAATCCCCAAGCGGCACCCGGCTGTCGCATAACAATGGTTGTTACGTAATCGAAAATCTATTGTGTCTGCGATTCCCACGATCGAGGCATTATATTATAACAATCATAGAAAAGTAATGACTGCGAGTATCTCTCGGGGCGTGGTAACTTTTTGCCACCAAGAGGCCAAGCATTACGGGATAGGACTTTGCAATGTTTTCCTTAAAACCCCATGACATCATGGAAATCAGCCCCGGATTTATAAATAGGTCGCTATAGGCCACGGCCTAGGGGCTATAGCGACTAGCGTCCTAGGGCGGCAGCGCCCATAGATCACGTACATGGGGCGGTGGAAAGAAAGTGACCTACTGTCATAAAAAATATAAATTCGACACTGATTGCAATAAAGCCGTTTCCGAGAAACTACATTCAAAATATTGTCTCGCTTATGCTTGATTTACACGGGTGACTAAAGCCGCACGATTTACGCCGCACGGCGAAAATCGACCGTGTAAATGGCAATTCGACTACGCCGCATGCGGCTAAAGTCGCAAGCCCCAAAGTCGTGCGGCCAGCGGCCGCATGCGGCTGGTGACTAAAATCGACCGTGCAAACTGCAAACGCTCAGTCGCAAGCGATCGCTTGCTGCGAATACTACTGTAGCGAGTGACTTGCCGGGTGACTAAAATCGACCCGTTAGTCACCCGTGTAAATGGGGTGGCGATTCGACTTGGACAGACGATTCGACTGGTGACTTGCCGAGTGACTAAAATCGACCCGTGTAAATCGGCCATTAATCAAATTAATAAAGACGTTCATAATAATTTATTAGAATTATTGCTGAAACCATTAATATTATGTAAGATCATAGTATTTCCCGTTGATCCTCTGTCTCTTGTGCACTTGTCGCTCGCTGGTCGTCTCCGTCAGTTCCCCGCTCGACAGCTCCTCACCCGAGCTGGCGTCCTCAGGGTGGTACGGATTGAAGAAGTCTGTGAACACTGGTTTGTAAAAAACTTGAGAGGTGTCAAGACTCAAGGGACACCCGGATGGAACGAAGTTGCTTTCCATGAGAGAGAGATAGAGAGACAGACAGAGAAACGCACACGGCTTACAACTATAGCAAAAAGTGTTGTTACAACTTTTGATCTTAATTTTTTCCGTCTAGCCCCCTTTCGCAACGCGCGATAACGAACTTCGTTCCAAAAATGTTGTTTATAAAAAGGTGACAAAGTGAAAAAATGAAATCTAAAACCGTAGATTTTCTTGCAGTCATGGTGGCCTATAATATGTCCTATATATTATATAACTATATTAACCTATCAATATACAAAAAATCAGCTGGTTAAGGTTCCGTTTTAGGGTTCTGTAATCAACAAAACTTGGTTGACTACGGAACCTACGGAACTAAAACGGAACCCCAACCAGCAGATTTTTTGTATATTGATAGGTTAATAGTTATATAATTTAAGAGTAACATTGTCCTACAAATAGAACAATACATATTTTAGGACCATCGAATCAAAATATTAAATCCCTTCTATCTCTGTTAGCTACAAATTTAGAATTTTCGCAGAGGAAATTGTTGTTCGTCTTATCAAAATAAAGCTACTCACGAAAAATTTGATTGATAGTAATAAAAAAAAATGTTCTAGGGAACCCGGACTATTTATCTATGGTAGTACAATCGAATCATGAAAGTTATTTTTTGAAAATAAAAAAATATTTTGTATGACGTTAGACGTACGCTTACGTCGGTGCAGGCAACTTTATGCCGATATGCGCGAGCGGCAATGACCCGGCCCGGCCGAATTTTATTTATGATTTGAATAAAAATAAACTTCACAAATCTATTGTACTACTTTGTATTTGACGACCTCTGTGGCTCAGTTGGTGGGCTGTTGGCAGCTCAAGCCGGGGGTCGCGGGTTCGAATCCCGCCGATGGAACAAAAAGTTTTCAAAGTTCCTGGGTCATGGACGTGTATCATATAATAAAAATCTTAAATATATGTATAGTATAAATGTATTAAATATATTTCCGTTGTCTGGTACCTGTAACACAAGTCCTTCAGGTACTTAGCACGGGGCCAGACTGACGTGGTGTGAAGCGTCCATAGATATTATTATTATTATTTATTATTAAGGCCTGTATTTTTGGTCAGTACTCAAGATGCATCTCGGTCTCAAGACACGGTTCAGGCTCTGTGATTGGTTGGCTGTCAAAATTTGGACCAATCACAGAGCCGAACCGCGTCTTGAGACCGAGATGCATCTTGAGTACTGACCAAAAATACGGGCCTTAGATAGAATCATTTTACTGCGTGAAAACAACCATTAAATGTCACGTAGTATACAAAACAAGTCAAACGTTAAAAATCTCCTTGCGTGCATTAAGGAAAGAAACAATATAATTCAAGTCATTTGCTAAAGGTTTCAAGAACTTCATATTTAACCGTCTGTAATAATTTTGTAATGAATAACATAAAATAAAATTGAACCAAAAATGTTACCTTGATGTACTATCAGAGAAGTTGATTCCTAGGCAGATGGGGGACCTACGTAGTTTGGTCCCGTTACGTCAAACCCAGCCGACAGATCACAATTAACATTGTATTGACATGATCCGACCAAATGACGATGGTCTGTCAACTGCCTAGGAATCAATTTCCTCGATGGTACAACCAATCACATACAGTCGAGCGTCTCTCTTTTTCTTATGTTATAACACACCACCACTTAAAATAATATGAATCGCAATACTTACTCACGATGTAAAGTATTAAATTCACTTTTCGATAAATTTTAAACATTTTATATGGGTTGTTACGTAAACGATAGTTATTTGATAAAAAAAGAATAAAATAAACATTTTTCCACTTACACTCTACGTTTCTTCATGACTTCTATTTTACATTCAAAATATCGTTCTTTACTAAAAAAACGTAAATCTAGAAGCAAACAATTTTTTGAATTTCAAGGGTCACTAATAAAAAAAAATATAATAAAATATAAACTTTTATTTAACCAATATATTATAATATAATTATAATCAGAGTTAGTACATACAATAAATATAAGAGAACTAAACAGAACTAAAATAAAAAAGTTTTTTTTATTTAGGCACAGAAGGTTTTTAGACAAAACACTGTGATTTTTAACAAAAAATATATTAACAGATAGATAGATAAATGGAATTAATTTAGTTACTAGAATAAAAGAAATTTGGTTTTTATTTAGATATAATAAATATACCAAATTTTACACATATTTTATTAATTTTCAACAAAACTATCTTTCGAAATAAATGACAGTGTATCAGTAAAAGTATAACAATAACAAAAGTTTTAACAAATATCATCCTTAATATGCATTTTGACAACTGCACCGATACAAAAAAATTGCCAAGTGCGAGTTGGACTCGCGCACGAAGGGTTCCGTGCCATTATGGAGCAAAAATAGGTAAAAAAATGTGTTTTTTTTTTGTATGGGAGCCCCCTTTAATTATTTAATCTATTTAACTATTATTATTAATTATTAAATTATAAATACAACTGAGTATTTTGTGAACATTTCAAGTGCCTACCTATTGTCATTATTGATATCGAGCAAAAAATAGCAAAAAAATTACGTTTGTTGTATGGGAGCCCCCCTTAAATACATATTTAATTTATTTTGTTTTTAGTATTTGTTGTTATAGCGGCAACAGATATACACAATCTGTGAAAATTTTAGAAATCTAGCTATAGCCGTTCTTGAGATACAGCCTGGAGACAGACAGACAGATGGACAGACAGACATCCCGTTTTTACCCTTTGGGTACGGAACCCTAAAAAGCATCTAGTAGTTTAATTTTTTCAAAAAAGGATTATATTCGGTGGTTAGGCTACCAGCAGAAATGTTAGATCACAACCAAAAATTACATTATTATTTAAATAACCTTTTTATCATATCATTATAAATTATAGGCCGCACAAAATTTTAAGTTCGCTCGAAAAATTTAAAGGTAGGTAGGCGCAGAATTCGATATTTAGGTCTCTTTGGTGGGGCGAAAAGTGCGCGGGGCGCACGGAGACACGCTTTTGGTAGATCAGTGATCAGACGGATCGCTATTGGTGGATCACGATCATACAGTGACATTTTATTGGTAGATATTGTATGTTGGCGCTGATTGCCCTCTTAATTTTCGTCGAGCGCTATTAAATTAGTTGCGGCCTATACTACTTTTTATTCTTTAAAGATCATAAAATAAATAAAAAAATAGCTATAAAGAGTTCTTTGTGAAATATCAGAATAAAAATAAAGTAACAATTATAATGGAAATAGGAATACGACAATAATTTTTATTTTATATATTCTTCTTAATTTCATGCAAATACGGTAACACAACGCATGCATGCTTTAATATAATAAATAGCTTTAGTAACGCTAGGAAAAGTTACTAGCTAATTTAACACTTATTCAACATTACACATTGTTTTTGTATTTTTTCTTTTTTATTTATTTCCAACATGTTTTATTTTTCAGACATTTCTGCAAATCATTTTAAACCAGCAAAAAAATGGGTTAAAATATTTCAATACGGCACCAATGACCTTGTTGCTGAGAACCATTTTTTATTTTGTATATTGTTTTTATTTATTTTTTAGATACATCTTTACCTTTTGAATTATTATTTATTACTATTTTAATAAAATTTTAACTCGTATTTTTATTGTTGAATCTAAACCTATCTATTTGTTTTTACATTTAGAAGTAAGAAGAAAATAAATATATTTATACATTTTAAAGTATAGTGGAATTTAAATTAGATCAAAGTAAAAATTTGTCAAGTATAACAATAAAATACGTAGCTTTAATACAAAGTCAGTAAACAGACAGCCAGACAGACATACCGGTCAATGCTCATGACGTCTAGAATCGACGCCATATTGTTTCGTTCCATAATATACGCCAGTGCATTGATGTATATGGCTTTGTCGGAATGTCATTATAGTACTATCAGGGAAGTTGATTCATAGGCAAATGGCGGACCTACGTAATTCGGTCTTGTTATGTCAAACTCAGGCGACAGATTACGACCAGCTTTGAACTGACATAAACCAACCAAATAACATAGGACCGTCGACTGCCTATGAATCAATTTATTCGATGGTAAACCCACTTTTCTCACTAGTGGCACACCAGTACAATATGGCGTCGGTACATGGCGTCTTGAACCCGTATACTGCGTTTTATTTCGGAACGTATTTTTTGTTCCAATCGTCGCGTCGTCTGGGTTTGACATAACGCCACCAACTTACGCAGGCCCGCCAAATGCCTATGAATCAACTTCTCTGATAGTACATTCCAGGACTATATTAAACAAACAAATTTTTGGCCAGAGGGGCTAGCACGAATCACTATCGAAAAAACATTCGTATCGTTAACGTAAGCATTTTGTATGGAAACTTGAACAGCGCCTCTGGTGTGCGTAAATTGAACTAATTTCGAGAGCACGAACACTTAGACGTAAGTTTCGTATCGTCATCGTATCGAATACGCAACGTAACTTGAGCCGTTTGTATGGAGATAGCTAGCACGAAGGCATATAATGACGTATAGTATCGTAATTGTCGAAGGCTGGCTTGCGAGTTTCACGCATGTTTATTCACTTTAAAAATTTCAGTGAGAAAACTTTCGTCAGAGTAAATTTAGTGAATAAAATAGTAATTTAAGCAATTGTGTTGATTTATTTGGTGAGAAAATGCTTAGATTAAGACAAAGCACCCCACGACGTAGTTTATTGTAGTATTATCTTGCGGCGCGATTGATTGTTGAAAGTAGAAATGTACAAAGAGAAACAAGGTGAGTTCAATGCATTTTAGAACACAATATTTTTTGAAATAAAAAAAAAAACTACGTCGGTATTTAACTACTATAACAAACAATTACAGAGAAATCTCAAGAAGAGCTCGTCTCAGAAAAAAATATGGAAAATAATGATATTCAAAACCTAGGTGACACGGAATTTAAAAACAGATTTCGTCTCAGTAAGGAATTATTTTTTACTTATGTCGCGTATTAAAAGAAAAATCCAGTCTAAGATCAAGTAAAAAGATCAGCCTGGAACATAAAGTAAGTTGAATAGGTAAGCTTCTTATGTACCATAGAGACATTATGTACGTAGTACTTATATGTCAGTGTTATGTACCATTCTAAGAAAAATCCATACTAATATTATAAATGCGAAAGTGTGTCTGTCTGTCCGTCTATCTGTCTGTCTGTCTGTCTGTCTGTCTGTTACCTCTTCACGCCCAAACCGCTGAACCGATTTTGTTGAAATTTGGCATGGAGATACTTTGAGTCCCAGGAAAGGACATAGAATACTTTTTGTTCCGAAAAAATGTACGGTCCCCGCGCGATAAACGAGTTTTGGCGCAACGTCGTTGCGGGCATCATCTAGTATTTTTATATATGATACCCATAATGGGTTAATTAATTAAATAATTCCAAAACTTTTCAGAAATCACAACATTCACAACACAAGTTCACTTCAAAACAAAGTTAACCTTGAATGAGCTTCGAGTTACCAAAAATGTCAAGTGTTTCGCGTCGTTCGTTTAGGAATACAGTCTCACCAAACATCGTTTTAGTAATAAATTGTATTAATAAATACCATTTAAATCTTTATGAATAGTACTTTTACTGTTTTACTGCAGTTTCTTCCATGCTTCGGCTCGACCGGAGAAATACCACGTTCTCACAGAAAACCGGCGTAAAACAGCGCTTGCGCTGTGTTTCGCCGAGTGAGTGAGTTTACCGGAGGCCCAATCCCCTATCCTATTCCCTTCCCTACCCTCCCCTATTCCCTTCTCTTCCCATCCCTACCCTCCCCTATTACCCTATTCCCTCTTAAAAGGCCGGCAACGCACTTGCAGCTCTTCTGATGCTGCGAGTGTCCAAGGGCGACGGAAGTTGCTTTCTATCAGGTGACCCGTTTGCTCGTTTGCC
Source organism: Cyaniris semiargus (assembly GCA_905187585.1). NCBI lineage: Eukaryota > Metazoa > Arthropoda > Insecta > Lepidoptera > Lycaenidae > Cyaniris > Cyaniris semiargus. The sequence continues at coordinate 11,682,033 of LR994567.1, forward strand.
CCCTTTATTTCATAAAAAAAAAAATGCGTCATAATTTGAACAGCGTTTATGTTTTAAGTGCCCTAAAATTACAAAGTTTTTAATTAATAAAATACGTATCTAGTTTTTGAATGAAATGTTCATTCAATTTTGCGACCATTCGTTCTATCTTGCTCACTCATATTTACGTTGGTGTGACGTCACAAACGTTATCGTATCGAGGTCTCGATACTATTTCGAAAGTGCTTCGTGCTTCCGACTTAGGTTGTATTACGTTATCGTATCGACAACTCGATACGTTTGCGATACGAAACCTACAATTGTTCGTGCTAGGCGTACAGATCTGCCTTATAGGCCAATGTTTTTAAGATTTATAGCATCAATGTCCTTTCATGTGCCATACGTATCGAGTATCGTGCTCGCACATTGGACGTATGTGTGAGTGATTCAGCTTTATTCGGAATTATATTTGCGTAAGTTTGGCCAATTTACAATAATTACGATTTCTCAGTTGTCACTAACAGGTTTGTTCAGTCTATTTTATATCAAGTGACGAGTCAAAACATCGATTTAATAATAATAATCCCAACAGAACTTTAATATTACATTTTTTTTAATTTAGACTAAAATAAATTTTAAACATTATACGCTTATTTGAAGTCTGGCCTAAGATTTATTCAGCTATACAATAATTAATTTCTCTATCTATATTGGTCGAACATTTACGTTTTATGTTTATTTGTTATCCTCACGATGCGTTTCGACTAGTTGAAGCGTCTGAAAAAATTAACAAATGCATTAAAAAATGTATCGATTTAGAGGGTATGTTCCGAAATATAGACTAGCATACTGGCCAATCATCGCGTCTAAAATCGACTCTATACGATTCGTTCCGAAATATACGCCACTGTATTGTCATAATATGAATGTCAATGATGTTGCCAATACGTCACACATGTCTCAGCAGTGGCACACTAGTATAATATGGCGTCAGATACTTAATCACTGGCCAGTAAACTAGGTTTTATTCCGGAACCTAGGCAAAATAATCTACAATACTAATACTACTAACCTGAGTGAACTGGACTGTCCTGAAATAGAAACAAAATTTTATTATTAATATTTTTTGTAAGCAAAGTCTCGCGAAATAGACGCGAAAGTGTGTCTGTCTGTCTGTTACCTCTTCACGCCCAAACCACTAAACCGATTTTGCTGAAATTCGGTATGGAGATACTTTCGAGTCCCAGGAAAGGACATACGATACTTTTTACCCCGGAAAAATGTACGGTTTTCGCGCGATAAACGAATTTTGGCGCAACGGATTTACGGGCGTCGTCATCTAGTCACATATTATAAAAGCTTATCTGTTGTGTTCACGGCAAGGCATTTTGAACTCTACTGTCATAATAACAAGGCACACCTGGGGTCGGCGCGTCCGCTCGACGGTCATGTTGGGCTGCGGCAGCGCGGCGTCAGGCCGCACGCCCACCGCGTCGTATATCTCGCGCAGGATCAACAGCATCGTGTCCTCCGACTCCCTGGATTATACAACATGGATTATAACTTAATGAACTTTTGTACCTTGTTACTTAATATACGTTTGTAACCTCACAAGTACGTTCTCATCAATCGCAGTTGATGATGATTATGACGAAACGAAACGATGAAATGACGTTTTGTATACAGGTATTAATATATACAGGATGCAATTAAACCTTCCTGCCAAATTTTGATATATTGATCCTTGTTAAAAATAAAAATACACGTATTTTTTCTTTTATAATCACTCGGTACTAAAATGTTGAGAAATAGCTTCCGTAAGTTATCCTAAAAAACACTACAATTAATGGACACGACGCGTCGCCCGCGCGTGACGAGCCCCCGCGCGCGCGCCTCCCCCCGCGTTACCCCCGCTTATACCCCACCGCCGCGAGTGACCGTTCTGCAATGATTTTAAACGGGATAAAATATGTCATTAAAAAAAATAACACCCAATTTTTTGTTCAATGGACTCTCCTAATGATACCTAAGCCCTGGAAAAAAATTGGCAGGAAGGTTTAATTGCACCCTGTATATATATATATATATATATATATATATATATATATATATATACAGGGTGCATATTCGCAGCATCAGAAGAGCTGCAGGGAATAGGGTAATAGGGGAGGGTAGGGATGGGAAGAGAAGGCAATAGGGGAGGGGAGGGAAGGGAATAGGGTAGGGGATTGGGCCTCCGGTAAACTCACTCACTCGGCGAAACACAGCGCAAGCGCTGTTTCACGCCGGTTTTCTGTGAGAACGTGGTATTTCTCCGGTCGAGCCGGCCCATTCCTGCCGAAGCATGGCTCTCCCACGTATATGAGTTGACATTAAGGCTGGTATAAATAGTCAGTACTTAAGATGCGACCCGGTCTCAAGACGCGGTTCGGCTCTGTGATTGGTTGGCTGTCAAAATTTGGACCGAGATGCATCTTGAGTACTGACTATTTATACCAGCCTAAGACACGTCGTGCTTTTTTAGGTGCTTGATTCTAGTACCTTAGGTCTATGTTCGATTTGTAAATAAACTTACAACTCGAGACGCAAGATATAAGAATTGGGGTCTAAATCAGAGTACATAGTGCGTGAATAAATTGATTCATAGGTAAATGGTGATCCTAAGACATTTGGACGGGTTATATCAAGATCACGACTAACATTAACTTGATATAACTCGATCAAATAACGTGCGCCCGCCATTGCCTTTGAATCAATTTCATGCGACATGCGTACGTGCACGCAACCAGTGCGTGCGTAGCCGCACTATTACGTACCAGTAGCAGACATGGCTGCTCATGGCGAACAGGTACTCGTTGATCATCTCGAGGGGCGCCTCCTGCAGCACGTGGTCGACGCGCCGCCCGCCGTTCAGCTGACCGAGCATCTCCGGGAGAGCCTGGAATATTTGAATTTACATTTATTGGGAGAAATGACACCCTCGCGCAAAAAATTATCTGTGTATGTGATTTTGATACAGGTATTGTGCCTATTACTATATTACTATTCGTGACTCCCTCCCCGCCAGACAGATATTTCTAGTCTAAGTTCGATATAGTATTTTGCATAGTCGATGAGAACTGAGTATGAAGTAAAAAGTTGGAGATTATAATTCTAAGAGTTACCAAGAGTTTTTCCGATTAATCAACAATCTGTGTCTTTATAATTGTTTAATTTTTTTAAGTTAACTGAATACAATACGGGCATTTTTTATATAGCTCCTAGACTAAAAAGGTCAATGACGGCTGGGGGACACCTTATTTAATTTTGATTATAGTGGCATCAAACTAGCGAGTTATCAAATCAAACTAGTTAGTTATCATCAATATATGTCGCCAGAATACGTCAATTTCTAAATCGTCATGCCGTCCTTCAAAAACTTGTACATATCACTCACCTGCTGGACGTCGCAGCTCTTGTCGTCTTTGGGTCCGTCAGTCAGCTGTTCCTTCTCCAACTCTTCTTCAACTACCTGAAATACAAATGTGTTTTGATATATTTTAGGTCTGAGGTGTTTAGAATGGCCTATAACTGCTTAATTCTTAAAGAATACACGCATTATGAGCAGGATGCCAATATTTCGTGAGGATGAGAAAGAGTTAATAAGTTCAATGACCGAATTTTTCACTATCCAACAACCGGACTTCACAGGCATTTTAACAGTATAGTAGGCCACACACAAATCGTGAACTCTACACACATTTTGGCACACACACACACACACAACTAGTAACACACACAACTCACCTTCTCCAGCTGGTGGTCGGTGGGCGGCGGCGGGGTCTTCCACACGGAGGACCAGGTGCTCTTGATGGTCTCTATCACGCGCTGCTTGATGTCGGCGCCCACGCGAGCCATCGTGTCCTTCAGCTCTGCAATTTCGTTATAATAGGTTATGACTTGTGAGTAAAAAAGTTATGATAGGTAGATATCATATTATACCTCTATCCATATAATATTCAGGGCGAGCGAAGCGAGCCCTAGTATATCCCAAAACCTGTACATCCTCGCAAAGCTCGGCTTTTAGCTAGTATTAATGCGAAAGTGTGTCTGTCTGTTACCTCTTCACGCCCAAACCACTGAACCGATTTTGCTGAAATTTGGTATGAAGATACTTTGAGTCCCGGGAAAGGACATAGGATACTTTTTATCCCGGAAAAATTCCCACATATAGGAATTACGGCGCAACGGAATTGCGGGCGTCATCTAGTGATATATATTTCATTTTACGACGCCAAAAGCGGTTATATTTTTCGTGTTTTAAGTAATGCAGGCTATAGATTTTGCAAGTTATTTTACTTTGATTTTTTATTAATCTTATATGAAAAATTTAAACCAATATCGATAAACGGCGCATAAATATACAGAACCAACAAGCTTTAAAAACAACTCATACAATAAAACAATATCAGAACAGGATATTCACCAATCCATCCTCACAAAACGGACTCACCGAGATGCATCCTCTTCCTACCCTTGTGGTGGGGGATGAGTAGTGGCTTCACGTCGCGCAGCACCGGGTTTATCATTGGTTCTATTCTGAAACGTTTAGGGCATGTTTTAATTATTACACTAAGCAAGAACTGTGACATTACAAGTAAACCAACAATCAAACCCCCCTTTCCAATAAAGAAGTTATACAGCGTAGAAGCAAACCCATGTTGTGGTTCTTGTTTATCAAACGATCTTTCAACGTATCAAACAAAGGAGGATGTGTAGAAATAACGACGAGTTCAAATAAATCGTCAAGTCGCGCTAGGATTTGAATCACTACGCCGAGCGAGTATCGACTGTACTGCATAACGAGATAGTACGTAGAAATATATAAATTACCCACTTAACAATAAAAAATTGTAGGCAGTAAATTCTACAATGTTGCTGTCTCTGTATGATACTCAAGAACATAAGCTTGATAGACAGAGAAAGCAGCAAATACATAGAGCTAGTCTTTGTCTAACACGTTAGCAAAGCCACTTGATGGAAAGAGACAGCAAGAAAGACACAAGATAGTTTGATCACCTGTAAGCTATAGGGTCGTAGGGATGGAAGATGTTGAAGAAGTTCTTGCAGGTGGGCAGTTTGAAGTCCTGTCCCAGGACGTCCACTCCGCGTATGCACTCGAATATCGCTACAAACATAAAACATTTTATGCTATAAATAAAGTGACTGTTACCGATGTAGTAAAGGCTTCATGTGACTTCATCCGAGTCGGGTTCGGCTTGAAATACGGATAAAGAATTTTAACGCTATTCACCTGTACCCAGGCAGAACTGTATTTGTCGGGTGTTGGACTTTTTTTTGTCAAACGTCTGTCATATGTCAAGAACTTTAAAAAATATCCAAAAATAGCCAAACTTAAAACCTGCTCCTTTTTTTATTCGACAAAAAACCCTCATTTTTATGCTCAACTTACCGATGGGACTGCCGAGGGCGTACAGTGCGTCGGGGCTGAAGTCTAGCGCGGGGTAGCGCACGGTGGGCTGGCCGGTGCCCGCCGCGCCCGACACGTACCGCTTGCTCGGACACTCCAGCGGCTGGAAAACCCGGAGATTAAGTTCAGTAATTCAGATATTGGATTTAGGATGATGAATTACGGCATCCTAAATTCAGCATCCTGATTTTTGGAAACCTAGATTTAGCACACTGAATTTAGAATCTTTAATAATAATTAGCATCCTGAATTTGGCATGCTGCATTTAATTCTGACATGCAGTATGCTAAATTTAATTCTTGCTGAAAAATAATTAAACTTTTAGATTTTAGAAATTCAGCATGTTCAATTCAGGATTCTAAATTCAAGACGCCGAATTTAGGTTGCTGAATTTAGTATGCTAAATCTAGAATGCTGAATTTACGATCCGGAATATAGCATGGTAAGTTCCGCATGCCAATTTAGAATGATAAATTTCAGATGCTTAATTTAGTCTGTGAATTCAGCATGTTAAACACAGGACGCTAAATTTACGTCGCCGAATTTTTCTTCATAACCTTGCTGACTGCTGGAAAATTTCGAGGATTTTTTAAATTACCCAATTTTTACCTTCTCCGTCTGATGGCACAGCAGGTCGTAGAGTATGACGCTGCCGAGCGAGTGTCCGCCGAGCGATACGCCGCCGTGGAAGCGCGGGTTGCGGGCGCGGAACAGCGCGTAGATGCGATTCAGCTCGCCGCACACCGTGTCCACTATCGTCTGACAATAAAAAACTATTATGAGTTTGTTTTATAATTTTTCGAATTGGTTAGAGACAAACAAAAATAAGGGAGACAAGTGATGAAGCACAGTTTGTAACTACGTGAGGTTCATATCGCCAGCTCATACAACATACACAAAACTATAATCTTAAAGTACACGTACGCATAATATGTCTCGTGAACTTCACATTGATTAAAAACAATACTTTAGCCGTGTAGTAGTTTTGCACGATTTGGCGACGTGTGCCACGCCCCCTTAACATCTTGTTTGGTGTGAAGAGGCAAAAGACAGACAGACACACTTACGCATCTATAATATGTATTAGTAAGGATTACAATATTTGTGCTGCAGAAGTAATTCATACGTTCGATTTACAAAATATCGGCTTTTGAATCTGAAAGAAAAGTTTTCAGAAATGAAACTTTTATATTTTAAGTATGTCATGTAAAACGTCGCTGCTGCAACGACGTACTTCTTAGTCCTCGTTCCTACCTGACAGTAGACGGGGCTGGTGTAGAACAACACGTCGAGTATGGTGTCGTTGGTGAAGGCGCGCAGGCGCGGGATGCTGTCCAGCGTCACCGCCGCCAGCCGCCGGTCCACGCCCGTCTCGCCCGAGTGCAGCCGCCAGTGCCACGAGATCGGCAGCACCTGGGGACGCAGGGGCGATGTAGAGCATACGCAGATTTTTAAATAGAGAACGATAAAGCAAAACATTTTTTATTGCGCGGAAACCGCACATTTTTTTTGAGATAATTTTTGGGCATGAAGGTAACAGACAAACAGACTGACAGACACACTTCCAAATTTATAATTAGTATGGACACATAAAAATGAACACTTTTTAATGAATTAAAAACATACACACACCCACACGCATGCACGTAACAAGCACAAATGCCAAATTTTCTCTCACACGTTTACAACCACAAAAATACACGTGCACGCAGTTTGTACGCACACATGCACGCTCGCACGCAAACTCACCTCGATCCTGCCGACGGTGCCGCTTTCGTACGAGTTCTTGTAGTGGGACTGGATCAGCTGCAGGCTCGTCGCCCTGAAGTCGTCCACTGGAATAAATTGACATCCGTCATTATAGAAAAAAAAAGAAACAAGTAAGACTTACGCACGAAGGGCTCCAAAACATTAGCTAGGTAATTTTTTAACATTTCATGTGCCTTTTGTAGTTATTGGTATCGTACAAAAAATATGACAGCTATCACATGATTTCATTGTTGAGAAGACTGGTGAGAAGCAAATATTTTGGTAAGCGGTCGACGTAGACATGTTTCAATTATGTCGTGTATGCCTCGTCGAACACTCACCCACTTTCACGACGGGCCGGAACCGCATGTCGCAGGCAGAGCCGAGGCCGTGGCACAGGAACAGCAGGTGGTCGACGTCGGCCGGCTCCATCTCGTCTATGACGGTCTCGTTGGACACTCACCCACTTTCTCGACGGGCCGGAACCGCATGTCGCAGGCGGAGCCGACGCCCTGGCACAGGAATAGCAGGTGGTCGACGTCGGCCGGCTCCATCTCGTCTATGCCGGTCTCGTCGGACACTCACCCACTTTCTCGACGGGCCGGAAGCACATGTCGCAGGCGGAGCCGACGCCGTGGCACAGGAACAGCAGGTGGTCGACGTCGGCCGGCTCCGTCTCGTCTATGTCGGCCTCGTCGGACACTCACCCACTTTCTCGACGGGCCGGAAGCGCATGTCGCAGGCGGAGCCGACGCCGTGGCACAGGAACAGCAGGTGGTCGACGTCGGCCGGCTCCGTCTCGTCTATGTCGGCCTCGTCGGAGCCTCGTCGCACCACCCACGTGCGGACTGCTGATTGCTGAAGAGATAATGAATAATCAACACAAAAAATTCACAGAGGAGTGAAAATGAGTTTTCTATAGGTTAACCGTAACAACATTTGGTCATCGTTTTGTTTTTACGATTACGCTCTTACGTAGCTACTAAAATATCCAACAAGCGAACAAAAAATAATAATCGATGAAAATACACATGTATTAATCTCTCTCTATGACTACTTGTAAATCTATAGTATCTAAGTACTGAATTTATTTATTTAACTATAGAGACTGGCATAAACTAAAACCACCTACAAAATCGACATAGAATGGCTAACAAATGTAAACCATAGAAAATTATGGAAACAATAGACTGAAAATGGATATAGACTAGCTGTCAAATGGAAACCATAGATCTACTAAGACTAACTCTCGGATGCTGGTTAAGTTCTCCGGCTCCATGGACCATCAGCACCAGATGATCTATCCGGTGGCATTCGTCTTCCGCGAAACGGACTTGTTTCGGTAGGTTCCGGTATATTGGGTCGCCGAGAGATTGGTTCTATGGAACGGTTTTCAGAGTGATAATTACCGTAGCAGTGTTTTTTGGGATGGGTATAGGCTAATAAAATTGGAAATAAGGTCAATTACTTCTTATATGATGCACAAGCATGTGGGGTACATTTTAGACCTTTGAATTTGAATTATGTCAACTAAGCAAATAAAAAAGAAAATAGCTAGTTTTAAGGAAATATAAATGTATCATACCTCAGAGTACGGTAAGGCCTGCTAAAGATAAAGAAATATCATTTGAATTTCCTTATTATTACATTTATTCATCAAGCCCAATACGGTCACCGGTGACCGAGACACAAAACTAGGCCTTTGCATCCGTTGTGGATGATTTATACAGTATTTTCAGAGCGAAGTAACCACTCCTCAAATGCTGTAGTGCCTGGGACAAGATTTAAATGTCAGTATGGTCGCCCAAGCACATACGACATTCTCGCAACATAGTCGGCCTGTTCCAGAGGAAAGAACTAGTCAATACGTCTGGGACCAACTATGTGCGGGTTTCCTCACGATGTTTTTTCTTCACCGTACGAGCGTCCGTATTATGTACTTGAGATCAGAAAATGTCTCATTGGTACACGCCTCCACCAAACACCACAACCTGCACCCTCTACGAGTGCGAACCAAAGGTCTACCCATTAGACCATGGACGCTCTTTCTGAGCGTCCGTGGTCACTCACGACTCACGCTCACGATTTAGAATATCTATTGTGTCTCGTTTTCCCACGATCGACGGGTTAAATAACAATAATTGTTGTGTCATCACGCATAATCCATAATATTAACCAGTTTATTATTCGCTGCTACATACGTAGCAGAGGTCACGCATGCGTATGCGATTGCAATTTTGCGTACGTATGGCGTGCATGTACGTAGATATGCACGCCATACGGATCACAAGGCACGTACAAATTCGCACATTGACCCGTCTTTTCTTTATCATTTTCGCATTTAAATCTGAGTATCAGATATCTAGTAAGGGCGCTATTCCACAAATCTGGGTATCAGATATCTAATGCTGGCACTTCACACGGCTATTTGTATTTGCGTATTTGATGTATTCGCCAAACAATCACCATGTGTAGACGGTATGTTTGACAAAGTATTGGCCTTATTTGCCTATTTGACAAATATGACCAATACCAAATACACGTATTACCTTTGTCGGTTTTTGATGCACATCAACTTGACAACAGACGGTATATTTTCAAAATTCAGGTGATTTTCAGCAAATTTTCAGTCATTTTCAGTGTTGTATCGTGCGGAAAACAACATTTTGTATCCTTTTTGGAGATTAGTGGTCCAATTTTTTGTAATAAATATTCGAAGTCTATAATTACTGACATCCGACATTGCATTGGTGAACACAAACCTGATTTAAAAATTCTGAATCGAATGTTTGTAAGTTTGCTATTTGACGGCCATGTGTGGAAGGTCGTATTTGCCTTTATTTGCTTGTTAGCGTATTCGTCAATAATGTTGCCAAATACAACAAATAGCCAATAGTAAATACAAATAGCCATGTGAAGTGCCAGCATAAGAAGGGCGCTTTTCTGCAAATCTGAGTATCAGATATCTAGTAAGGGCGCTTTTCCGCAAATCTGAGTATCAGATATCCAGTAAGGGCGCTTTTCCGCAAATCTGAGTATCAGATATCTAGTAAGGGCGCTTTTCCGCAAATCTGAGTATCAGATATCTACTATGGGCGCTTTTCCTGTCGTGCGTGTTGTCACCTGGCCACACGCGTGTTCCGCGTATGAACGGAAAAACATCTATTAAATGATATGATGCAGACAACTTTCATGCGGACCAGATACGCGTGCAGGCGGATGGATCAATGAACTACTTTCTACGTGCCTAGCGACTGGACAAATCTGAGGGTTTACTTACGGCGGCGGCGGCGAGGTCCTGCGCGGCGCTGTGGAAGTGCACCATGACGGTGGGGCCGTGCATCACCACCACCGCGCCGTCCGGCAGCAGCAGCCGCCGGTGCCACTCGCCCGTGCGGACGCCATGCCGGTACTCCTCCTGCATGATGAGGAGGATCCTTCAGATATATTGATTCGTAGACGGTGACAGACTCACGCTATTTGGCTGGGTTATAAGCACTGACCTCCATTATACAAGTACGCTGGACTAATGATACCCTTTGAAATGACAGATATTTTTTGTGCCTATTTGAAGCGGAATCAGCTCCCCCAATGTGAGTGATAGTGATAGGAACTAAATTTGACGTAAAAATGAGGTTTGAAAGTCGCCATATTGGCGCTGATAGCAGTAGTGGGAGTATTTGGAACTAATACTAGTGATGACAACCAATAACGATTAAGCGGCCATTTGCAAGTTACGTCAAATTTAGTTCTTTTCCCTCTTACTGGGGGCGCTGATTCCGCTTCAAATAGGCACAAAAAAAGTGGGTATCATAGGTCCAGCGTAGTTGTATAATAGAGGTCAGTGGTTATAAGACTTCAATATCAGTAGTTATTTAGCGGCTGGAATTGACATAATCCAAATTACGTATGTCTGCGATGCCAGCTGCCTCTCTGATAGTACTCAAGTAAGGGACAACCGTTTATGTGCTGGCATTCAAGGCAAGTGCAAGCGAGATGTAAAACATAAAGATATTGTATTTATTTAATTGTTTTTCATCACTGTCTAAACAGACTTTTGTAACATATTGGCTGTATGTACCTCCAGCAGTTCCGCTACTTCTTCAGAGTACGGCACATATCGACCGTCCGTCGTACCCTTGTAGAACCAACTGCATCTGTAAAAAAGGTAAAATGACAAACTTTAATCTGCATTTACATTGAAGGAAACAATCAAGCTTCATCACGTTATCACTAATGGATGGAAAATGGATGATGGAAATCCTTGATAATTTTTTATGCACTAAAATGAGTGTCTGCGTTTCGTACCAATATTCATTGCAACTATAGTTGTTTAAGCCGTTTTGTTTGATAAATCTTTTTTTTTTTCATTTGTTTGTTCAAAAACACAGTAAGTGGGACCCTAGACGATCAATTTTATTGTGCAATATCATTGAACAATTTATTTGACAAAAAGATTGAAAGGCGAACCGTCTAGGGTTGAACAACCCTAGACGGTCAATAATATTGAAAAATACGTGACATTGCACAATAAAATTGATCGTCTAGGGGCCCGCTTAGGTTAAAAAGATACCAAGAGAACGCATATTTCTCTGAACCTTAGAAGGAGCTCCCTTTTGTCCCACCATCCCATATTGCTACGGATGTAGCGTACCTTATCACATTGGTGGGCGTGTCCTGCCAGTAGACGGCGGTGCGCAGGCGGCCGACCACATTCACGTCGTACCGACCCGCGTCCGTCGGCACGGTCGTACTGGCGGTGAGCTCCGCTACAAATTAATTATTAAATAAATAATATGTAGGAAAAAAAAAAAACTATGAAAACCATAAAGTTAATATACCTAGCGGAATAGAGAAACAAAGGCCTGAGCAAGCGAGATGTCACTATCAGTAACACTGCGTGGTAAAAAGAGACGTGTGATACATGACAGCAGAACTCTTCCGACGTCCAGTCGGCACTTATCGGCACGTTGACAATTTAATCTCATAGAATTCATGTTCAATCATGCTTGTGTAAGTGTATACGTACACATATTTTTACACACAGATGTAAACCAATTTCGGTTTCGTTTGACAGCTCGAGATTGTTGCTCTATTCCGCTAGGTATATTAACTTTATGATAAAAACACGCCTTTTTATTCTTTTTCTTTTCAAAAATTTTAACAAATTTTACCAAAAATTGTCATTGGCTCTTAATACGTAAGATAAGATTTGAATTTTAAAGACTATTGGAGATAGGTAAATATCATGCTCAAAGATTGCGTTACATACATACAGCCCGAGCTAATAAAAGCGTGTTAAAAAGATAAGTGGGCAAATATAGCAAAGGATAGAAACGTATGAAAGGAAAGAGGAGAGGCCTTTGTGCAGGGGCACCAACAGCCATTAATAATAAAAATATTAACAACTTAATATGCTCCATCAAATATATTTAATTAATGCTTTTTCGCACTTAAAAACAGGAAGTTGCTATAAAATTGTTACACAATATTGATGTAACTGTTCGCGTTAAGAGACAGTAAAATATGCCAATAAGATCACGCGTTATATAAAATTAGGTTATTTTTTGACACTTAACACGTCTAGATGGCGCTAAACAAAAGTTTCAGAAAGCTAAAATAGACAAATTCAACAAAATTGGTAACCACTAAAAGACAACAGTACTCTTTGTCGCAAAAAATTATTTATAACGCGACTCAAATCTTGTCTTTTATACAGGGTGTAACAAAACGAAGTGATAATAATTCAGGGTGTGTATTGTATATGCGTTTCTCATATAGAGTTCACTGTGAAAGTAGCAGCGCTGAAAGAGCAAAATTTTTTTGTATGGGCAAGCGCCCGCGCGTCATATTTTTTTTTCATACAATGGTAAAAAAAATATTGCTCTTTCAGAGCTGCTACTTTCACAGCGAACTCTATATAGGAGACCCATACACACCCTAAAGCATTATCACTTAGTTTTGTTACACCCTGTATTATTGAGCCACTTACGGCTGTTATAAGCATTCTCCAGCGCCGCGGAGTCGGCGACTGAGAACCCTCGCCAATTGGACTTGTCCTCGCTGTCCACCTGGTAGAACCAGTGATGCTTGACCGGGGAGTAGTCCGCCGATGTACGGTTCTGAAAGATGAAATATTCATATGACATATAGGAAGTGCGACTTAATTTCGATATCATGTTTAAAAAAAAACCGGCCAAGTGCGAGTTGGACTCGCCCATGAAGGGTTCCGCAGCAGCAATAAGGTTTATTTTTATGAAATTAAAAGGTTTTTGATTTATTTTTATATTTCAGTTGATTTAATGAAAGTTATATTAAGTTTACCATTTATGACGTATAAAAAGAAAACTACTTGCTAGATTTCGTTCAAACCCATTTTCGTTGGTAGTTTTTATAGTAAAGTACATAATATATTTTTTTTAGACTTATCATGCCCCTACTTTAGAAGTTAGAGAGGGGGGGGGGACACACATTTTACCACTTTGGAAGAGTCTCTCTCGCAAACTATTCAGTTTAGAAAAAAATGATACTAGAAACCTCAATATGATTTTTGAAGACCTATCCATAGATACCCCACATGCATAGGTTAGATGAAAAAAAATTTTTTTTAAATATAATAATATAAAAAAACTATTTGCTAGATTTCGTTCAAACCAATTTTCGTTGGTAGTTTTTATAGTAAAGTACATCTTATATAGTTTTTAGACTTATCATGCCCCTACTTTAGAAGTTAGAGGGGGGGGACACACATTTTAGCACTTTGGAAGAGTCTCTCTCGCAAACTATTCAGGTTAGAAAAAAATTATATTAGAAACCTTAATATGATTTTTGAAGACCTATCCATAGATACTCCACACGCATAGGTTAGATGAAAAAAAAATTATTTAAATATTTAAAAAAAAACTATTTGCTAGATTTATTTCAAACCAATTTTCGTTGGTAGTTTTTATAGTAAAGTACATCATATATATTTTTTTAGACTTATCATGCCCCTACTTTAGAAGTTAGAGGGGGGGGGGGACACACATTTTACCACTTTGGAAGAGTCTCTCTCGCAAACTATTCAGTTTAGAAAAAAATGATACTAGAAACCTCAATATGATTTTTGAAGACCTATCCATAGATACCCCACATGCATAGGTTAGATGAAAAAAATTTTTTTTTAAATATAATAATATAAAAAAACTATTTGCTAGATTTCGTTCAAACCAATTTTCGTTGGTAGTTTTTATAGTAAAGTACATCTTATATAGTTTTTAGACTTATCATGCCCCTACTTTAGAAGTTAGAGGGGGGGACACACATTTTAGCACTTTGGAAGAGTCTCTCTCGCAAACTATTCAGGTTAGAAAAAAATTATATTAGAAACCTTAATATGATTTTTGAAGACCTATCCATAAATACTCCACACGCATAGGTTAGATGAAAAAAAAATTATTTAAATATTTAAAAAAAAACTATTTGCTAGATTTCTTTCAAACCAATTTTCGTTGGTAGTTTTTATAGTAAAGTACATCATATATATTTTTTTAGACTTATCATGCCCCTACTTTAGAAGTTATAGGGGGGGGGACCACATTTTAGCACTTTGGAAGAGTCTCTCTCGCAAACAATTCAGGTTAGAAAAAAATGATACTAGAAACCTTAGTATGATTTTTGAAGACCTATCCATAGATACTCCACACGCATAGGTTAGATGAAAAAAAATTTTTTGATTCAGTTGTACCTATGGGGGGGACCCCTAAAATTTTTAATAATTTTTCCATTTTTGTATCAAAATCTTAATGCGGTTCACAGACTACATCTACTTAACAAATTTCAATATATGTATAGCTCTTATAGTTTCGGAGAAAAGTGACTGTGACATACGGATGGACAGACAGACAGACAGACAGACAGACAGACATGACGAATCTATAAGGGTTCCGTTTTTTGCCATTTGGCTACGGAACCCTAAAAATACCTAGAAAATATATAATGTTGTGAAATGTATCTCAAATTATGAAATATATGTATACCTTAGCTAATTGTTCAGTTATGACTTATGCCATACATATAATATCTAAAATAGAATATCATTAAACTTATAATAAATATCATTGTAAGCTACATAAAATTATAATTATACAATGTCTACCTTTGCCATCAAAGACACTTCATCGTTGTGTTCCTCGTGCAACGCGTGGTCTAGAAAATTGACAGTAACAGATTTATTTTCTTCTTTACTTCCCATTTTTTCGTCGCCAATTTGGTCAGATTTATTTAACGTTTCGTCCATACACTTTCTGACTTTAATATCTTTCGTGTTCACGTCTATTTTTCTAA
Organism: Cyaniris semiargus; assembly: GCA_905187585.1. Taxonomy (NCBI): domain Eukaryota; kingdom Metazoa; phylum Arthropoda; class Insecta; order Lepidoptera; family Lycaenidae; genus Cyaniris; species Cyaniris semiargus. Next base: position 11,697,556 of record LR994567.1, read on the forward strand.
CTCCGGTGGTAATATCACAGCAAATCTTACATCTCTTAATAATACTTTCTACGTAACCTACCATATCTGTATCACCTACACCGTTTTTAATTTCTATCTCGTCGCCTACCTCTCGTTTCGAAGGAATCTCTGGTTTCCCCACATTATCAGGAGAATAGGCATCATATTCCACTGTACAATAACCTACAGTTGTGAATACATCTTTAGGGCTAAAAAACGCTGTCGAAGTCAGGTCGTTAACTAGATCTGTTTGTGCCAAGCTACTTGGAATGTTCGCTGCTGGTATTTGATTTTTAAAAAATGTTTTTACACTACTCTCTATAACTTCAGATTTGGTCGCCGTTTGGTTATGCCTATAATGGTTTTGTGATTCGCTCAACTCAAAAAAAGACTTTGAATGATCAGGTTTACTCGGCGTGGCAAAGTAACTGGATAGTCTACTGAAGTTGCTGTAGGCATCGGGTTGCTCGGTTGGTTCCGGAGCGGAAAAGAAGCTAATTGGATCTTCCAGGGGCTTCCTTTCCTCTTGGACATTTGATTGACTTTTATTAACGTCTGCTACAGCTTGTGATACAGACTCTGACGGTTCCGGCTGCGATTTAACTATGTTGGCGAAGGCCGGAAGTCTTTCAGATTCGACAGGTTCCTTTTTCAACTCTTCAGTTTCTTCCGTCTGACTATCACACGTTTTTGGGCTTTCGGTGTATTCGGATAGCGTTGAAACAGAAGTCTGGGTCCTGTTATCTGATATAATGTTCGAGGTTTCTATATTTGATCCCGAATAGAGCGTGCGACCCGTCCCGCTCATTCTTCTTTTATATTCTTCTTCAAATCCAGGGGGAATGCAAATAGACGGTTGTGAATCAAAATTATATGTATTTATATCTGTCGGTGAGGTTAATGAGTTTTTGTAGTGTGTCTCTGCGGCATAGTTTCCGGTATCGAAATATGATGCGATAGTTATTGCTGGACTTATCGATGTCGGCACATTTAGCGACTTCGTATTTTTTTGTATATCGAATACATTTTCAGTCGCATCGACCGCTGTCTCCAAACGCTTGTATCTTTCAACTCTATGTGTAAAAGATTCGGGTTCTCCGTGAGGCTCCTCGCTTGGCTCTTCAAAGCTTTTGGTACGTTCCATTGTCTCAATTTTATCGTCATCGGTTTCAGACGGTTCGATTGTGAATTCGTCGTAAATAGGAAAATCGTTTTTAGCATCTTGTTCTATAGAGTGAACGTCAATACAGCCTTCGTCTGATTTTGTCTCATCATCGGCAGGTGCGTTCGGTAAGCCGAGCTGACGGAGAAGATTAGAATAATCATCTTGAGAGCTTTGATACTCAGCTTTAATCTCATCGCTAGCATTTTTTGGAATATTTTCATACGAAAGGGATTTATTTTGAAAGAAGCTTGAATTTGATTCGGTGTGCGTTTGGCTATATGTATGATCAGCCGTAGCATTAGGCTCGTAACTATCTTCAACTGACCAACCGTATGCGGGCGCCGGACTGTCATCTTCTAGTAACTCGATAACAGGTTTAATATTTTCAATGATATTTTCAGGGACTGGAGTCTCTGAAAATGTTGAGTCAGTAAGCCCACCAACTGGATTCAGCCACTGAATAGGAGCAGTTATATTTTCAATTAATTGCGTAGTTAAATCTTCAGCTTCCTTCTCTTCCACTTCCTGTTTATTTACTTCCCGACATGTTTCGCAAATATTTAATTCCGAAACTTGATTTTCTATATTTTCGACTGCACTATCTTTCTTTGAATGTAATACATCAATATTAGTGATCGGCACGGAAGAGCTTGTTGCTTGGGAAAATAATGACGCAGAAATTTCATTTGAAGTCTGTTGAAAGTACGATAGAAGCGGTTGTGTTGAAGTATTCGTGTCCTTTGATTTATCATCGATTTTTTCAGTTCCCGATTTTGTGTTTGAATCGTCTGAATTAAAACTCTGTTCAATACTAAAAGGAATACACAAATCTTTAAAATCATTAATGCCCAAACTTGGCATTGACTGAAAAATGTCAGTTGGTTTAACTTGATGCTCTGCGATCAGAGAGTTTTGTTCAGCTTTGGCTTCTTTCTTTTCACAGCCAACAAAGCTTAACGGTGCTCCTTCAGATTTTGGTTGGTAGAAATCTTGATCGTATTTAGACTGACAAAACTCCTCGTCTTTGTCACTTGATTCTGAGAAGTCACTTAATTTATGTAAGCTATTATCAGAAAAATAATTATCTTGTGATTTTAAGCTCTCATTATGTATATCTTGCTCTTGACTTTGCGCATTACTGTTAATATTTAATTGATCTTCTTTGTCAAAACATTCAGAGCTAGAAATCATATTATCAGACTTATTTGCACTCATTAATGAATAGAGCTGTGTATCTGTAGATAGAGGTTCTTTATCAATATTCTGCATTAGTGGAGCATCAGCAAATAATTGTGATTGCGTTATTGGAGTATTGAATAGGCCGACTGTCCCAGATTGTTGATGTTGACTTGTAAAAGTTGATTGTAAATTGCTTTTTGAATTTGCAGCAGTTGCCTCGTTTTCTTGTCCAAAGTTATAAAATGTTACAGCTTCTTGATTAGGTTGATTTTGACGAGAATCAAATTTATTTTCTGATATTTCTGTGACTCTACCGAACACATCTTGTTCCGATGTACTTGAGTTCAAAGTTTTTGCAAGTGGTTCAAATCCGAGATCGACTTTATTTGCCGGCGGCGAAGAAATATTTTCAAAAATTTGTTGTTGCGGGCTTGACTTGAAAAAGTTGGATGTTCCAGAGCCATCTTGATTAATGTGACTAGAATCAGGATTACTTTCTAAAATTGGGGCACTTGGAACAATAGTGGCTCCTGTCTGAGTAGGGACAGTTTGTTGTATATTTTCTTGATAAATCAAATGTTGATTTTGGTTCACATTATTCCCATACATACTGTCAAGATTGTCTTGTACTTGGCTACCGTACCAGTTATAAAAGTTACTGGTCATTGAATTACCTTGATTGTGATATTGAACGTTTGGGTCATTGGTATAACTTTGTTTCTGATGGTAATAATCTGTACCAGGAGCCTGGAAATTTTGATAATAACTTTGTGTCTGATCAATAGTTGGAACAAACATTTCAATACTTCTATCATTCTCCGAATATTGTGGAACACTTTGGTATTGGCCAAAATTGTCTGAGCCGGTTTTCTGCTCCACTTTCGTATTATATGCTGGGTCAAAAAATGTTGTAACCGTATTTTGTATTTTATTGATATCTATAGAACTAAGCTTAGATTTTAAAGAGCCAATTATTCCAAATCCTTTTGATTCCGTACCGTGTTCTATACGCTCAGTTGTCGGTCTGCTCATATCAAACGGTGTATTGTAGACGGGGGTTTGATCTTGCTGATTGTTATAATCATACGACGTATATGTGGCAGGCGTTTGACTTATATCAAACGGAGTACTTGATTGGTCTGCTACGGGGTAATTACTCGCGGGGTTCACGACTGGTTCTTCTACATTAGGAGTGAACAGTGATCCTTGGAATGTCGAGGGTTGCACTGGATTTATTATTGGTTTCACGTTATTACTTATACTTCCAACGCCTTCTATCGGGCCCGCATAGTACTGAGGTCTTTTCTTATTTAATCTAAAGTTTATGGAACTAGTCATTTTAGGAGGCTCTGCAACTTGTTTAGGCGGATCATTTGGTGGGAGAGCAGTATTCGAAAAATATTGACCTAATGAATTGTCTGGTACGGCATTATATGGTTTTAAATCAGTCCCAGCTGGAGTACTATTGGGATTATAAAACAATGCAGTATCTGGTTTCTGAATTACTGAGATAGGTGGATTCCTTTGAACATCTTGAGATAAATTTAATTCTGCACCCCCAAATTTATGCATCGCATTGGGTTGTGGGTTATTTGTATTAATTTCCGAACCACTCGTACTCTTTATATCAGGTTGTTGTGGTTGGAAAAATGCTGGGACACATGTGTTTTGTCCTTCATTTTGATTTGATTCCACTTGTGCTGGTTGAGGTTGATCGTGTTGATAAGCAGCAGCGTCGACTGAAGAACTGACATCCATGTTTGGTACAAATATATTTTGCATATCTATATTCGATGGAGTACTTTGTTTTATGACTGGTTGACTTCCAGCAATACGCCTCGCGACTGATGGAGGTAGAATGGTTTTTTCTACAAACGTTTGGCTGTCCCTCCGTTGTTGGTTAGAAAACATCGGCGGTGGAGGTATCACTGACGTTTGCTGTGGTGGTGAATTGTAGGGCGTTTGCTGCGATTGTAAATTGGTGGGTTGAGGTGGTGGATTAAAAAGCGGTTGTTGTGGTGGTGAACTTAAAGGCGTTGGCTGCGTCGTTGTACCGAATGGCGTTTGCTGCGGTTGTAAATTGAATGGCGTTTGCTGCGGTGGTGAACTAAAGGGCGTTTGCTGTGGTGGTGAACTGAAGGGCGTTTGCTGAGGTAGTGAACTGAAAGCCATTTGCTGTGTCGTTGAATTGAATGGCGTTTGCTGTGGTGGTGAACTAAACGGCGTTTGCTGCGATGGTGAACTGAATGGCGTTTGCTGAGGTGGTGAATTGAAAGGCGTTTGCTGCGGTGGTGAACTAAAGAGCGTTGTCTGCTGTGGTGAACTAAAGAGCTTTGTCTGCGGTGGTGTATTGACTGTCATTTGCTGTCGTGCTGGATTGATAGTTGTTTGCTGAAGTGCAGGATTGATAGTAGGTTCCTGCGTTTTTAAACTGAATAGTGTTTGCTGCGGTGGTGAACTTAATGGAGTTTGCTGTGGCGGTGAGCTAGTGGACGTTTGCTGCGTTGATGAATTATTGTGCGCTTGCTGAGTTGGATTGTAATTTGTTTGTTGCGGCGGTAAACTGAAAGGCGGCATTTTTATCGCATTTGCTTGTTGTTCACATTCCCTTTTATCCTCAACATTAGGGTTCGTAAAGTCTATAACGCTTGGTATTTCTGGAGGCTTAATTGAGATATCATAGCCCAACATTACTGTGTTTGTATGTCTGTCTTGACTATTGTCTTCGCTCGCTACAGGCGCAGTTGCATTGGCTGGTTGGTATAATACTTGTTGACCACCATCAGGTACAAAATAGGTTGGCGGCGCTTGAGAAGCCATTGGGAACGTGTGAGTACCCTGAGCTTCATGGCTCAAACCAGGGATTTGCGCATACACTTTTTTCTTTGTTGTGATGCGATAATTTGGCAAACCTGAAAATAAAGAAAAATTGGATTAAAATTTAAGAAATAGTTAATAATTAATTAGAAGTAATAATAAGAGTTTTACTTGATTAGAAGTAGTATTTTAACGAGAAAACGAAAGTACTAATGTAAATATCGTTTCGACCACAGAAATGAATCAAGATAGAATGGCGACGCGCGTGCGTTACTAAAGATCGCTCGTGTCAATTTTTGCACAAGCCACGCCCACGAAATAGTGATGTGATACGCACTGAAAAAATCGGAGACATATCTGTATTATCGATAAACAGTAACCGAAATCGGTGTTTTACCAAGTCAGTAGATATCAGTATTAGGTGTGTAGTAATTAAAAATAAAAAAGCGCTGACTGATTGAACTTTCAACGAATCTGGCACGACAGAGCAAGATTAAAACACGCGTTCTCCGCACGCTTAGCCGTTCTATCTTGTTTAATTTCTGTGGTTTCGACATTACGCCAAGTACTTAATTGGATAAAATAACATTCATACGTGGAGTAGGAATCATAATGAATTTCCTATTTGGGATCGGTACCTTAAATTATTAAAATTAGTTAGAAAGTGAGAGACAGCGCTATGCCACAAACTGGAGGAGCGTTTTGTAATATTCAGTCAATAGTTATTATTTTATTATTTTAACACGAAACGAGTTATCATTATTACAAAATATTGTAATTTTACAAACATAAAAGCTAGCTCATCATTCAATACTTAATAAATTTTAATCGCGGGTATTTTTTAACAATTTTACAAAAAAACCTCCCTACGCTCAAAACCAGTGAAACAATTTTAGAGAGATATGATAGGAAGATTTGATTTGAGTGGCCGGTCAGGACATTGGCTATTTTTTTATCGCGAAAAATGTACGTTTCTCGAGCGAAAAACTTTCAGTGCATCCGGGCAACATCAGTACGAAATCCGCTGATCCGAGCGCGGACTCTTATCCGTAATGGCGACTGGTTCTGCACTAATTGCGTCCTGCCGCTGCCGGCCGCCTGTCGCACGCGGACATGACAACTTGTACTTTTATCTAACGCATTATAAATTACGGCACAATCAGAGAACACCCGAGGGCTCACTTTCACCCGACTTCATCCAGTTTCCTGGATGCCATTTCTCAGACACTGGTTAGAATTATCTGCCTATCCTACGCGAAAATAACGCGCCGTACCGCGTTTAGAAAATGTATTTCTAAGCTGAATACACAGATGTTACCAGTTAAGACCAGTCTTTGAAGCCCAGTAAATTAGCACTATTCCTCACAGAGATGCGCTTCCTGGATGCCGTTTCTCAGACGTTGGTTAGAATTCTCTGCCTATCTTATGCGAAAATACCGCAGCAGTGCGTGTACATTTTCTTTCAGTCTTTAGTTTTTAGTCGAGTCTTTGAAGCCCAACAATTGAGGACCATTCCTCTCACAGATGCGCTACCAATACGCTTCCTAGATGCCGTTTGGCAGACGTTGGTTAGAATTCTCTGTCTCTCTCTCTCCGACACGAAAATACCGCAGCAGTTAGTACATATAGAAAACTGTATTTCTGATCTGGCTTCCGAGATGTTACCAGTTAGGCCGAGTCTTTAAAGCCCAATAATACTGACAACCGTAGCAAAACATAATATCTGAGCGTATGTTCCTTCACAGTTGAAGGCTACAGTTCTTCCCACGGCTGCGGCAGTGGATTGTGATTGACCCCTGACGTGTGGGGTCATATCATTACCGGAATCCTTAATGAGAGCCAGAGCGCTCGTGGCCTAGTGGTTACCTTTGATGGCATCAAAACGAGATTTCCGGTTCGATGCCACGTGGCAGCGTGTAGACTTTTTTAGATCCCTATTGCATTATAGGCTTCTACAATATAGTAAAATCGTGAAAAATGCGCACATGGTCCCAGTATGAAAAGAGACTAAACACACACCAGCAGACTTAGCACGGCTACAGTATAAATGCGAAAGAATAGGAACGCTGACAATTTTTGCGGACAAACTAACATACTTTCTTTGTTAATCAATCACTTATCACTTTGTCTACTTTAACGTAAAAATAAACCGTTCTATGGTGGCCATGCTAAGCATGCAGATGAGTTACTCTACATAGAGCTTCGTTTGTAGCGGCGATGAAATGGCGCGGGCGGCCCGGTGAAATTTAACAAAGCCCCAGTAATTTCGATTGAAGAATCACATTAATATTATAAATGCAAAAGTTTGCGACTTTTTGTTACTTCTCTACGAAAAAGTTACTGAACAGATTTTGATGTTTGGCATTATAGTAGTTTAGGATTCTTTGTACCCCAACAAATGTAGTACTTCCGCGGGATACCGCATTAACAAGGCGGCCTTATCACGAGCAACAGAAGTAGTTAAAGCATCCACACCGGATGCAAAAGCCTTAAAAGTAATGAGAGTCAAGGCTCAAGCAGCAAACATACCTCTAACCTTTAAGGTTAGAGGTATGTTTGCTGCTTGAGCCAATTCTAAATTAATGAGTAAATGGCGTAACTGGGTTATAAGTCACATTAGTCTCGTCAGCAAATCTAGAAATCGACAACGAACGCAATTTGACATAAGCTATCATAAAGGTGGCTTTCCGATCCTTGCTGCTAGCGACCGCTCACCGGCAAAAATTCAAATAAAATGCATTTTGTAGCATCTTATTTGAATTTTTGTCGGTCGTGGTCGCTTGCTGCGAGGATTGAAAGTCACCACAAGCCGCCATGTCATTAAGCGACGCGTAAAATCCCATAAATTTTTGATATCTAACTTCTCTGTCGAAATAATCGAATGCGACTTGTCTAAGTATCCTGTTAAGGTATTAATTCTAAATCAGCCTAGTTACATGTGGCATTTCAGTATCTATTTAAGTTTTAAATGCCAAAATCATTTATTTCATCATTATAGGTACCTACTTATTTTAGTATTAGAGATCGACTAAGTCATCCAACTGAACTAAATAAATTAAAAATTGATTGTCCGTTACATCTTCACACATTTTTTAGTTATAATGTCTTGTGGTGTAATGGTCAAAAAAGGGGAATAAACGTTTATTTATTTATTTTATTTATTTATTTACACATAACAACATAAGCCACGGAACCGATTTTGATAAAATTTGGTATGGAGACAATTTGTTAGTCTCTCTAAAACTCGAAAACGGCTGAACCGGTTTAGCTAATTTTTGAATTTTAAATATACGTGGAAATCCAGGGAAGGTTTATATCAGAAGTCATGTGATACGAAGTTCACCGGTTCATCTAGATTCTAGTACATAAAATTTTTACCGCTGAAAAATGTAGAGTTCTCGCGACATAGGAATTTCCGCGCGAACGAGGTTACGCGCTTCTTACTACAAGTCTTCCATATATAGCAGAAATACAACATCACATTTCGTAAAATATTCACGGTACCAAATACTTAATCGACAGAAAAGCCTCTTTTCCCACGTTTTACCGGAATCTTTAATGGCGGCTAATCATTATTCTCGAGGCACTCCGAGTAAAACTAGAAGCTTTTCTCATAAACAAATCCGGGTTCAAAGTCATAAACATCTGATGAGGTTTTAGGGCGACCGTAGTTTTTTTCCGACTGCAGCGAAACCAAAAAGAATAGTAATGATTTTGGTAGTCTCTAATATATTGTATTAGCTTTTGCCCGCAGCTTCGCTCGCGTTAAGAAGTATTATTATTAATTAGGTATCAAATAGTCTTACCCCAATCGATTTAAAATTGACAAAGTTTCATACAAACTTTCATCCCCTATTTATACATCCTCACAAACTTTCGCCTTTATAATATTAGTAGGAAGTAAGATGAGTCACTGGTATCATCGTACCATTAAAATAAGCGATAAAAAGTCCACAAACCAGCTTTGAGTACCACCTTAGGGGTCAATGCTTCTAAGTTTTTGTCTCACGCAATGTAATACAATATAATTTAGGTATTCTAATGTAATCTCCAGAAACGTGTAATCAAAACTAAGGTAAGTATATACAGTGTATTTGATATAAGATCTTAATAATTATTATTTCGTTAGATAATCTTTATAGTAACTCAGAACATTATTTGTTGATATGCGATTATGGAACGTTAGTATTTTAGTAATAAGAAAAGCGCTCGCGACAAAATTCTTGGATTCTCAAAAAATATAGGAGTACGTAAGTTAATCCTTGTTTAATGTTACTCCTTTCTACACAAGACACAAAATTTGTATGGTATATTATGACTTGTCATTTTACAGACTGAGAAGGCCTCCCTTCACGTTAGGTCCTGATATAGACGACCATGTTTGATATGTCGTACGTGTTCGTAATCGCTCGTTTCTGTCCATTATGGGCACGTGGGGAGAAACCCTATTATGCCTTACACTAGACACAGGGTCCGATCTAAGTGGGGCGAGCCGGGGGGCATTTGCCCAGAGCAGCAAAAATAATGGGCGGCAAAATTTCCTTATAAAATTATCTTCCAACCTAGCCGTTAGCCATCCACCACCTTAGTTTGAGAATTATACCTTCCAACGTACTTTAGGTTGGATAGTGGAAATATTGAAGTATTTTACTTAAATATTCTACAATTATCCCCCAAAAAAACTAGCTCATGAATTGTATAGACAATAGAAACAATAATCTTACCTGTAGCAGGCGGCTCCTTCAACGGCGGTGGTGCCACCTCCTTCACTTCCACCGGTGGAGGCGCAAACGCTATGTTCTCTGGCTTTGGTGGTACCATCTCTGGCTTCGCAACTTCTCTCACATTATACTCATCGGGCGTATGTTCTCTGCTTTTCAGATTCAACATATTAGAAAACGAGCTGAACACGACGCTCGCGACTTGCGGCAGAACGGTGGGTAGTTGGGAAAAGTTCTGCGCTATATCTGACGTGAGGCTGTGCGCATCGTCTGTTTGTTTCTCTTCGTTTAGGTTAATCTCCTCCAAGCTCTCTTCAGGGAGCGTCTCCGGGAGCGTTTGGGTCGTGTTTATGGGTGCGCTCACATACCTCGTACCTTGCAGCCTCGCGAAGTATTCGTTCACGTCAAAATCATCTTTCTTCGACTTTGTTGCGTTTGCATTTGAAAACTGGTTATTATTCGCACCGTCATCTAGAGTAAGGTTCGATAGGGCCGCGTTGAAATGAACATCACCGCCCTGGAAATTTCTGTTGGCGTCCCCCAGGGTGCATGTTTGCTCCGCTGTTTGTTTATCTGTAACAACACAAAACCTTATATTAATTTGAGTGCAAGATTTAAATAATGTGTGCAGTATTAAATCAGTTTAGGTTCTTTTTGGGTATAGCCATGAATCATAGTGTCAAAGATTACTATGATTGTCAAAGCTGTATAGCGTGCACAATCCAATGCACAATCAATATCGGTCATAGACAATAATCGATGATTATGTGTTCTCTACGAGTTGTGCTATTGCTTGTATTGATTCATCATCAACCAAATGAAAAAAAAGCAGCTTAAAAAGGTTCTTAAAAACTATACTTCAAAATTCTAATTATTTCCAGAACAATTAATATCTACATGCATAATGATGCCATTCACGTTAATAATCCATAGCCATAATAATGTAATTTAGAAACTTAGCCTATTAATTATTCTCAACATAGTTAATTTAACTATAAATTAGCTGAAACGTCATGTTGCATGGCATCATCGGGTATGTAACATAAGATGCGTTGCGTACATAATTAAGTACAGTTGTGGAAACATACTGGGAACCTTACATGACCCTTATTTCTATGATAGTAAGGCCTGATTTGGTAACTGTCTCTAGTGTTGACTGTACTGCAAATACATATTCAAACAAAGCGCCAATCCAAACCTTCGTTGCGTCACGTGGAAAACCTTTGTTGACTGTACAGATAGCTGACCGACAGACACGCAAACAAAACGTAACATACGAAAATTGGGCGATTAGACTATGGTGTAAGAAGCGAGATGAGTCACACAACTTATTCTATACTAGACGTTCCGCGCAGCTTCGCCCGCGTAAATTAGAAATTTCACAGACAAATCAGTCTACAAAAAATAGCCTATGATCCTTCACGTGGTGTACTTCTCATCTGACCCAAATAACAGAAAAATTGCTCTAGTAGTTCGTGAGATAAGCCCTTTCAAATAATTTCCCCCGTTTTTTCCACATTTTCTTCTATTTCTTCGCTCCTATTAGTCTTAGCGTGATAAAATATAGCCTATAGCCTTCCTCAATAAATGGGCTATCTAACACTGAAAGAATTTTTCAAATCGGACCAGTAGTCCCTGAGATTAGCGCGTTCAAATAAGCCCTTTCAAATAAATTCCCCCCGTTTTTTCTTTTTTCTTTTTGGTAGGGGATCTTTGTACGAGTATTTGTGTGAATATTCTTTAACTATAGCGTTTTTGATAATTTTAATAATTTCTACTTTTTAAAATGTTCTTTATATGGCATCAAAATTAAAATCCTCCTGGACATAATAGATTCCACTTAAAACTATTGTATTCCTCTATCCTTCAGTCACTGGATTGTCTGTTGTGATCAAAATATTAGCACATCTCAATTGCAAAAGAGAAACTTTGTCTGATTCTGAATTTAATGTTAATGATAATTGACCTCAAGCAACCTTCTCATTGGTAGACAGAGCACTGTTGAGGTTAAGATCAATATAAATTAAAACAGAACATAAATCAAGGCATGGCTCATGCTGTGGTGATCGTACATTTTCCAGCGATAAAAAGTACCTACTATAATATATAAGTTACTCTATGATAAAAAGTATCCTATTCCCTTCCTTGTGGCTAAAAAATTAAAAAAAGTGTTTTAAAACTAATTGAAGACCACACGGGAAAAACAAGGAATTTTTATATAGTTTGAAAGTCTATATTTCTTTCATTTTAGACTCTTTTTAGTGAAATATTGAAACAACTTATTACTATGTTAACATATGCTTTACTTGTACTTCTAAAACTTGATTTGTTTAAATAAGTTTTAAGTTATGGTTCAGAATCTGAAATTAGTGACTACACTCCATAGCAGAAACCATCTATGCCATTGACATTCCTGGTTTGTGCATTGCATTGACATTCACTATTACAGCTCAATTATAAAAGTAACATAAGAAATATTTAACATTTCTATGTTACTTTTATAATACATAATAATAATATATTAAACATATATATTTAGCGTATTTTTTTTAATATTTTGGCTTTAATTTGTTTAAAACAAACAAAGTGTCAAATGACAACGACGGTTTTTAACGTTTGACGCGCGGACATAACCGTTTCTTGCCATGGACAAACAAATACAAATTGAACTATAACAGTTAACTACGATGATTTTACGCAATTCTGATTTTTGTAATAGAATGTTTTCCTAAAAAGCTAACAGATGGCATTAAAAAGTCAGTTTCACAAAAAAGGTGACATTAATTGTTTTTCCCGTGTGGTCTTCAATTACAAAACAGAGTATACACCTGATAATGATGACCTATATTTAAGTATGGGTAAAACAAATACCACCAGAATAGGTGTGGAGCACACACTGCGCCCTGCATGACACCACGATAGCGAAGTTCTTAAGATAGTAAGGCGTCCGCGTTACTTATGTCAAACATTGAATCACGCCTGATATAGGCACTTAGTTACACACCCTTATGGGTATTTCCACGTATTACAAAATACAAATAGAAATTGCTGGGCAAAGTTGTGGAGAAAGACAATAGAAAAAATGTAATTCACAAAAATATTATAACAAAAGCTCCGTGAAGACAGTCAGCGCAAATGGTATTTCTAGAGTAAGCATTCTGATTGCCTATTTAATCCTTTAACATTGTTATGATAGTATATCACAAGCGGTATTACTAGACAAGAGTGTCTTAGAGGTTTAATTTTTTTTTCTTATGATTCTCGCCTGCCCCTACTAACTTCTTAGTATTTAAAAAGGTTTACGAGGGCGGCACTGAAAATTTCGGGAATCAAGGAAGTGACACAACATTACTATTTAAAAATGTATTTATTGCTTTTCGAAGTATTCTCCGCGAAATTTGACACTTTATTCCATACGATGGAACCAATTGATTGAAGCAACCATTCCATTCGGAAGTTGGGGTCTCCAAAATGGCCGTTTTGTAGGCGTCCACAGCTTCTTCAGGTGATGAAAATCTCGGACCACGCAATATATTCTTTATTTTAGGGAAAGTATAGAAATCATTAGGGCTTAGGTCGGGGCTGTACGGCGGATGGTCTAATAATTCTATGTTTTTTTGCTCTAAAAACTCTTTTGTTCTGTGCGCGGTGTGAGAACTCGCATTGTCGTGATGGAGGATGATGCGGCGGTTGCAGTTCTCTTTACGGAGTTCAGAAACGACCTGTGGCAAACAAATGCTAGCATACCATTCTGCATTAACCGTTCTTTGTCCCTCAAGAGGAATAGTCGCAACATGGCCGGTTTTGGAGAAAAACGTGGCCACCATTTTTTTTACAACACTCCGTGAACGAACAATTTTTGTTGGCTTTAACTCATTTTCGAACACCCAAACTCGTGACTGGTTTTTTGTTTCGGGTTCGTACGCATATATCCAGGACTAGATGTTCCGCGCGGCTTCGCCCGCGTAATTTAGGTTCACGGAAACCGTATATTATTCCTAAAAAAAATAGCCTATGTCACTTCACGTGGTCTATTCTTCATGTGTGCCAAATAACATAAAAATTGCTCCAGTAGTTCTTAAGATAATAAGCAATTTCAAATAATTTCACCAGTTTTTTCCACATTTTCCTCTATTTCTTCGCTTCTATTAGTCTTAGCGTGATAAAATATAGCCTATAGCCTTTCTCGATAAATGGGCTATCTAACACTGAAAGAATTTTTCAAATCGGACCAGTAGTTCCTGAGATTAGCGCGTTCAAAAAACAAACAAACAAACTAACAAACTCTTCCGCTTTATAATATTAGTATAGATTCGTCATCTGATACGGTGTTGTATACAGCATTTGAGGATCCTGCGTGGAATCTTTCGAGAGTTCTGACGCACCAAGTAACGCGAGCCGCTTTTTGCTCTTCACAGAGCAAATGCGATATCCATCGGGAAAACAACTTTTTTAAACCTAATTGTTCATGCAAGATTATTTGTATTTAACTCATGCCAATGTCTAGAGTTGCCTGAATTTCGCGGTATGTCACATGTCGATCTTCCTCAATCAGCTTACGCACAGCATCAACGTTTTCTTGGGTGACTGCAGTTTTTGGACGACCTTGACGGGGATCATCACTGAGATTGCCACGTCCACGTTGAAATTCAGCAAACCAGCGATAAATTGTGGTTTTGGATGGGGCTTCATCACCAAATGCAGAAATCATCCGGTCAACACACTGTTTTTGTGTTAAACCACTTCGAAAGTCATAATAAATCATCGCTCTAGAATTTTCTCGAGTCAATTCCATTTTCTCAACGACTAAACAAGTTTGACAAGACCTTGTGACAAGACCGAGAATCTTTTTTTAAATAAATAAATGGTATTCGATTTTTAAAACCATGGAGTTTTCAATTAAAAAGATTTTAATATGACAGGAACAGTGGAAATATTCCATTCCCGATACTTTTAGTGCAGCCTATGTACACCGTGTAGATTTGTAAAGCCACCCACCTTTCTAACATATAGGACATGGACCAAACATTGTTTAAAGAGTCCGTGTACTTACACTTGTAAATATTTATATTAAGTAAGGGGTTTGTAGGGTAGTGACTTTGCCTCACCATCTGGTGTTTTTTCGGCTCGGCTTGCGAAATGTGCATAATTTCCCAGATTTATTGATAAAGTTTTGTCAGAGTTCAGCAGCCTTCGAGAACACGTTTCGATATACGATCCAATTGGGCAAGCGAGTCCTGCTGACATTTCGATCAGATTGAGGCTTTTTACTTCGAAAGAATGGGAAAAAGTGTGTTTCCATTCACAATTTGAATTGCTTTATCAAATAGATAGAGATAGATTTAAAGAAGATTTTTAGTGTGTAATAAGCACTCTATCCATATCCATTCTAATGTTATAAATGCGTAAGTGTATTTGTCTTTCTGTACGTTCGTCTGTCTGTTACCTCTTCACGCCCAATTCACTGATTGTTACGGACATACTTTGAGTTCCGGAAAAGGACATAGGATACTTTTTATCCCGGAAAAATAAACGGTTCCCGCGCGATAAACTAATTTTGGCGCAACGGACGTCATCTAGTAAAGAATAAATACTAACGGTGGTATGAATAAAAAAATCTTAGTGAAGGTTTTAACAGTTTTCTAACTTAAATGTTCGCTAAAGTTAAAAAACGTCTTATAACACTTCATATGAATAAACGCTTACTAAGCCTTCGTTAAGTAAAATACTTTTAGATGACGTTTTATAGTTTTTTTTTTGGTAATGTTGGTAGTGTGCCAATTTATTGTGTTCAATGTGTCAAAAATAATGAGTATTTTGTAAAAAAAAGTAAATATACTTTATGGATTTCATAAATTACGTCATAGAGTGCGCGCACGATAACTCTGCGCGCGACAGGTGGCGTGCCAGCGTAGGGATTCGTTAAAAAAATGGGTAATCCCAATGATATTTTTTTAAATAACATTGGTAGTTTAACTTTAATATCTTTATTTACTTATTTTAATTATGTATAGGAATAGGCGTATCGATTATCATGTAAACGTGGCGGCCCGACAATTAGTTCCGATTTCAGCCGCGCGCAAAGTTATCGTGCGCGCACTTTAATAGAGCAATCAGCAAAGTAGACTTTGACATTGGCAAGTGGCAACTCACTGACTACTGAGGCCGCCATAATAAAAAGAAGAAGAAGAAGAATGAATAAATTTGATACTATTTTATTCTGTGTAGTTTACTTTTGAGGCCTTCAATTTATTTCTAAACAAACTACGTTATATTATATTATATTATATTATATATAATATAACGTATGTTATATTATCCAAAATGCAAAGTGATAAAATAAAACGCATCCGAAGTGAAAACTGGCTCGATGAGGATAAAGTTCAGGTGTGATGCCGCCGCCTCGCCTACCTTTTTGTAGTTCTTCAGACACTAATGACACAAATGTATCGTACTGATTCTTTTGTAAATCTATTTTTTTCTAAAGTCGTCCTCTGTTAAATCAAATGGATTTATTCTTATCTTATATACTTTTTGTCGACGAGGGCGGCTAGAAATTCCTTCAGAAATTCAGAAAAATCGCGATAATACTCGACATTTCGTCCATTTCAATCTCTTAAAATGGTCTTAAAGTAGGTCCGAGGCTTCACTAAAGTTTTCGAACTCCTATTTGACGTTTCGAGCCTAAACAACTGTAAGCAAACGTTTATTCATAACGATTATGCTTAAAATGTTCTTAAAATAGGTTTATAATAGGCGCGCTATTTTTTGACAGCTGTCACCTTAAAAAGGCGTTAGAGCACTGTTCGGGAACCTTTATTCATAATAAATTTTACAACAGGCTTTTAAAGCTAATATAAACCCTCGCTAAGTTTTTATTCATACGACC
Organism: Cyaniris semiargus; assembly: GCA_905187585.1. Lineage (NCBI taxonomy): Eukaryota > Metazoa > Arthropoda > Insecta > Lepidoptera > Lycaenidae > Cyaniris > Cyaniris semiargus. The sequence continues at coordinate 11,714,327 of LR994567.1, forward strand.
GTAAGTCCTTTATTTTTGCAGAAATCCCAAGTCCAAAGCTCAACCCATGGCTCATAAGGCCAGTCACAATACTTCACATCTCTTTGTTGAATGCCAAAATTCTAACCATTATTTAATGCCAAAATTATGTAGAATTATAGACTTTTATTAGGACCGAGTAAATTAAATGATTTCGTTTTACGAACAATATAAGTTATTTTTCCTTCTCTTCAATCAACTCTCGCGTTGAAGAAAAAATTTGACCAGGAAGCTTCATATCCTCTTTAAACCATTTTACAACCAACTTAACTCCTGGTGCAAATCTCACGTCGTCCACAAACCCGTCGGAAGTGTGACAGGCGACAGGCCAGGTGGACGTTGAATCAGATGGTCTAACTGTTCATCACTCCCATTACATTAAAATGCCATCAAAAACGGACCCCACCTGCACCGCCCAATAAATTATTTATTTGTAGCTGTACCGTGTGTGACCGCCTTAATATTATGGTCAATATTTCTGACATTTGGGGTGGCCACGCGAAACAAGAAGAATCTGTTTGACGTTGTTTAATCACTGAGGATCTTCTTAGCTCTTTCCCCTTTTAAGTAGAGTTGGCTCCCCAACACCGATGGCTCAAATCTACTGAATTTATATCACCCTAAACAATGAGCTCTACATTTTCACTACGATATTATGATCTCTTGATGAATTCTTGATCTTCTCTTTGATGATGCAAAAAGATGGGCATCATACACCGCTCTAACCAAACATTATTTCCCTTCAAGGCATAAAGTACCTCCAAATACCACTACATCCAACTAGTCCTTCCAAATAGGACCACATCTTGTACCAAATTCATACAGATGGGCAGTTTAACGTAAACAACTAAATATGGCTGGCAGGTGGACGCCCGTGACCACAGCTCACGTTTACCTCGCGCTCTTAATCGTTGAAAACATGTAAGATTGAGGTTAAAGGAAAATTAAAAGTCCGATATCGTTGCCATTCAGAAAACTGGTGTAAAATCTGGTGAAAAGTGGTGATAGGGGAAGCAACACTGGACTCAAATGCCAGTAGAAGGGAAGACAATGTGATGCAACCGACACCTGACAATAGGAAGAGCGTGGTGCAAGAGTGGGGACTCTACTGTAAAGTGTAGTGGTATTAATAAGTTTAAAAAATGTCTGTAGGAATCTTACAATATCAACATTTTTAACTCTTTTGCTCTACTGTCTTTAAACGTTTTTAACAAGAAGAAGAAGCGGGCAGAAGTCTCGCCTAGCTATTAACGCTGGTGACGCCCTGAATGAAACGATACTTGAGTTGCGCTGAGTTCCAAAGACCTTAAAGTCACACTTGCTCCAGTATGGTGTTAGGTATAGTCTGTGGGCGTTACCATTTAAGCTATTTGGATAAAAAATGGGAGCCACTTAGCGTTAGATCGTAGGAGGAGCAAAAAACCAGAGTAAGCGGTCCTGGCCTTCGTCAGTCAGGGTTAAGTGTACACGCACCTGCTGAGGTCATCACGACTATTACGTAACACATTATGTATCATGTTATATGAAGGCATCACACACAGATAGAGCCTACGAAGGATTATAGGAGCATTATAGGAGCATTATAGGAGCAATAGTTCTTTCTTTTCCACCAAAATGATGCTTATTCGAAATCAATGCTGTTTTAGCAACAGTATTAGCAATATAGTATGTCGCTAATGGAATAACAAACACCCCTTCATCATCTATTTATATAAATAAAAATGCATTTCAATATTGTTAGTCTGGCTTAAATCAAGAATGGCTGAACCAATTTGGCTAATACTAGTCTTGAAATGTTCGTGAAAGTCCGGGGAAGGTTAAGATCGGATAATATTAGTATCGAGTTATGGACATCCAAAAAAACACGGTGATGATGATCAAAGTAACATAACATATTAATTGATAACATCGTACGTGATCATATCACCGAGTTACCTCACTCCGATCGCGATAGAGAATTGTGTAAATTCATTGTTAAACTGTTGTGTTAAATCTTCGCGAGAATTGATAGTTAAATGAAATATTTTTGGTCAGGATTGATGATAATGAGTAATAACATAATATGTGAAGGTGTCAGTCCCCGGAAGGGACATAGGAAAGTCACGAAAAAATGTACGGTTTAAGGCGACGCCTTGATAATTTGGCTGCAGCGATATCGATTTTTCTCAGCAATGACTAAAGCTAAGAAATTAAAGTTCATTGTCAGTATTCATCATGTCTTTGTCTTTGAATTACCCATAGCATAACACGATTGGTGAACTTGTGTAACACAGAATAATCAATCAAAAAGACCTCTGTAAAAAAAGGAATTATAATTTTGGCAACAGAGGTAAGTGATTTAAGCTTCCAAAATTTGTACATAGATTGGTTCAAGCATACACTTTAATTTGCACATAGCTTATATGAAATATATTTATGGCTTTTAAATTACGCGACAAAAACCATTTTGTCGCTTACGCCCTTTCCATTTCTTGCTGTTCCATTTCTTGTTTGCCGGCCCGGCCTCTCATTTCTAACAAGCAATCTAAAACATATCCAACACGGTTTTTTACTTTAACGCGGCGTCACCTTAAGCACGGTAAATGTATTTCTGTGTCAAGTGGCAGACGATACACCTAATATAATAATGTACATAATTATTCTATTAACTATTAAAAATATTAACACAACGATTTAACTTAATATAATTATAGTAAATCGCTGTATAAGTTTTTCTCGTCGTTGTCTGGCACATTGGAATAGTCATATGACAGATAAATACAATGGAACTTAAATATTTATACGCTGCGTTAATATCTTATTAGTAACAGGCCTAGTATACACTCAAGATCAGCATACCGAATTGGTACAAACAGGCATGAGGCATAATATTTAGACCACTCTAACGACAATGATGTTGTTGACAATAACAAGTAAACAATAGTGCATTAGCATAGTCGCATAAACCTGTCCCCCGACTACCGCGCCTGCGCCTGCGCACCGCGCTACCGCGACCGCACTACATAATCAATTTATACCCCAATCGCTTTATGTTACACGGAACTATCGCTACATCTATTTATCTAAACTATCTACAATATTATAATTTTCTGTTACATCATCATGCCTCAACGCTAAAAAGTAAATTACATATGAAGATATTTTAAATTCCGGGACAGGAGATATATTTATTGAGTATAGGGAATATTACGCAAAAGTCGGAGCAGAGGGCGCTACTAGCACAAACGGTAAATAATCCGACTAAAATCCGACATGTTGCACACGTCATTACAGAATAATGACAGAAACGTTGTCAAACGTCGAACAAAACTTTTTGTTTACTGTCTATGCTGGTGCTGCACTCTAGCGTGAAAATATTGCAGTATTATATCCTACTGTGCGGTCACCACACAAGTTCTTTTAGTATTTTACGGGCATCATCTGTTTAAAAAAAGTTTATTTTTTTCGTTTTTTTTATCTAATGTTTGGTACGCAAAAGGCCTCACTTTTTAAGCAACCGGAAAAATAGAAAACTAAACCGAACCACAATCAAATGTGTAAAGTCGTTACAAGTTGCGACATCTAATTTGTTCGAAAAAGCCTATCTTTATCTGCAATACTTGGTAAGTGCTGTAACAACGGAAAACAGCCTTACCCACGTCCGCTGCCTCACACATCAAATACGCCGACTTTACAACTGATATGAGACGACTCACCATACTTACTAATTTCGTGATTAGCTATTTCCCAAAACTAGAGCTGATTTAGGTTCATTGTAAATTGTAATAGATAAAACGCTTGATTTGAAACGTTTGGTTTGAAATGGTGCGAATACTAAATGATTAAAATAAGAGATGATGGATTTCTCATATCAGATAGAGTATTATTGTATCTCATTGAGATTTTTTAACGTTCTTAAACACATAACATTATGTGCCTCCAATTTATTTCTTATATATTCTGCTAATTATTTTTACTCGACTACGATGAAGCTAAAAGGAGGGTGATGATTTGGCAGTCTATAGTCATAGTGAGTTGTTTGAATAGTAACTTTCATTAGTCATAACACCACTAACAAACTAAACTGAACCAAGAAAACGATAAGAAAATGGGTGATACATTTTTGCTTCGCGCTATCGCATAACGCCGTCCACTGTAGCTCTACGTTTAAGCACACCTGCGCACGCGCAGACGGCCAGTCTGCTCCGAGCTTTCGACACGGTCGGACGCGTGTGACAGTGTTAACCATTAGTGAAATATTTCCGAAGGAATAAAGTGTTTCTTGAGGATTTTTAAGCAAAAAAATTACAAGTTTGTATTTTTTACAGTTGTGCTTTTAACTTAAGACTGAAAGATACCAAAATGAATTATAACGTTAGAAAATTCGGGAAACCTGGGTTAGGAAAACCAAACCTAATTTTAAATATTCGAAATGTTTAATGATGTTTTAAGAGACCTGTAATAGTTACTACCGCACTCAGAGACATTCAATGATTATTAAACTTCAATTTAATGAAGAGTTTGACAGATAATGTGTGGGGCTTATGTCAAAATCTTCATTTAATTACATCTTAGTAATTAATATGTGTCTCTGAGTGTGGCAGTTAGGTGTAAATGTAGAGAACTTACACAAATTTGAGGCCGGAAAAACTTAACCATTCAACAATATTTACGGACTAAAAAAACCGCAAAAACAAACAAGTAACCGGTGCCTTTAGAGGGCCATTAAAAAGCCTGACTTATCTCATTTTGTTTACGTCCGTATTAAATTGGCGACATTTTAGTGAGTGGAACATTGAAAACAAAAAAAAACAAATTTTAATGAAGCAAATATTACGGGACAGTCCGGTTTGGTTTAAAAACAAACTTTGAACAACGAATGAAAGCAATTCAAAGGGAGTGTATAGTGTATATAACTCCATTTGAATTGCTTTCGATCTAAATATAGGTAAATAAAAATTAAAACTCGACCAAAATTAATGTGTTCTTTTAAAACTTGACAAATCGGTAGCATTTTAGCCGCATAATATAGTGGTCTTTATTCACATTTAGATCAAGTAGGTAGGCAAAACATACTACACTTAAGACATTTTATAAAAGTTTAAACATAAGGGCAATTACTTATTTTTCCCTTATAATTTGAACAAACCTTGTAACTTATCTACTTTATCATCTGGCTAATATATCATACATAAATTCCACTTTTTTATTATAAATCATTTTTACGACCCTAGAGTCTAGAGCCTCCATTTATGCAAACAAACAAAAATGTTTAAATTGTTAGTTCTAGCCTTCTTATCCACTTACGTCTTTAATTAAAAGTTAAAATTGAATTTAAAACAATATTATTTTTTAAATCGAATTAATGATTAAATGATCAAATAGAATACAATTTGTGTAACTCCTACTATTAAATATTAGGAGTGATAAAACAACTTAAAAATTAGAGTGGCAAAACTTTCCATGAAATTAAAAAAAATATAAAAAACAAAATCTGCTTATAGCATTGTAATGATCTGTCTAGACAAAATACGATATAGACTACCGAAAAACTTATTATTATGTTTTTCATAATGCTATATTACACTGTTTTATTAAATATGTGTATGTATAACATAATAACAATCTTAAATATGTGTATAGTATAAAAGTATTAAATATATTTCCTTTGTCTGGTACCCGTAACACAAGTCCTTCAGATACTCAGCTGAACTCTTGAATTCGAAAACTTGAAATAACAATAGCTTTAATATAAGAAGCATAAGTAAAAAGTGGTGCAAAATAATAAATAATCTCCTATATTATTTCCGAGTTATTTATGCTTTGGCATGAATGACATAGCTCGTCTGGATTACCACGGCCTCGTTGAAAACAGGCGTGGGACCACACTTATGTGTAAAAATATCCACAGCCGAACACCTCCTCCTTTTTGGAAGTCGGTTAAAAATTAAAAGACCATAAACGCAACTCGCATTTTGCAAAATACCTCTGGTATTTTGAGTGCCCAGTATTGAGTGATGTCTTTTACCATCAGCCATCCTAGCATAAGCGCTTATTCCATTTCACTAAATTTAGAAGTTCTAACTGGGATCCTAAATAGAAGACTAATTAGAGGTTTCTTATTCCACTTGTCCTAATTTAGTAACTAAATCAGTTGTGACCACGCGGCGATTTTGGCCAGACGTCTTCTTAATGGCTCCAGTTCTGTCAAAGCAACAAAAAATTGGTCTTCTCATAGGCTTAGCTGTTGGCTCAATGAAAATCAAAATAAATAAAAGGCGAAAAAGATGGTTGAAAGAATTTTTGCTCCACGAAAAATGATCAAACATACTACTTGGAACCAGCAGACTTTAGAAATTACCTACGAATGGATTCCAGATCGTATAACATAATATATATTGACTTTAATACAGATTTAGCAGTTCCCACTACAGATAAAAGGTTGAAACCATCTGGCAACACTGATTTAGTCAGTTAGAAGCCACACTTTTTCCGATTTAGTACACTAATTAGGATCCTAGCTTTCTAAATGTTATTTCACTTGACTAAATTTTTTAGGATCCTAGTTAGAACTTCTAAATTTAGTGAAATGGAATAAGCGCTATACGCCAACGAGACATCTCGTGGATATCTCACTCTCGAGCGTAGTGATACTGTCGATATCGATATATATCCTTTTTCCCTAACATGCGTATATATACGTCGAGAGAAAAATTTCTCGTTCGTAGACTAGCTTCACAGATAATAGGTCAATCGACAAACCACTCTTCTCATTTGTCAAAGTCTTGACAAAACTCGACGAAAATGTGTTGTCATGTTAGGGTTCGTAGACAAAAATAGCACAGATTAAGAAAAAAAAAAAACACAATTATCTCTTATTTTGACGACAGACACGAGAAAAAAAGTGTATCATGTTAGGGTCAATAGAGATGAAGAGATAAACCAGTTGACATCAAGTAAACATGTAGACAAAATTTTCTCGTTTGCGCATCTTAGGAGGTGACATTATACTTCTCGTTTACTAGTTTATTTAATAAAACCCTCAGCACACTACAGACACTACGTGTACCGAACTTTGCAAAACTTTTCCGTTTCAAAACACGTATGTCGCAAGTCGGAGCCGCGGCGTCGCGCGTCTGCGGATTTACTACGAACTAATAGTTATAAATCACATTGCGGCTGTTTAGACATTGCGTACACTGCCTGTTGGGGCACCGAAGGGATGGATACATCTAAGGAAATTAATGATAAACAATAACAACATATTTTCGTTTAACCTATTGAGTATTGAGCTAGGTAGGTGCATTTATTAAGCCGACTCGTGAATTTTTTAAACATTTCGGTCTTACCACAAAATATTTAAACACCTGTTGAACAGTTGATTAGAGAAAAATTCAGTACAAAACGGTCTCAAAACAACTGTTCAATAGATGTTTAATCTTTTGTAGTAAGACCGACAATGTTTTTAAACAGTTTAAATATTGTTTACCTTACCTAAAAGCACAAAAAAGAACGTGCTGTAATAGTACATTTTACCGCAAGAAAAAGTATTGTATATGATAATGATAATTATGATAATAATGATAATACTTTATATACATCCTTTCTTTACTTTGTCTATGCAAAAATTTGTGAAAATCGCCCCAGCCCAAATTTTTTTTTCTTTATAATAAGTAACAATTAATAACAATTTTTAAAAAGTTGAAAAGAAAAGAAAAAATAATATATAATATATTCTTGTTCAAATATGATATCCCGATTCACGGCAAAATAGGAGACGCACCGCGCGCGTTGAAGTCTAATACATTGGATTTGATACCGTACTATAAATGTATTATTTTTTAAAGTTTTTTTTTTTTAAATTCTTATAGATTTTTTTATCTTTTTAGCCTTTAATATTATATAACTGTTGTTCCTTGTTGACAATGCTTATTGCTCATGTCATTTAAAAAATAAATGATTACAGCAATAAGTTCCTGGATATATTTTGTCTATCATAATATTATTTAGTTTCACTTCAATAGCTATATCGTACGATGCTTGTGTCAACTAATATCAAACAACTGTTTGAAACAAAAAACACGCATCGTAAATGCTTGTTAGGGTTCCGTAGCCGAAGGGTAAAAACGGGACCCTATTACTTACTCAGACTTCGATGTCTGTCCGTCTGTTTGTCTGTCTCCAGGCTGTATCTCAAGAACCGCGATAGCTAGATTGTCAATGGTAGTGTGCACATCGTAATGGTGTGTAATGTTTTATTTATTAAAAAAATGTATGAAAAAAGCATAATTTTAAAACAATATTGGCTCGATGCACTCCTCCATATAAACTATAACTGTGCAAAATTTCATGCTCCTGCGTTTCCGCATTTTTCGTAAAAAGGGGTCCAAAGTTTTTCGCTCGCGTATTAATATATATGTTACAGTCATAGTGATTAAATAGCTATTATACATAACGACTGGTCATTATATATAAATACCAAAATTGACTAGACAATGTGATAAATTAATCACTTTATCCGGATATTATTAATAATAGCTGGTCAAAGTTTACCAAAGTAATAAATACGGTATATCCGACTTATTACCCTCCTTACTTGTAAGAATAAATAATAATTATGACCCATTTATTTAATGTCAGTTAATTTTAAATATTTTATTATTCTTTAAAGAGTGATTCCAAATACTTATATTGATCGCTGTGTTTTTAGGGTTCCGTACACAAAGGGTAAAAACGGGATTACTGAGACTTCGATGCCTGTCCGTCTGTCTGTCCATCCGTCCATCTGTCTGTCTGTTTGTCTCCAGGCTACAGCCTAAAAATTTCAGAAGTCTAGCTATAGCGGTTCTTGAGATACATCTCAAGAACCGCTATAGCTAGATTTCTGATTTTTTTACAGATTGTGTATTTCTGCTGCCGCTTTAACAACAAATACTAAAAACAAAATAAAATTAATGTTTAAGGTGGGCTCCCATACAACAGACGTGATTTTTTGGGCCTTTATAGCTCGTAATCAATAATGTTTTTTTGTTCGTGTAATGTAATGCCTATGACTTTTATATTTAATTAATTCTTTATAATTTAATGAAATAAATTGTTATTTAACTTTAGTACTTTTTATAATAATTATTATGTTAATGACAACAATTTAAAATTATTTTGCACGCCACTTCGGCAGAATGTTGGATCCATATTTTATGTAATATTGTAAGACCTTTCTGTACCACATTTATGCAATAAATAAATAAAAAAAAATAAAAAATAAAATGGCAACAGGTAGACACTTGAAATATTCATAAAATACTCAGTTGTTTTTACGATTTAATAATTAATAATAAAATTAAAATACAATTAAAAATTAAGGGCTCACATACTAAAACACAATTTTCGTCTATTTTTGCTCTATAATGGTACGGAACCCTACGTGCGCGAGTCCAACTCACGATTTTTTAAAAATTTTGTTTCATGGCTAGTGAGCTTTAAATTTACTTTATTAATTTAAATAACTTTAGAAAAATGTTAATAAACGCAGAATTATTTTCTATGGCAATGTTATCATAGTATATCCCACAACCTTTATATTTTGTGGTACACTTTACGAAAAAACTATCACGCCTATTAATTTCTCCTTTAACATAGTAATTTTTATTTATATGTAGATGTGTTATCATCAGTCAGTCAAGGTGTGACAACTGACGACGCGAGCCCTCACAAAGCTCGGCTTTTAGCTAGTTTTAATTCTTAAAATAAACTTTATAATTGTTACATTTCAAATAACAGTATAATGTTGCTACACATGTAGTTAGGTATGCTTAAGGCAAATTAAAATATAATTTTATAATCTTTACCTACTTGTTTTATTACATTATCCAAGTCTTTGAAGATAATGTATAAAATTGCTAGTTAAAGTGATTAATTCTGTGTCAATTATCACTTTATCTAAATTGAGTAGACATTATAAATAATATATATATAATATCCGGATTTATTACTTTGGCTGTAACATATAAATATATATGAGATATATATGATGACAAAACAACGAAATCTGACCGACATAATCTTGAATCTAGTTTAATCACCAGGTCACAGAGCAGTAACGTTAATTGACCATATAATTATGCGCATAATACAAAAACTGGTGTGGCAGGTTTGTGTATCATCGGTGCTCCTAATTTTATTCTATAGCACCGAAACGGCTTACGTGATTTAAAAAAAATAATGTCAAATTTCTACCTCCTTGATTCAAAATAGTCAACAAGAATTTAACATAAGCGATTTATTTAAATCTGTTTATGGAAATAGATGGATAATAATTTAAATAATAGCACTATTATTACGCTAGAGGCAGGACCAGATAAGTATAAACAGTAAGGAAAAAGTTTTGTTCGACGTTTGACAACGTTTCCGTCAATATTCTAATATGTCGGATTTTGGTCGGATTATTTACTGTATGTGCTCATAGCGCCCTCTGCTCCGACCTTTGCGTAAAACTCCTTACCGGCAAATTTTGCGTAAAGAAAGGCGCCAACTGTGACATTATTATTTTTTTTAATTTTCGTCAGTTCGGCCAATGTACCTACTGAAACCCGTTCAGCCACAGCCGGCCCGTATTTCGGAAATCGAATAATTTGGATACTTTATGTACCTTATCGTTACTTGGGTCGCATTTACAAATAATGGGATATTAGCGGAATATTTTTTTTATTTCTTCCAGATTTGTTTTTGTTTATTTCCTTCATCGATATGTGGGTTAATGAGCATAAATCGTTATTCAATATATTGTTCTTGCAACATCGTGTTGGGATGATTCCGTTTAAAAAAAACGGGTTGTATTCTTGCTGTGCCGGTAGAAGTGAAAACGAAACAGTAGCGCAGGCATATTATATTTATTTTCGACGCGCGATGGAAAGAGAGGGGGATATCGGGGACTTCCTTTCCTACGCCGAGCCAGCAGTCAACTCCTCATCCCGGCTTACGGACTTTCTATCAGGATACAAGTGACGAGTCCTAACACTCCTAACATAACGCAAAATTAGTGCACAGCGCCACTAAAGAAGTTTTCACTTCAAAATTTTAACAACATAAATAAATAAATTAAGGATATAAAATACATGCATAAGAAGCGTGACGCGGAGGTAATCGAGTATGTGATGAACACGATTTAATCGATAATATCATCACTCACCACTCGATTATCCTCATTAATCGCTTCATATTCAATTCATGACAGGCGATGTTGATTGTTATTAATGTTTTAAAGGAACTTAAACAGAAATTGTAGTCTTCTTTCAAGGATCCTTGCAATGTTTATGGTAGAGCAGTGAGTACTCGAGTAGATCTACACACTGTCCTTAACCCGAATGCTTTCGTTAATATCACTGTCGAATTCAAAAAACAAAATTGGCTTTAACATGGCAAACAACATAATATCACTAAGATGCCTTATATCAAATCTACTACCTAATGTCTGCATTAACGAAAGCATTTTAGCTAAGGGCCCCATTTGAATAAAGTACCTGTACAAATGACTATTCTCATTTAAAAAAAAAGCAACTCCCAAAAATCTTGTAGAGTCGTTATTTAAAAAAAACCCTTTGTAAGACGTCAAAAGAATTTCACAACGCCATAACATCTTATTTTCGTTTTTACGTTACCTACACTGCTTGAAATATTATGTGAAACTTGTTTGTATTATTTTATAACTTGTCGTCAAGACACATTACGACACGCCCGCGCAATTTTTGTCGCCATTTCATTAAGTGCCTTACGCTCTTAAAATAAGTAAAAAAATACTCTCGCAAACCTAAATTCTCAATTGGAAAGGCTCTCGCCAAAAAAAGTCAAAATAAAAAAAAACAAATGTAAGATAGTCTGATAGATAGACCTTGGGGGAGGCCTTTGCCCAGCAGTGGGTAGTATAGGCTCGTAAAAAAAAAAGATAGTCTAAATTCAAATTGTGTAAAATGTATTTTAAGGGCTTACGCACATCCTATTTCCTATTATTAATATTATAAAGGCGAAAGTTTGGATGTATATATGTATGTATGGATGTATGGATGTTTGTTACTCTTTCACGCAAAAACCACTGAACGGATGTTAATGAAACTTTACAATAATATAGCTTATACATTAGAATAACACATAGGCTACAATTTTAACCGACTTTCAAAATGGAGGAGGTGTTATGTTCGTTTTTTTTATGTTCAACGATTACTCCGCCGTTTGTGAACCGATTATCAAAATTTTTCTTTTGGTGTATAGGTTATCATCCCAATTTGGTACCAAATTCATAAAAGTGGTGACCTGATGAAGGGATCCATAAGAAATCGAGGGAACTCACCAAAATTAATATGGAAACATGTGGTGACTTCGGTTTCGTGAGCAGTATTCTAAGCATTGGGCAGTAGGCCCATTGTATGTTTGCGATAAAGTTTAGGTACTCTATAAATTGTCCTTCCCCATGGTCTACTCTACATCTCTCCCATCAAAACAAATACCGTATGTTCAAGGCTTGTCCAACGCAAGTACATATTTACTCTTCATAAATCATAATACTATTAGGACCAACAAAAAACGTTTTCTGAAAACATAATGACACAAAAAAGCAATCCATCTAAGTATAGTTACAACACGAGAGTGTCACGTATATTGAATTAGTCTAAACGGCGTTACTCAACGCTATACGCTACAAGAGCAATAAGATATACAAGACGTAACAAAAATAAGTGATAATACTTTATAGGGTGTGTACGTGTTCCTTGTAGAGAGTTCACTGTGAAAGTAGCAGCGCTGAAAGACGAATTTTTTTTTCACTTTTGTATGGGGAAACTCGTGACGCTCGGGCCCTTGCCCATACAAAAGTGAAAAAAAAATTTCGTCTTTCAGCGCTGCTACTTTCACAGTGAACTCTTTACAAGGAACACGTTTACACCCTAAAGTATTATCACTTGTTTTTGTTACACACTATATATTACTGCAATGTTTTCACGCTAGAGGCAGTACCAACAGAGACAGTTAACAAAAAGTTTTGTTCGACGTTTAACAACGTTTCTGTCAGTATTCTGATATGACGTACGCAACATGTCGGATTTTGGTCGGATTATTCACTGTATGCCTACGAATAATAAAAACTAAGGAAACGTAACTCCCATACTTCAATCGTTTTGAATATGGTTCACAAGGTTCTTTTCGCACACTAAAATAATATGGCAATAGCTACGAAACACTACATTCAAATTGACGAAATAAAGCCGTTGATAATTATTGTCACTTCTATAATTACACAAAATTCTTGCATGTATTCGGACCTCTTTTTGCATAAAGTGTGCATGTATTCGGGTCACATTTTGTAGAATCGGAACAATTTTTTTGACACAGTTACTCTTCCTTAGTTTTTAGGGTTCCGTACCCAAAGGGTAAAAACGGGTCTTCGATGTCTGTCCGTCTAGTCTGTCCGTCTGTCCGTCTGTCTCCAGGCCGTATCTCAAAAACCGCTATAGCTTCTGAAATTTTCACAGATTGTGTATTTCTGTTGCCGCTATAACAACAACAAATACTAAAAAATAAAATAAAATAAATATTTAGAGGGGCTCTTTCACAATATTTTTAATTTTATCTATAGTCTAATAATTAATAATAAAATTAAAATAAAATAAATATTTTAGGGAGGCTCCCATACAAAAACACAATTTTTCGCCTATTTTTCCTCTATAACTGTACGGAACCCTTAGTGCGCGAGTCCGACTCGCACTTGGCCGATTATTATTATACGTAGCTGTATGTGCTAGCAGCGCGCTCTGCTGCGACCAGTACACAGTGTCAAAATCTCATCCGTGTCAAGACGTTGTCGATTCCGTGACGGAAACTATTTAGCTCATATAAAAAACTGTCTCTCAGTATGGCGGCAAAATTCGAATCGCAACATGAGAAAATCCGTCGCCCATGGACACTCGCAACATCAGAAGAGTTGCAAGATCGTTGCCGGACTAAGAGGGAACACGCTCTCATCTTGAAGGTTTGCAGGTCGTAATGGTCCGGAAATACTACTGCCATTCTTTCCAGAGTTTTACCGTATACAGCAAGCTATATGGCAGTGTGTAAAATTTACTCAGTCCACATGCTTAGCTAACAGAATACATAATGTAAACCTTGACCCGACTTGAACAAATAAAAAACATAAATAGATGAGCTTCTATAAATTATCATTTATCTTCTTAAGGAAAATTGTTATTTGCGGCATAAATAGCCAATTTGAAGGCTTGCTACGCATATCATTGCTTGTCGAATGTTTCGTACATCTACAATATTGTTGATATCAATAAAATAATAGTTTAAAAAACTAAAAAACACGCTTTTAGCACGCACTAAGCCAATCAGCCATCTTGGACGTCCGCCATGTTGGATTTAGGTCACGTGACTATTTTTCTCGTATTCCTGACAGCAAACCTTTTCATTTGATACCCATATCATGGGGGTGCATTTTAAATAGACTGTCCGCCATCTTGGGAGGCCGCCATATTGGATTTGTAATGACGTTTCTTAGCTAATCATGTATTGTCATCTGAACTCAGAGCGTGTGCAAAATTTCATCGCAATCGAGGACCGGGAAATGGGTCAAATTAAGATTCCAAGATTTTCTTACATACATAGTTACAAGTGAAGCTAATAATGATAAAGCGTGTAAAAACACTCAATTTTGAGAAATGTCAAAAGTCATACACATAATTTACGCCATACACGCTACGGTTTACCGGAGCGGTCTACCTGCGCAGGTATGCCTGCACAGGTAGACCGGAACGTGTGTGGGAATAGACCTGTGCAGTTTTTTATGCCTGCGCAGTCGATCGGAGCAAAATCGAAAATCAATTCTTTCGACTGATACCTGCGCAAGCATAAGTTTCTACTAGGGCATGGCGGTATTGGGAATTTTTGCAATACCGGTATAATACCGGTATTGATTTTTCAAAAACCGGTTTTCCGGTTTTTCGGTATTTTTGCGGTATTTCTTTATTCATCAAAAAAGCGTTATAATATAAGCGTTTATAATTTAATCGAATAAACAAATAAAAACATTAAAATCAACTCGTTTATTTAAAATTTAACAGTTAAACAGTGTTTTGTTCCTTATACTAAACAAATAACTAAAAAAAAATCTTCCTTAAGTATACTTAAAATAACTAACAATTTAAACATTAAAAAAACGACTATTATTTACATATAAGTTTCCAGTGATAGAATCCATACAAACCCGGAGAAACTGGAAGCAGTTCAAAATTGGCCAACCCCTAAAAACAAAACCGAAGTTCGGGCATTCCTCGGCCTACAGGCGTTTTGTTAAGGGATTCTCGGAGATAGCCAAACCATTACGTCGGCTGACAGAAGATAAACGAAAATTTAGTTGGGATTAAACTTCTGCAGATTCTTTTCAGAAACTGAAGAAACATCTGTGTGAAACACCAATCCTGGGGTATCCACAAACTGAATGTCAGTTTATAGTCAACACGGATGCAAGCAACACGGCCATCGGAGGGGTTTGGTCTCAAAAACAGGATGAAAGGGAAGTTGTTATTGCATATTTCAGCAAATCTTTATCTAAGCCAGAGAGAAACTACTGTGTGACAAGAAAAGAACTCTTGGCTGTCGTAAAGACGCTACAACATTTCAGCAAATATCTCATCGGCAGTCAGTTTTTACTGCGAACTGATCATGCAGCCTTAAAGTGGTTACTGCAATTCAAGAACCCAGAAGGTCAAGTAGCCTTCAAGACGGAACATCGCAGCAGAAAGACGCATGAGAATGCCGACGCACTTTCACGAAGGCCGTGTTCGGAAGGAAGACTGCAAATATTGTGTTAAGCAGGAATCTAACAAAGTAACATTAAAGTTAACGAGAACAAGTCTTTTGGGTCTCTGGGAGAATAATGCTATGAGGGAGGCTCAAGAAAGAGATGAAGACAGCTTCGCACATCATCACATGGAAGAAACGGGGTGATGTAAAACCAATCTGGAGTGAGGTTGCACCCACTGGCGCTGTCACTAAGGCGTAATAGGCGCAATGGGATAGTCTGATACTTCAAAACGGAATACTCTTAATTCTAAATTCTGAAATGGGAGAAGACTAACGGCAGAGAGTTTCATCTTCAGATAGTTGGCCCAAGAACGAGAGTACCAGATGTTCTCCATGAAATACACAGCATAAGAGTCGGCAGGTCTTTCTCTCCAAATCCTTCGAACCCTAGCACGTAACATTATTATAATAATAAGTGTGACAAAGAAATATGCCAACACAGGACTCACACACACACAGCAAAACTATTATTTTACTAGCAGTTGATTTTGAGTGTATTGGTATTTGGTATACAGTTTTCAATTGTTTCATAAATCATAATATTGTGTTAAAAACACGTGTGCGTATACAAAAATAAAGCTAAAGAAAAAAACCGGTATTTTTCTCTTTAGCACCGGTATTTAAAAATGGTCTAAATGGTGCGGTATTACCGGTTTTCCGGTAATACCGATTACCGGTATCCATGCCCTAGTTTCTACCTGCACAAGCGACCTCTCCGGTAAACCGTAGCGTGTATGGCGTACATAACACAGAAGCCGGACAGGCCGGTCACCGTTCATTTTTGCCGGACACGTCACAATAAGGGCGTTTGTGCACTACACGGAATTTTACTTTTTCCGGCGCGGCGCGGGGTCCCGATTTCTTTACGTTTTGATATGGCAAACGTGAAAGTTATGAACGCCGGACGGTAAAATTCCGTGTAGTGCATAAACGCCCTGAGTCCGGCTTTATCCGGACACCTGACAACCCTAAAAGGCCTGACAGACGATATTTGTTGAAAAGCCCAGAAATATTCAAAATTTCCAAAAATAAAACTATCGAGTCAAAATAAGTGAATCGTGTTTTTGGTTAGCCAAATATGAGATAAATATACAATGATTAAATAAATCTCAATTTCATTTAAGTCAATCGTCTTCCGGGATCGTAATACAAAAATTTTACAGCCCGGACTTAACCCGAGATCGCATCGCTCCCGGAATGTGCGTTATATTTTGACATATCACTTATCTGTCTTTTAGGCCATGTTCAGACCAAACTGACTGTAAGCCGCCGAATGTGAGCAGACTCACTGTGAGCCCCAGTGTTGAACGTGAAAATAAACGGTATCGAATGTCCGCGCCTACGCCTAGCGTAATAACGTATTGTCGGTTAGGTGTGAACGAAAAAGTGAATATGTATGGAAATACAATAAACTGCGTAACGTTCGCTCACATTCGGCGGCTGACAGTAAGTTTGGAACTGAAGTTTTGAAAATTTTTTAAAGAAAAGTTATTTCAAATTAATTTGTGAGCATTTGTATTTTGTAGTTGTTGTTTTCATTAAGCTTAGACCAGCCAGAACCTCATGAATTTACGTTCTCTCATCCATGCTAAATGACAGATTTTCCTTGTCCATCCATCATTTCATCATCTACAGGAACTTCCACGGCTTGTTGTTTTGAGGCGAGCCGTCTCACGGTACAAACGCGTTCATAGTTAATTTACCTGCAACACCACCTCTATTCCCACGACATAAGGATGATAGTACTATCAGAGAAGTTGATTCCTAGGCAGATGGGGGACCTACGTAGTTTGGTCGCGTTACGTCAAACCCAGCCGACAGATCACAATTAACACTGAATTGACGTGATCCGACCAAATGACGGTCGAATGGTCCAGTTGAATGGTCTATCAACTGCCTAGGAATCAATTTCCTCGATGGTACATAACGCATTCATAGTTAATTTACCTGCAACACCACTTCTATCTCTACGACAATACGGATCCTTTAGAATCTCGTAGTTTACGCACGGGTTCTATAGAATCTCATACGTTACCCGTTCATAATTATTCTACTCCCAACACCACCTCTATCCCCCCGACATAAGGGTGAATAATCACATGCAGTCTACGCAGTCTATATTGGAATGCGGCGCGCACGCTCGTGACATAGTGCGGGGCATACTAACGACCTTCCCAAGGTCGCCGCGCTTTCCGGGAGCGATGCGATCTCGGTTTAGGGTTGTCAGGTGTCCGGATAAAGTCAGTCAAAATAAAGCAAGCCAGTAAAGTCCCAGATGAAGTAGTAGTCACAGTAAAACTCTGGAATTAACTTTCGCCAGCAATATTTCCGGACCATCACGACCTGCAAACCTTTAAGAGGTAAAAAGGCCGGAATCACATTTGCAACTCTTCTGATGTTGCGAGTGTCCATGGGCAACGGTAGTTGCTTTCCATCATGTGACCCGTTTGCTCGTTTGCCCCCTAATTTAATTAAAAAAAAAACACTAATTTATCATGGCGTGTCCGGCTAAAATAAACGGTGTTCGGCATGTCCGGCTTCTGTAAGGCTTTCGACTTGTTAAACGATAAGTAATAGGCGATAGCCAAGCGTTTTTTCTTGATAGGTTAGCGATGGTCAAAAGAAAACTACAGATTACATGTTGACACTCATAGATAAATATTTCATGACAATCTTATATATAAAATTCCTGTGTCACAATGTTAGTTACCGTACTCCTCCGAAACGGCTTTACTGATTTTTACCAAATTTTATATGCAGTAGGTCTGAGAATCGGCTACTGGCTACTTTTTATATTGATAAGTGCATTTGTTGAATTAATAATAGTAAATTATTACAACTCGAGACTGACGGCGACCATTGTTTATGCGACGGGATAGCGATGGACGTTGCCATCCATACCTACTTATTTAGTCACTTCAATAAAATAATATCGGCGAAATACTTTATATGGCAAAATAACGTTTGCCGGGACAGCTAGTAACATATAATATTAGATTACATAAAGTATAAACGATAAAAAGCTTGATTTTTTAATGATTTTACAGTATACTTCACACAAAAATGTTTTATGGTAGACATAAATCTTGAGATAACAAATTACAAAGTTTATATAGGTACTATATAATATTATATAGGCTGGCGGCTTTTCACCCAAAAGTCCGGCCACACTGGCTTCTCTATCCGGCTTTTCGGTTGGCAACCCTAGCCCCGTTCTTTGTTACTTTACCCCCACAGTTCTAGTCCTTACGTCGTCCACATAAAAAAAGTGTTGAACCAACTGGTACCCGGAATAAAATGGCCCCGCACGTTTCACGTTTGTAATCATAATTAAATCACTCTGACCAAGCAGAAGCAATAAAAACAGTAATTTTGTGACATAAAAGTTTACTGTTTGCTCAAAATTTGCATGAGGTTGGTGAATTAATAATTTTATTACATGTAAAGTTAAAACAAAGAGATGAAACAAAGAAAGGTATAGTGATTTTAAATCAATGTGCGACGTTTCTGCGTATTATTAGGAATCTTCTTTAAGGGCCTTCCCACGGAGATTCCGTAATTTACCGTATTTAGAGCCTTATAAACTCATCATTTGAAAGCTACAAAGTTATAATAAAAATACAGCAATAATCTTCAGTACATCAACATTCCTTTCCCCGTTTTAAATTTTCTATTTTTGTTTATTATACTCATGATATTAGCTTCCAAAGTAATACCAATTTATTAAAATTGAAGCATACTTTCAGCATCTCCCTAGTATTTACAAATTACGTTTATTTGAAACACACGACAATAGATAGACAATTTCATTAACTACATATTCCCTGTTTAAAATTTTTTTTAGATCAATTTTGAACTAAGATAAGTAAAAAAAATAGGATTTTTGTGCGATCTCGGCAACGCGTCAAATGTATGGTCAAGGTCGTTTGCTCGGGGGATGGCCTTAAAAGGTTGGTGAGTAATTGACAAGTAATTGGCAGTTTTTAACAAGATGATACCCCCAACTCCGTTGCGCCAAAATTCGTTTATTATATTTTATGTGTGTAGTATGCATTTTTTCCGGATTAAAAAGTATCCTATGTCCTATCCCGGGACTCAAAGTATCTCCATACCAGGTAACAGATATAATATAAGTATGGATATTCTTTTAAAGTCGAATGAAACGTCAGGGATTAAATGAAGAAAAGAAAGAAGAAGTTGAAAGAAAGGTTAAGTTTAATAATTCATATCAGCAAAATAGTAAACACGTAGGTATCACAAAGTCTAAGCAAGTTGACGTATGTTAGAGCTTCGTAGATCGTAATCGTAGAGCCGGCTAACGTATTACCCAATCCCATTACTAAATTCCGTGGCTAACTGCCTTTTAATCACCTTTCGTCTTCACAAGCCGGCGCCCGCGCATCAGTACAAATGATCGCCGATTTCCTACGTCCTACTTGTAGAAGATTTTTTAACTACTGATGCTTCAAGATATGCTTAGAATTGAAGAGTTTTCAGTATATTTAGAAGGTGAAAAACCATTTGGGGCAACGTCAAGATTTATCCCAAATAGTTATGGGACAATTCGGAAATTCCACATACCAAGGTCTACGGACGGACGGCTGCATCGTCGTTACAAACACTCGTTTCAAAAGCAAAATATTTTCTAAATTATTTGAAACACTTTTAGAACTGTCCTACTTAATGACTATTATACCACCGCTTCGGAAACTAAGAGCTGGGAGCTTACTTGAAACACGACAGTCTTAAGACAGACTGCTATACAATACACATGAAGATGTACATACAAATATTCTGACTCAAGACTCTCGTATCTCAATCCTCAAGCAAGTGCAAGCCCTGCTCTTGCAAGGCTCGCGCTTTAAGCGCCATCTCATCAAGCACACGACCTATGGCCTACAAACCCATGGGGAGACATAACGCGTTGCACAACACCCATCATATTAACCAATGAGGTTCCGCAACCTCGACAACCCGCCAACCTCGACAGCCTCGCCGGGTCACCAAACTCGTTTCGATTCCACCGAAAACAATTTCCGCGGGTACAGTCGGGAAGATGCACAAGCAGTGTTTTCAGTACATACCAGAGGGCTGATTGACGACTTCGGTTCGACTCGGATTCGTAAACTTTACGTGCGATCATTGGTTAAGGCACAGAATATATAATAGTACCTTACGGTACAGAAGTCTCACTCCCGAGTTTAGGTATGATAAACGCAAGTGTCCGGTCACCGGACTAGTCTCGATAGGCTGGCACTCGCTCGACTTGTCGCACACGCAACGCACACATCCGCGATACAAAAGTAATAATAGCCGGCCCCGCACCGCCGCGCCGCTCGCTTAACAGCCCTGGCAGATTGAAGCGAGACGGCAGACAGTTATTGTACTATGAACGCTAAGCGCAATGCAAAAGGTTGAAATAAGATTGTTTTACAGAATAGTAGGTAAATATCTCGGCAATTTCGGGCCGTTTGTATGGAAGTGAGACACGCCTGGTTAAGGCTTTGCGCAGCGAAGTTTCCGAATCCGAGTCGAATTGCGCATCGTGAATCCAGTATAAGGAACCATAAAACAGAATTAGAAAACCTATTCCAAAAAAGGCGTAAATGCCTACGAAAACAAAGCAACAAAGATGTAACAACTCTACAATCTACATCATAATATAACAAACTAACAAAAGCCTCAAGAAACTGAAAGGAGCTTTCAATCACTTTAAAAGAGGTGACAAAAATCAGAATAGATTGTTCTATATCAATTTACAGGGCCCTATTATTATTTGCCCGGAGCGGCTAAATAGCTAGATGGGGCCCTGTCTATTGACTCTATGTTTATCAAATGTTCTCTCCTGTATTCTTTCTTTATAATAGCAGTCGCTTAGTTAAAATGTATAGGATTTGTTTCCCAACCTCATCATCGTAAGGAACGATTGTAACGTAGCCAAAAGCATCATATCCTTCACAATCACAAGCCTCCACGACCTTCCAGACCACCATCAATATCTCATTGTCTTTAACTCCCATCATTATCCATGGTGTTGATCAGACAGTGGGTCTGACTGTACGTCAATTAGCATATCTAATGAAGGGCTCGCGATGACTCACGCACCACGCTCGTTACGTCAGACCACTTTTTTCTCCTCCACCTGTTCTGGGTTCCGTGACTGTGGTGAAATCCACACTCATTTCACCCAAATATTCGAAATGGGTTTAGGCCAAAAAAATACGAGTTAGCGAATTTAGGCGAAGTTAAAGAACTTGAACCTAGTTAAAAGACTTATGAGGCAGAATGCAAATTCAATGGAGAACAATTATTTGAAACATAATTTCCACTGAACAAAATAAATTAAATGCTGCTCTTAGTCTTAATTTTGCCTCCTGATAATCCATATTATTGTACGGTTTTTGTAATAATAGTGTATAAAGAAATAAATTACAACGTTTTGAAAAAAAAGCTTTTATTTAAATAGTCTAAAAAGAAAAAAAAAATCTCCTTAAAATTTTTAACTATTAAGTTATAATCCTCAATATATTATACAATTTGCATAATAATAAAAGCTTGTCGCGACTCGCGAGACTTAACAATCTATCAGTACTTGATAAATTTATTAAAATAAAAATATAATATCAATTTACTCAATTAAATTGGTACTTACTAGTTTATTTACAAATCGCGCTACAAGCTTTTATCATGCAAATTGTATAATATATTGAGGATTATAACTTAATAGTTAAAAATTTTAAGGAGAAATTTATTTTTTTCTTTTAAGACTATTTAAATAAAAGTTTTTTTTCAAAAAGTTTTTTGTTTGTAATTTATTTTTTGTTTTTTAGTTATCTCTGGCTAGATTTCTTAGTCTGTTTGATATTAATTTGTTTTGTTTCAAGAATTTGTTAAAATCTGATTAACTTAAGTCCTTAAGAAATTGTACTCGACTTTGACCATTGAAAAATCTATATTTAGCGAGTTGTTATATTCCGTTTATTTCTTCATATTGGATATAGAATGACATTACATTCGTTTCCGATTTACTCTCAATAAGCCCTTTCATTTGATACCCATATTGCAGAAGTGCATTAAAAATAACTATTTCCGTATCTTGGATGAGCCGCCATATGATATTACATTCGTTTCCGAGTTACTCTCAATAAGCCTTTTCATTTGATACCCATATTGCAGAAGTGCATTAAAAATAACTATTTCCGTATCTTGGATGAGCCGCCATATGATATTACATTCGTTTCCGAGTTACTCTCAATAAGCCTTTTCATTTGATACCCATATTGCAGAAGTGCATTAAAAATAACTATTTCCGTATCTTAGATGAGCCGCCATATTGGATGTAGAATGACATTACATTGGTTTTCGAGTTACTTTCAATGAGCCCTTTCATTTGATACCCATATTGCAGAAGTGCATTTAAAATAACTATTCCCCTATCTTGGATGAGCCGCCATGTTGGATGTAGAATGAAATTACATTCGTTTTCGAGTTACTTTCAAAAAGCCCTTTCATTTAATATCCATATTGTAGGACTGCATAGAAAATAATTATTTCGCCATCTTGGATGGTCTGCCATATTGGATTTAGAGTGATGTCACATACCATATCGTGCATTGTCATCCAAGCTAAACGCGTATGCAAAATTTCAGCTCAATCGGTTAAATATATCTACTTCAAAATTGAGTTCCAAAATTCCACCGTAACACACATACTTACATACATACAGAGCAAGTTAAATAAAAGCTTTAAAAAAAAGGACATAGGATTGATTTTATTCCGAAAAAAAAAAATGGTTTCCGATAAACCAATATCGAAGTTGCGGGTAACATCTCATGGA
Source organism: Cyaniris semiargus (assembly GCA_905187585.1). Lineage (NCBI taxonomy): Eukaryota > Metazoa > Arthropoda > Insecta > Lepidoptera > Lycaenidae > Cyaniris > Cyaniris semiargus. The sequence goes on from LR994567.1 coordinate 11,738,010, forward strand.
AAATTAAATAGCCGTTGTATACGGGACCCGAGCCTAAATTGTTCGTATAACAACAAAAACCTACTTTGCCACGTGCCTCAATCGCGAACGTTTTTTGTTGAGGCTTATTACTGAAACATTTGGACCTGAGTAAGACAACTCCTCATCAGGAGCAATCATTTGCATGGCAATTTTAACTGACTTCCAAAAAAGGAGGAGGTTATATTTTCGGCTGTGGTTTTTTTGTACATAATATTGTGTACCACAAAGATCGCTGCAAGACGCTGTCTTTTTGGTTCGGTCAAAACGATTGCAAAGGAACTAGGAACGTAATTGAATTAATGAAAATAATAATATGATTATGTATTCTATGCCCTTGGAACGCAGGGGTATTCAATGAAAATTTGAAGCGATTTTAGTTTTTCTTAAGCTGGAGTGTAGGTTATGTATGTCCCCCGCAAACTGACCAGGCTAACTCATATACTTATTAACAGTATATTATTCACACTAAAACGACGTCATAGATTTACAGCAAAATGATCTTTATCTCAATAAACACAGGTGTCACAGTAGATCTGGCGGGAGTGATAAAACTAGATATGCAAATGCAAGTAATTAGTTACAAATTGTTATTGTTAGGTCTGACGAGTGCACACGATAATTACAAACAAGACGTCCCATAAAACCATGCCATGGGTAGTGACAATAGGTCACGTAGACATAAAATGTATTATGTTTCTAACAGGGGGATAAGTCTAAATATCACCTTGATGAGTGGCAGTCTTCTACAGTGCGTTTTTCGCGTAACTTTCTGCCGCGCACTGTAAAACTCTGGAACGAACTGTCACCAGCAATATTTCCGGACCTATACGACCTGCAAACTTTCAAGAAAAGAGCGTATTCCCTCTTAAAAGGCCGGCAACGCACCTGCAGCTCTTCTGATGTTACGAGTGTCCATGGGTGACGGTAGTTGCTTACCATCAGGTGACCCGTTTGCTCGTTTGCCCCCTTATTTAATAAAAAATATATATATATACCTATGTCCAGAAATCTAAGAGAGATAAATTAAAAGTTATTCGCACTAACTGGTCATGATCTTATGTTCGCCTTATAATTTCCAACGAAAAAACTATTTTCTTTAGACAGAGTGACTAAATATAGGCTTTTATACGCCATATAAAAGGCACGAGTTACTGTGAATTGAGATAAAACAATAAAAAATAACCCTCTATATAATTTGTAATTAAGATGAAAAGCTTTTACTAACGATTACGTTTTATCACTATAAGAAAGATTTAAGCATTTCTCGGTTCTTATTTAGAGACATAACACTGTCACGAAAACAAATATTAAGTTCAACGAACTACTACTGTTAAGATAAAACGATGAAGGAATGTAAACATACATACACTTATAGATGTTAAAAACAAAGTTTGTTAGAAGAACCACAACATGTTTAAATAATGAACAACATCTCATTAAAGAAGCTATGCCAAATTCAAGGATAATGGAGTCTTTAAAAAATATATTATTTATGATTATCCTACGAATAATAAAAACTAAGGAAGAGTAAATGTGTCAAAAAATTTGTCCACGAGTCTACAAAATGTGACCCGAATACATGCATACTTTATGCATGTATTCGGGTCTCAATTTTGTGTATTAATACAAGTGACAATTATTATTGTCAACGGCTTTATTTCGTAAATTTGATTGTTAGTGTTTCGTTGCTATTGCCATATTTCAGTATGCGAAAAGGAACCAAATTCAAAACGGTTGAAGTATGGGAGTTACGTTTCCTTAGTTTTTATTATTCGTAGTGAATATTATTTTAATTAGACATAAAGCAACTGAGTAAACAAAAAGTTAATAGGGCAAAGTTAAGTGAGTGAGTCTCTTTCCATTCATTTACATGATTATCTAGCACAATAATAATTTGCTCTCTCCTTTCAACAGGTAATATCATAATCTAAAATTACAAACAAGATGACAACACTGTAAACAAAGATGGCTTATAAAAGAAACTTAGTATTAGCTCTAGTATTGAACATATTAATAAGGACCCAGTGTCAGAGTGAGATAGAATACAACGATTCACAAATACTAGCGCAAGAACAAGAAAACAACGAGGAGTATAAAACAAAACCGAGTATAGTTGCACAGTTTGACACAGACACTATAGTAGATTATGATTATGAACACAACACGTCTTTGGACAACACAGAAAAGAACGTCGATTCGACGGTGACAACAGAAGAGAGTGTAGTTGAAGAGCATGTAGAAGATTACGTTGATAAAGAAGAAAGAGTGCGGACGACGGCTCAATATGTGACCGAAGCGTCAACAGGATACATGGACAATAACGTCTACAATATAGACAACGCTGGAAGAGAAGTGTATCCATCGATCACAAGCAATAGACAGGTATATTATTATTATAGACACCCTAAAATAATTTATAATAAATATCCCAATATCTGCGGGATCATTTGAATTATGTTATATTTGGACAGCCCATGAACGGACAAAGTTTGATATAGAGTTAAAATATTTTAATTTATTTCAGTCAGATATTTACCTAACAACCACAACACAAGCATCATTGTTAACTGCAGATTCTGATGAAGTAAGAACACTAAATGATGAGCAACAAGACATGGGACAGAGAAATCCAAAAACAGAAGGTAACTAACGCTTCTAATACAAAATGTATTAAAATAATGTAAAAATGTACCAACATAATGGAAATGTTTATATTATTTCCAGCTGATTCCAAAGAACAAACAGATAAATGGAGCTTAGAGAAGCCACGACCAACCGTCGCGCTCAGTAGAAGTTCAACCCTAAAGTCGTGGTTAGAAGACACGTGGCTTCGACCACCAGCCGGCATCATGGTGCCACTCCGGCCATCAGCTCTCAGCAGAGCCCTGGGTGTGTGGAACGACTTGATCGACGAAGGGTTGAACATGACTGACATTGTTATCGTCGGATATGATTCTAATGGTGAGTGGCAGATTAATATTCATTTCAATTGCTTTAGCAAATGTTTTATTCTGACTATTAGCTAACATTCTAGACTCTTTTATTTTTAATTTAAGTTTAAATTCGTTTAAATCACGTCTGGATACTTATCTTCCATTTAAAAACATTATTTTCGTGTTCATGACTCACCAAAACGAAACACTTATTCAATCTGGTCACTTACCTGAAACAAGACAAAAGAAAAATTAGTTTTTACACAACTATATCAGCAGTGCATGTAGAATATAATTTGAAACCGAGAGAAATTTTCTTATGATAAAGTCCCAACCATGGCTGTGCCAAACAAAAAAGGTTGTCACGTAAAATGTCGAAACTATTAATTTATATTGCTGCGGGAAGTGGAGCGGAACTACATTCGCCTATCAAGGTTAATAATACTATCAGATTAGCTACTTACTTCAATTACAACTAAATAATAACCTAATAGTTCATGTTACAAGATCTTAGCGAAACCACTGACCAGGTCAAAGAAAAACTAATTTGTAAACAATAAATTGTTACTTATTTCAAATCGTTTCGAGAGTTCATAATGCACTACAGTAATAATAAACAAAACCGGCCAAGTGCGTGTCGGGCCACGCGCAATGTAGGGTTCCGTAGTACCGCTAGTTTTTAATAATTTTTGTATGGTCAATGAATGTACATATTTTATAACGTGTTTTACACTACTAACAACATCATCTCAGTTCCGTTCAAAGGAATTTGAACGAAAAGTTCCTTTATACTTCGCCGAATACATTTTTTTTTAGTTGATCGACTATTACTCAATAACTTTTGAAGTCTTCTTAGCCATGATAGTTTTCCTTTTAAATTCAGCATATTTCCTACTCCCGTGAATTTTTATACATTTCCAGAAACAACCGTTTAGCTGGTAGAAGTCTACTTCACAAATGGATCCCTAAATCGGATAATGATCTTTGAATACTCATAATATTTTTAAAAAAACCTTTCCAACGATACCCCACACGATGGGGTGGACGCGAAAAAAAAATATCATCCCCGCTTGATGTGTAGGGGAGGTACCATGAAAAAAAATATTTTTTTAAGATTTTATGTACCATTTTGTCGGCATCATTAATATGTGCATTCATGCCAAATTACAGCTTTGTAGGTCGTATAGTCTCTGAGCAAAACCACGGACAGACGGACGGACGGACGGACGGACGGACGGACGGACGGACGGACGGACGGACGGACGGACGGACGGACGGACGGACGGACGGACGGACGGACGGACGGACGGACGGACGGACGGACGGACGGACGGACGGACGGACGGACGGACGGACGGACAGACAGACAGACAGACAGACAGACAGACAGACAGACAGACAGACAGACAGACAGACAGACAGACAGACAGACAGACAGACAGACAGACAGACAGACAGACAGACAGACAGACAGACAGACAGACAGACAGACAGACAGACAGACAGACAGACAGACAGACAGACAGACAGACAGACGGACGGACAGACCGAAACTATAAGGGTTCCTTGTTGACTACGGAACCCTAAAAAAAGAGAGAGTAGCTACTTCAAAAAGAAGAGCTTAAGTATTTGTAGAGCTTGTAACATTAAGCTATTTAAAAACTTAGGCATAATAATATTTTCTCTCATACCGTATCTGTATGTATCTGATAGTGTAGGTAGCAGGTACCCTCAACATCCTCAACCTATTTATTAAATAAGTAGATACGAAAATCTCTCCACAACTACGTTTCCCCAAGTATGAAATTCAATATTTTTCTTTTGATCAGGTGTAAATTGGAGATCTCGCCACAACCTGCAACCATCACACACTGGGAGTGGAGAGAGGACAGTATCGGAGGCACTTTCAAAGCTATTACGGAAGTACCAGGTAAGAAACACTTGGAGCAAAACGGAAGGAAAAATACTAATCATAAAATAGTTGCCAGTTAATTTGGTTCTTCTATAAATCGACACAGAACTAAAATGAAGTAAAGCAACTTCAAGTCTTTGAAACTAATTAAAATTAAAGTAATTCAAATGAGACAAACCGCAGAACAATTGTTTCCTAAACAATAAGCAACAGCCATAGCATAAATATTAGGTAGGGAATCCCCCCATGAGGTATATAGGGACAAAACCGTATACCATACAAGGATCGTGAACATAATGACTACCAACCAAAATTGGTAGAGACGTTAACTACGCCATTTTTAAGAAATCCTCAAAGGTCCCAGTCGATCCTCCGTATTGAAGTTTCAAGCTTCAAAAAAGGCTGAAAAACAACTACTTGTTAACGATGCACACAAGCATCAACCAATACCATCAAGAGGTGTTAAAACAACATCACAATATTTGTGCGGTCTACGACCTTCGAACATTATACTTAGATCATAACTATAATTAGCCGTATATGGTATATTAAGCCGTGACAGTCAACATAATCACAATAGCCCCATTACCATACACACTACAAGTATGGTAGACCAGTGTTTCTCAACGTGGGGTTCGCGAACCATTACGTCGCGTCGGTAGGGAGATCGCGGTAAGATTTCTAAGTGGTGGCATATAATTATAACCTTTAGAAGAGGCATTCCATACAATCGTCAGCGCGAAAATGTGTCACCCTCGAAATGAGTGAGCTCACTCATCTGAGAGCAGTGTGCCTTAGGACGCGGTGACAGTCGGACGTGTTTAATAATTTGATTACGTAAAATATGCATTGAAAGCGTGAATGAGTGAAAGAGAAAGTAGTATATGCTATTACTGTAAGACAAAAAAGGACGACAATATTTTCTCGATACACATTTTGCATGCAAAAACATTGCTACAGTTTTGATGGCGTATGCCATATCCAAGTATTGACATCGTTGAGTGGTGGGCGGTGGCGCTTTTTAGGAACTTGCGGCACACATGTAGCGCGCGCGAATGAATTCAAATAAAAATAAGTGTTAAATTCTCTTAGAAGGGGCTATTAACTCAAGGGGTTCGCTCTTATTTGGAAACTTTAACAGAGGTTCGTGCTGTCAAAAGTTTGAGAAACCCTGACGTAGACCATATGTTACAAGCCACACACGAGGCGAAACCAGCGAAGGTGCAAACAAGATCGCCTTGGCAATGACTTTGTGGGATTACCTCGAGAAAGCCGAATGTCAAACTAGAATGATCTTACTATGTAGTTTTAATATACTTATTTATTAGCAGACTACTTAAACGTGACTTAAATTAAGAAACTCTTAAAAAGGCTGCCTGGGTCATGCCAAATAATTGCTACAATTTAGGGTGTCTGTTCCTGTTCAGTTCCCTATTCCCTATTCAGTTACAAAAAAAGCAAGTTCTCGCATAAAACGAGCCATGTGTATCTGGCTTTATGAATATTACGTGTAAATAATACAAAATGTGTATTGACGTATACAAACATTGAATTCAATTGCTATAAGGTCACAGCTATCAGCAGACTAGTTTTGCGGCACCGAGAAAATATTTGTCATAGTCCGGTTTACATTGCAAACTAAATCGGTCAAATAGCAGATACAAGTTCGAATAACTTGAGCATACTCTTGGGTGGAATTCGGTGGTCATTGTTTATATTTTAACTTAAATAAACATGATAGGCAGCCATTAGAATCCAGACTTGAAACCCTCAAAAGGGTAGATCTTGTATGTATTTATACTTCAGTCTTAAAGCAGGAAAAAAACTAGAAACTTCTCTTTTGAACATTGGCTTGTCGACTTATTCCTACACCACACTTATTACTTTCAACAATTTCCTTACAGGACGTCGTCATGGATGCCTCAGTGGATGGTACCATGAGAGCTCTGACGTTTGCAGCCAAGCTGGTGCCCTACGACAGCGCTCTCTTCCTCATCACAGACAAGGGCGCTGGAGATCCTCAAAGACTACCGCTGGCCCTTCGAGCACTCATCGAGAAGAGATTGAAGGTAAGAATCATCTTAGTGGAATCACCACATCTAATGCCCTTTTGATTGGCTTACATCGTTACATTAACCAATGAACAACGCTTGCTAAAAAAAATCCTCAGAAACCAGGCATAAGAAATCTGTGCCTACAAAATATACCACTTTACTTTCATATTATAAATGCCAAAATTTGTCTGTCTATTTTCGTTTGTTACTAACTCTATATGCCTAGACAGGTCACCCAAATTTAAACGAGCTTTTGTAAGAACGAAGCAAGCAACACCTAGTGCTCGATAATTAAGTAAACAAATATCCAAATTAGTATTGTAAGTAGTTTTATGCAATAAAGAAAGAAAAATATTTACATTTTATTCTAGGTTTATACTATCTGGACGGACCCTAGCTACCCATCAGCAGAGTCAGAACAGGCTCTGCAGGATCTGAAGAACGTATCTTCTCACACCGATGGAGAAGTGCTGCCGTACTCCATACAGATTATGGTAAAGTTTTAATCGCTTCAAACTGTTTAAATGTTTTTAATTTCAGTAACATTATATCTATCATTAAAATAATTAAAGCAAATGAACTGGGTGGGACCTAGACTATTAAATATATGAAAACTAAATACGGTATTTAATCTCAATTACATAACACGTAATATTAATATGTTAGCAAACAGAAATAACAATAGAAATAATCCTACAATTACGAATTCTTTAAACTTAATCGTAATGAAGCAGTAATTATTATGGCAACTGTAGCTCGTTCTAAGAAAAACTCAATAGAAACTGAAGTCGTGAAAAAAATGTATTAATCAATTAAATCGCAATTTTCAGGACGAAGAAAACGCAGACAATTTCGCTTCGGAGGCGGAGTTGCAGCGATGGGTACCATTAGAGCTTACCCAGTCGCGACACGCGAGGTTGCAGCATCATGAAGTGAAATTTGATGTAAGTTGATGGCTATCCAATTCGTCACCCAAATAAATTTTAATGGCACCTTTTCGAAACTGTCCGACAAGACCATTTTCGAGAATATAAGGTTGATTTCCAAACTCGTCTTTAATAGCTAGTCCTAAATGAGAGGATTACAAATCTAAAAAGTCTATTCTAATTTCAGACTCTACTGATGAAGCGAGCTGCTGGTGAGGCTATATCCCTGGGTCTACCAGTGGAGACTGGAGTCACAGCCCTCAGGATATACATAGAGGGCAACGTGGAACATGCTATCATCTATCCGCCGAACGATGGTAATTATAGGTCTAACAGAATCTGATGGCAAAAAGTGAGAAAATAAATTGACTCTAGCAATACCGGGGTAATTGGAATAAAACATTTTGATCCTTTTTTATCTTATAGCGGCTGATTCTGTGTGTTAAACATGCAAATATAAAAATTTATCCAATGATCAAGGATATTTTATGAAAATCTGCTGTCAAAAATTGCCATCAGATTCTGGTAGACCTATACTTGATTAGTTTTGTTCTTTTTTAATGAAATGCACCAACATACGAGCAGATTAAACACCTTAAAATGTAAGTGGCCATAGACACACGCAACACCAACTCCTTTAGGGTTGGGAGTTGCGTTACTGGTCCTTAAAATAATTAAGGTAGGCCTCAAGTCACCAACTTCACTAACGGCCGTTCCCAATATTCAATCTATCTCTGGTTTGACATACGACCGATCGTAACTAACATTGAATTGACATAAAATATATGTCTCTAATGTCTAATGAGAGCTATTCCTATCTCTAGTAGGGCAAAACCAGAGATAGATCAAATATTGGGAACGGCCGTTACTCGGCTAAACACAACGTTTAAGCGTTGTTTACCAACGGTTCATGGATTCTGATTTGGAAATTGTTTCTGAAAATATTGATAAAACTTTACTTAAGTAATAACTAAGAAACAATCCAGTACTAAACAGACATAAATCAGATTTCTACTAAAACGATATGGCCAAGTAATGATCAAATGGTACATCAATCCCTCAGCCAGGAAGCTTCTCTCATCATCCAATTACCGTATGATCGCAATTTTCGAGCCTTGAGTAAATAATGAATTTAATGCGTTTGTCATAACAAATTACTATTGTTGTATGATTTCCACTGTCCGCTGCGAGCAAAAAATATCAGCGTGACGGGTTCCCGACACTTGGGCTCATTATAACTTACGCAATACTTAACGTTGGTTTAAATACATGGTACTGATTCCTGTGCCAATATTATGTTAATTATTTCGCAACGAGGATACAGTTAGAAAATCTCGTATGGAAATCAATATTGAAGGTTTTAAACACACTTTTCACGGCCTTGTATAATATAATAATGTTTGCGTGGTTTTTTCCTAAGAGACTCAGAGTGACGCCTAAAGGTGTTGAAACACTGTCAATACTCTGGTATGACGGCCATGGAATTAAAAGTATTTTGTACGTTTCAGAGCCCCAGATCGATTTGAACAACGTGACATCAGTGCTGGGCTTCTCTTCAGCATCCACTACCGTCAGCTTACAGCCGAGAGAAGTGCATTTGGTATTCCCGGGGAGTAACGAGGATAAGTAAGTATTTTATGTTTTGAAGATAATCTAATGCGTTCAGAATTCTGGATGGAAAAAGCGCTGAAAAGACCCAAAGACTATATGGGTCTTACAAAGCATAGCGGGCACAGACCACCGTTCTACCTAAATGCCTACAAAAATTGTGAAAGAACAGAAATATAGGCAGATTCAACTGAGGAAACGACATATTTTCTATGTCACTATCTCTTTTTCCGATGCTAAGCGTGGTGGAGAACTAGCCAAAGCTAAACCAAAGGTTATCTTCACAGGCTATCAGTACTACCGGCAACGCCGTCCGAATCTGACCTTTCCCGGATGGTGGGGGTTTGGCACCTGAGCGTTCGGTGCGACACCTGCGAGTACCGCATACAGGTCACAGCCAGAACACAGATACACTTCGATGTGGAGCTCCAGCATAGAGGTAAGATCAAAGGCAATAGAGGCATTTCAAACGCAAATAGAGAACAAAAGAGTTTATTTATATCGACGAATAAAACTAATAATTTCGACAGCGTTAAAAATCAAAAATGTAAAGGATTCTACATAACGCATCGCTAAGGCCCGATATTAGTGTTTAAGAGAGGGTTTTAGTATCACTTGAAAGTCAAGTACAGGCTTAACTGTACTAATACAAGTAGCGTTTACATGTTTCAACTAAAGTACTATCCTAAAGCACTTTGCTATCCACTAAGATAATGTAAATGGGCCCTAAGTGAGATGGCGCTTGCGATGTGTAGATTGAAATTATCTTTTTTTTTATGAAATAAGGGGGCAAACGAGCAAACGGGTCACCTGATGGAAAGCAACTTCCGTCGCCCATGGACACTCGCAACATCAGAAGAGCTGCAAGTGCGTTGCCGGCCTTTTAAGAGGGAATAGGGTAATAGGGGAGGGTAGGGATGGGAAGGGAAGGGAATAGGGGAGGGTAGGGAAGGGAATAGGGTAGGGGATTGGGCCTCCGGTAAACTCACTCACTCGGCGAAGCACAGCGAAAGCGCTGTTTCACGCCGGTTTTCTGTGAGAACGTGGTATTTCTCCGGTCGAGCCGGCCCATTTGCCGAAGCATGGCTCTCCCACGTATAAACCAACCAAACAAATCTTATTACCAACAACTATCTAAAAACAGACTCAATTGAGTGAAAACTTAACTATCGTCCTATCGTCTGTTGAACCCAAATTAAGTACATCATTAGATAAAATTTAAGCACGCAGCATGTTTCAAATATGTATTAAAGCCAACTATACCGAATACCTTTCTTCAAAATAAGAATGTCAAGGTTAATAACTAGTTTGAGAAAAATAATTGTATAATCTAAAGATGGTGGTAACTGGTAACACGTGCAAAACATCACTTAGATGACTTCATCCTTTATGTACAACGTGGACTAGTGGAAATGCTATTATTGAAGGGTTGTTATCTGTTTTTCAGTGATTAGGCTTGTTATCTCTTAAATTTAACAATTTATTACAACAGTATTCAATCAATAAAGAAACCAAACATTTCCAATGTAAATGGAAATTGTTACACATGGATTACATACTTTCGATGGTTACGTATTAACAGTCAAATCATGAATAACAGCAGTAGAGCTTGCCTAACGACGCCACTACTTCACTAGTTGATATAAATGGAAATTTTGTACTATAAATACTAGGGATTTTCATTCATTCATTCATTTTTGGCTGATTTTAGTCTCACGCTGACCGTCGGCGCTGATGGTCCGAGATGTATGACATTCTTATGAACTTCAACCCATGATATTCAACCATTAGAAGCGTTTTGAATAACGCGTAGCGGTCTGCGCTGGTCATACATTTTGGTATCGGCGCGGACGGTCAGTGTGAGATTAAAATCAGTTTTAAATTGGACAAGCTCTAATAATATATTCAAAAACTCACCTTATTATTTTCTCCGAGGCTGTTCGATCAGGAGATGTTTATCGGAGCACGTTTTGGGCTTTTGTCAGAACTCGTTTCAATATTAGGGCTATTATTAGACCCTCGTGTTTTTATATAGGGTTTAAGAAAAACGTTAATAACAATATTTCAACGAACGAGATGAATATCAGCAATGGTTTATGTACCAAGGTAGTAATAATTTAGCTACAGGGAAACCAGAATACCTTTGAAACCACTATAGTATACTTCTAAAACCATTAAATGTAACATAAAATACATATAAAGAAACCAAAATATGTCATCTATATAGATGATAGCCCTTAACCGGACGCTCCTAATATTCAGATAATACTTTCAAATACCTTATCTAAACGTCCTAGTGTCTACAAAGTAAAACTTCACCTATACTTTCTTACTATAAGTAAATAAAACACAGTCAACAAAGAATTAATTATAAATCACACTATAAACATTATTTAAACACTAACACTCATAAAAACAAAATCCGGAATGAATGAGCACGACCAGCCAAAGTTGAACAGAGCTGATAACGAACTGAAGATAGTCAATAATGATTAACATGATGAATTAGTGTAAATAGGGAAGTGAATAGATGAGGTTATCGTTCAGGTCGGGAGAGATAATGTAGGGTTACTGCTTCTTAGTTGTTAATGAAATAAACACGAAATATCGTAGGATATAATATGAATGATTAAAGCATGTTTTATAACTTATAAGCTTTAATCGATGAAAAATCTGTAGACTTTAAATATCACGTAGACCCTAAGAATATGATGTACTTTTAGTGGAAGAAATTTTAACAACAAAATTCTTTCTTTTATGGACAACCCTATTTACAATATTGTAGCAATACATAATATTATATAAAGGATATCAAACTAATTAAGACATTGTACCCGGACTTTTCGGGACCAAAAAGTGACAATTATTACAAAATGATCTTTTTAATTTTTCAGAGACACTTCAGATGAGATTGACGGGCCCAGTGGCAAGCGTCAGAGAATCATCGCTCGTAGATGAAACAGGAATGGAACTAGCAAAACTATCTTTCAGGTATTCTTTAAATAAAGTCATGTTATTTTAATTAAAGGCTAAGTCCGAAAGCAAAGCTTCCTTCATCATGCTTACAACTATATTGGCCAATCCTATTTTCAGCTATCAACCATCAGACTCAGACACCGGAATGGCCAACATTATGACTGAAGTATCAATGCCCAAAGTATCCAGTTCAAAAGTATACGTCAAAATACTCGGAAGAGACGTAAAAGGTGAATACGAAATTATCTTACCAAAAGTAATGGGACTTTTAGTTTAGACTGAATTTAATGAAACAGAATTCTTTTAGGCTTGTAGACCAAAAATTTCTCTTTCCGATATCATAGCATGACAACTATATTTCTGACGTCACATTTCCAGGGGAATCCTTCGTCCGTCTCGCAGGGCCGCTTAATCCTCAAACAGAGATTCGGTTAGGACGGTCAGCGACCATCAGGTTCCCCGAATCCGATCTGGAACAAGCCGAGGAGTACGACTCTTGGATGTATAACCGAATGCAGTACAACGACAGTAATGTTCTGCCATTTGGAAGAGCAAGTTCTCAGGTAAACTATATTTTAATTGTTGTCTGGTAACAATTTATAATTTTGAAGTTTGTAGTCACCATCGAATCTGCTTTATAGCTTTTACACGATTGGTTTAGTATTATATTTGAGGTATTTATTAAGATCTGAAATACGTGGGATACGTATTCGTGGGAGAGCCATGCTTCGGCACGAATGGGCCGGCTCGACCGGAGAAATACCACGTTCTCACAGAAAACCGGCGTGAAATAGCGCTTGCGCTGTGTTTCGCCGAGTGAGTGAGTTTACCGGAGGCCCAATCCCCTACCCTATTCCCTTCCTTTCCCTCCCCTATTCCCTTCTCTTCCCATCCCTACCCTCCCCTATTACCCTATTCCCTCTTAAAAGGCCGGCAACGCACCTGCAGCTCTTCTGATGCTGCGAGTGTCCATGGGCGACGGAAGTTGCTTTCCATCAGGTGACCCGTTTGCTCGTTTGCCCCCTTATTTCATAAAAAAAAAAAAATTAACAGTCTTTCTTTTGACAGGTTCTCAACCAAGCTGGAGCTATCCTCACTTCCGTGCAGATCGGCCTTAGCTCTAAACTCTATGGTGTACCAGGCGAGAGATTACAGGTAAGGATCGTCGCAAGCAAATAATTATATTGAGATCCTCTTATCTTTACTAATTTCCGTATGTCTTGTTCCAGCTCCATTTTGAAGTTACGAACTACAGAGATCAGCAGCAGCGATTCGATTTCGGAGCGGTCGGAGAACTGAGATTCCTGACAGGCATTAGCCCAGCATCGTATGTTTCCCATAATTTTCTTTTTACATACCAGTTTCAATGCTAGGAACAGATTTCTTACGTCTATTCTAGCCTTGACACTGGTAATCATCTAGAATTTCAAAAGTAGCATTGTATGTCTCAAAGTGTAAGTTATAAATCATCAAATACTTATTTCAGGCAAACGATACAATCTGGACAAACAGTCAACGTGATAGTCAGCCTCACAATTGGCACCACGGCACAGCCAGGAGCGAGGGACCTCATCACTTTCACCGCTTACGGTAAGGCTTAGGTTTATTCGTACCAGCTCGTCGTAGAAATAAGAAGAATTTATAGTTCCTACTCAGCATGCAAGCCAATGGTTCAGGCAGTGATCCTACAAAATAGCATTTCCCCTACTCGTACTCCAGGATCATAGAGGGCAAAGAACCAGACACTTCCATGTGGTAAGAACTACTTATTCCACATGGAAAGTGCCAGACTTGTTGATGGAATTTTAGAGAAATTTCAGTCTTCTATAACGTCTCTTTTGTCCAGCATCAGGTCGGGAGCAGGTGTCCATGTCAGCGTACGTGTACGTGATGAACAGCGGCGAGAGTCTGCGGGACGTGTGGGCGCCGGAGATACGCCACAACTTCGGCGGCTCCTGCATGGGTAGACTGGGCAACGACTGCGCGGAACACACCTGGTCCGCTACCGTGGTGGCGCGGGACGCTATTGGTGGTGAGTTCTGTCTCATTAGTGTTCTATTTGAAAGCATTGCCTCGAAAGAAATTGATTCGATCCAGGCACTCTAACCAGGCAGGCATCTTATAAGGTGTGCAGGCGAAGATAATCAAGGTGTACTTTGTACCAAGGAGTAATGTCGAAAAGAGGTAAACCGGGCTTCAACTGTAGTTCGATAAGGCATGAATCAGGTCTTATCATGTTCTTTTATTTTGATCCAAATTTGCTTTTGCTATTCTTCCTCCAGCTTCTAGGCAATATATCATTTAATTGTCTCCAGGTCTCCTGCGTCTGACATCAGTGCCCATGGGTCTGATATACGACAGCAACTTCATCTCGGGCACGCGTGAGGAGGTGATAGCCAACTACAGATCCACCTGCTGCTCGCCGCGGGTCGTGGTCAACGCCGTCGACGCATTTGGCAACACCAACAGCTACGTCATAGACATTTCTAGTGAGTTACGCGTCATAGATATATATATCTGGAGAATGGAACTTTGAGCGTTATAGACCTATCTTCTGAGTTGAGCTTGTGTCTTAACGCTTGTGCCATAGCACGAAGAATGTCACTCTTAATTAAAAATTTCCATCAGAAAGTATAAAGTTTTATCTTTTAAAGGCAATATGCTTGACTAAACATGGTAATTGGTAAATGACAATGTATGTACACCGATTATTATAATGTATCAACATTTTTTTCCAGATTACATAACTGGTGCAGGGATTGCAGCCATTGTCTTGGCCGTCATATTATTGATAGTGATCATCCTATCCTTTATCTTCTGTATCTACTGGTGCGTGAAACGAAGAAGAGAATCCAAAGAACTATCCTCATACGGAACATCAAGAAACATAAGTTAGAACCTGAAAATCCCACACAATGGTTAAATCAATGTTTTTTTTTTCAATATTTTAAGTATTATTTAAAAGCTGTGCCTTGTAAGATTCCTTTAAATATTTTAAAATACACATTATATAAAATTATTCTTATTAGAACTATAACAACTAAAATATAAAAGATTTCATCTACTTAGAGACACAGTATTCTTAAAGTAAGTTCTAACTTTTGCCATATTTTTAATCTAGTTAAGAAACCAATGCCGATAAGTAGTTGTCTGGTTACGAAGCAAAGAATTGTAGTAATTTCTTAAAAAATATTTTGAAGATAGTATTTAAAAGTGAAATAATACATTTTAAGTTCTATTACGTTAATATTTCTAAGATTTATATATTCTTAGGTCAGATTGTTGTTGTCAATTTCACATTAAGTTACCCTAATTTGTAAGGATTAACAAGAATTTTGTATTAAAATAAATTAATTATAGTATTTTCTTAAGAAATTATTTTTTTAAATACATGTGGGTATAAAAATATATTGGCACTAAAAGGAAATAGAATAAATTCAAATCGTATTTGGCATGTTAAAGCAATGCCAAAAATGATTTGTCCAAAATTCAATACACAAAAATAGATGAAACTTTCTCTGCTATAATTCATGTTATTAGATATAATTAAAGGGGGCCAATTAACCATAAATCTATTTATAAATAGATTTATGGTTAATTGGCCCCCTTTGTTTATGTCTGCCTTATAAGGCAGACATAAACACACTCTGACATTGGCAACCCACAAAGGAGCTATGGCTCCTTAATAAAAAGAAGAAGAAGAAGAATTTACCATATTATTTTAGGCGCAATTTCACCAACGACTGAAGTTAATGCTTGAGTTTGGGTTTGAAAGTTAATGCTTGAATTAGTATCACATTACCTCTTTTAAAGAGAAGACATGACATTTTTAACAAGCTGTTAACACTAACAGACAATGGTGAAATTGGGCCTTAATCTGTTTATAGTTTATGATAATATGGCTTTGATGAGATGAGGTGAATGCAGTCAGATACACAAGACATTTGCATTCATGAGCCAGCATAATATTCAAATAAGTTTACAAAGCAAAAGAAGAAAGTTCCAATGTGCATAATATGGGAACCCAATAAATAAATTAATATAAATTAAGTAACTGATTTTAACTACAGCATAGATCTCTGTCACTATGTTGATTTGTTTAGGAGCTATGTTCACAGACGCACACTAACATACACATATAATACACAACACCCTATGTTGCCGTCACTTAAAAATACACTGTGCCATTATGAGAAGGTCAACTATTTTATAATCTAGCACATCACATTTATTTTGTCTGTGTGTTTAACTCATCAAGCCCCATACGAGCACCGGTGATTGCGACAATAATAGAATACAATAGCATTTCCAAGAATCCGCGATCGAAGGGTTAAAGGAAGGTGGTTCTTAAGTCATTGACATTTAAAGATCCTGTTAGAGGTAAAAATGCTGTGAATACACTTCTGAAGAATAATATTATTAGCCTTGTATATTTTTTTCTGGCAACTATATCCTGTTTGTAAATCATGAGCAATATATTGAAGTCATGATGACAAACATTAATAGTTAAGGGTCAACCTATTCAAAATGTGATGTCTGCATTAAGATTCAAATTTTAATTTATTTACTTTACAATAAGATAAACGTACATTGCAATGCAGCTCAAGAATCTTGCAATAAAGCATGTTTTTTTGTATGTTAAAATATTTAATTGTATCCCCCGCCTTATAAATATGTTGCAGTGTGACACACCCCAAAAATGAATGACAAAAAGATGCACGGCAATAATTTATCAAACTCAAAATTAGCCCAAAATATACTAAACTTTTTAAAAACTATTACGGGTAATGAAATTATACTTTTAAAAAGAGTTATTTTGTACATCTGTAAGCTTACAGCCATAAAGTTGTAGTTGATTTTGTATTTAATAAATATTTTTGTGATAGGTATGTGTGGTTTTTATTTTATTAAAAATATTTTCACCCAATATTAGTGGCTGTTAAGAATATAAAATTAAGAAAGTCTTATTTAAAATTTAAAAGAATGAGAAGAGTAAACAGACATTAAACAATTCAATTAAAAAACATTGGTTTCCAAGACTATCCAAACGTATTCCAATTAGAAACTAGCCATAAAAAACATTATTTGATACCTATCATTTAAGACTTTTGATTTTCTTACCATCAACTTTGTTTATGTAAACAATGAAGAGATAAAACTAAACTAAATGTCATTTCACAACATTATATAATATTTTTAATATCTAATGTTTATCACTAATATATTACAACTAAACACAACTTACATAGTTTCTTATGGCCTTATCAATCCTTTTATAGCTAGGGCAAGCTGGCATATTAAACTCGGGTAAGAATCCACTCTCAAATGGTACATTTTTACACGTTTTGTATAAAAACTTCGACATTATAAGAACTGATAATATGTTTTGCGAAAGTTATGATGGTTTATTAGCATAAGAGTTATTATATTCACATAAAGTAGGTGTTCCTTGGGCAATGTAACACGAGTACAATCATATATTGTTGGAATTTGTGAAAAGTGCGACGAAAATACGCGAAAATTCGCACAATCGTCCCGGATACGGGCGAGTCTTTCACTACAAAGGCATTGAAAAAATTTCATGTTTTCACTCAAGGTCGGGACAGTCATGACTTGTCAATGGCTTCTGGGGAATTAAAATAGAACGTACCTTGTCTGCTACTCATTTCTTGAGCAGAAACGGCAGGCAACAACACGGCATTGTGCGTCAAATCTTCGATAGAGAGGCCAGTAACAGCGGATGACAACAATGGATTTTTCACTATGTTCCGGTTTATGTGATCACCAAAACTTTTATCAGACATTTTATTATGATGTCCTTTATGGATACATTAGGAAAACATTGCAAATTTTCGCATTTAGAGGTCACAAAAAGTAAATTTAATTTGTGAAGTTACGTGTCACTGATATTTTGATGTCATTTGACAGTGACTGTTGTTGACAATTACATTTTTTTTTTTTTTGGAAACGTACCTATACCGTTATACGTTTTGTTTTGCCAAAATATTTTTTTTTCAAAGCTGTATAAGGCTGCCTTCACATTATGTCGCGGGTATCGCCGCAGCCGCGCGGCAGCCGCGCGACTTCCATACTAAACAGAGTCGCGCCGCAGCCGCGCGACTCGCTAGTCTAAAAACCTTTCCGGATATTTCACTAATCACTATTCACTTGTGCCGGAAAAAAAATGAAAATGTCAAATCAAATTGTCAAAACATGGTAAAAGTTAAAACTCTAGTTTTGTTTATCAGCTATAAATTAATTATTGTACATAATTTTGTGTAATATCTGAGTTATAGACTAGACTATACACTAAACTACAGAAACTACAATAATGTCGGATCCCCCGATAAAGAGATACAGACGCGAAGAGAAATCATCAGAGTCCGAAGAAGATGTCGATAGTTACGAACCTTATGTACCGGTAAAGGAAAGAAAAAAACAAAAACTGCTAAAATTGGGTCGCCTCGGTCAATTAGCAGCAGAAGCCGCTACAGAAAACAAAAGCTCTAGTGACAATGATCCTGATGATGATGGTACATTATTAACATAAGTTTGGTTAACTTTACACCTTTAAACTAACTGTATTGCTTTAATTTGCATTTTTAATGCGCAAAGTCATCACCTAATTGTTTAGAGTGTGATAAGGTTGAGGAAGTCCAGCATTGACTGATGGAATGTGTCCGGAACGAATATAAATGTTTGTGATGTAAGTGTATTCTTTCCATTTCTGTCTGCTCCTTTATCTAAGGAAGCAATTGCTTTGTATAAATTAGTTTTAATTGGTTTGAAGGTAAGTGATAAAAATTAATTGTGTGTAGTATTTAAGAATGGCTCTCTACGAGAGTGACATGGTCTTTGTACATAACTCTCTATAAAAAATAAAGATTAAAAAAAAATACTGTATTACTTAAACATAATATCAATTGATTAACCCTCTAACTATTTAAATGCCTATTTACCACCATTTAAATTAACTCAACCTTATCATACTAATATGCTAATGGAATTTGGTTACAGATTAGGCTCTGGATTAATATTTAGGTTACTTTTATCCCAAGAAAGTACAGTTTTCCTGTGAAGAGCACAACAACTAATGTTGTATTCATTCCTCAATTTCATTAATTTATCTTTTCCAGCTTCACAAGAGGAATGGGGTCGTAAACACAATGTGCCGCTTTTGGACCAGCACAGTGAGCTCAAGCGTCTGGCGGAGGCTCGGGCGCTGTCTGCTGCCGAACGTCAGGCTAAGGAGGAGCAGCACATCCTGGAGAGTGTAGCGCAAAGCAAAGCTCTGATGGGTGTTGCTGAGTTGGCCAAAGGTGAGGGTGATGAATGTTATACTTCAATGCCTCAATATGATGAGTTTTAGGTTTCCATAATCTTGTTTTATAATCTGTTAATGCAGATTTGACCCAGTCTGGATCCTATGAAACAGATGAAACAAATAAAATATCATAGAACTGATTTTCATAGTTTTGACCAATAAGAATGTGTTTGATGTTGGTTGATTCATGTGATTATATTATATTAAAGCTGTATTTATGTTGAAATCAGAGTACTGGACCTTTTTAGGGTTCTGTACCCAAAGGGTAAAAACGGGACCCTATTACTGAGACTTCAATGTCTGTCCATCTGTCTCCAGGCTGTAACTCAAGAACCGCTATACCTAGCTAGACTTCTGAAATTTTCACAGATTATGTATTTCTGTTGCCTCTATAACAACAAATACTAAAAACTCAACAAAATTAATATTTAAGGGGGGCTCCCATACAACAAACGTGAGTTTTCTAGGTTTTTCGCTTGTAATCAATAATGGTAACAGCTAGGCACTTGAAATTTTCACAAAATCTTTAATTATATTTTTACTTTAATAATTAATAATAAAATTTTAGTTAAGTAAATATTTAAGTTAATATTTTACAATTTTTTGCCAACTTTTGCTTTATACCGGTACAGAACCCTTCGTGCGCGAGTCCCACTCGCACTTGGCCGATTTTTTAACCAGTGTTACAATAAACCAAATTTGTTTTTTTGTTGTTATTCAGTTTTATTATTTTGTGTTTAGTCATGCAAAAAATTGCACTTTGCACATTTCCAGGTATTCAGTACTTTGAACCTATCAAGACGTCGTGGAAGCCACCCAGATGTATCTTGGAGTTACCAGAGGAGAGGCACGAGAGAGTGAGACAGCAGCTGCGGATATTAGTGGAGGGGGAGGATGTACCACCACCGATCAGGACCTTCCAACACATGAAGTTTCCTAAAGGTTCGTATGTGTTGTTATATTCTGGCAAAAGGTATTGTCTGTTAGCTGTATTTATTTTCTACCACACAGTTTTTAACTTTTGGAAAAAAAAAGGGTTTTTTTATGTTCAAACATTTTACATACATCTTAATCTATATTACTAAATCGCTTGGCAAATTGACCTATAATATACAACAGCCACTAATAGCATGTCACAGTCTGATCGCAATCTACTCATAACACAACCAAACTATGCAGGGTATTTCATACTATACCACAGTAAGCCGAAAGGGTGTGATTCTGAACAACTTTTGTGCTACGAAATTCGCGAAAATAAAATTTGAGTCTCCGTCACTGACCTCCATTATACAAGTACGCTGGACTAATGATACCCTTTGAAATGACAGCTATTTTTTGTGTCTATTTAAAGCGGAATCAGCTCCCCCAGTGTGAGTGATAGGAACTAAATTTGACCTAAAAATGACGTTTGAAAGTCGCCATATTGGCGCTGATAGCAGTAGTGGGAGTATTTGGAACTAATACTAGTGATGACAACCAATAACGATTAAGCGGCCATTTGCAAGTTACGTCAAATTTAGTTCTCTTCCCCCTCACTGGGGGCACTGATTCCGCTTCAAATAGGCACAAAAAAAGTGGGTATCATAGGTTCAGCGTACTTGTATAATGGAGGTCAGTGGTCTCCGTAGAAACTTTGTTGGTCACGTGACTGTGTACTATGGACAAGCAAAAGTCGTAGAACAAAAATTGTTCAGAATCACACCCTTTCGGCTTACTGTGGTATATACCCTGCATAGTTTGGTTGTGTTATGAGTAGATTGCGATCAGACTGACATGCTATTAGTTTAGCTGTTGTATATTATAGGTCAATTTGCTAATTTACCAATTTGAGTCGCCCTTTTCGGCTTACTATACTTTTAAGACATCTGTATAGGTCTGGCGTGAATCAATTACTCAGATGGTAAGTACTATCAGAGAAGTTGATTCCTAGGCAGATGGTGACCTACATACTGCGTAGTTTGGTCGCGTTACGTCAAACCCAGCCGACAGATCACAATTAACATTGAATGATCCGACCAAATGACATTGGTCTGTCGACTACCTAGGAATTAATTTCTTTGATGGTACATTAATATAATATACCACACGACACCGTTCAAAACATTAATATTATAATTATGTAATTTATAAAACAATAAATATATATTTATTTATATAAAAAAGGATAAAGCCCTAGCCTTAGCCCAATATATATATATATATATATATATATATATATATATATATATATATATATATATATATATATATATATATATATATATATATATATATATATATATTGGGCTAAGGCTAGGGCTATATATATATATACCCATTACAGGTATTCTACGCGGTCTCGAGGCTAAGGGCATCAAGACGCCGACACCTATCCAGGTGCAAGGCATCCCGGCGGTGCTGAGCGGGCGGGACATGATCGGTATAGCGTTCACCGGCTCCGGCAAGACGCTGGTCTTCACGCTGCCCATCATCATGTTCTGTTTGGAGCAGGAGATCAAAATGCCTTTTATTAGGTGAGCTATACCATAGACTAAGGAAAATATACTAGACTGTTGAGTCCCATACAAAATTGCGTGTACGAGAAAAGCAAGCTATTTCTAGATGGCGCAATCATCGATTCTGGCTATATCTGAAAATGTAATAATACAACAAAACGAGCCAATGAAATCAAAAGGAGTAACCTTAAAACGCGAAAGAACATTTTTCTGCATTTTTACAACATCATTTAAACACTAGTAGAATAATAATTATGATTTTCTAAAAATACTTCCGAATCAATGTTTATTGTTAGTGTTTAAGCAACAATTGTTAGATGGCGTCGCGGCCGATAGCTAACACGCTTACTAAGTAGCTTGCTATTTGAACACTAGATGGCGCAATACATAATTATTTAATTATAATATCTATGGACAATATTATACTTCGAATAACTACATATTTTAATGACAAAGTGTTTTGTTTTGTGTGTTACAAAAAGTGAATGTGGGTACGGTATTATCGGTGCAATTATTAATCGATAACACGCCGTCAGCGCGACCATACTATTCAAAAATTTCGCCACTGTCGCTTAAGAATCCGTACCAAACGGTTACGTGATCACGTTTTAAGCAGGGGGTACCAAGTTCAAACCCTGCATGTGCCAAGGCTTTTCACAAGTTTTTAGAAGGAAATCGACTCTAGATAATATTATAAATAATGGTTATTTCGATTTTAGAAGTGAATTTTAGAAGAAAGATGTGACTTTGGTATTTTTTTTTCATCCAGTAGGAGTACATTATTTTATTATTTAAATTAGACAAGCTTTTCCAAATATAATCAAAAATCACATATATTTTTTTGTGCCAATCAATGAAATACATACGTCTAGAAAACTGCACAAAGATGTCGAATTGGCAGATGTCTTCGCCTTAATTGGCATTATTTTCAATTAGTCGACTTTAATGTTCTATTTTTCAAATAATATATTTTATAATCTTTGTAACGCAATTAAAATATTTCGCGTCTTTCTTCATAGTTAATAGTTACATGAGCATTGAAGACTGGCAAAACTTTTTTCACAGTGCCAAATTAATTTGATGATTTCTCGTAAAATAAATTATTCTGCAAGAAATTAAATATAATTTCTATAAACTATAGTATATCTTTAAAATATCTAAACCAAAATTTCATCAAAAATGTAAACCATGAATTCAATCATGGTACACTTTATTTTGAAAACGCTCAATTGCGAGGAGAGGGTTGGAAAGTGTGAAAATGTGATCAATGATCAGGATTTATGTACATGCATTTATATTAAATAATATGCGTCCGCCCGAAGGCGCAGTTTGGCGGCAACGTCGCGCCGCACCGCATCGCTGTGACGCGGACGGTCGGTGCGACGTTGCCACACTTCCGCACGGTGTTTGACGATTTCTGTGGCTTATTGGATGAGCGTGTTGTTACTTGATAGCTCAGGCCGGGGGTCGCGGGTTCAAATCCCGCCGACGGAACAAAAAAATTCATATTTTTTTAAATTATCTATATGTGTAAAAAATATAGCTATTTTAAAAGAGCAAAAAATATTAGTTTAAGAAAACTTGAATAAATGTAATTTCCGATTAAAATTAATCAGCGACATCTCTGAGAGAATTTTGCAGTTAGCGAACGTGTTTTAAAAATAGTATACTAGATGGCGCATTCATTTATTGTATTTTTTAAGCCTTGGGCTAATTTAATACACTCTATGTATATCTTTCTCTATGGCTATACTATACTTTCAACTGTTCTGGTGTTTATGAGTTAAGGTTCGGTGCATCCGTCATAGAAATCACGAAGACTTGAAATTGAAAAATGAAAGACACTGGTTTTATTTCAGACAATATTATGCTAACTATTTTTAATTTATAAATTATATTTAAGCTGTCAAAACATTGCTTTTGTTTTGCTAATGTTTAGTTTTATAAATAAATATATATTATAAATGATTGACTGTGTGTATAAGTTATAAGAACACAAATTAGACATAAATTACCAAACGGAAAACTGTTATCGTAAAACTTACCATACTTATTGTCCTCCAGAAACGAAGGTCCATACGGCCTCATAATATGTCCCTCTCGGGAGCTGGCCAAGCAGACGCATGACATCCTGCAGCACTTCATCAAGCAGCTCAAGATCAGCGGCAGCCCCGAGATACGGAGCTGCTTGGCCATTGGAGGTTTTTTTTTTTTTTTTTTTAAACTAAGGACTGTCGGTGTTTATTATCCGACGACCTTACATCTTATATCATAACGGAACATGAATTGCATATATATTTTTTTTTCCCTCCGGATTCACGTCGATGTTGTCCGTGTTCTGGCTTCGCTACTTATTGCTTTTCGCCACTTGCTCCACTATCTTCCTCGCCATCTTCATGAAAGGAGGCCATTGGAGGTAAAACATCCGTGCTAATATGCAACAAGCTGTAAGCCTAATCAGCTTAAAAAACCATAACCTCATAATATGTCAAAATTAAACTAGTAGTTTAGCTACGATAAGGACACTTAGAAAGACACTTAATTATCTGTATATGTGGCGATACCCACAGTAAGCGCCACACTCCTGCATCGCGCTATCGAAGTTTTCTAAGCGAGTCGGTATATATACGACAGCTGAAATCAATCACGTGGGCTCCAGTCTGACCGAGTATAACAGCTCGCTCGGTCGGAAGATCTTCCTTTGCGGCCTCCGTGCATATTCCCACATATACTATTGATTTTATTGCACACTCGTTATTATTTATATCTCGTTATATTTTATTTGCATTGCATTTATATTCTTATGGATTTTGAAGATGAAGATGTTATCTTAAAGTTTTCGATATCCCATTGCAAACTTGTTATCTAATTTGATTCGTTTTTTAAAGAAAGAAAGGAAAGGTTATTGGTAAAACGATACAACAAATATTTTAAAGAAATAAAAATATAATATCAAAACCGTATTTACCAAATAGGTGATTACTCAGCATTCTTCTTCATTTCATCGTCTTTCTTTATCATTTTAACGTCTGATGCTTTGTGATCCAGGTGTGGCGGTGTCGGAGTGTATGGAGGTGGTGCAGCGCGGCGTCCACATCATGGTGGCCACGCCCGGCAGACTCATGGACATGCTCGACAAGAAGATGGTCCGTACATTCTAATATCTAATCTAATATCTATGGACGCTTCACACCACGTCAGTCTGGCCCCGTGCTAAGTACCTGAAGGACTTGTGTTACGGGTACCAGACAACGGAAATATATTTAATACTTTTATACTATACATATATTTAAGATTGTTATTATATCATACACATATTTACGTAATACACATCCATTACCCAGGAACATTAAAAACTCTTAGTTCCGTCGGCGGGATTCGAACCCGCGACCCTCGGCTTGAGCTGCCACACACTCTTATACCATTGAGCCACAGAGGTCGTCACATCATATTGTTACTTTTCACTGTCGAACTTTATTTAGTTGTTGACGTCTGAAGTCGAGAACCACATTAAGGCTGGTTTTAGTGTCACGCGGACCGTCGATCGCTCCGTATATATGCAATATGCATTACGCTATAAGGAGCGTTTTAGAGTAATGCGGAGGGGTCCGTACGCACCCGTCCGCATTACACCTTAAACTTAATACAGATCGGTCTACGGAGCGATCCGTACCGACGGTCCGCGTGACACTAAAACCAGCCTTAGGCTGGCCATAGACGGACCGCACGGCAATCTGCAGTTTCCATACTAAATTCATATCCGCAATACACGGACCGCTCGAGCAGTTGTTGAGCGGTCCGTGAAGGGCGCCGGAAAAATGGAGCGCCGAAGGCAAACAAAAAGGGGCACCGCAAGCTCCCATACACTACTAGCACCGAAGGATCCCTGGGCGCCGAAGAAATCCCGCTCAGGGCGCTGGTAGTGCTAAAACCGGCACTGCTAGTAAGCACCACTTGTATTTGACAGAGCTGTTCTAAATAATTTTATCTTCCAGGTCCGTCTAAACGTGTGCCGCTACCTGTGCATGGACGAGGCTGACCGCATGATCGACATGGGGTTCGAGGAGGACGTGCGCACCATCTTCTCGTACTTCGCCGGCCAGCGCCAGACGCTGCTGTTCAGCGCCACCATGCCGCGCAAGATACAGAACTTCGCCAGGTGAGCGAGACGGACGCGGCGTGCGAGCGAGACAGACATAGAAAGATGTGCGTGTTTCCACTCAGGTCCATATTTATATTCACGGTATAAAGTCCAGCCCCAACTGTAAAACCATTTGATATTGTGGAGCAAGTTGGCACAGTTCAAACCGCAATATCTATTGTTGACAAAACGACCCATATACCACTTCCTTTTTACTCACAGAACTGATTCCCCAAGTCCGTGGGTCGTGCTGGTGCCGACTTCCTTAACGTACTGCAAAATCTGGAGCTATATGCCAGTAGGCCACTATATTTTCCGCCGCCCCATGTACGAAATCTGCCGGCCCCCTAGGACGCTGCCGCCCATTGGCCACGGCCTATATGCCCTATTTATAAATCCAGGGTTGCTATAGGTCTACCAGGATCTGATAGCAAAAAGTGAGAAATTGACTAGCAATACCGGGGTAATTGGAATAAAACATTTTGATCCTATTTTTTTTTCCTTATAGCGGCTGATTCTGTGTGTGAAACATGGAAATATATGTTTATACGTGGGAGAGCCGTGCTTCGGCACGAATGGGCCGGCTCGACCGGAGAAATACCACGTTCGGCGTGAAACAGCGCTTGCGCTGTGTTTCGCCGAGTGAGTGAGTTTACCGGAGGCCCAATCCCCTACCCTATTCCCTTCCCTACCCTCCCCTATTCCCTTCTCTTCCCATCCCTACCCTCCCTTATTACCCTATTCCCTCTTAAAAGGCCGGCAACGCACTTGAAGCTCTTCTGATGCTGCGAGTGTCCATGGGCGACGGAAGTTGCTTTCCATCAGGTGACCCGTTTGCTCGTTTGCCCCCTTTATTTCATTAAAAAAAAAATATATCCAATGATCAAGGATATTTTTTGATAATCTGCCATTCAAATTTGCCATTAGATCCTGGTAGACCTTTAAATGCTTTAGTCCAGTGTTTCCCAATATGTGGTCCGCGGACCCCTGGGGTCCGCGAGTATATGTATGGGGGTCCGCGGTGTCATCTCTGGACCACACATAATCCGATTTTTTTGCTGTTTATTTTATTAAGGGGGTCCGTGAAAACTGTCTGATTTCCTTGGGGTCCGTGGCGGATAAAGGTTGGGAAACACTTGCTTTAGTCTACTTTCCAGCTATTTATATGTTCTGTATCCCCCAGGTCTGCGCTAGTCAAGCCGGTGACAGTCAACGTGGGTCGCGCGGGCGCCGCGTCTCTCAACGTCCGCCAAGACCTGGAGCTGGTGCAGGCGGAGGCGCGCACGGTCCACCTGCTGCAGTGTCTCCAGAAGACGCCGCCGCCCGTGCTGGTGTTCGCCGAAAGGAAGCAGCACGTTGATGCTATACATGAGTATCTGCTGCTTAAGGGTGAGTTTGTTCTGTACTGCTCTGATGTTTTAAGTTTCGATGCAACCTCAATATGTCAACGTCAAACGCATTTTGAGTGTGACCAACTTGAAAACCCTAAACTACATCGATTTTTTTTAAGTTAAATAACAAAACAAGGTGAATTCAGCCGAATTATTATTCTTGAGCTTTGCGACATGATGCGAGACATACGAATAGCAATGTTTTTTTAGGTTAGGAATATGTATCACCGAGACGATATGAAACAGTAAAAATTGGATTTCTGAACGCATCTTACAGTCTTAAATTCTATGCACGTTTGGAGGGGATGGGGCTAGCTATATTTGAAAAAAAAAATGCAGTGGTGGGTGGTGTTAAATTGTTTTGTATGAACTCTAAGCGATAGTTTTTATCACACCTATGTTGTGTAGGTGTGGAGGCGGTGGCCATCCACGGCGGCAAGGACCAGGAGGAGCGGTCGCGCGCGGTGGAGGCATTCAGACGCGGGGAGAAGGACGTGCTAGTCGCTACTGACGTCGCCAGCAAGGGTGAGTGATGATGGTGTTAAATACTAACTAAAAGCCGAGCTTTGTGAGGGCTCGCGTCATTTTTCTGCGTGGTAATAATCTTGAAGGCAGTTTTTTTTTATATTTTAATAGTAACCAAACCTTGACTGACCGATGATAACACATCTACATATAAATAAAAATTACTATGTTAAAGCACAAATTAATAGCCGTGATAGTTTTTCCGTAAAGTATACCACAAAAATGCTCAGGTTTTGGGATATACTAGGGCTCGCTTCGCACGCCCCGATTATTATTATCACCATCTTAATATATAATATTCTTCAATAGGCCTCGTGTAAAGGACAAAGGCTAACTAGTTTAAAAAAAAATCAATTGAGTTTTATACCCACGCTCGCTGGCGATTTAATTAAAGTATCATTTTATAATATGTCCCCGAAGTAAGTATGTCATTTCGAGTGGTAGCTGTTTCGCGGCCACGCCCTTTTTCTGCTAAAAATTCCTTGTATGACTATATTGTGCTTCACTAGTTATTACAATAGCTTTCGCTTCTTTACTAATCTGGGTTCGTTCCCCAGGTCTGGACTTCGCGAACATCCAGCACGTGATCAACTACGACATGCCGGAGGACATCGAAAACTACGTGCACCGCATCGGGCGGACGGGGCGCGCGGCGGGGCGGGGGCTGGCCACTACGCTGCTGGGGCGCGCCACAGAGAGCTCCGTGCTGCGAGACCTGCAGCACCTGCTCACTGAGGCGGGGCAGCAGGTGAGTGGTGATGATGATGGGCGGCGCTTGTGCTGGCCACCACGCTGCTGGGGCGCGCCACAGAGAGCTCCGTGCTGCGAGACTGAGGCGGGGCAGCAGGTGGGTGATAACTAAATGTAATGTTGTAATGTTACAGGTGCCTGATTTCCTGCTGGAGATGATCGGCGAGACGGCGGCGCCGGCGGCGGACGGACAGGGATGTTCTTACTGCGGTGGTTTGGGGCACAGGATCACAGGTGAGCGTCGTATACTACATTTTATGGTAGACATTTCATATTTTATATCAATTCAATTTTGTAGTTTTAACACAACGAGACTGCATTTCAACCATATTGAAGCTGTATTAAAAAACGCAAAAATCGGGCTATTGTTTCCATACACTTAGATATAAGGGTGGGTTGCACCAACTTACTTTAACTATAACTTTAACTACAATGCAAAATGTCAAATCTTTGGTTAAAGTCAAAAATGGACGCCATATTTAACCATAACCATAGAGCTCGACAAGGCTTTAAATGCACGTGGCGAAAAAAGGAACTGACGCTGTCATCATACAAAAACTCCATTTTTGACAGTTCTCCTTTACCAGCAGCGCCCTCGCCCACGTTCATTTAAAGCCTTGTCGGACCAGCAACGTCGTCTGTCAAATTCTGTGGTCAAAGTTAAGGTTAAAGTTAAATTAGCCTTAACTATAACCATAACTTTAACTTTAATCACGCCTCTGGTGCAACCCACCCTTAGTGTTTTGTTCTTATGAATGTTTTATTTCTAAACATTTTAAGACCATAGCAAAAATTAAACTTACAGACGATAGAAACATTAGCGGCTTTCATATTTCACATCAATAACCATCCTGTTATTTTCAGAATGTCCGAAGTTGGAAGCGGTACAGAACAAGCAGGCGTCGAACATCGGCCGACGAGACTACCTCGCCAACACGGCCGCTGACTACTAGACAGATACGTCCGGTCGCCGGATAGAGAAAAATATTGCAATAGGTGTAACGCTACTCGTCTCTTTCACGTATTGTTAATTCAGTGCGCGAGTGAAAGAGGTAGCTAGTAAGATGATTAGAATTTCTTCGTGTTTGATGACTAGATGACCTAGCGTTATTTGTAAATATTAAACTTAACATAAGTTACGGTATGTACCATGAATCTACCATTAAAGGGATGTAGTCTTAGCCCGCCAGCGCGTAGCCATTTTATGCATGTGTGCATCACCGTAATGTGCGTGTAGGGATGGGCGTATATCGTGCTTAGATATCGATAAAAACACTACATATAATTACAAAATATTATATTTCTAAACTACTAGAATATCGAGTATTGTATTAGATTTTATGTTTTAGGTTTTTAGGCTTCCATTCCCAAAGGGTTAAAAACGGAACCCTATTTCGATGTCTGTCCGTCTGTCTGTCTCCAGGCTGTATCTCAAAAACCTCTATATCTAGACTTCTGAAATTTTCACAGATTGTGTATTTCCGTTGCCGCTATAACAAAAAATACTAGAAATAAAATAAATATTTAAGGGGGGCTCTCATTCAACAAACGTGATTTTTTGTCCTTTTTTGCTCGTAATCAATAGTGGCAACAGGTAGGCACTTGAAATATTAACTAAATATTAAATTATATTTGTACTTTAATAATTGATAATAAAATTAAATAATTATCGGAGGGGGGCTCGCATACAAAAAACACAATTTTAGCCTCCTTTCGCTCTATAGCGGTACGGACTCCGACTCACACTTGGTCGAATTTTTGTCAGTAAATAAATAACTAAGGGTCAATTTATACTAGCGCAGAGTCGAAGCGTATCGAAGCGAATTATCAAAACTGAACATAACAAATTCAACCTTAACTCCAAAGCATTAACGCACATATTACTTCTGAGAATTTAAAAAGGCGCGCGCGTTCGTACGTTCGCGCGCACTCGCCCGAATTCACTTTTTTTTTTATGAAATAAGGGGGCAAACGAGCAAACGGGTCACCTGATGGAAAGCAACTTCCGTTGCCCATGGACACTCGCAGCATCAGAAGAGCTGCAAGTGCGTTGCCGGCCTTTTAAGAGGGAATAGGGTAATAGGGGAGGGTAGGGATGGGAAGGGAAGGGAATAGGGGAGGGTAGGGAAGGGAATAGGGTAGGGGATTGGGCCTCCGGTAAACTCACTCACTCGGCGAAACATAGCGCAAGCGCTGTTTCACGCCGGTTTTCTGTGAGAACGTGGTATTTCTCCGGTCGAGCCGGCCCATTCGTGCAGAAGCATGGCTCTCCCACGTGTAAATTGACCAACGCTTTTTGGTGCGCGCGCATTCTCGCGCATCCATGCGCCCACTAGCGAATCTACGCGTCATCGCTGTAGGCATTCTGGCGAATTCGCGCGCATTCGTTCGACTTGTTGCGAATTTGGCGATTCGATGTGCTTCGACTCTGCGCTATTATAAATTGACCCTAAATACTTGTTATCTTAAAAGACTGATTGATTATAGTCTCATTTAGATATATTTACTTACAAAAACGTGTAAAAATTGAAAATAGAAGAATACTTGAATAAATAATACTTAAATGAAGAAATATTCTAATAAAAATTACTCAAATATTTAATTGTAGTTTACTTTTATAGCATGTCACTTCTTTTATTATATATAACATAAGCTATTGAGAACCGAAAATACCGAAAGAACCGGGAAATCCCGGTTCCTATAATAAAAAGTACCGAAATTCCCGGTTCTCTAAAAGAATACCGGTTCCGGAAACCCTAGTTGTAGCCTTGAAGGGTCAAATTGAAATATGATTATTTCACATGAGTGGTTATTCCGTTGTAGATGTAAAGGTGAAAGCTGACATGTTTTCAACGTCTCCAAGATCACGTGGATAGTGTTATCCTTCCTAATCAGTTAAGGTTCTGTTATAGCACATTTGTAGAACCGTACACCAACAGCCTATTTATTGGAAATCTCAGAAGTGGTCCACTTTCAGTTATTTATTTGTTAATCTCATTTTCCGTTACCTACTCCCTCGTGTTTTATAAAGATTAAAATATGAAATACCAATGAAATTGTAGCAGAAAGGAAAAAATACTAGAGGTGTGAAATGAGATGACACCTTCTTAAACCGTGAATAAGTAATGAACTAATAAAAACACTGGAAATGCGAAAAAGAATAACTTCGCAGGTTTTAGTGTTGAAAGTCGCAAGTTTCTCAATTGTTGCCTATTGCCCATAAACGGCATCTTAGAGCTTTTTTTATATTTTTCAAATGTTCTAGATCAGGGGTCATCAAATGGCGGACCGCGGTCCGCATCCGGTCCGCATCCGCTCCGCCGACCCATTGTGTGCGGACCAAGCATTTTCGAAGATGAACTTCGTTAACAATAAATTTCGGTCTCGACTTACTAATGAACATCTCCAGGATTTAATATCTTGCACCAATTACACTCCAAACATCAGAGATAATTAGCTACAAAAATTGACACTTTTCAGTAAATAAATACCTTTGTAGATTCCGTAATTACCTTTGTTTAATATTTTTTTTATGTGTGGACCGCGAAGGTCATTTCATTTCTTAATGTGGACCCCGAGCGAAACTTATTGGTGACCCCTGTTCTAGATCAATGTAGAATTTCAGGAATTTCGAGATTATTCAAGAAAACTCTAATAATGTTCATTAATTCAAATAATTTTTCATTTCTTATTGTTATTTAGTATTGAAGTACTAGGAGTACAATATAACGTATGAAGAGGTGTATGCGTTCAATTTTTTCAACCTACCCACTAATCTATACTAATATTATAAAGCGGAAGAGTTTGTTAGTTTGTTTGTCTGTTTGTTTGAACGCGCTAATCTCAGGAACTACTAGTCCGATTTAAAAAATTCTTTCAGTGTTTGATATCCCATATATCAAGGAAGGCTATAGGCTATATTTTATCACGATAAGAAGAGAAGAGCGAAGAAATAGAGGAAAATGTGGAAAAAACGGGGGGAAATTATTTGCAAGGGCTTATTTGAACGCGCTAATCTCAGGAACTACTGGTCTGATTTAAAAAATATTTCAGTGTTAGATAGCCTAGTTCTGATATATTTCTTGTGACTACCCCCAATATTTTGTTTTAATTCTTGTGAACTGACAAAATAGGGGTAGCCCATATTTTGTTTTAAACTATGAAGTACCAAGAACGCATAAAGTATGACCTCTTCATACTTTATGCGTTCAATTTTTTCCAACTTACCCACTAATTCTAAGATTTTTCTTCTGAATACCCCCAATATTTTGTTTCAATTCTTGCGAATTTACAAATTAATAGAGTAGCCCATTTGTTTTTAAACTATCACCATGATTTCAAATGTATTACTGAAATACATTTGAAATCATGGTCGAATTTGATCGTTTTATTATTTTACATCCTGCACAGCTAAAGCGTTAAATTGCAGTAAATACTTATCGCGCGAGAAGTTACAAAATCTCACTAAGACTTACATGCTAAACATTTTGGGTATGTTGTAGTAAGCGAAGTAATACACCAATTAAAACATAGTCTTTATTTAAGAACGTTATTTACTATAAGTAATGTAATATTAACAGAAGTTCGACGACAGCCCCATCCGATTTCATATAATATAACAGCTGTATTAACACTACGCATTGGCCAGTCAAGTCCTTATGTAAGATAATCTAATACATTAGGTGTGGGAAAATGATCGATATTTTAGGCTTATAACCTACTGCTTTATACTATAGCCCTCTTACTAATAATGATATTTGCTGTCTCTGTCTCTCCTGTGCCTTCAATGTGTCAAAGACGTAGGGTCACCAAACTACTAATTTCGTTTAAAGTTGACTGTGCCTATACACTTATGCAGTTAATCATATTAATATGCCTAAAATATCTTAATCGATTTTACTACACCTTATTCGCATCATAATCGTCAGCCAGTCTATATTCTTCCAAGTCCATTAATTCAATTTTTACATAAGGCATAGCAAATACCCAATTTTATTATAATAGGTATGATTGCGAATCATAATTATTATTGAGATTTTTCGTATTTAGGCGATCTTTCATATCTCAACATTCAAAAGTCAATAAATACTAAAAGACGATTCCTGAATATTTTATCTTGAAATACACTAGATATATTTAAACAACGCAAAATCACTTGACGTAAAATGGTAAAAGTAGTATCAATGATAGAAGTAAACCAAGATTGTTTTGTATTCTTTACTACAAGAAAATATAATTTAACTCCTATAATAATTACATAGCCAAAATCTTTCAAACCATAACCATGATGCAATCTATAAAATATATCTGTATTGCACAAATATGTTAAAATCATCTTTTCCATTCAACTATAAAACATAATATACATTTAAACTAAAGTATTATGATGGTTAGTGATTTTGATGTTGATTAGACAATGAATTTATGCAAATGATTTTCATATAGTACAAACCAATGTTCTATCGCTACAAATATTAAAATTTAGCCCCCTTTATTAAGGAGCACTCTTATAAGTTTTACAAATATTCCAAACGAAAAGTACTATTTATATACTTAGTATTATCCAATATAATCTTACCTATGTATAACATTCAAACACATATTATAATAACTCAATAGTTTTAACTTTTGGTAAGTCCTAGGAAGTCACAAATATGTCGCCGGACATAAATTATGATTAATAAAAAGCAAATTCAAACACAAATCATTAGCACGATTAAAACTAAATAAAACGGGCCTCGTTCGAATTTTAAATACTTAGTCAACGCCGGCCAATGCGTATCAAATGTACACCCATCCTAAAATCAAGAAAAAAAATACAGCGCTCGATAACTTTACCTATTCCACGCATATATAGTATCTAATAGAAAAATATGTGAGAACCGCCGGCGGCGCGGGCAGGTTAGGTGACAAAGTCGTAGCCGAGGTACTTCTTATTTTTTCTCCTCACCCGGGCTGCTTTCTTGTCGTCGTAGTCGTCGGAGTTGTCGTGGTCTTGGTCGGGGTCGTACGAGTTGTCGATGACCCAGTCCTCGCCGAGCTCCGTCTTGATCTGTTTCACCTGCTCGCGGACGGAGGGAGACTTCTTCTTGCGCTTCTTCGTGCTATCGGGGTCGCGGGGTCTCTTTCTCGGTCGCTCCTGGAGCACGAGGTGGGGATACTCTTCCACTATGTAGTTCTCCGGCTCGTAGCTGGTGGTGATCTCCACCCCCACTGATGGGTCCACATCGGGCAGGATGTAGTAGTTCTCGAAGTTGCCCTGCAGGGTTATCTCGTTCATCTCGGCTGTGAAGTGTCGTTTCTTCTTACCGGTGTTGCAGTGCTTGATGTAGGCATACTTGGGCTTGGAGGGGTCCTCGGGGATGATGTTGACGGTCCACTCCTGCTGCTCAGAGCCGGGGATCTCCTTCACCTCCTCCATGGTGATCTCCTGCTCCTCCGCTATCTCGTAGATGAAGTTGTCCGAGATGTTGCCGTCCTCCTCCATGATCTGGAGGACCTCATTCTGGTTCTCCACTTGTTCCGGCTTTTGAGGGATTATCTGAAATTGTAAGATATTTTGATAATTTATAGTTTAACAAAGGCTCGAATTAACCTTAACCTTATATCTGACATCAGTAAAATCCTGGGTGGGTACTGGGTATTCTTTTATATTTATTCTAAATTTACTAATATACTTAACTTAAATATAAACTGTATTTAGTTTTGCGAATTTATTCTACTTGGCTTAATCAACAAGTTTTTTTTTTCAAATGCAGCAAAAGAAACAATTCTAATGGCTACACTCCGGGAAGAATAAGTTACGTAATCATTAAATATTAAAAGTTCTCCACTGTCCACAAATGGACATCGCAAGCCGCATCGTGTGCGACTTCCTTCGCGCCCAGACCTCGCTGACATAGCGAGAGTGCCGTGGGCATGGGGGATGCAAACCAGTCAAATTCAAATTTACTCCAGCCATTTCATGAACCCACCTCAATAATCTGCTTGGGGTCGGGCATCTTGGTGATGACCTGCTCGGACTGGGTGATGGACGCCTCTGCCTTCTCCGTCTCCACCTTCACCACCCACAGCTGCTTCTTCTGCAGGTTCTTGAGGGACCTGTGAAGTAATAGCAAGTTTAATAATTGTAGTTTCGGCTTCTTAGATATAATATAGCTAAAGAACCGGTTTTGATGCTTTTTTTAGAGATATATAAGGATGTGTGTGCTCTTTGGTAAAGCACTAAAAACAGGAACATATTTATTTTAACTTAATTTCAAGATATTCAATTTTAACAAAGCCTACCAATATTTGCATAGCCTTTACAATATTTAATTCAGAATGAAAAAAAAACCATTAGATATAGCACTATAAAAATTCAATATACTCACAGATATCCAAGTGTATCCACGAGCTGTCTCACATTGAGTCTAGAGACATTCTCTGGTACAATCGGTGCGGGCTCTACACAGTAGTTGTGCTCCATGCGGATTGTTTCTGCGACTGTGAACATAACAAATATTGTGGTCCACAAAACACATGGAAGTAATACTAAAAGCAGAATCATGAACTATTAAGGTGAGACCGCACTAAGCGGCAATATGCGGCAGCGACGCGACACTTCACGTTCTATAGAATCGACTTTTTTTTTAATAAAAAAAGGGGGGAAAACGAGCAAACTGGTCACCTGATGGAAAGCAACTACCGTCGCCCATGGACACTCGCAACACTAGAAGATCTGCAGGCATTTTGTGTCGCGTAGTGCGGCTTAGCTCATATGTCGCGTAGTGCGGCTTAGCATGAGCTAAGCCGCAGTGATTTAAGCGTAAAGTCGCTTTAGTGAGGTCTCGGTTTTAGTTTGACAAAACATCAATGACAAAAACGAAAAGCATCAAATAAAAATACAAAAACAAAAGTGAAAGATGCAAAGACACTGAGGTGCCTTAAATCTGCCTACCGAACCTACCAATATAATTTACTGCTAATTGCGTTATAATGGTGGGCTGGATACTTTTGCAATGATTGTATTAGTTGTAAAGTAAATTTTTCGATAATCGGTCACTTTCCTATAGAAATAATAGTAAATAAACGACATTAGAATCATACCGCACATTAGCGACGCTATCCTTAAACAAAATTTAGTGCTAGGGTTATAGAAAGTACCTTTAGGCTTGTTGCGACAAAACTGTTCGAAAAGGCCCTGGTACGACTCTGTCTCCCGCCCTGGAAGCAGAGCCAGGCTTTAATTGACTACAAACACTACTCACTACTAAACAAGACTGAAAACTCTACCTAGTTTTCTTAAACTTTCTTTGGTCATGTTATCTCATACTTATTAATATTATAAATGTGTGTCTGTTACATCTTCAAGCTTAAACCACCGAACTGATTTTAATGAAAGTTAGTATGGTAACCCCTTTGAGAAACGGGAAAGACTTATGATTTTTTTGATACTAAAAATTTACGGTTCCCGCGCGATAAATGAATTTCGGCGCAACACAAAAGTAACATTATTACTTTCTACATTATACAATCAGTGCAAAAGTAGCCCAAATACTTTTTATTGTCTTCAAGACATATTTCCTGTTAATCTGGGAAGCAAACTTTATATTCATGTTACTTACTTTTCTTATCGCTGGGCGAGAGCTGCACGGGTGCTACCTTCTCCTGCGGTGTGAGCAGCTCAGGCAGCATCGGGGAGTCGATCCACAGCCCCTGCTGATCCATCTCGAAATGGTACCTGACAAATGAAAATAAATAAATATAGTGGTGATAGTGATGACTGATGATAGTTGAGGAGCGTGAAAGAGATAGAATGTGGCAAAAAATAATGACAAAGGAAGCTACAAATACAATTGGAGTGGCACAACTTTTAGATCCTTCGTCAAAATTGTGCTGTTTGATTTTGGGTGTTATTGGTGGGGTGATGAAGCAAGGCGGGTGCTAGCCGATGGCGATATCAATAGTATAGGTCTACCAGAATCTGATGGCAATTTTTGACAGCAGATTTTCAAAAAATATCCTTGATCATTGGATAAATTTTTATATTTGCATGTTTAACACACAGAATCCGCAGCTATAAGAAAAAAAAGGATCAAAATGTTTTATTCCAATTACCCCGGTATTGCTAGAGTCAATTTATTTTCTCACTTTTTGCCATCAGATTCTGGTAGACCTATAGATGGGCGATGTCAATCTTTATACAGAGATTGTTAGGTTGACACATTATTGGTAGCCATAGTTAATTATCGGTAGATATTGTTCACATGCGGCGAAAGTCCTCTACAGTTGCTCTAAGCCAAGTAAAGTTGTGCATGTTCTATAATAAACTTACCCGCATAGTTGCAAGCTGACATGCCTCCATAGGCACTCACTCTCCTCCTGCATAGCACCCTCAATCCAGTCCTGTCGTTTCTCATCTGTCGATGCTGATGTGTTAACACTACAAAAAAACAGTAATACATATTTAGTTAAAAAGTTAAATTTCTATTAAATTCCCGATACCCAAAAATAATAGAAATAACTTTGGGGAGAATCTAAATATGTAGTAAAAAATTAACAAGAAATGCCTGGACATACAAAATTTTATTGTTATCTAAGGGTCAATTTATAATAGCGCAGAGTCGAAGCGCATCGAAGCGTCAAATTCGCAACAAGTCGAACGAATGCGCGCGAATTCGCCAGAATGTCTACAGTGATGACGCGTTGATTCGCTAGTGGGCGCATGGTTGCGCGAGAATGCGCGCGCACCAAAAAGCGTTTGTCAAGCGAATTCCCGCGAGTGCGCGCGAATGCGCGCGCCTTTTTAAATTCTCAGAAGTAATATGTGCGTTAATGCTTTGGAATTAAGGTTGATTTTGTTATGTTCAGTTTTAATAATTCGCTTCGATACGCTTCTACTCTGCGCTAGTATAAATTGACACTAATACATATAATATGTATGTATTTTATAAATATGCAACACAAAAAATGCCCCACACAAACCCACTTGTGGGAACAGTCAACTTATGGCATATTACAATAAACTAATGTAATCAAATAGCTATGTTGTAACAAAACCACTTAAAATTTGATTAAAAATAAACCTGATCAATATGATAATTTTAAAACAAATTATTTCTAATATTGTCAAGTTAAGATTTAATAACTGATGTTTTATTTGAATTATTCAAGAAAATATAATATTTTACAAATCTTTCTAGGTTTATTCTTATTATTTATGTACAGATAAACTTACATATTATAATATAACAAGCATGTTAAATAAAAAATATTAAATTACTAGTGTGATGACGTCACATCCAAATCGGAAGTACCGCAAAAGCGTTTTCGTCAGTACAAATTAAAAATTATAAAATCATATTTTCAAATTGACTTTATTTATCAATCATAAGCTTTTATTTGATGATAAGGGTGAAATACGGTTTCCTAGGCCAAGTTCTACTAGAAAAATGCATTTGTTCAATGAAATTGAATATAGGTCAAGTAGCCTATTGCAACTATTAGTAGTTTAAGAGCTTCTTTGATGATGAATATATATTTTGAAACTAGACAACCTGGTGAATTTTGTATCACTTCTCTCCTAATATAAACCACCTCTTGACTCCCACAAATATTTCAAGACTAAAATTAGCCAAATCTGTTCAGTTGTTCTCAAGTTTTAATGAGACTAACAAATTTAAAAATTCAATTTTATTTAAATAGATAGAATAATACTGATTTTATTAAATTTAGAACTGTTGTAAAATAAAATATAGAAATACAGATATATAGAATAAATTTTAAGGCAGCCAAATGTGTGGTTACTGCAACATTTTGTATAAGCTAGTCATATACATCTATAATTAGTGTACGTGTATAACAAATAAAACAATATTCTATATTGCCCAAAGTTAATTATGAAGTTTTTCCTGTTTCTGCGTCATGACATAATAAATAATATTGGCATACTAAAACTAAAGATCCATACGTTATAATGTTCTGGAGGTTGTAATAATGTAGTAAGATATTAGGATAACCTCACTAATTTATTCTAGGTTATAAGGATTATAAGGCAGGTTAGACCTAATTGCCATATGAGTAATTAATGTTGTGGTAACAGTATTTATCTACTAAAATAATTAAATACAACCCGGAAAACCAGTTTAACGTAATACTACATAACAAAGGAGAATCTACAGAATAATAAACAAGTAAAGATAGAAACAATGAATGGAAATGAGAGAACATACATTTCCAAAAGTTGTAAGTCTTATATTTTGTAAACAACTGCTAACGTATATTCTAACCAGCTTAAAGCTTTAATATAGGAATTTAAATTTTTAGTTACTATCATTTTATTATCTGAACCACTTTCACTATTTACAATATAGTTTATTATCATGTTGTACAAAATTCATAAATCATAGAGCATAATATTTGTTATGGTAGTTAAGTATTCAAAAGTAATAGTAAATTGTCAGTACGGGACTATACACTAGCAGCACCTCTTGCCCGTTTATTGACCTAAAAAATAAGCTATTGTTTGTCCAACTATTTTATATCCCAATAAATGGATACGAGGGCGTCATTGACAAGAACTGGACCATCTGTATCATACCTCCCTTAGAATTCAACATATCAACTACCTATTTTAATCAAAATTGATAATTTCTAACATATCCCGATCATTTTTTGCGTTAATAACTATTGGAATAGCGTTAGTAACACGAAAAAAATGGAATATTTGACTACTATAGAGTGTGAAGTGGGAAAGGAAAACATAAATAAATATGATTTGTGATTATCTTTGTATACGATATTACGTAGCGTCGAGGTCATGGCAGACGCGCGCCCCGCTATGCAGGACCGACGAACGACCTCATACGAGCTCCCTGAGGTATATAAACAATAAAATAGACTTACTTGTAGAAAGAAAAGCTGCAAATCACATCATACTCCAAATTGCAGCCCTCCACAACACACTTTTGGGCACACATTATGGGGACCCCGGTAGCTACCTCCTATTATGGAATCCTTGCACTCACATCGTTATTTCGAAGCGAAATTTATTAAATATGTTCATTTAGCGCCTAAAGTAACTTTCAAACAAACTAATTTGATGGATCTTTGTAAAATTATCAATCAAATGTCGAAAATGACATGCTGTCACAAAAAGTCGAAGTCCCAAATGCGTGCCATGAAATGGTGATGTAATTTTCCATAGCTTTGAATTGATGGCAACACAGGATGTTGAGAATAGACAAGAATCGATCAAAAGTTTATATCGATATCACAACTAGGGCGAATTAAAAAAATGTTCATAACAAAAATGAAATTTAAAGATACAATTGGTTATAAATAATTAAAATATGCATTAATTTATGCAACTTAAATCAAGAATTTTAAATTTTTACTCGATGCGTGACATACCCTGACATATTTTATACATTTCTTTTAATTTTAAAGTTGTGTAAAGTTGTTGTCAAAATACTTATTAAAATTAAGTTTAATCAAAGTTATTAAATTATTTTTAAATGCAATTGAAGTTATTATTAAATTTTCCTATTCGATTATTTAAATATCGATACTTTTTTGCTGTGCTGCCACTTACAAAAACATTGCCATAGACAACTTATATCTGACGCTTTGTTTTGGCGGTAAACAGTTGGAAATTTTATTTTTCCTTTCGTAGGTATGTAATTTAGGATACATACATTAATAGCAATACAAAACATAATTCGCATTACATAAATAAGCCATAGCTCGAACAAAAACCATTATATAACGTTTTGAATGACTGGTGCATAGACAAATTCCCTCCCATTCACAGCGTATGATATTGATCCACGAAAGCGAAGTTACTTCCGGCCTAATTAGGTTATCTTATGTACAATAGTATGAAAACTATTTTAGGGAATGTTATATTCTGTTTATTGGGAACAAAAACTATAAAAATTGCCAAAATTAATTATTTGATTACGTCATTGTCATTTGTTGACAAAATTGTCATTTTGTCATTATGTCAATGTTAAAATAGTGTCATGGCGTCAATAAA
Source organism: Cyaniris semiargus (assembly GCA_905187585.1). NCBI lineage: Eukaryota > Metazoa > Arthropoda > Insecta > Lepidoptera > Lycaenidae > Cyaniris > Cyaniris semiargus. The sequence continues at coordinate 11,780,084 of LR994567.1, forward strand.
AAAAATGATTAAGTAGCGTAGTATAGGCTATAGCAGGTACCTAGTTATAATCTCTTTGAATAATTCTGACACTTTATAAAATATGACACAACAACAATGATAGCAATTTGCAATCTTGGCAGACGACTGCGGTTTATTAGAGATTATATCATGTTTACGAGCATATTTTTATTTGACGACCTCTGTGGCTCAGTTGGTGGGCTGTTGGTAGCTCAAGCCGGGGGTCGCGGGTTCGAATCCCGCCGACGCACAGTGGATCGAATCGAGGATTTCGGGGACATAGGGACCGACTTTTGTTTTTCAATTTTTTTTTATGCCAATGGGTAGAGCTAATTAATGTTAACAAAAGTTATTCTTTGCAATTTTTTCTTAGGCTTATTATTTAAGTACAAAAAAACATATTTTTAAATTTCTTGTATGGAAAAACATTTAAAATCCCAAATTTTTGCCAAGTCCCAATAGATCCCGCGTTCAAACCTTTTTTTTCTTATATTTTGGCTACATTGCTAGTATTATGTACCATAAATGTGTGCCCAAAGTTGCAACCTTGCCAGAAATAGAGGTGAGAAAATTATAAAAAAAAATAATTAGTAACTATTGACTTTTCTAGTTTCTAAAATTATTGTAGGAACTTTTCATGCAAAAAAATCATTATTCTAATAAAATAATGCTTATAATTACTTAAAATAAAAAAATAAAACTCGATGCCATGTAAATATTATCATCAAACATTAACTTGTAGGTAACTAATCCGTTTGACAATAGTAAATAGTCCTTTGTATTGTGTATTTTCTAACAATCGCTTAATGACAATAAACCGAACAACACTCATGATTAAGAGCTTAAGTAATGGCATATTAAGTGCTTTTACTATACCCTCATTAGCCAATCAATAATAGTTAATTAGGGTGTCATAGAACTTATTATCTTTGTTAGGTCTGGAAAAATATAAAAGGACCGTAATAGATATTTCAAAATTAGTTAATGCTTAAACGTGCTACTACATACATCATTTCACAGTGTTTAATTTTCTTTATTTTGGTATAATGGAAGGTCTTGTGAATAATATAGATTTATTTATGGTATTAAGAGACCAATTGAAAAGTTTGTCAGATAGTAAAAAACTATTTGATTTTCTACAATCGAAAATAAATGTGACTGAAGAAAATAGTGCCGTGCTTAGAAAGTTCTGTACGCGTTTTTGTTCAAATGTGTGTGCCAGATGGGAAAAATGTAGCCGAACATTAGCTAAATTTATTAAAAATAATGGCGATTGGTTAGAATCGTCAATAAATTGGCCCCAAGAAATCAATTTTGAAGTTGTCAATACTGAACCAATAGAACTCGAAGTTTATGATAATACTGAGAATCTACCACCAGCACTTTCCACTTCAGACGCATCCACATCTACCTTTACTCCGAGGAAACCTTTTGAAGATTTAAGTGATCGACAAAAACGGAGACGTTTAGATGAAATAAATAAAGATCTTTCATTTTCTCCTGAAGAAATGTCTGCCATATCAACAAGAAATTTAAAAAACAGTGGAAACGAAGAAATTTCAAAAATAATGAACCATTTACTCAATCACCCAGAAGATTTAAATAAAGTCAAGGCATGCTTAAGCAACGAGAAGGTTAAGAGTGATACGTATTCACCTGATAAGGCACTAGCTTTATTAGTTTCGCTAAAGTTGTCAAAGTGGCAATATATAAACTTAAGAGAGTCTGCGAGTGAAAATGGTTCAGAGTTGTATCCATCGTATTACAAATTGCAACAAGCTAAATTGAATTGTTATCCAGATAAAAAGGATTATTAGAAGGAAAGGATATTACTGAGGACGGGGCTTCAATTAAACTGCAAGCTTTACTCAATTTGACTGTATCAAGACTTTTGGATGCAATATCTATGGATTTGGACGCAACAATAAATTTAGAGCTTGTAAGTAAATGGGGTTTTGACGGAGCTTCTGGTCAAAGTGTGTACAAGCAAAAAATAAACAAAGAATTTGAAGACTCCAGTATTTTTATGGCCAGTCTAGTGCCAGTTAGGCTACAACAATCGGATGGAACTATTGTTTGGGAAAACGAAAGACCATCATCCACGTTTTACTGTCGTCCATTAATGTTTCAATTTACGAAAGAAACCCATACCACTGTAATGTTAATTAAAAACAGAATAACAGAAGAAATTAAAGCGCTTCAGCCATCAAGACTGAATCAAATTGAAGTGTCTCACCAGTTACTTTTGACGATGATTGACGGAAAGATAACGTCATATTTATCAGATACGTCGACAGCCGTTTGCGATATTTGCAAAGCAAAGCCATCGGAAATGAACAATATTAAACTGCTTGACCAAAAACACAAGAATGAAGAAATTTACCAGTACGGACTGTCATCTTTACACTGCTGGATCAGGTGTATGGAGTGCCTTCTTCACATAGGTAACAATAATTATTCTTATTTATCATACCTTAGCTATTAATTACTTTTACAGCTGTGAGTCATTCCTCTTTTACAAAATATTCATTTTCATTATTAATAATGTCCCATTTTTCTTATGCAGCATATCGTATGGAGTTTAAAAAATGGAGTGGCAGGGGTGAAAATCAACAAAAAATTAAGCTTAGAAAGTCTGAAATACAACGAGCATTTAGAGAAGATTGCGGCTTACTAATAGACCAGGTGAAACAAGGAGACGGAACCACTAATGATGGCAACACTGCCCGAAGATTTTTCAGGGATGCAGACACTGCAGCCCGTATTACTGGTATAAGCCAGGAATTAATAGAAAGGTTACATGTAATACTTCAGACTATAGCATCTGGAGAGTGCGTCAACCTTTCTAAATTCTCTTTATTCTGTAGAGAGACTGCAGAACTCTACATAAATTTATATCCCTGGTATTATATGCCTTCTAGTTTACACAAACTCCTAATACATGGCACTGATATTATTCAGCATTTTGGTACAATACCTATCGGCAATCTGTCAGAAGAAGCAGCAGAAGCTCGTAACAAAGATTTTCGGAAATTCAGGGAGAGCTATTCCAGAAAATTAAGTAGAAAAGCCACAAATGAGGATATATTACATAATCTTTTGATATCCTCAGATCCAAAGATCACAAGTCTTAGACCAAGACTATCAAAGCACAACAAAATAGCTCTCTCTTCACGGGCTAAAGAGCTTCTGTTGAATTTGCCGACAGACTCTGAGATAGAGTTTATTGACGTTAACAAATTACAGGATAACGATTCTGATAGTGAGTAAGCTTTTTAAATTTGGGTTTTGTATATTAAAGATAGTATGTACATATTTAGAAATAATTTTATTACTTGTATTATGTATGGTATCGTAATTTTTACGTACTCACTACTTTTTATTTTTCAACTTTATTATTAATAGGGAATATGTACACGACGCTAAAATGGATAAAATATTACTGTTTGTAATCTTTATTGTTGTAAAAACCATACTGATAATATTTTTAAATGTTTTCTTCGATACTTAATAATAAAATTTAAGTATCAAATATTGGATTTTTTAAATTCCTTCCCAAATTTTTAAAACACAACGCCATTAGCTAAACAAAACGAGATTTTATAATTTTCCAGACCTACAAAGATAATATATTCCATGCCACACTAATTAACTATAATTACTAATTGGCTAATGAGGGTTTATTTTAAGCCCTTATACAATTACTTGGGCTCTTTATTTTGAATGTTGTTTGGTTCATTGTCATTAAGCGATTGTTAGAAAATACACAATACAAAGGACTACTTACTATTGTCAAGCGGATTAGTTACCTACAAGTTAATGTTTGATGATAATATTTACATGGCATCGAGTTTTTTTTTTATTTTAAGTAATTTTAAGCATTATTTTACTAGAATAATGATTTTTTTGCATGAAAAGTTCCTACAATAATTTTAGAAACTAGAAAAGTCAATAGTTACTAATTAATTTTTTTTATAATTTTCTCACCTCTATTTCTGGCAAGGTTGCAACTTTGGGCACACATTTATGGTACATAATACTAGCAATGTAGCCAAAATATAAGAAAAAAAAGGTTTGACCGCGGGATCTATCAGGACTTGGCAAAAATTTGGGATTATATATGTTTTTCCATACAAGAAATTTAAAAATATGTTTTTTTGTACTTAAATAATAAGCCTAAGAAAAAATTGCAAAGAATAACTTTTGTTAACATTAATTAGCTCTACCCATTGGCATAAATAAAAATTTGAAAAACAAAAGTCGGTCCCTATGTCCCCGAAATCCTCGATTCGATCCACTGTGCGACGGAACAAAAAGTTTTCAAAGTTTCTGAGTCATGTGTATTAAATATGACTGTGCTTATAATATAATAAAAATCTTAAATATATGTATGGTATAAAAGTATTAAATATATTTCCGTTGTCTGGTACCTGTAACACAAGTCTATCAGGTACTTACCACGGGGCCAGACTGACGTGGTGTGATTTGTGAAGCGTCCATAGATATTATTATATTATTATTATGTAGGTCAGCACTCAGCCGAGAGTCGAAACGATCATAAATGAGGCTACAGTAACCATAGCCTGCAGTTATAGCTATTATAATTTTGCATGGTTTAAAATTACGAACATGCTAATACCATCATTGTGCCTTTATGGAATTTATTATGTATATGAGTTTTAACATAACTTCTACGTACTTATGTAATAATAATACTAAGGCACAGTGATCGTATCAGCAGATATTATGATCTTAATTTTAAATTGCCTGCCTGCCTATTGGTTTTACACTCTAAATCCAAGGCCCAAGAGAAAGGAGCAGTTGGCAAGGGTCGACAATACTACTGGCCTACGCCCTTGTGTATCGGAAATCGGAATTTAACCTAAGTATTTTACATACTTACTTAATATTTTATCATACGTGTAGCTGCGCCCACTGCTTACTAGTCTACGATCTACTGTCTACAATATTAATACAAGTGAATATTATTAGTTACTTATAAGTTATAGAGAGAGAAAGAGGAGAGGAGAGTTTATGTTGTAAATTCTTCACATTTTCTAATTACGGAGTCACGCTTCGGTAGTCTAGCTCGAGTCATGAAAACGTTTGTTGGCTGATGACACCTAATATGGATAAATTAATTTCTACGTCAGATTCCATGCCTACGAAACTTAATCAAAAGAAATTTTGTGTCCCGGGAAGGGACAAAGGAAAGTGTTTGTTGTAGAAAAATGTACGGTTCCAGCGCGCGATTTTGACCTAACGGAGTTGCGGGCGGCATCTAGCAATATCATATTTTATTTAAGTACTTATTATAGTCGACCTCTTATTTATACACCTAATACAGTGTTTTCTACAACTTTCTTTTGACAGAGTTCACACTATTTAAATATTGAGTTGCAACTTGCGACTAATACAATATATTAAAAAAATACTATGATGTTGCCCGTAACTTCCTTGCCCAGGTTTTAATTAGACCCGCGGAAACCGTATATTTTGTCGTTCCGGGTTTTCTAGTATTTCTATATTAGGTACATACAAATCAGTTCAGCGGTTTGAGTGTGAAGAAGCAACAGACGGACAGACTCCCCATTTATAACATTAGTATGGCTACGAGATACATTTGGCTTTGGGCCTAGGTAAAAGATCTGCAGGGCATAGAAATTGTCTTGCTAGATGTTTTCAAGCCAATGAACAGGTATAAATCTTGCTTTCGTTGTTTTGCAATCATATATTATCAACTTCTAGGCTCGTATTTCTAAACTGCTCTTTATCTCCTACTCAATAACAATCTTCGCTGATACGCTCTCAGCGTCTTAATTATTAATTATTTTTGATTAGTATGTTGATATCAAGTTTTACAGCTCTTAAGGCTAGTTCGCACTAGGCCAGTATTTTAGTTAAGTAGCGAGTATTTTAGTAGCTAAACGTGTCTAAACACTATTTTTTTTTAGTAATTTAGTCAAGTAGATTAGTAAGTAATTTAGTCGAGTCAATCCATTTTATTCTATTTTTCGCGGGCGAGTAGCACCTCCCACCACGCGTCCGCGCTACTGGCGCGCCGGCTAAACAAGTCCGACCCAGTCGAATTAGTCGAGTTCATTAGTGCTTCAAGCCCCAAGCGGTCGCACGCGACCGCGATAACAATACAAATCTATTGTGTCTCGTTTTTTCGAGGGATTAGTTACCGCCAAAATTATCCAACTTTCAGACATCCTCAATCTTTCGAAGTATTCTTTGGGATCTTCCAATGCTAATTCCTTCAGAAGATAATTAGTAGCTCCTAGTTTATCCCTTCTATCGATCCATTTTCGTATGAGAACTTTATTAATTCGAGATAAAAATGTGCAAGGTGATATATTTAAAATGTTATAAGCGTTCTCTGTGAAAATACAAAGAAAAAAATGCACCTTTTAAGCGTGATTACGTTTAGAAAATTTATACTTTATTGCGCTGTAAGCTCTTCATCTTACAAAACATCACTCACTTGTGAACTGTACTCGAACGAAGTGCGAACGATTTTGGGGCAGAAGCGAGAATCTTAGCTACTAAAATACTCGGTACTAAACTAAAATACTGGCCTAATGCGAACTAGCCTGTCAAGGTTTGACAGGAAAAAGCCTCTCAAGTAAGTTTGACATCACAGTTGAGTGCAGTTTTGTTAGCACTCAGTTGATAAGCACAGTACTTAAGTACGATCTATTAATTAAAACAGCATAAAGGATCTCAATAATGACCTTGATCATAATCTCAGCAGTAAGAGCGGTTTGTTAATACAGACCCTAGAGTATTCGGCTAGTTTATATTTGAATAATTTATTAGTAGCTAAAAGGTGGATAAATTAAATAAAAAATAAATAAAAGGCACATTTTCTTATTAATTTATTTATCAATATAATAATAATATGTATAATATATAACTTACACAAGCCTTAACAGCCTTAAAGAGCGCCGGCGGGGAACCAATAGATATTTTTTGAAAGTGAAAATAATCAAAAAAGTTACACCGTATTTTCCACAAGATTACAAACCACGCCGACGCCAAAAAGCGATCTTAATAAAAAAATGTCTCTTAATTTTTAATACACCTATATGACTACTATAAAACAAGTTACGAAGAAGTCACTGCCCCTTGCGAATTGTTTTAAAGTGGGCCAACACCCACGAATGACTCGATTAAGCAGGGAAGCACCACCACATTTTGGCGCCAACATTTTTGACAGTCCGCCATCTTGTTTGTGCTACTTTGTCATTGGTCAATAATTTGTTAGGAACTATTGAATAGCCAGTAGCCAATAGCGAGCGGTAGTACAGTCCCTTGTTACAGTCTGCGTCAAATTTGTGCACGGGCTTACATTGTAGATTATACGTTAACTTCGCGCACGGGAACCAAACATAGCTTCCTTGAACATAATATCCAAAATATCCACAGCCGAACATATAACCTCCTCCTTTTTGAAAGTCGGTTAATTAGTTCCAACTGTATTATGAGTTGCTGCCCGTCCCTGTCTTAAGCTATGTGAGACAAGGATGGCACATACATGCTCAATAAAGCTATGTTTGGTTCCGGTGTTGCCAGTCAGCAAAAATACAAAACTTCCAAGCCGGTAACAGACAACGCACACTGTTTTCCTAACAATAAGGATTGCCAGCCTCTTTTACAAAGATGCCCAGTTAGTCACAAGGAGAGTGACTAGTCCGACTAACCTACAAGTGCCTATTATACAACAACCAAATTTTTTAATTTTTTTTCATTCAACTTTTTTAAATCAAAATGACAGTCAAAATATATTTGACACTGGAATACGACCACTAATTCATTTACAGCATATTATTAATGTATTTTTTATTTATACAATGACCCTAGAAGTTGTTATTTAAACACATTGTCATCACCTTTGGCGTTCTTATACAAAAAAAAAATTGCAACAAATTTTTATTAGCATTTTTAAAAACTTAACAAAAAAAAACAACGTCTCTGATGTAGTTATGATTTTAAACATAGGTTCAAACTTATCACCACATATTAAGATATACAAAATAGTGTTATTATATATTGTGATTAAACCAAAAAAATTATAGTCTGTCAAGAAAGTGAAGAAATTAAAAAGTGGCAACATCGTAGTGTCATCCCTTTTTTCTTAGATTGATTTGAAAGAGATGACACTACGATGTTGCCATTTTTTAATTTCTTCACTTTCTTGACAGACTACATATAAGTAGATTGATTAAAAATTTGTTTTAAAATCATAACTACACTTCACAAGCTCTCGATCGCTTCAACGATTACACTATTTGATGTTGAATATAAAAGGGGACGGTATTTTCCAAAATTTATATAATGTCAACTAGAGTACCAGAAAAAAACTAAGCAATATTGACTTATTACGTCTAAACGCTCATCCGAACCTTTTTATGGACACTTTTTTACTACTGGTAATAAAATGTAATTATCATTAGTAAATAAAATATTAGGAACTATTTTATATTGAAGAAGCGACGAAAGCAAACTAGACGTTCATTAAATCTAATTATTATAATAGAAATATGGGGCGCGCATGGCAACATTTAGCCTGTAGAAATTATCGAGACCATAAACTATAAACGAGCTCTTTAACGGTAATATATTATTTATGCAGTGTTGCTAGAGTAAAATGTGCTAGCCACTTTGTAAAACCTCACTATTAGTCGAACTAGATTTTATGAGAAATAGCAATTTAGTTTCTATTTATAAATCTAACGTCACGCGGCAAGAGAACGAGGCGAATTGCGTTCAATTTGAATTCTCCTTCTCCCTCTATTTCACATTAAGGAGCGAGATAGCACTATCGTTTAGCTCTACGCGCCGTATTGAATTTGAAAAAGGAAGCAGAAAGTTTAGAACATAACGTTTTTTACTACGTAGTTTACACTTACTTATTGCTATAACCTAAGCTTACCTAGTTGCCACACGAAACCCACGCAAAATTAAAAAAGCATTCTTACAAACTAGAAAAAATATAGAAACACGCGTTAATTTATTTAGTGCAATTTACAGAATAAAATATCCTTCTCCAGAAACAATATTATCCAACGGGAAAATCGCCAATACCTCAACTGACAAGACACCAAAACAACCTATCCTAACTCGTTTCCTCACTTTTAGTTATGTTATGCATAAGTATATACTAGTATTCATGAAAAACCAATTTCTCAAGTACATATTACAGAAGATTATATAGTACACATATACAGTGTTTTTAATTTACAATCGTTTTAATTTTTTTTTTATCTAGCGTGAGTTGAGTCAAAACAAAATACAACCCATTTGGATAATAGATTCCGCGTCATACCTTAGATTGAGCATCGACATGTACCCCGATCCCACTCTTATAATCTAACATTAATACAGTTCCGACCTAGTCTGGATCTTATCAAACATCAAAATCGTATTCTCGAATGTCTGTCAAACGACTGAGGTTTAGAGTTTTGACCGATTAGAAGGTGTTTGACATTTCTTTTTCATCAGAATACAATTTTTAGCTTTATTAAACCGACACAGCATCGAGACTGTACTATTGTAAGATTATTTAGCAGAATCAATCTACTGGTCACATTTAGGCATAGTCACTCCGACTAACAATTTCAATCCTAGTTCACCAATCTAAGCATTAAACATGTTATTAAAATTAAAGTAATTAGCAACATCAATTGAACGGTAGTGAATTTTCACTCTTCGGCTTGAGTATTGCTTTTGACTGTGTCACACATCATTGTAATTACACTAACTCGTCTCTACCCTACTCTAGCTTATGTCCAAGTGATATTATAGTGAAAGTCAGAACTCTCACAGTACACTTAGTTATAAAGTACCTATATTTACTACATAAGTTCTAGCAACAAAATTAAATTTAAAAATTTTTGCTATCCTAGTATCATAACAAGTTTTAACCGACTATAACTAAATGTGACCGCCTGGTAAAATATTATTTCAAATGCCTGATTGAAAATTACTTAAATTAATTTAAATTCAAGTGGATTAATTATATAGATATAATGCTGATTCAATTCACGTGCTCGATGAAGAAAAAGTTTTGCTATTTCATTCTTAGAAACATATCAAAATCAATTGTGTATATTGAGCTTGTATCGTAAAATTACATGTCTAAACTAGATTTGTATAAAGTAGTTTTGATCTGCATATATCTATATAATCGCTGCTGTTGTTCCTTTCATAGTAGATTGTTGTGTGCTTTTTTAAATATAATAAGTGGCAGTATGTATATGGAACATAAGTTATATTACCACATACAAAACTGCTACAAAAATAAAATTATCTTTACTCAAATCACCCATTCACCGTTGTTATAATATAACAAAAGAAAGAAAGGTCCCAACTTAGAACCCTGTGGCACTCCAAATTTCATAAAGCTTTCAAATCGAATCCCGATAAAATTTCGTATGTGGTAACACTTATATTCATATCCTATTAAATACAAAACATACACCGTTCATGTAAAAGAGAACTACATTTTTTCATCATATACAATTTTTCAACTAGTGCATTTGCAGTCTTTTCGACGTGTACGAGCCGCGTGCACGCTCGTCGGCGTACGAGCGTGCACGCGGCTCAAGGTTTGAACTCGAAACCTCTAATATCAAGTAACAACTGTACAATTTTGCCACTAGTTATCTATGCCTAGACCGGGCTGTGCAATCGAAATGAACCTCGCGAGGACTATAGACAAAGCAGCACCACGCTCGCCACCGCTCCAAACTTAAACTAACGAAGCTTCACCTACTAAAACTTATATTGGCTACTTATTATTTTTTTATATATAAGAGTAACTATCGGCTAAGAAATCGTCGCAATACGACCGAACGAGTCACTTCGAATTTTATGTTACAATGTCAAAAATATATATAAATATAGTTGGATATAGTGAGCGTTACTCCTAAATCTAGACATAATCAGGATATAACTTGTCGACTATACTGCGTAGCATTGCTTATTGTCGATGCGTACAAGCTGAAACAAAAGAAATATTTTGTTAGCTTTCTTAAACTATTTAATTTTTAATTAGGTGTTTGTTACAGGGAAAAATATCTAAGAAATGGCAATAGTAAAAAGTAAGATTGAATTTAATGTCAAATATTCAAACAAAATTAGTAATTTAATTTAATTTAATTTGAGATTACATTTAAAAAATATGTTTATTGTCTTTATTCAACAGTACAAACTTTAAGACAAAAAGTGTAGATTAGTGTTTGTATGAAAGGTTCCAACTTACCTAGGCTCCATATTAAACCAGCCTGTAATCCCAGACACCGCTCCATAAACCGAAATAAACCAGTTCAAGCCGGTCCACGTCGGCCGCAACCAGCTCCTAAACCAGCCACAACCGGTTTGAACCAGCCACAACCGATTTGAACCAGCCACAACCGGTCTGAACCAGCCACGACCGGTTTGGACCGGCCGCAACTCGCGTGGATACACCGGGCCCCGACCCGACGAATATTTAAACACAAAAAACACTAACACCACTGCACAGTTCCAGCACTATTTATAATATAATATTATTTTTTTTAATATTTTAAAATTTTTTAACTTTTTATTTATATATAAAAATGCATATTTCTAAATAAGTAACACATGCACACGGCTCTGTCTGTAACGGTTTGTTGTTCACTGCGTTTTAGCTGCGACTTGAGATTTGATTTCGGTTGACGCGTTGTCTGGTTTTATCTTCGGTTTGGCCGCTGCAACAAAATTTTATATTAGCACAACATCGAACAAACTTGTGTCTTAGGTTTGGACAGAATAATCTATAAAAATCTAAAGTATTTATTCAGCAAATGATTACACAAGGTCTGCTTCTCTTTGTCTGGTATATTGGAAAAGTCAGCAGCAGATCTTGAATACACTTCATAGTTCATATATATTTTATTAGTCAGGTTGTTAGGTTAGTTTAGTATAAAAGTTTTGATGGTACAAGTCTGGTTTATAACACAAGTTCTTAGGTACTTCTTACATAATATGTAAAGTATATATCGCGGGCTTCAAGCCAGAAGGTCGTATAGGAAAATAGATGTAAGTTCAATATTGGGAGTTTAGGAATAGTTAAAATACAAAATATCATTTCACGATTAAGGACGTACTTTCATAGACACATGCTAATTTTCAGTTTTAAAGTTCTATTTTCTTCTTAAAAAAAAACTACTTTTTTTCTATACGACCTTCTGGCTTGAAGCCCGCGATATGTATGTAAATTATAATACTCACAGCGCGGTCGGCAGTTGGCGACGACGCTCTGCGAGCCGCAGGAGCCGGCGCGGCCGCGGTTGTTCTGGTTGTTGCTCGGATTCTGCGGCCGGCTGTAACATATACACGTCAGCAACATGTTGCTAGCAACAATTTGTTCCAAAATAACCTGCTAACCATTTATTAAAAAATCCGGCTTTTTTATGTACTAGGTGGTTTCACGACTAATCAATAACACCATTCAAGTTCTAATTGAATAAGCCGTTTAGGCTGCGTTTCCACCAGAGATGTGTTGCGAGGAATGTGTTTTTAAGATCCAATAGAATCGCAGCGCTGAGCGAGGTCACGTCAATGGTTCTCAAAAACACATTTCTGGCAACACATCTCTGGTGGAAACGCAGCCTTAGGGTCAATTTATACTAGCGCAGAGTCGAAGCGCATCGAAGAGAATTAGCAAAAACTGAACATAACAAATTCAACCTTAACTCCAGAGGGTAACGCACACATTAACTTCTGCGGGATCAATTAGCGTTGGTTGCGCCATTTCGCTAGAATGCGCGCGTCTTTTTAAAATCTCAGAAGTAATGTGTGCGTAATGCCCGTTGCAGACGATGCGCAGTAGCTTGCGCGAGTACTAATACTAAGCATATATTTTCATCGTGTGAACGCATTTTGCTTAGTGAAAGTGCGAGTGCAAGTTGCTTAGTAGCACTCGCTTTGGTCCTCGCGCAAGTGCGACTCATTTGCCCCCGCTCCGTCACCCCCGCGCTACTTGCACTGCTCATCGTTTGAACATGCGTTGACCAGTACTAGCGCCAGTTCAGTCTGTTTGTTGTTTTTGTTGACACCGATTCTATTCAATAAAAAATTGAAATTTTCTATTGTCAAACGCATAACTTTCTGGTATTCTTTTGTATCCTCCAAAGCTAGTTCTCGCATTAATAAATTTGACCCCCCAAGTAATTTCCTTCTTGCAATCCATTTTCTCACCCACAATCGTTTTCCTTTTTCTAAATTCTGTATTTCCTGCATCAGTTCCTCTGCTATCACTCCATTTAGCTCTTGAATTAGGCACTTAAAAAGTTTATTCAAAACCATACGCTTGTCCATGGTTGCCTACTATGCACTGGCACTATACAAAGCTACTTCGCGTCATCTTTTTACGTTTGAACGCTGGCGCAAGTACATGCGCAAGTACTCGCGCAAGCTACTGCACATCGTCTGCAACGGGCATAACGCTCTGGAACTAAGGTCGAATTTGTTATGTTCAGTTTTGGTAATTCGCTTCGATGCACTTCGACTCTGCGCTAGTATAAATTGACCCCAAGGCTCTAGGGCGTGTCAAAAAAAAAATACACACGTTCAAACTGTAAACACTCAAAAACGTAATCGACCTGACGTAATCGGATTTAAATAATAATGTAACTTAGAAGTTCTCAAAGCAAAAATGTACAAACAATTGTCTAGATAATAACACAAATAATAATAAATAACGATCGAATAAAGATTTGTAGTACTAGTCTTGCACCCGTGTCCGCCACAGAGCGGACCCGGAACGCCATCCCACTACAGTACTGTCGCACCGGTTTCGCAGTGACACACGCTGACACCATGACAACGCGTGTGGACATTTGGTGCAATTAAAAACCGAACTTTTCATTAATCTAAACCATTAATTTTTGTTTACAGTTTAATGCTAAGTGATTAAGAAGTTATACAACCAATGCTGCTTTTAGGACAATAACATTATGAGGGCGACTAAACCAAAAAATCAAACATCGTCCTTCTCTCATCACACTTACGCCCGTCTTTTATATGCCAGGTGAAAAGGGACGACGCGGAACCATCGCCAAGTTAGTTTTACTATGAATAAAAAGACGAACTATAATGATTATGAAAAAAGTATTTTGAGCAAGGTTTTATCAATGCTTTTTTAGATACTAAAAAATATTAAAGAAAAGACAGCAAACTTCGAAGATCCGAGCAAAAATGTGTCTAAAACAAGGTTTTTTGTAAAAAAAAAAAAAACTATCGAGCATTGTTTCAGTAATCGTGTTTTCGTCTTGAGCATTTAATCTTCATGAACTGAAGTTACTTGTGTAAAAAATCAGTTTTCTAGACCTTACAGATTTTGAGATCTAGGTTTAAGTATGTAGTCAAGTTAGGGTCAGGTGCATTCTAAATTTATTAGGTTTTGCGAACAATTAGTTCATAGTTGTGTTGTGAGACCTGAAAATGGCACTCAATCTTGAAACAATTGGTAATGCCTGACGTATTATATTGTATACAAAATTTAATAATTACTGAACATTTAAAACTTTAAGGGCCTGTTTCACCACTTCCTGATAAAGTGACAGATAGGCTATCCACAACTTTTTTGACAGATTCTCCATACTACATCTGTCAAGTTAAGTGGTGGATAGCCTATCCGGCATTTATCAGGAAGTGGTCCTAAATGTTCAGAAATTAAATTAGTAGGTTAATTAGTCGCATCCAAAATATCTGCGATTTTTTTTATTTCTGAATGATTTTGTCGCAGATATTTGCGATGCCACATCGCACGAGCCCTTAGTCAGCTTAAAATCAGGCTTATTTACTCTTAGATGACGCCTGCAACTCAGTTGCCCCAAAATTCGTTCATCGCGCGGGAACCGTACATTTTTCCGAGATAAAAAGAATCCTTTGTCCTTTCCCGGGACTCAAAGTATCTTCATACCAAATTTCAGCAAAATCGGTTTTCTTGGGCGTGAAGAGGTAACAAACAAACAGACAGACAGATAAACAGATAGACAAACTTTCGCATTTATAAAGGTGCTTCCTCACCGGGAGCATTCGCGTGTAATGTAACGTCACAGAGTCGAGCTGCATTACATCAGTGAAGGAGGAGAACCGAGCATTTCAATGCGCACCTTGTAATGATACATAATATTTTGATATAACTTGTAACCTATAGTTTGACATTACACGAGAATGCTCGTTGGCCAGGGAGGCAGTATTGTAATATAATGCTCAAAGTCGAATTTATAATGTGACAATACACACGCATGCTCCCGGTGAGGGAGCACCTTGTAAGCTATAATTTGACATTACACGAGAATGCTCGTCAGTCAGGGAGGTAGTATCGTAATGTCGAATCTATAATGTTACGATACACGCGAATGCTCCCGGTGAGGGAGCACTTTAATATAAGTATGGATATTTTTAAGGTTTATATACCTGAAGTGATTCCTGTAGGGGTGCGGGCGGTCGCTCTCTGACACGGAGCGGTGTCGGTCGTACGGGCGCGCGTGCGGCCCGCGACCCGGGCCCGCCGGACCCTGCGACGCCAGCAGCTCGTTCAGCTGTGGCTGGAAAAAATATTGTTAAAAAAACACGCTTGTTAAGGTTCCGTACCCAAAGGGTAAAAACGGGGCCCTATTACTGAGACTTCGATGTCTGCTAATTTTCTAAATTTCTTACAACAAAGATGATCTATGTTGTGTCTATATCTAAAAAAAAGTTAGTCCTGCTAGTCGGTTATTAGTTCTTTCAGCGCAGGGCCGGATTTATATTTTTTATGAGTATAGGCCACTTTAATTTTGCCGCCCCTATGTACGAACTCTGCCGCCATCCTAGGTAGTGGTGGTTAATATAACGTATAGCTGAAAAAAGTAGCGCGCTATTTCTTCGCAACGAATAGCGCGCGCTATAAATCTATGCATAAGACGCTACGTTATAACGTATCGCGCGGTCACTGACCTAGCACGGCGCCGCCCGCGCTGCCGATCGCGCGCGATTTTCGTTCGATCGTTGTCGTGTCGTTTCGTTGCCAAATCGGGTGAATTCGGCTGACATAATTAATGTTGCGTTGCGTGCATAGGTAAATTATGGGTAAATTATAATATTTTATAATCATCTGTAATTGACCTCCTGCTCCGAAGAGCACTGTAATAGAATGGTAACTTCCGTTCCATGTGAAAGTTAATTTTTTTCTAAATCTGGATACGTTATTAGTGACAGAAGAACTCGTTTGTCGTCGACAAAAGTGGCGCAAATGATATTTTTAAATGTAAATAAAATGTAAAAAAAACTGTTGTAAAAAAAGAAGATGTAAAAATAATGTATAATACTAAAAAAGAAAAAAAAACCATTTAAATCATATTTTGTAAAAAATAGAATTCATTTCATTTCAATTTCAATTCATGATATAACAAGGAAACACTTACGGATTTACTTCGCGGAGCACTTTTACTAATCCCGACGTTTCGGCTGCTTTACAGCTGCCGTGGTCACGGGTGGACTGAGGTGACAGGCGTCCAATTCATTGAAGTTCTTCAACTACCCGAAGATTCATCAATTTTTGTTTGCGTTCCGATCTACGCAGAACGAACTCACAGTGTCTTGAAGCCGAGGTGTCCTAGATTTGTGCTTTAGTTTGTTTATCACTGGATCCCAACTAGATGGCAGCACCCAACCATCTTCCCGGTTAAAATTAGGGTGTTTTTTAATTTCTATGGCCTCGCGTATCATTCTTGGGCGGTATCTTGATTCTTTTGCCAGTACTTGTGGCTTATCAAATCTTATGTAATGGCGAGGTTGATCCAGTGTGTGTTCACAAATTGCGGACTTGGTGTTCCTACGGTGTTTGACATCTGCAATGTGTTCCTTGATGCGGGTTTTGATGGCCCTTTTGGTTTGCCCTATATAAGAGAGGCCACAATCACAGTCAAGTTTGTAGATTCCTGCATCTTGAAGGGGTAAGTTGCATTTCACTGATGGTAAAAATTGGCTGATCTTTTTGGGTGGCTTAAAGTATGTTTTTATTGAAGCTTTCCTTAGAATATAGCTAACTTTATCAGTGACTCCCTTTATAAATGGTAACACTGCAGGTAATCTCTCAACTGTTGCCGGCTTCACTCGGTTGCTGCTCTGTTTGCGTGGTACCCGAAGCTTATTGTTGCGTAGAACTTGTGTAACATGATGAAGCTCGGTATCCAAATGCTGTTCATCGCAGATTCCTCGCGCTCTTTGTAATAACGATTTTCCAACAGTACTTAACTGTGCTGGGTGATGATGAGAATCAATGAGAATCAATTTCAATTGTTTTAATATATTATTATATGTATTTGCAACATAATAAAATTTACCAAATAATGCGTTCTAACGATTATATTATTCTAAATATCTAACAAACACGTTATATTATATTAACTCACCCACCGCGTTATAATTATGTAGACGTTACGAATCATCATGTTGTAACATAACGAAAGAATTCAATAACGTCGGTAACAACGCGTCCTATCGACTCGTTATAACGTATCATTCGTTATAACGTAGCGTCAAAAATAGCGCGCTTGAAAAATGTAGCGTATTCCATCTAGCGCGCTATGAAAATATAGCCGTTAGGAACACCACTAATCCTAGGACGCTGCCGCCCATAGGCCATGGCCTATACTGCCTATACATAAATCCAGAGCATATTCAGCCAGCAAGGTTTCGATACTGAAGAAAGAGTGATCTAGTCTTTTACGTAATCAACTCCTTGTAGCTACCATATTAATATGTCATTAGTCATGTTAACCTTCTGCTGACCGTCATGTCATGCCAAATTAATATCATGTCACCGCCACATACCTCGAGCACACGGAAGTCCTCGATGGTCTTGAACTTGTCGAGGTGCGCCTTTAGCCGCGGCTCCACCTGCAGCTCGCCGGCGTGCTTGTAGTACGTCATGAACGCCCAGAACTTCTCCAGCCCGTATAGCTGACCTCCTGGTAATGGACACACCGGTATTATACATACATAATATACAAACATACTTAAAAAATAGATAAGAATATACTAAAACAAACAAAACATAACTCTTTAGAGGGTTATAAAGGTAGTTCAGCTGCTAGGCTGACTAAATTAAGGTCGGCTGAATCTTTTTTCTAAGTGCTTAAGATGTGATTTCCAAAACTCGTGATACAACAACATCTCTTTTTACGTCATTATTTACTCAAAATATGATCAAATTATATTTAAGCAAAATTGTTTTCATTAGCCTTGAAATTACATTTATCTGTGAAGGCTATGAGCTCAGTGCTTTAGACTTTAGAGAATGAAGCTAGGCTAAGGGTGCGTTTCCACTCACGCGGGGCGGGGCGGAGAGGAGCTTTGCGGTGCCGAATTGACCAATCACCATGCTCGAAATCTTCGCTCCGCTTCAATGGAACAGCACAATTGGTCAATTCGGGCACCACTAAGCTCCTCCCCGCCCCGCTCCGCGTCAGTGGAAACGCACCCTAATAGAGAGTAATTTAATTAAATGCAGTCATTTTTATTTCGCTTAAATGTTAAGAGGTTGCTGTTCTGACGACTTTTTACAACACTTATCACGGCAACCTACCCCATAACATCCCTTTAAATTGGTAAAAACGAAATAATACCGTTAAACATACTGTCATTGTAATCTCCCAACAAATTTAAACACCTCTACTTAGAGTAACCCTTACCTTTCTCATAATCAGCGAGCGTCTCAGCCTGGAAGTGCTGGTAGAGCTCGGGACGGAACTTGCGCTCGAGGCCGTACGAATAGAAGCGGAACAGGCACTCCAGCCCGTACCGGAAACCGGCGGCTGCGTCCTCGTTCGCCAGGGTCCTGCGGTGGGATGACATTACATAGTATGTGGGTCGTATATATACAACTATCAAGACCATGCTCATAATATATGCCGGAGATGGCGAACCTCTCGTATCATCGTGCCCTTTTCGGAAGAAGTCATAAACGTGTCAATCAATATTTTTTTGTGATTCGGTGCGTATTCCAAAACTTGCCTAATTTGGTGCTCACTATGCAAAGGTGGACTATGCAAACCTTCATTGTTGCATAGTCCACCTTTGCATTGTTGTTCGATAATTATTTCGATACAAGTTTTGTGACGTGCCACGTGCCACGTGCCACATTGGTTCGCCATCCCTGATATATGCAGTCAAAAACTTATTCGGTATACAATTTTCCGCCTTATTAGATCAAATCTAATGCCGCAAATCACATTCATGCTGAAACGTTATCACACCATTGGCTGCGCGGCCGCAAGAGTATCTGCCAATCAGAGCACATCACACTCCACAAATTGAACACATAATAATTGTGTAAAGATTAAAATATGTAGTGCGAATTGAGCCCCTTATTACTATTTCTCGGTAATGTATATGTTACGCTCAAAGATCGAAAACGCTCAGTGAGCGGAAAAATAGCTCACAACGCGTTGTGGTCACAGTAAAATGTCCACATCGCGAAATTCGCAATATGGCACTGATGAAAACGGCCACGACGCATTCCGGCAATCACAAAAAGACCAAATAGCGAAATTCGTGTCGTGGCTGATATGCTATTCGACCTCAACGCGTTGTGGCAATCAAGAAAAACCATAACGCGTTCTGAGCATTTATTGTTTTAACCATATCGTCGCTCGGTAACAATACCGCGTAAGCCAAATTTTAAAAGTTTTGTATATAATATAATAATTGTACCATCGAGGAAATTGATCCCTAGGCAGTTGACGGACCTACATCATTTGGTCAGCTTATGTCGATTGTTAGCTGTGTTGTTGTTGTGTTGTTATCGGTCTGATACAGTGACCTCCATTATACAAGTACGCTGGACCTATGATACCCACTTTTTTTTTGTGCCTATTTGAAGCGGAATCAGCGCCCCCAGTGAGAGGGAAGAGAACTAAATTTGACGTAACTTGCAAATGGCCGCTTACTCGTTATTGGTTGTCATCACTAGTATTAGTTCCAAATACTCCCACTACTGCTATCAGCGCCAATATGGCGACTTTCAAACGTCATTGGTCAATGGTCAAATTCAGTTCCTATCACTCCCATTGGGGGAGCTGATTCCGCTTCAAATAGGCACAAAAAATAGCTGTCGTTTCAAAGGGTATCATTAGTCCAGCGTACTTGTATAATGGGAGGTCAGTGGTCTGATAGGTTTGACTTAAGGCGACCAAATGACGTAGGTTGGTCAACTGCCCAGGAATCAATTTCCTCGGGTATACTAACCTGAACTCGTTGTACATGTTCCTGTTGAAGTGGTCCCGGAGGAAGAACGACCAGAAGCGGAACAGCGTGTTCATCTCCTGCGACTGACCGATGCCAAGCTTCTTGCGCTCTGCAATAAAAAAGTACGTCAAGTTATTAAAGTATGTGAATATTGTATGTTAAAGTCTCTTGTCTTTATCTAAAAAGAGATATGCTAAGAAGACAGTCACGTATAAAAAAATCAAAATCGAGCAATGACCGCTGACATAGACTATTATATAATTATAGTAAGGCGTAAGCTATTTAGTCATAAGTTCATAAGTCATAAGGCTATTTTGTAAAACAATTTTGTAATCCATTTTGTCATAATACTATTTTGGTAAAATAATTCTTATAAAGTCCCGTCTTGGAACAGGGAGCTGAGGCCTAAAGCTACTTCTCTCATTCACTCACGAATAAATTTAACGCTATCTTGTTACACAGGTCGACGTAAAGATCGAGATGACAGCAATATTTCGCGCGTGAGTTCTCTCTTTCCTCGTATTTAGGAACGAGACGGTGTGATATTTCAAAATAGGGTTTACGTTATTATTACAACATTTTCAGGGATTGTTTTTTTTTTTTTACATTTTTGTTTTATTTGTAGATTATATTCTGATTAGAGGTATTCTCACCTTTAAGGCACCTCGAGTGGTACTTGTGGTATGCCTGCTGCGTGAAGTGGTTCTCGCGGAGTAGGCCGTGGCTGGGGTGGTGGAACGCCGGCAGCGCCTGACCCACGGAGCCGCACGACGAGCCCAGCGTCGGCGACGTGCCGAGAGACGACCTGGGGGGACAGGTTTAATATGAGCACAGTAGAACGAAAGAAATACTGACAGATTTTATTGACAAGATGACTTTGTAAATCTGTAACTTTGTTTACTAATTCGTATGGTGTGGTAATTATTGTGGTGACCAAAGTGGTGGCACACAAGAGTAGATATGAAATAAAGCTGTCTATTATTTAGTTATTGAGCCTAATATTATTATTTAATACCTTTACGCCTCTAGTACACCGAACAGATTTGCTGTCTCACTCGCCACACGGCAATGCGTTATATGGCATCTCGCTTATTTTTGTTTCGCAGATATTTCGCGTTTCGCAGCGTCGGTGTACTAGAGGCGTATATGGTCAGTTTCTAACCTTTTTTTTTAAATTATCTAATTTTTTTCTAGTGAGTTTTGTCATTAGCAAAAAAACTGCTAGTGAATATATAAACTCCCGTCGAAAACCTCAGAAAGCGGGCATGAGACATTACTCATTGGCTTATGGCAGGTCCTGTACATTTGACATATCATTCTCCTTCTTCTTTTTTTTCTTATTATGGCGCTCGGCTTTTAACCATGGCCAGTGTCAAGTAAAATATGGCGGGAAAACAATATTCTTCATACAATAATTTTCATCATCGTTTTACTATATCGATCTTTAAAGTCTAGTCATATTCTAAGTAAAAGTCAAAGCAGTCAAGGAGTCAAGTCGGTCAATTCAGTAAAGTGGTAGACGCTTTACTGAAACTTTCGACGGAGTTTTGGAGGGAACACAAAAAAGCACGTTTCTGGAAGTTGCAGCATTTGCCTACACTTGTGCACGATAGCGAATATATTCTAATGGTTAATATTCTACCAATATTACACATTAAAAACCCAGTTAATATAATTTTAGGAAAATAATACAAAAACACAACAGCACTCTTTCACATTCCCGGTAAAACTCCCTTCTTCTACACGTGACACGCATACAATATTAGCCAGTGGTGAATTTGAAAACGGGGAGGCTTACGCTAAAAGAAGAAGAAGAAGAATTTGAAAAAGGAAGATTGGCGAATCGTCACTCACCCGGTGCTGTCACGGTGCGGACGTCGGTGTTCACGCACGTCCATGACCCAGCCGATGTGGTGCTCCACCGGCGGGTTGAGGCTGTGTCGCGTCTTGTGCTTGCGGCTGCTGCTGCAGGAGAATGTAGGTTATATTCGAGGTTTAGAGGATTTTAGCTCTTGTTGAGTTGTCGATAACAGCAGTGGGGGCCTTACCCATTGCGAGGCCCCGGACGGAAGGTCTTTGCGAGGCCCTAGGCGGCAGGTCTTTGCGAGGCCCTTTTACGAAAAAATACCTTGCGAGGCCACTGCAAGAGCGAGGCCCGGGCGATTGTCCTGTTCGCCACCCCCTAGGGCCACCACTGGATAAGAACTTTAGTGGTTTGAAATTTGAACTTCAGATGCCAAGTTGTCCTACATTGTCATGGTTCAGATCGTGGACGTGTTACCAATTTTAAGCTTTTATGCCTCGTCTCACGGTTTCTAGTAAATCTTACAGAACTAAAAAATAAAGCTAATCTTTTCGAATGACAGATGATGAAGATAGAATTATTTATAGTTCTTAAATCTTTATAAATACGCCTTGCCTTTTTTAATTTTTTCTTTTATATCGAAACTAGAAAAAGTTTTTATTTATTTAAGCTGAATTAGGGTGATAATCAAGCATGGACAAACTCACATGACATCTGTGGCGTGCGGGTCCTTGCTGGCGGCGTAGAAGCGCGCGGTGCGTCGCGGTCTATGCGTGCCCTCTTGACTCTGTTCCTGTACGCAAAATACAGATTGACTTTTTACATTATGTTGAAATTGACTTAGAAATATTCACTTGATCTTTGAAAAGACGACGATCGAACACTTTAAATACCGCATTTTGCACCTGGTCGGCTGCTTCAACTAGATATTTCCGACATAATATTATATCATGTCGTTCATATACCCTTTAAGGGCCAACCCACACGTACCACGTCCACAGCCACACCACGTCGCAACGACAAAATGCCGTCAAGCAGTGGTTACGTGTGAATGGTGTCGCTGCAGCTTTTTGTAGTTGCGTTGTAGTACCGACAAAATGTCGACGTGGTTGCGTTGTCGCCAGTAGTTGCGATGTGGTTACGTACGAAAGTCAATGAAACGGAGGGGGGGAAGAGAGCGGGCGGTGCGCGTGCACTGTCATTGCATCGACGCAACGTTGTGGTTGCGATGTGGTCGGCCACTAGTTCGCTTGTGGTTGCGATGTTGTCGGTATCACACAAGTGGTCGACAACGACTGAAAAATGTGGTACGTGTGAATAGTCCAGTTCATTTACAATACGAAATATACGCCCGACCACGTGGTGTGGTTGTGGTTGTCGTGTGGTTGTGGTACGTGTGGATTGGCCCTAATTCATATAACGTCTAAAGCCAGATTGGTAGATATTGCCAAAATAATAATGTTCACCTTTACCCTTTTCTTATTTGTGTCATAATACCAGGTTTCTGAGGTTTATTTATTCAACGCTTTTAATTAGGTAACGTCACAACATTAGCCAATCAAAAACATAATTTATTTATTTTAATTGATTGAATATATAAATTCCTATAAAAAAAACTCAGACACCGGACATGCGACTAAGGTCCAATTTCACCAACGACCATATTAATTCTAGCATTAAATTTAATGCTAGAATTAATATCATGGTCCCCTTCTTTGTTTCTCATATGCAAGAGAAGACGTGACACTTTAAGAAGCTGTTAACTTATGATATGGTACTACCTACGGGCGTCGCGGCGCGGGCGAAGGCGGCGGCGGCTCCTGCGGGTTGCGGTGTCGCTCGGCGGGCGCAGCCGCCTTGAACTGCTCGCGGCTGATCACCGACACAGTGCGGTACGACGTGCTCCCGCCCCCACCCTGGTAATACAGTATACGCTACCTGCGGGCGGCGCGGCGCGGGCGGCGGCGGCGGCTCCTGCGGGTTGCGGTGTCGCTCGGCGGGCGCGGCCGCCTTGAACTGCTCGCGGCTGATCACCGACACAGTGCGGTACGACGTGCTCCCGCCCCCACCCTGGTAATACAGTATACGCTACCTGCGGGCGGCGCGGCGCGGGCGGCGGCGGCGGCTCCTGCGGGTTGCGGTGTCGCTCGGCGGACACAGCCGCCTTGAACTGCTCGCGGCTGATCACTGACACCGTGCGGTACGACGAGCTACCGCCCCCACCACCCTGGGTAATACGGTATACGCTACCTGCGGGCGGCGCGGCGCAGGCGGCGGCGGCGGCGGCTCCTGTGGGTTGCGGTGTCGCTCGGCGGGCGCGGCCGCCTCGAACTGCTCGCGGCTGATCACCGACACAGTGCGGTACGACGAGCTCCCGCCACCACCACCCTGGGTAAAACATATTGTCGTATTATTACAGCTTTTTAATTTATTTATTGATGAAAACTTACAGCTAGATTAACAAGTAGTTTTAACATAATACAGGAAGGCCAATAGGCTACTTGACCTATATTTAATTTCATTGAACTAATGCATATTTCTAGTAGAACTTGGCCTAGGAAACCGTATTTCACCCTTATCATCAAATAAAAGCTTATGATTGATAAATAAAGTCGATTTGAAAATATGATTTTATGAAAATATGATTTGTACTGACGAAAACGCTTTTGCGGTACTTCCGATTAGGATGTGACGTCATCACATTCGTAATTTAATATCTTTTATTTATAGCGCTCGTCATATGTAAGTTTATTTGTACATAAATAATATGAATAAGCCTAGAAATATATTTTCTTGAATAGTTCAAGTAAAACATCAGTTTTATATATTATCTCCATTTATTGTAGTTGGGAAATGAAATGGCCAAAACTTTTCTCCAAAAGTGTTCAACATTACAAATGATTTCTAAATTCTTATCTAATTTTTGGCACTGTTAGACTCGAACGCTTAGCACGTAAAACTTTTTTCAATAAAGAAAGCATAAAAATACAAAAAACATGACGTCACACTATGGCGGCACAATGGCGGGCAGTGTTTTCGGCGCCATATAAAAGGCATATTTTTCAATCAACATTTTTATGGGTTTCTACTGTTTAAAATATTGAAATATTAGTTTTTTTGGTGAAAATGAATGATTAAGAAGCATTTAGAATGAAGAAAAAAAGTAGGTCAAGTAGCCTATTACAAGTATACACGCATATAAAATACAGTATAAATGTTAAACAGTACACAAACAGGATTTTGCATCCATTATAAATGATTCATTCAATATTCTCCGAGCGAAGAAAATTCAAATTCTCTAGTACCTGAGACAAGTTGTTTTAAATACTCATAATGTTACCCACAAACATATTATATCATTCTGGCAACGTGGTTGGTCAACTCAAGATGAATGAAAACAGGACCAATTTACTAACAATCTATACTAATATTATAAAGCGGAAGAGTTTGTTAGTTTGTTTGTTTGTTTGTTTGAACGCGCTAATCTCAGGAACTACTGGTCCGATTTGAAAAATTCTTTCAGTGTTAGATAGTCCATTTATCGAGGAAGGCTATAGGCTATATTTTATCACGCTAAGACTAATAGGAGCGAAGAAATAGAGGAAAATGTGGAAAAAACGGAGGGAATTTATTTGAAAGGGCTTACTTGAACACGCTAATCTCAGGAACTACTGGTCCGATTTGAAAAATTCTTTTAGTGTTAGATAGCCCATTTATCGAGGAAGGCTATAGGCTATATTTTATCACGCTAAGACTAATAGGAGCGAAGAAATAGAAGAAAATGTGGAAAAACGGGGGAAATTATTTGAAAGGGCTTATCTCACGAACTACTAGAGCAATTTTTCTGTTATTTGGGTCAGATAAAAAGTAGACCACGTGAAGCATCATAGGCTATTTTTTGTAGACTGATTTGTCTGTGAAATATCTAATTTACGCGGGCGAAGCCGCGCGGAACGTCTAGTGTAACAATAAATAAACTTACAGAAGAGAACTCATTCCATAAATCTTCCTCATAGCGTCTCAGACCATCTGTGATCACCTGAAAACATTTTAAATTTGTTGAATAAAGATAATTAATCGAAAAGAAATAGACACATTCTTACAGAATATATATTCAAGTTCAAAACTTCGCTATTTTAACATCATCTTGTTTAATTTAATATTTAATAAGAAACCTATTTTGTAGGTTAAGTTTAGGGCTTCACGCGAGAGCGAGACGAGACGAGACGGATAATATTATGGGCAATACCGAGACCACATACAGGGCAACCCGAGGCTCGTTTTGGGTCCCGTATTTTTTTTTTTTAATGTAGTTTTATATTCGAAAAATCAGAAAAGGTCTACTTAGAAAACAATATATTTTACAAAATATAAAATCTGGTAACCATCTGTGAAATATTTTTTTGTAAATTTAAAAAGAAATAACCGAGTATTTTACTTCAACTTGTTAACACTTCTTATAGTAACCCATCTCTTATCGGTACGGACCGGACCGGACGGTATGTTGTAAATGAAACCTTGAAAAGGCACAAATTCAGATCAAGACCTTTCCGATGATACTAAATTTATTTATAAAAATGAATTTTATCATATAAATACGCTATTCATAAAATATTCTTTATTCTCTTAGTTATATAGAAATAGATGATTATTTACAATTAAGCGAGACGAGACGAGACAAGTGGTAACGAGACGAGACCGAGACTTGAACGAGACTCAATTTTTTGAGGATTAACGAGACCGAGACGAGATTTTTGTTACTCTTGTCTCGTGTGAAGCCCATACTGTTTCTAAGATCATCAACAATAACAAAGTATTTATATTTATTTGTCCCGTTCGGAACCCACCTGCTCCAAATCCTGCGTGATCTTGGTCCGTGTGGACCAGTCGCCCTGGCGGTCGTGACCGTCGTGTTTGGGCTGGCGCGCGACCGTCTGCGTGACAATCAGCAGCCGCCCGATATCGCGGTCCGACAGCTCGAAGTCGGACTCCTCGTCGGACCTGGACACACATACATCACGCAGTACAGTATAACGCAAAGACTGTCATTAAACCTTACCACGAGATTTTTTAATTCATGAGTACAACTTGTCAAAAAAGAGTGGCGCGGTGACAGCTGGAACTAAAAGTTTTTATTTATGGCAACATCACACTACTTGTCAACACTAGTACATTTTGTGTCAAAAGTGCGTTCAAGCGTAGCGTAGGGTTGCCTATGCCTATAATAAAAGAAAAGCGCCCTCATTTAAAACGCACTCTTTTTTGCCAGGCTGTACATTGCAGCTTCATCTTATCAAACAGTACACTTGTATTACTGTTTGATAAGATGAAGCTGCAATGTACTACAGTACACATTATCGAAACAGTTTTATTTTATTTTAATATCGGGAAACAGTCAGGTCCCGTAAATTTTTATCGAACTTGAAAAAAGAATGGGTTAGTAATGGCAACTACTGCTGCTACTGCCGATCCAGGTGTACATACCAGGCGTCGGTGAAGGTATTCTGCTTGGGCGGCGGCAGGTCGAGCTCCTCGTCTAGCTGGAAGTGCAACTCCTCGCACGCCTCCTCCTCCCGCTCCCCGGCCACGCCCCCTGCTGACGACGAGGGCGCGCGC
Source organism: Cyaniris semiargus (assembly GCA_905187585.1). NCBI lineage: Eukaryota > Metazoa > Arthropoda > Insecta > Lepidoptera > Lycaenidae > Cyaniris > Cyaniris semiargus. The sequence continues at coordinate 11,807,775 of LR994567.1, forward strand.
TCGCGGGAATTTTGCCGCCATTCTAGGACGCAGTCACCCCGCTCGGACGCCACAGGACGCTGCCGGCCATAGGGCATGGCCTATACTGCCTATACATAAATCCAGGTGTACTTACCAGGCGTCGGTGAAGGTGTTTTGCCTAGGAGGCGGCAGGTCGAGCTCCTCGTCCAGCTGGAAGTGGAGCTCCTCGCGCGCCTCCTCCTCCCGCTCCCCGGCCACGCCGCCAGCAGAGGACGAGGGTGCACGCTCGCGGGAACCTGCCTTCGTGCGGCGCTTCACCTGTAGAAATATAATTTATGTGACTGTGAAGTAGAATAATTAATGTAATACGTAGAATCGTACCCTATTGAGTGTTAGAGATTACTGATTAGAGTAATCATACTAACACAATATTATTATGTTACTATGTTTCCTCTAATCACACAAAAAAAGAAAAGCCCGACTGACATGCGGTAAATCAAAGTTACCCAATGTCAACCTCACCGCTAAGACGACCTTATTATTATTATAATTTATGCCTATTAAACTTAAAAAAGTGATAATCCGCTTTCAGTCTAGATTAGAGCGTGCTTAAGAAATATTCATACATACGTACACACAGACGAAATCAATGACCATAACGTAAGCTACATACCTCTGTCCAAACATCAGAATCGCTTTTCTCAGATTTCGGGCTTCCCGCTTGTTCGTTTTCCTCAGCGTTAGCTTGGTCGGCGCTTGGCTCCTCTGTGAAATTAATTCATTAAGTAAATTGGATTGATATCAAAATGTTATTCTTTTTTTTATTTTTATTATTTTTTGCTTAACACTAATGCTGTATCTTTCTAAATTAGCTAAAACGAATGCAAAATTGCTAGAAACATGTGTGTATTTGTGTGTGGTGTGTGCGTATATGCACGCGCTTGTGCATGTGCGTGTGTGTTTGTGTGTATAATAATTTGAAAATGAACGCTAGGAAGGTGTACCTTGTCTCCGGGCCTGCGGCACGAACTCTGGCACGTCGGGGTTGAGGTGGTCGTGCGGCGCGCCCAGCAGCGGCGACACACCGCCGCGACCAGTGCGGAACATTCTGGAAGGTGAAAGAAGCAGGTGCATAGGATAGCTAGCCCAATTTGCCAGCAATGTGTACCTTTTGACATCTTTTTGATTATTTTACGTAACAGCGACACTGCTCCAATGCCTTACCGTAAGTTGCGTCATAAGAACGGAATATCGCATTGTATGTACTCAATACAAGACGTTAACACAGCGACGCGCATTTCATTCTCCCACTTTATCTCCTCTCCGTCGTTCCGTCAAAACACCGCATCCGACGTCGCAACTCATCAAGTTGTGCGGCTTCGTTGTAAATAGGAAATACAGAGCTTAATGTTGTTTTAACATTTATACGTTAATGTAACATTAAGCTGTGGTCTTCAAGAAGAAATTTACAAGGAAGCCTATTCTTATAATGATACTACATTGTGTTTTGTTAATGTCGTGAGCTAAGTGTCATACTACAAAAAATATTACCTCGGCAGCGGCGGCGGCGGCACCGCTCTCAGCAGGCTGGAGACGGGCGCGACCAGCGGCCCGCCCATCGTTGCCAGCGGGAATATACCCACCATCTGCTTCTTGCGACTGAAAACAAGAATAATTATTTTTAGACTTTTTAAGTGTTATTTTTAAGATTCGTGCCAAGAAATAAATATTATTGAATTAATACTTATTTTCATTTAACTATTTTTACACCAATATAAGAGAAGAGCATGGACGTTTTAGTTCTTTTTGTGCATTTGACATTTAGATTTTTTATAAGCTAGGTGTTTATAAAGAATAAAAAATTAATAATTTTTAGTTGTAAAAATATTGTATTGCAAACAAATGGCAAAAATTCGTTTTCTTAATTTTTAATTTTTATAGATTGAAGTACTAGATAAGATACTTAGTAGGGACGTCAACATGATTAGGGGGGGGGGGGGGGGGGGGGGGCGCCCCCCCCCCCCCCCCCCCCCCCCTGGGTACGCCCATGGGCATTAGGCAGTTTTAATACAGTATAAATAATGAACATGTAACAACAAATTTCATGCTAAGAACATGAAATATGCTTTCAATGTTGTTGTCATTGTTTCACTTCTTTTAATAAGGTGGTCATAAAAAAGGACTGGAAGAACTTTTACGCTAAAAATAATACGGGAAACCTAGCTTACCGTTTTTCGTTTGGCTTATCGGTAGTTTCAGACTGGAGCGGAGGGTCATCGTTGGTATTCTGAGTCTCTTCTTTGTTGTCCTCTTTATCGCTCTTATCCACTTTAATCTCTTTCTCTGGCTCCTTCTCGGTCACTGCTGGTTTCGCTTCGGTCGGTTTAGCCTCTTGTTTGACTTCCGGCTTAACCTCTTCCTTGACTTCCGCTTTCAACTCGGCTTTGACCTCCGGTTTGATCTCCGACTTGACCTCTGCTTTAACCTCTTCGTTAACATCGGGTTTGACTTCTGGTTCAGGAGCCACTTCTTTAGTCTGTAATAAATAGAAAGATATAAAGTCAAGACTGTCCGGTTTCAAAGATTTTTAGACAGGAGTTGATCTTTTCAATGGCGTTATTGATTGGTTTACATTCAAATGTTAGCTTATCGAAACTTTCTGTTTTTTTTTTTTTCATTTTTAAAATTTATTGCATTTCCAACAAAGAAAGTTTATTTCATTTAATATAAACATTCCACATATTGTGGTCGTAAATAATTAAATTTTATTTTACTACCGCGTCGAACATTTCAAGTGCTCATTCGATACGCTACTGAGATAAGAGATTTTTCTCGTTTATTTGTAGTACTAGTCTTGCACCCGTGTCCGCCACAGAGCGGACCCGGAACGCCATCCCACTACAGTACTGTAGCACCACAATCGCAGTAACACACGCTGCTGACACACTGACAACGAGTGTGGACATTTGGTGCAATAAAACTATTATTTACCTATTATGTATGACGCTAATGGGCAAATAATGTAAAGGTAATTCCGAAATTTTGGTCATTTAACGCCGTTAGTACACCGACGCTGCGAACCGCGAAACAGCGGCGAACTGATTTACTGTCTAATCCGCCACACGACAATGCGTTATATTGCATCTCGCTCTATTACAGTTTGGCAGTTGTTTTGCGTTTCGCAGAGTCGGTGTACTAAAGGCGTAACCTGTCAAAACTCAAATTATCCTGCTTTACTAAAAGTAATACAAAGAATGGACAAAAATAGACGAAAAATCCGGACGTTCATAGTTTATTCACTAAAAAAATAGACACGGTATATTACTGCAAGTTCTCACGCTAGACGGCAGCCCAAGCACAGACAGTAAACAATAAGTTTTGTTTGTTTCTGTCAATATTGTGATATGGCGTGTGCAACATGTCGAATTTTGGTCGGATTATTAAATATATATGCTAGTGGCGCCCTCTGCTTCGACCTTTATGTAACATTCCCTATTTTAGACGAAGCCTTTCTATTCGACTATTTTCAGTCACGTACCTCGTTCTTTTTCGTCGTCTCGTCTATACTGGGCGCCTCCATCCTGTCGGGCGCGTGCTCGTCGTGTTTGTCGTCGTACTTGTCGTGGCCGTCGTCCTGGTTGCCGCCCATTATGTCCAGTATCGGCCACTTCGTCGGCTCGAACGCTGTTCGGACCTGCACATGAAAATAAATATTATTATTTATTTATTAACACAAATTAAACTGTTTTTTTTTTTCACATACATAGTGCGAACTTCAAAGCTGCAATTACAATAGCAAACCTTTGTGTGTTAGCTGTCTTACTAAACTATCACTTCGTAAGATTCATGACTGACGATCGCATGTCTAAAGTATGATTTCTGAGGTCTTCTGTCTAAATATATTCGAAACTGGGCATGCACTGACAATGAAAAAGCACAGGTCAAATGGGTAATGACCTACGGCTAACCTTGAAACCTTAAGGGAGTGTCCTTGAAGCCACAAGGGCCCAACCTTGACGTCACAATAGATTGATCTTGGAGCCACAATGCACTGACCATGAAGGCACAATGCACAACTGGGGCTAGCCTTGAAGCCACAATTAGCCAACTTCTAAGCCATAAGATGACTATCCACTGACCTTGAAGCCGTTAATGAGCTGGAGGCGGTCGGAGTCGCGGATGGCGTCGAGCACGAGCTGCACGTCGGAGGTGAGCGCGCGCACGCGGTGGAAGGACGCTATCAGCGTCACCGGGATCGTCCCGTCGGCGGACATCTTGCGGCGCAGGAAGAAGTCGCGCGCCAGGTTGTCTGGACTGAAGTAGTACTCGCTGTGGAAGGTCAACATCGTCATTATTGCATTATACTCACTTTCGATTTGACGTATTGTCTAATTACTATATTATATATCTATCAGAAATATGCATCACACAAATTTATCATAATAATTATTCTGGCCTACGCCAGGATATGAGAGTTTGTGTAGGGATTCATTCAATATTAAGTAGCTTGTAGCTTTAATTAGCAACTAATGTTTGTTAAAAGAAAAGTTATTATTTGTAGGCATTTAAAATAACAATAATTACTAATGTCAAACAGTCGGTTGATTGCTTTGTTGGACTCGCTTTTTCCGGAGTGGTGTGTGTGACCTATACAACTTTTTGCCTATCCAGTCCTATCACAATGTTAGGTTATTTAATCCCAAACTCATACTCACATCTGCTTCTTAATCAGATCCTTCAGCGTGGCCTGGTCTAGGCCCATGCCGTACTGCGTGTTGTTGGTGTTGCCGTAGTAGAAGGCCTGGGCGACGGGCGCGAGGGGCGGGGCCAGGCCGAGCGCGCCGTAGTGCAGCACCAGACCCTGGGGCAGAGCCGGCTGAACGCGGAGCTAGGGGGAGGGGACACCACACCCGGTTAACCCAATATGACCCTAAAGCTTAATGAGTAATGAGCGTTATGAAAAAAATCCGCGTGCAAGCTCTGAGAAATTATTTAAATCGTTGGCAGGACATTGGTATTTTGTTACTGTTAAACAGGAAAATGCCCACGATTCTTGATTACTCAAAGCTCACGCGTAAAGTATAGGTAATAACCCGACTTTGATATGATGACATTAAATAATTTGCTCTGATTTTTATTATCAGTTTATACTTTATAATATGACAAAACAGCAATTCTGTTCCCTTTTTTGAAATTGAGTTTTAAGATTAGTATGTGTAAAATGCCGTTATTTTAAAATGATAATATTCATTCTCATGGTTATGACTTATTGACTATGATCAATTAATCATTAATTTTACTAGTCAAATATGTGATGCATCATTTAAATTATAAAATAATTACAATCAATAGATACACACAATAAAATATTCATATTATATAAAAATAAACAGTGATGATGCAAGTTAATTACAAATGCAACTTTATAAAGCTGAAAGAGGTAGAAAAAATATTGATTGATATGCACAAAACTTGAAAAATATTATTATTCGCATGCAAACCCAATGGCTGATATGAAATTGATTCGGCCCCAATTTTCAATTTTAGTTCCCTTGACTTTTAAAACATGTTAAAAACCCAATGTTTAAACCAATAGGAGGGGAGGAGGAATCACGTTTTGGCATAAGGTATTCTTCAAACATTGATATAAAATAGAACACAGATAAAAAGCCTATATTCTTCTTCACATAATTATAATATATCTTATTATTTTATGAGAAAGAATTTTTGACAAATAAATTACTTAGAGTAGCGCTAGTTTAATGAACAGGTACAATGTATACCCGAGGGAATTGATTCCTAGGCAGTTGACAGACCTACGTCGTTTGGTCGGCTTATGTCAATTCAATGTTAGCTGTGTGATCGGTCGGATGAGTTTGACGTAACGCGACCAAATTACTTAGGTCCGCCATCTGCCTAGGAATCAACTTCTCTGATAATAGTCTATCATGTTTAGTCTATAAATTTTATATTCAAAAAGTATTTTAGAAAAATACCTTATGCCAAGGTCACACAATATGCAGCCAACATATTGTAATGCCCCAAAAAATAAAGCACGTAACAAAATAAGGAAAAAGATATTAATTACATATTAAAACAAGTGTGTTGAATCAAGTTTAACAAAACAAAGTAAATTGCGTGCTAAATATTGTACTTTATCATAATTAAAATTGAAATCATTATATTATTATAGTCTGCTCAGATCTAATTTATTTAAGTAACAGAAATTTTAAATCCAACCAAAAAGTTAAAAATATATTTTACATATTGCATAGTTGAAGTAACAATTATCAGCATTGTGATCAAATATTCCTTCAGGTTTCTTGACACACCAAAGATGCTGGCCCACTGGGTATTTTTAAGCAATTTCTGTGCCTTTCCCTATGGCTTCGTTCAAACCCATGGATTTAGTGTATTTACATCTAGATCCTAAACTTTACCAATTAGATCTGAACGGAACCAGTGTTTACCTGGGGCATATCATGGTGCTGGTAGTCCGGATGGTGGAAGATAGCGTGCGGGTGTGCGTGCACGGGCCGGGGGGCGGAGCGTCGTGCGCCGCGCGCGCGTGTCGCGCCCCGGCCACGCCCAGCGCCGCGACCGCGACTGTCCTCGCCGTTCAGCGATACCGTGTCTGGAATGTTAAGTCACTGATTAGTGGAGAACTCAGACGATCTTATCAATAAAAATATTTACACAACGATGGGTGGATACGGGTCTGCTTTGCAGTGATAAGGGGTAAATACTAAAAGTATCCGGCAGGAATCGTACTTTCTTCTTAAATGTCATCCCCCTTGCTCTTAGTGCCTTTTCCTTTGTATCAAACAAGGCAGGCAGATAGATATTATTATTTTTGTCTTTTAATTTAGGTATACAAATTCGGGTCATAGGCTTGCTAAATATTTATGATGTTTGGCGTTCATAAATTAAAGAATAAAAAAACGGGCCATAATGCAAAACTTTGTATTACGAGTCACGTCGCCGGCAACAAGTGACAGTGTTAGTTTAAAGGTTAATATGTATGCTAGATTTAAGGTATTTGTTATATGGGCCTCTGATGCCCGAAATAAAGATGATTTAATTTAATTATTTTTCCCATCCACATAGCATCTCAGGGCTACTTGGAGAAGTCTGATATTGTAATCTCTCTCTCTTACTTCATATTTATAAAACAGAAGGCCTGATATCAATCCCAAAGATCAATAATTATTATAGACTGTCACCAGTGTGCCCAAATACTACCTACCGTGGTCAAGCCTGGAGCCATGCTGCTGGCCATGCTTGCTGGGCCTGGCAGCCTTCACATCGATGTCAAGTGGCACCCACTTGTGCTTGCCCGACTTGGTGCCGCCTTTACCTGCACCTGGAATGTCATTTGAGAACCATTATATTGGGATTTTTTTATATCTATGGACGCTTTACACCACGTCAGTCGTCAGTCTGGCCCCGTGGTAAGTACCTGATGGACTTGTGTTACAGGTACCAGACAACGGAAATATATTTAATACTTTAATACTATACATATATTTAAGATTTTTATTATATGATACACATATTTAATACACATCCATGACCCAGGAACTTTGAAAACTTTTTGTTCCGTCGGCGGGATTCGAACCCGCGACCCCCGGCTTGAGCTACCAACGCGCTCACCCACTGAGCCACAAGAGGTCATCAATTCAACCAAACCCAAAATTGTGAGGATGTATGAATGTTTGTGTCTCGCAAAATACGAAACGGGTTTTAAAACGGTAAGTAATTAGTTTAGTACTTATGGCAGTTTGGTCCCTGGAATAACACATAGGCTATATACTTAATTCAAGAAAGCAGAACCTAACCTTAAAGATGAAACCTAGTGTATTCCTCTTACAATATAAGTACAAAAATTCTGTGTAAGTTTCTACACACAGTACACTTCACGCTAAAACCACAGAATCGATTTTACTGAAATTTGATACGTGTTTTGAATCTAAGGAAAGGACATAGTCTAATTTTTATCACGGAAAATGTACAATTTCCGTCCGCAAATCCAGTATATTATATATTTAGGAGCCATAACTACATTACCGGCACTTATAACAGCGAATATCCGGAGTAAAATGTCATTAACCCACACGTCAGGAAGCCGTGGTCATAATACTTGCACATGTACATTCATTGATGATTCATTGATTTTTTTGAAATTGCCAAATGTTAGCTATGTATGGCAAAATAAAGAATATCACAATCTAAGGACCCTTATTGGAAGTATATGACATGATCCACGACCATGATCCATATCCGAGTGATGTACAAACTCCACTTACTCCACACTAACCAAACTTGGAAACACCATCAACGCGGGAATATAACCCATGACCAGCAAGTCAAAAGCCATGCTTTAATAATAATATCTATGGACGCTTCACACCACGTCAGTCTGGCCCCGTGCTAAGTACCTGAAGGACTTGTGTTACAGGTACCAGACAACGGAAATATATTTAATACTTTAATACTATACATATATTTAAGATTTTTTACACATATTTAATACACATCCATGACCCAGGAACTTTTGAAAACTTTTTGTTCCGTCGGCGGGATTCGAACCCGCGGCCCCCGGCTTGAGCTACCAACAGCCCACCAACTGAGCCACAGAGGTCGTCAAAATGCTTTATACCACTGGACCACGAAGTCGTCGGGAATATAGGGCTTACTAGGACCAAACTTGAAAATACCATCAACGCGGGAATATAACCCATGACCAGCGAGTCAAAACTCAAAAGCCATGCTTTGAGCCACTGGACGACGGAGGCGTCGGGAATATAGAGCTTACCAGGACCCTACTTGAAAATACCATCCACGTGGGATATAACCCATAACCAGCGAGTCACGAGCCATGCTTTGAGCCACTGGACGACGGGGGCGTCAGGAATATAGAGCTTACCAAATACCAAGACTTCGGCGACGGAGGCGTCGGGAATACCATGACCAGCGAGTCAAGGGCCATGCTTCGAGAACTGGACCACTGGGCATCGGGATAGAAGCTTGCACTTACCAGCAGGCTTGGCCTTGTCGCTGTGCAGGTTGTGAACCGCCTCCACCCGCTCAACGCGCTGCTCCTCCAGAGGTTTGCGCTCGTGCTCCTGGAAACAGAAGTTGATTATTAGTGGTTGATTGGTACATAGTTTAGTTGGTAGATGGTTTAAGGTGGTACATTCGCAACTCACCGAGTCAGCCATTTAAAAAATAAGAAGGGTGGATTTATGACTTACAGCATGAAATCCATATCCATACTAATATACTAATCTATATATATATAAAACTCATGACTGACTGACATGTTGATCTATCAACGCACAGCCCAAACCACTGGACCGATCGGGCTGAAATTTGGCATGCAGGTAGATGTTATGACGTAGGCATCCGCTAAGAAAGGATTTTGATCAATTCTACCCCCAAGGGGGTAAAATAGGGGATGAAAGTTTGTATGAAACTTTGTCAATGTTAAACCGATAGGGCTGAGACTTTGCAAGCATAAAGTTACTTTAACATAAGCATCCCCTAAGAAAGGATTTTAAAAAATTTCACCCCTAAGGGGGTAAAATAGGGGATAAAATTTTGTATGAAACTTTCTCAATTTTAAACCGATCGGGCTGAGACTTTGCATGCATAAAGCTACTATGACGTAAGCATCCCTTAAGAAAGGATTTTAAAAAAATCCACCCCTAAGGGGATATAATAGGGGATGTAAGTTTGTATGAAACTTTGTCAATTTTAAACCGATCGGGCTGAGATTTTGTATGCATAAAGCGACTATGACGTAGGCATCCCCTAAGAAAGCATTTTAATAAATTCTACCTCTAAGGGGTTGAATTAGGGGATGAAAGTTTTTATAAATTTTCATTAAAGATTTGAGCCTCTATGATGAAGACGTTCGCTTAAATAGGATTTTGATAAATTCAACCGCCATGGGGATAAAATAATGTATTATTTTGAACCTATCAGTACCTAATGGAGCGAATAAATTAAGACGAACAATTAAATTGAATATTTTGTAGTCATATTGTCAAGTGCCTCTGCTGCCAATATTTATGTCGAGCAAAAAAGGCCAAAGTAGCGTTTGTTGTATGAGAGCCCCCATTAAATATTTGCTCTATTTAGTTTTTAGTATTTATTTTTGTTGTTATAGCGGCAACAGAAATACATAATTTGTAAAAAATTCAACTATTTAGCTAGCGAAGTTCTTGAGATACATCCTGGAGACAGACAAACAGCGAACATTGCAATAGGGTCACTTTTTTACCATTTGTATAAGAACCACAAAAAGGGAAAATTATCCATCTTTGTTATTATACTATGTTAACGCGGACGAAGTCGCGGGCAACAGCTAGTAATATTATAAATGCGAAAGTGTGTCTGTCTGTCTATCCGTCTGTCTGTCTGTCTCTTACCTCTTCACGTCCAAACCGCTGAACCTATTTTGCTGAAATTTGGTATGGTAAGATACTTTGAGTGCCGGGAAAAGACATAGGATACTTTATATCCCGGAAAAATGTAAGGTTCCCGCGCGATAAACGAATTTTGGCGCAACGGAGTTGGGGTTGTCATCTAGTATATTATGTTCGGTTGGTAGACGAATTAGGTGGTGGGTTTTTGATTCACAGCATGAAATCCCTATAATGTGATAAATGATAACTGAAATCCCATAAAAATATATGCATTTGGCGCATAAATTTCACGGGACTAGAATTATTACAGGCCTTCTATTATTAAACTAAGCAAAAAAGGGATCAAGACTCCAAGCTCATACTTAGAAGTTATAGTAAAGTTACATGTATGGAATAAGTTTTCTAAGTCGGTAAGACTTTTCTTAGTTTGTAAGAGCTATTTTTAAGTTTGTAAGTTCCATTGTAATAATTTTCCTTATGTACAACATCTGGAACATGAACGCAACGGTTCTAATCTATTCATTAATCATAAAGCTTAAAATGTTATACGAGTAAGTCACATTAATAGCCTATATTTAACACACTTTAACCTACAGTCGACTTGTTCTACCAGACTCAAAAACTAGTTTTACCATAAATCAAGTTTGACATGTAACATTTTTATAATTGCATAAAATATTCTGTGGCTAGCAACATACAAAGTATCAATATTATATGTTTATTAAATACATATCAGAACATAATATTGCTATATGCGCCTCAAATTTTTTGTCTATTTACCACACAAGTACACATAGTGCAAAAACTATTGAGTTTGCTTCCAGTATCCAGTATCTATTTAATATTTATTATTTAGTTAAAAGTAAAAGTATTAAGTTTTACTTTTAACTAAAAATATTATCTCTAATAACCATTAATCAATGTGATTAGTTCATGCATTTATAGATTATACAGCCGACTACGATAGGAATTTTTAATTACAGTTCTCCCCTACCATTGGTAAATTGTAACTGGTAACAATTAATTTACATTTTACACTTCTCATCTATACTTCGCACCTACACTTTACCTCTACACTTTAAACTTCTACACTTCCCAAATCCACTTCCACACTTCTCACCTACACTTACACACTTCACCGCTACACTTCCCAACCTTGACTCTACACTTCTCCACTTCCCACCATACACTTTTCCACTTCACCTCCACACTTCCACCCCACACTTAACCCCTACACTACACCCACCCACACGTCTTGTAATACTCACAGCGTTGCCATTATGGTGTGCGACGTCATCGTGGGGCGGCGGCGTGGAGTGGCAGCGAGCGCCGGCCACCGCCGCGCCCAGCGTCGGCCAGTCGCCGATATCCGTGAAATCGGACGCCTGGAAATAAAGAAAAAAAAAGTTTAAACATCATCATCATCATCGATAAATATGGCTCTAGGGCAGGGGTTCCCAAACTTATTTTGTCTACTGCCCACTTTGAGAAAAAAATATGTATTAGCGCCCCCATTGTTTCAATTTAAAATGCATCCAGATGAAATAAATCACCCCCCAATCCTCTACACAACGCCCTCATTTTTTTTTCTGGGTCCCACACCGCCCCCCTTTAGACCTTCAGCGCCCACAAGGGAGCGTTATCGCCCACTTTGGGAAAGACTGCTCTAGAGTCTAGTTCCCGAAGAGGCGAGATATTCCTATATCGGTGGCCTTGAAGAGGATTGAATATAAACCTTTCAGATATCAAAGAATGGGATTTTTTTAATCGAAAAAATATTCCTCACCCTCATAAGCAAATGACTTCGTCAACAAAACAACAAAACTAAATCAAGAATCCATATTGCCTGATTGCAGTGACAGATCCTACGCTTAACCCATTTTATCTTATGGTAGAAGATGGTTCTAGCATTATCTAAGGTACTGTAAACTGTTTCACTTCAGAGACAGATTCATAAGCCAAGTACCCATCTTATCTTCTAGAATCTAGTAGATGCAAAGTATTGGTAGTACTCTTAACTCTTTGGCCTTTACCTGGTCGACTTTGGCCCAGCTCTTCTTCGTCTTCGCCTTCCGCCTGGTGGCCACGCCGGCCGTCATGCTGCCACTCGGCACTAGTGTGGCATCTCACTACTCACTACTCACACTAGTCACTACTCACGACTACTCACAACTCACTATTCACTACTCTCAGTGTCGACTATACTCAAGTCAACCCACTAATATTATTTAGCGAGAAGACAATTCTTTAAGTGCATATTTTGTAGTAGACGAATACTATGGTTCAAGCTTTTGTTTTATGAAATAAGGGGGCAAACGAGCAAACGGGTCACCTGATGGAAAGCAACTTCCGTCGCCCATGGACACTCGCAGCATCAGAAGAGCTGCAAGTGTGTTGCCGGCCTTTTAAGAGGGAATAGGGTAATAGGGGAGGGTAGGGATGGGAAGGGAAGGGAATAGGGGAGGGTAGGGAAGGGAATAGGGTAGGGGATTGGGCCTCCTGTAAACTCACTCACTCGGCGAAACACAGCGCAAGCGCTGTTTCACACCGGTTTTCTGTGAGAACGTGGTATTTCTCCGGTCGAGCCGGCCCATTCACGCCTAAGCATGGCTCTCCCACGTACACGATTGCTACACGGCGATCAAAAAATTTCATGTTAAATGTCAAAATTATGATGATATTTTTTACTCGTCTCGTGGCTTGGACTATAAAAGAGACACGTGAATGAAAACAACGAACTGCGATACTTAAATTAGGCAACGGAACGTATTAAGTTAATTCATCAAGCCCCATACGGTCACCGGTGACCGAGACACAATAGAATATCTATTGTGTTTCGTTTTCCCACGATCGACGGTAGTTGCATCGTGCTGTTAACATTTCTTTGAAAGGTTTAAAAATATCTAAAATGCTCGTGTTTGTTTTAAATAAAAAAAGAAAATTGTGCAAAATTAAAGCACACGTCGAATTCGAGTTCGACTTTCGTTCGAAAACCGTAGTAAGAGTCAAGACTTCCTAGGTATGTGTCAGTTAAAATTATGCAATTCTGACTTGCCCTTACAAAATTGTCATCATATTTTGTTCAAAGCATCAATGCTATTTTAGTCTGCCAGCAAAACCGAGGTCTAGACCGAGTGTAGAATAATAATTTCAATAAAAAGTTGTTTACAATGAAAACGAGCGTGGACATTTTATGAAAACCGGTATGTTTTACTACTTCCTCCATCGTTATATCGATTTATATGCCAACTAAATTATTTCAGTAGAAGGGAACGCGATATTTTAATGTGTTTTCCCGCTTCTGACATTTGTTTCTCATAAGAAAATTTTAACGGATGCCCATGGGCGTACCCAGGTTGGGGCAGGGGGGGGGCAGCTGCTCCTCATTTGGTGACCCGTAGTCTACACTATACAGTAGTCCGGCCGACATATTATATCATAATATTATATTCACGTAAAACTACGGAGGTCGCTATGTCGGCTAGTTACGCAACACCACAACTTTCCACTGTTGTGTTCCACTTGCGGCTGTGTCTGACCAGGGGGTTCCCTAGCTCTATCAGTATAGAGGAAATATACAAGGTGTAACACAACTACATAAGTCATAATACTGTAGGGTGTGTATCACTCCCCTATATAGAGTTCACTGTAAAAGTTGCAGCGCTGAAAGGGTAACTTTTTTTTCATCTTTGTATGGAAAAATTCAAGACGCGCGGGCGCATGCCCATACAAATCACAAAAAAAACCTCTTTCAGCGCTGCTACTTTCACAGTAAACTGTATAATATAAGGAACATATACACACCCTAACGTGTAACGGGTAACCACTTAGTTTTGTTAGATCTGTATCATGTATGTATGTAGAGGAAATAGATTATCACTTGATAAAATAATCGCGCAAGGGGAATGGGGATATCCAAGAGACATACATACGTTAATGTTATAAACGCGAATGTGTGTATATCTGTATGTCTGTCTGTTACCTCTTCAAGCACAAACCGCGACACCGATTTTGTTGAAAGTTCGTATACTTAGAGATAGTTTGAGTCCCGGGAAAGGACATAGGATTTATCTCGGAAAAATGTGCGGTTCCCGCGCGTTAAACGCATTTCGGTGCAACGGAGTTGCGGACGTTATCTAGTTATTACTAAAGCAGGTACTTTCAAAGTAGCTTTGACTCAAGAGTCCAAGAGTATTCCCAAGGGAATACCTGAGTTTTTGACAGGAACGCTATCTCATTTTAGAGCATCGAAAAAACTAATAAGTATCTCAATATACTCGAGCACACAATTCTCTACAGTCTGTATATTGCGAAGCTGGTATCTCTAAGACCGAGGTAACCCATTTAAGTCAAAGCCTAGCCTAGCTCTGTCATTTCAAAAGAAAAAACAGGTCGCTGAACCCAACATAATACGTGCAAAATTTGGAATAATGCACATTCTTATTTGCAAACGTACAGTTATTCGGCAGGTAGGTACCGCTATCTTGAGTCTTATCCAGTTACTGCCTACGTAAATGTACAAAAGTACGGGTCATAAAAAAACTAATAAAAAACTTGTAACTAATCAATTACTAGTATTTTTAGGCCAAAATTAGATATCACTCCTAAAATATAATTTTGGTTTATGGCAGAATAATACATAAATTAATATTATGTATAAATAAATAAATTTGCTCAATATTATTATTAACTGTATGTGAATAATAATATTGAGCAAAACACATTAAATAGCGTTGAAAAGTTACATAAAAATTGATAATCAATAATAACCTAACAAAATAATTCGAAATTTAAAATATGACACACTGACATCAACTATGTCTAACTAATATGACACACTGATAAAACAGAACTCGCGCTAGTGACGAATAATTTCCAGAGTCACGTGTATCATTATGTCACGTTGCGTTGTCAAAAAACATAACCTCAAAACGCCGCGTGGCGGACACGTTGGTCGCGCTGTACGACCGTCCCGCTCGCGCGCGCCTCTCGCTCGCACGCCGCTACCAAGGACACTCGATAGACGATACGTCATTGACTACTTTTATCGTTCACGAAAACAAGTTTATCTCGCGCTGCATTTCAAATTAAGAATTGGGATTGTAAGATTAGGTAATTTTTTACTCGTGGCTTATATTACGTAAATTTGTTTTTGTGGAGTTACTGCGGATCCATCTTCGACACAGTTAAATGGATGTTTCAAAAACACGAAATGTATTTTAGAATGTAAACAAACTAGTGTCAAACGTTAGCTGTACCAAGGTTAAATATCTTAATATAGTATTACCTGACACATTGTTATGTGAATTTATTCATAATCTATGTGCTTTTAAACTAATAATATTGTTTATTTTGCTTATTAGCTATTTCAAATGATTTTCTGTCACGTAGACATATTAACTTGCAACTTCAAAGTCTAATAATAATAATGCACAGTCTTTCCTTAACAACCAACAATATTCTACTTCATTCTAATAATTTATTATGGCAAGAACATAACATTATCTGACATGGAAACTTTAAAGATATGTAATACAAACTGTTCTGATTTATTTTACCTCGGAATTTATGAAATTCATCCTTATACGGTCAGCATAAAGGTCTTGGCAGAGGTAAACTCTGATGAATGTATTTGCACAACATTTTTGCATACGAGCGTGACATAATATATTACAACAATAAGTATAACCTTACATTAATTATAGTTAGCAATATGCAACTTTACTACTGTTTATGTCACAAAATATTCTTAGCAATGGACGATAGTGATGATAATAAATTATCTCCATGCTATATCGTAATCACTAATCTGAGGCTTAAAGAATTGTGTTAAACGTGTTAATTAGAAAGAAAGAAAGAAAAAATTATTTTTAATACACACAAGATACAATTACAATATAAGCAGTACAAGAGCAGACAAACTAGTATAATTATTTAACGAATTGTGCCTAGATGTGGCCAAAAAAAGGTTTAGTTCGGCTTAGGCCATGTATGTTGGACATATGACACCGGTTTTCAACTGAACCGCACATTAGGGAAATTAGAGAAATTAAATGTTTGTAATTTGTATTCATCACAAAATGGAATTGCCAAAGTTTTTCTAACATTGTCATTTTAAATACTCGATTCTAAAATTATTTTATGTAAACTTTTGAATATCTACGCCTTCAATTAAAACTAAGGGTTAAATCACGCAACGTGACGTGTAGATGCATTTCAAAATTTCTATGGATTTGACAGATTTGCAAGACGTCTCACGCAATTGAAATCTGTCAATTCAGTACAAATTTAGAAATGCATCTACGCGTCGCGTTGCGGTCTGAATTGACCCTTAAACGTCTACTAAAACTATCCTACCAACTGTATACATAGATTCAAATAGGATTTAAAAATTCATTCTACAATATAATTTCAACGTTTACTCGATTGATCATAGATTGCTTAGGGCATCAAGTAGTCTTAATCCGTCACTGCCTATACTCGAAAGGAGAAAACCGTTCGAGAACTCATGGTACAGTGTTTTCAGGGGGGTTATTTTGCGAGCACGTGGTCAAACAACGCGTTGAACCCGTTGCTCCGACAGATGTTTATCAAAACCATGCTTTTATAATGTGAAGACTTCTAAAGGCTACTAAAGGTTAATCGTGTATCACATTTCTTTTGCACGCGTTTTTAACTAAAATTAAAACATTAAAAATGTTTATGCTTAACAGAAAGTTAGGCCCCAAAATTATTTGCATATGAATCATAAATACACATTATAAAATATAAAGTTTGCATGAGTTGTATAAGTACACACATAATTATTTACTCAACACGGGCCCCACTTACGCCAGCCTTTGTTTAATACCGAAGTTACTGGAATAAGGCTGGTTTTATCGTTAAGCGTTTCGGCAGCGCCGTTGGAGCGCGCGCGTTTGAAGATGTATGGGGGTAGTAGTAGCGTTTTATAGTCGAGCGCGCTGCTCAAGCGCTGAGCAGCGCGCTCGACTATAAAACGCTACTACTACCCCCATACATCTTCAAACGCGCGCGCTCCAACGGCGCTGCCGAAACGCTTAACGATAAAACCAGCCTAATAATCTAAACCAAATTAGGGATTTATAATCAGCGGGAAAACAAAAGAACCCTTAAATACCCGATGTGATAAACATCTGCCCTCTACACCTGTAACTTAGACGACTGCAGGTGTCGACTGACCCTACGGTAGTTCGTAGTTCATGTTATGAATTTAAGAGCGGCCAACCCGTCCATCTCTCCATACAAACGCTCGTACGTGATTATGGCGTTGTAAAGGATCTTTCTTTGAAACTTGTGAACTAATAGGTATCTTCTGCACTATATCTAGGTTTATAAAAAAACGCGAACTCAAAATTTGGAAAAACAAATTTAGTATAAGCCTCCAAAAACTGCTTTTTTGCACAATTTTTATCTGAAATTTAGACGTTCATAATGTACTTATTAATTGTACCAGTAAAGGAATTTTTTTTTTATAAACCTTGCAAATGTAATGGAGGTTCTAAATGTACTTAAAACATTTTTTTACAAAATTGTAAGGCCTACTAATAAACACGTATTTCTTGAAACAAGTTTTATGCACACACTATTTATCGTGAATATAACTAATTACTAATTATTAATAATTTATATTAATTACTAATTAATAATAATTACTATTAATCGATGAAACAACAAGCTTTTCGATGATGCCCCGCGTTGACGATAGTGGGACTGGGAAGGGGCCTCTTAACCCGGCCCTTCGGCAACCTGAATTTAAGCAACCTTTCTAGAATTGCAATAAACGACGGTAATAACTTTTTATCAGGTGATCTGTCTACTTGTTTGCCCAAAAAAACCCAGTTACTAGTGAAGAATAAAGAGTAAATAATAATAATTTAGAACTTGAAACGAGTTCATAATTTACTAAAGGCATGTAGAATGTAGATTGTAGACCTACTCCTAACATAGACAAATCTTTTAGATTAGTAAGCGTTTGGTTTTCAAAATTCGTCAGCCTTTCAATCTTTTTCATTAGCAAGCGTTTGGTTTTCAAAATACGTCAGCCTTTCAATCGATTCGAAATTCGACGTATGAGAATTAGACCCCAGAAAGTTGTTGTGAAATTCTCTAATGACACAAACTCGGAAACTACCGTCTTTAGAAATCTAGATTCTAATTTTCCTGCCGTGTCATGACTCAGGACGCACGTCATATCAGGTGTTAAATCGGCAGCAAAGCACATGACATGACATAACCATCCACTCATAAACATACAAATTAAACCGAACTGGCCCAACAATAAGCAAGTCATTTCGTGCAACAATAGACCCGCGCGTGCGCATCTAGGGCTGGCAGGAAGAGGAAAATATCAAAAGTAGTTAACGAAGCCTTATAAGCCTCTTGGAAAACTTTAAGACCGTAAAAGTACATAGGATAATCTTTATCGCGGCAAAATGCACGGTTCCCGCAGCGCAAAAGAAGTACGACCAACCAAGTGAGCAAATTTGCTCACTAGGTAGAAACTGTTAGATGTTAAGTGTCAATTCCCATACCTTAGGCTCAACTAACACTGGGGCAGAGCGTCGAAGCGACGCGTCAAGTATTTAGCCTACTTACAGCATATTCATCTCTATTATTCTAATATCTATGTACTATCACAGAAGTTGATTCCTAGGCAGATGGGGGACCTACGTAGTTTGGTCGCGTTACGTCAAACCCAGCCGACAGATCACAATTAACATTGAATTGACATGATCCGACCAAATGACGTTGGTCTGTCAACTGCCTAGGAATCAATTTCCTCGATGATACATTCTGCTATGAAAATATGGAAGCGTCCAAGAGGGAATGCGCCTCTGCCCCAATGTGAGTTGAGCCTAAGGTATGAAACTGCTATAGGCACTTAATATCTAGCTTCTACCTAGTGAGCAAAGTTGCTCACTTGGTTGACCACCTCCTTAGCAAAGAAATTCGTTTATCGCGCGGTAACCATACATTTTTGCACAACAAAAACTATTCTATGTCATTTTGCGCCTTCAATTTATCTCCATGCCAAGTTTCATCTAAGTCGGTTTAGCCGTTTGAGCACGAAGAGGTAACAGATAGATAGACTGACACCTAATATTAGTAAGGTTAATCAAGATTCCCGGGAGTTTAAGCCCTTATATTACAAGTTCTGACTACCAGGTGTAGGAACTGCCATCGGCACTCCAGCAATATTTAGTCAACTAGCAAAATGTGCTTACTTGGTTTTTAAGTCATTCTTTAATATATTTCAATTTAAAAGCTATAAACTTAAGTTTACCTTGCAATGTGTGCGTCACGCTCTGGAGTTAAGGTTGAATTTGTTACGTTCAGTTTTCGTAATTCGCTTCGATGCGCTTCGACTCATGCGCTAGTATAAATTGACCCTTATTTATTTTCTTGCAATTACCAACCCTAGGTCCAGTAGACACAATAATGAATAAAGTCAGTTCTATGTAAACACCTTTTGTGCCCAGCCATCATTGACATCATTACATTCATATATCGTACAAAACCTATTATTATTTAAAAAATTTCCATCGGATCGGTGTCGGATCACCCTTAGTGAAAATTGTAGCCTGCGTGCAGCTAAAAAAGCAATACAACATCATGAGCGCAAACGAGCATAAATCCCGCCCATTCTGTCCAAGCCTTCAAAGTATATTTTTCCAAAAATGTCCAACAAGCCTGAAGAAATTTTAACCCCCAAAATATCAATTAAAGATTTCGGACTCGTCATATTGCTGATCACCGTCAATCGACGAAACTAAATTAAAATGTCATTGACGTCAAATCTTCTTGATCCCACCGATCAAATCCCAGATTTTTCTAGTGTTCTCGCAACAAATAACGCACACCCTGCCAGGTTATATTATACCGCCAAAAAAATTAGACCAACGTCAAAATTTCATGACTCAACCAAACAAACCTCAGATTTTTTAGTGTTGCCTCAAAAAAAACATCTCGCCCTGACAGGCTCTCCAGAGTCCAGACGCGACGTGTGGCAACGTCAAATTTTCATGACTCAACCAAAATTACCCCAGATTTTTTAGTGTTGCCTCAACAAAAAATATCGCGCCCTGCCAGGCTATCCAGACGTGTGGCAACTGGCAACCCGGGTCACGGCTGTCCGGTAAACAGTGCAAGCCGCACGTGAAAGTAACGCCAGACCTCGAATTCCTCTAGTCGGGGGAACTTGGAAAAATTACGCACAGCGGTGCGGACGAGGTCACAGAACTGCACGCGGTCTAGAGGCCGATCTGACGATTTATAGTGCAGTTTGTCCATTGAAATGTTACAATTTTAGGACCGAATATTGAATTTATTAGGGATTTATGTGTTGGGGGGGTCAATAGAAGCTTAACCTCAAGTTTGTGGGGCGCCACCCTTGTCCCCCGGCCACCATTGTGATAAAAAGGGTGACAAGAGTTGTTTTCGCGATATGTCGGAAACTATACGTCTTACAAAAAATTTGTGAGAACATAATTTGTTGCAAATTATATTGCCTACAAATATATAATACACATAATAATTTGCGTTTCCTATTAAAGTATCCTATCCAGGCAGAGCCTAATGAGGATCTAGTTGTGCCCTATGGTCTCTTTCATGTTACTTTCCTTATATTCTTTTAATAGGACTAAGGTTTTGCTCTTAATCTTAGGGCATCTTCTGAGAGCCAAGTCCATACTCCGTAGGCGTGATTTAGAAGTTAGCGTGCGTTCATCCTGAAGGGATCTTAACCCTCTCATTAGAACTCGGTTAACAGCTAACCTAACACCACAATTATTTCATCATATTGTGTTGATTCAATCATTAACCACACTAACCGTCGGAAATTAAGTCATTAATTTAGTTATTTTAATTGCATTACATTATACATAACACGCGTTCGACGCATCAAGGTGATGTATTGTTTACATAACTGTAGAATCCCCATGATTTGAGTAATTCCACATAGAATTGGCCATAGACTTCGCCAGCACACTATGATTTATGACCAGTACCTGACGTCTCTCAACGTCACTGTCATCCATGACATAACGAGACAATCAGCCCCGGATTTATAAATAGGCCGTTATAGGCCACGGCCTAGGGGCTCTACAGATTACGGACATAGGGCGGCGGCAATAAAGTGGCCTGCTCTCATGAAAAATAAAAATTCGGCACTGGAGACAACGTGTTCCTTGTAGAGAGTTCACTGTGAAAGTAGCAGCGCTGAAAGACGAAAATGTGAATTAAAACCAATTAGAAACAAATCATTTATGTAGAGTTAGATATTGGCCTAACATTCCATAAATGTTTTGTCTATCTGTCCTATTGAGAAGACAAAACGTAGAATATAGAGCCTACTCTATATTCCATCAGACCAAAGAGGATCACACTTTTTGATTCATACTGATCATCTTTGTGATTTTTTACCGATATTACCTTCTTGCCACATCTGGCAATATGCCTAGTAAGGGGAGGGGATTTACAAGACCCGCAAGTCGCACCACCAAAAGCTGCACTACACTAATTGCATGATTAGCATGGAACATAGAAAGAGAATAAACAAACAAAAGAATAAACAATGCGACAGATAGACAAAGGAGACCTCTCAGTCAGGGCGAGCGAAGCGAGCCCTACTATAATATCCTACAACCTGAGCACTTTTGTGGCACACTTTACGGAAAAACTATCACGCCTATTGATTTGTGCTTTTAACATAGTAATTTTTATTTATATTTAGATGTGTAATCATCAGTCAGTCAAGGTGTATGACGACGCGAGCCCGCACAAAGCTTGGCTTTTAGGTAGTAATATTTAATTTGTCAGTGTGTATTCTTAGGCATTTCTACCAAGTCTACCGGTGTTGTGAGTGACTCTTTTCCTGGTTCATACAAAAATATATTATCCGAAACTCCACAAAATAAAAAATTAAGTAACAAAGCGCCAAGTGTAGTCAGTGAGACCGTCTACCTTGTTGAACCTTATGTGGTGGACATAAAGATGCCGGTTGAGGTAGTATAAGTGCGAACAGTGTAGTGAAATAATAATTGCGTGAAGTTCAGAACCGGTCCATACGCGGCTGGCATTTACCCAAGCGCGTTAGCTAACATTTGAACAATCCTCTAATTTATCACTTGATCGTTGATATTATTAAATACCATCATCATCATCATCATCATCAGCATCTAATGCTAAGCCGCTACGAATCCAAGCAAATTTTGCAAAAAATGTGAATATGTCTGTCCATAATCTGCGTAGGTAATCTGTATTTATAATAGTTCCTTGTAGTTTGAATTTTTATCGTGGCGTGGCAGAATATTCGGTATTCAATTTTCGCGCAATAAAAATTAAAAACACCATTCTCGATGTAGAGTTTGAAAATTTTTGACTGGATTGTAGAGTTAGAGGCTTGGTCTGTATCTTGGCATCATTTATACAGGGTGTAACAAGACTAAGGGATAATACTTTAGGGTGTGTATGTGTTCCTTACATAGAGTTCACTGTGAAAGTAGCAGCGCTGAAAAACCAATTTTTTTTTTCACTTTTGTATGGGGAAACTCGTCACGCTGGGGCGCTTGCCCATACAAAAGTGAAAAAAAAAATTGGTCTTTCAGCGCTGCTACTTTCACAGTGAACTCACTATAAGTAACGCGTACACATCCTTAAGTATTATCACTTAGTTTTGTTACACCTTGTATTTATAACTAAAATGGATTCTAAATTTTGTTAGTCTCATTAAAACTCTAGAACGGCTAAACCGATTTGGCTAATTTAAGTCTTGAAATATTCATGGAAGTCCAGGGGAAGATTCATATTGGAAAGTGATACGAAATTGAACGGGTCATCTAGTTTAACATGAAAAAGTATTTTTACTATTTATTAGAAAATCCACAGCATGAGGATCGTTTATAAACAAAGGTAAGATAAGGTTACTGAGGTCATTTTACTATGCTGAGGTCGCAATAAGAGTTCAAGAAGTAAATTGATTTCTATGTGAATCGTGATTAGAAATAAATACGTATTTACCGTCCTACAAGAATTCCAATTTGATTTTAATTTGATCTTCTAGTTCGGAACTAATGCAACAATAATTTTGATATAAACCTGTATATTGTTTATTGTTGGAGAGGTGAGATAGAATAGACTGTTGGTATTTTATTCCCACTTTATACATACTAAAATTAAAAATGCAATAAATCTGCCTGTCTGATAAAAGTTTATGTTTTCAATAGTAATGGTGACTGCCGACTGGTTATCTTCTTAACTTAGCCAATCAAAAGTACAAATGAATACATAAACTGCCGTCAAAAAACGCGAAAACCGGGCACTATTCATGGTTTGACGGAATGCCAAAATATGGTCACAAATATAAATGGAGTTTATGACATAAACAGGGACTGACAAACAAACTTGTAAAACTATACATTTATATTTCCTACAGAGAGCATTCCATCTCAAGGTCAATTGAAGATATATCATATCAAATTCTATATTATTAACAACAACTAGTCTAAACAGAAACCTTTAGACCTAGAGAACTTTAGACCTAAAGACCTGGCCTTCAGACTGCAACTTTGTAAACCCTACTAATTGATTTTCATTGAAATTTTTTTTTACTTAATATAACTCATCCAGCTAGCAGATCTAGAAGAATAGCGCTAAATTCTAGCAAACTAAGACCATAAAAATTTCAAAATCAGCTGTAAAAATTCCATAGCGACAAACACGAATTCGCTATCGCAGTTCGCATTCACGTAAAATTGAATAATTGCGTTCGGTTCGGCGTGCGGCATGGCATTGAAAAAAAATATAAAAAATATGCACGCTCGCATATTTCCCTCATTTCACTGTGCATGAATATATGCATATCATGTGCAGAAACGGCCATAAAAGTGTATAAACATGTATAAAAACCGTGTGTGAGCAATCCAAAAGTCACAGAAGTCAGAACACAACACTACACAGGTCGCGACCGCCCCATACGCCGGGTACCGCGAGACTGAGTTAGTGAGGGGACACGCTTGCACCTATCGATTTTATTACATACAAAAACAGCTTAACTTTCTGCAAGTTTTAATGGAATAAAACGAGTACAAATCCACGCTATCAATGCGAAAGTGTGTCTGTCTGTGTTAACTCGTCAAGCCTAAGCCGCTGAACCGATTTTGCTGAAATCTGGTATGGAGATACTTTAAGTACCGAGAAAGGACATAGGATACTTTTTGTCCCGTAAAAATGTCCGGTCCCCGCGCTATAAACGAATTTTGACGCAACGGAGTTAAGGGCGCCGTCAAGAACATTATACAGGTGTAACAAATCTAAGTCATAATACTTTAGGGTGTGTATGGGCCCCTGTATAGAGTTCGCTGTGAAAGTAGCAGCACTGAAACAGTAACTTTTTTTTCACATTTGTATGGAAAATTTTATGACGCCAGGGCGCTTGTCCCACACAAATAAAAAAAATGCCCTTTTAGTGCTGCTACTTTCACAGTGAACTATATAGGTATAAGGGACACATACACACCCGAAAGTATAATCACTTAGTTATGTTACATCTTGTATATAATATGTTACGCTCAAAGACCGAAAACGCTCAGTGAGCGGAAAAATAGCTCACAACGCCGAGTTGTGGTCACAGTGCAACAGCCACGACTCGAAATTCGCGTTGTGACTTGTGGCTCTAATGAAAATGGCCACGACGCGTTCTGGCAAGATTCACAAAAAGACCAAAAAGCGATATTCGTGTCGATTATACAATTTATACGTATAATGTCTGACGCACAAGAAGCTCCAGGGCTAATTAAAATATAATTACAACAGTGACCGAATTTCTACTCGGCACTCGGTTCACGGACGACGGACACATTATGAATTACATTACATAAACGCGGGCTAATAATATACCTTGGTGTACGCTTCTTTAAAAACATTCCTTCCGTAAATATATTGTTATAAGAATCTGAAGGAAAACATGAAGAAAATTAGTCTATTTTGCGTATTTTACAGGTGAAAAAGACTATTGCAAAGTTAACGTCCTACCAATCTATAAAGTTACTGGCCAATGTAAATAGAAAATTGCCTCGTTTTATACCGAAAATGGATAGCCAATTTTTTGGTTGAAAATAAAAATGTAAAACTTCTAGAAGTGAAAATTTAGTTCTTATAGTTTGGAAGGACGTTAACTTTGCAGTTGGCCTGCAAAAAGCTCCAAATAGAAGAATATTCTTTGTATTTTTCTTCAGAATAGAGAAAATTCTAGTAGAAAAAACATTATTCATAAATACAGATCACTATTAAATACTATATATTTTAATAATTTACGTCATAAGAATAAAGAGTGCATAAAATGATATGATCATGTAACATTTTGCTGTGTTTATTTTACGATGACATCAAAAAGGTATTTAAAAAATAATTAATACACAATATTATCATTTACTTAGCTCAAGCATAATGTTCGATTGTCAGTTATTAAATAAGTTATCACCCATTTCGTCGTGTCATAAATAGTGAATATTACGAAAATGCAGCAGAGGTCGCTACTAGCACGTAAACAATCCGACCAAAATTCCGACATGTTGCACACGTCATCAGAATATTGACAGAATCGTTGTCCAACGTCAGACAAAACTTTTCGTTTATGTACGCCATACACGCTACGGTTTACCGGAGAGGCCGCCTGTGCAGGTACCTATGCCTGCGCAGGCAAGTCTATTCCCACACACGTTCCGGTCTACCTGCGCAGGTAGACCTCTCCGGTAACGCGTCGCGTGTATGGTGTATTTGCTGGTGCTGCATCTATCGAGAAAACATTGCAATAATATATCCTATTGAATCTTATTTTAGTGTCAAACTGCAGCTAGTAACGAGAGAAAGGCCACTTTCTCTTAGGAAAGCATTGTCTCATGACTTTAAATAAGATTCGTGGCATAAGCGACATCGACACGTGTTAAAAAAATACGTGTGGCACTCAGGGACTGCCGCGGTAAAGCTATTGCATAGCGTCTAGTCTACACCCATACGTTTAGTCGCACGCAAACAAACACCGTGTCGAAGTCTGCCGAACTAAAACGACGTTAGACGATGCACGACTTTCAACGCCGCAACGCTGTGCCGGTCGAAGTGGGGGGTGTTAGGTTTATTTTCGTTACGGAATTTATTGATTCGGGCGCCGCGCTCATAGCCCGCGATAAAAGCTATGCAATAGCCTAAAATTATCGATATCGATAACGAGATTATCCCATCACTAATCAGTAATCGCCTTTGGCAACAAAGTCGCGACATGGCGAATCAAACTCGTTAGAATTTTATAAATAGTGTAGAGAACAATTTTATATTATATCGAGAATTTTGTTTTAAAAATAACTCTGCCTTGATTCTTCTTTTTACATGTTTGAAAACTGTTCTTGACTTACGGTCCCCCTCAGAAATTTAATGATTAATTATTAACTTTAATTTACTTAACCTTTAACTATGGACGCGCGGTCTCACAGACCGCTCGTACCCTGCAAGAATCGTATCTACCCTACTTCCCCTTGAGCTTCACTCTTGCGGCGCTCAGTAGCTTCAGTTTTAGTGGCAAAACGTATTCTGTAGCAAAAAAAAAAATTAAACGCCGACTGCAAGTTTGCATAGTTATTTCGTTTTGAACTTAGAGCGCGGTCTCACAGACCGCGTGTCCATGCTTCCCATACAAAGAATATGATTTCCATTGTTTGTGTTTTCGGTAGCACGCAATCAATGCAATGTGTAAATAAAATGTCTTGAAACAACTTTTACTTATGGTTTTTAGGGAAGTCCTTCATTGTTACACATAAAAAATTTGGGATTGGTCAAACGAGTGGAATATTGCACTGAAAAGGTACTTAAGGATCAAATTTAAGTCTAGAAGAGCTAATATTTAGGAAATAGTTTTTTTTTAGCAAAAATCCAATTGGATCTGTCTAGATAATTTAAATAACGACTAATTACAATTTTTTTAGTTACACTTGAGCTATAATTATGTTTATAGTGGCATTAAACATGTGAAATTACTGCCAATAACTTTGTCCATGTTTGACCTATGTCAAAATTTTTATGTTACATGTTCAGAAGTTTAAATTTCAATTTTTATATTCGGTATGTCTTATATTAACAGATAATTAAGGCAAAAAGTTTTAAAACTTATGTTTCTTATTTAAAAATTACATTTTTTCGTCACAGGTGCACGGAAGTCTTAAAAGTGACGTTTTTTTGCTTTAAATGCTTAATTTTACAATAAATGTATAATGTTTGGGTATTAAACCCATATATTCCCTAAATCAATTGTGCGTTAAGTCAATTAAGCGAAAATAATACCAAAAATCTTTTAATTAATAAAAAAAAAAAACAGATGAAAATAGCAGCGGTCTGTCAGACCCCATGTCCATAAGTATGTTACAATTTTTAGATGTCCATAGTTAAAGGTTAATGAAGATTTTGTCAAAAATATTAAAGTACAATCATTAAAATATTATATTTCGGGATGCGACCCGTGTAAAGTTTTATTCAGATTCTATTACGACGTAAACAAATCAATAAAAGGCCTAAATAAGTGTGTCATTGTATTTTAATTGGTAGCATTATATTATATAATATTTATTGACGTTTCGATCAAAAGGGAAAGTGCTTTGTCAAAATGCATTTGCGACGTTAGTCTATTTCAAAAATGTATATTTGACATAACGAATCGCAAAGGCCATATCATTTTACATTTGGCGGTGCGTTGTCTAAGTTCTAACGGCTCTAATCCATACATTTTCGACATCTAAATTCGCCATCGGATCTGGCGAATGCATTTTTACTTAGCACTCTGAACAGAGTAATCCATCAGTCTTCTTGTCTGATTCGCCAGTATTTATAGTGAATTTAGATATCATTTGATATAACGCATCGCGCCTTATCAGTTATCACTTCACACTCACCGTAATGTCAGAGTAGACAGAACTAAGGACTAAGGAGTACCTCGACTTCAAACAAACGGGCGAATATACGCGAGTCGGGCGCGTCTGTCACTTTCAACATGTTTCACAATGCTGGGTAACGCAATAGTGATTAGACATTAGTATTGACATACTACGTCAAACGTATAAAATTCGAGATCTCTTCTGACTCGTTAGCTCTGTTTTCTCTGGTAATGTCAAATCCCATACATTTTTGACATCTAACTTCGCTAAGCTGGCGGATGCATTTTGACCCTATCGTTTGAAACGTCAATAAAAATACAATATAATGCTACCAATTAAAATTTAGAGTCAGCACTCTGAAGAGTATTCCATCAGTTGTCATGACTGATTGCAATTAGGTGTGATTGTCGTGTCAAGTCTATTAATCTCATGATATCTCCATCATGGTTTCATTCATGTCAGTACCCAGTACACATCATCAGCACAATACGTATGACCTTATACGTAACATACAAATTAATATGAGACTAATTATTTAATATACTTTTAGGGTTCCGTACCCAAAGGGTAAAAACGGGACCCTATTACTGAGACTTCGTTGTCTGTCCGTCTGTCTGTCTCCAGGCTGTATCTCAAGAACCGCCATAGTTAGACTTCTGAAATTTTCACAGATTGTGTATATCTGTTGCCGCAATAACAACAAATAAAATTAATATTTAAGGGGGGCTCCCATGCAACAAACGTGTATTTTTCGGCCTTTTTCGCTCTATATCAATAATGGCAAGAGGTAGGCACTTGAATTTTTCACACATTCTTTTGTTATACTATGTGTACTTTAATATTTTATAATAATATTAAAATAAAATAAAAATTTAAGGGGGGCTCCCATACAAAAAACACAACTTTTAGCCTATTTTTGCTCTGTATCGGCACGGAACCCTTCGTGCGCGAGTCCGACTCGCACTTGGCCGATTTTTTAAATTTGATTACTAGATGTTGTCTGCTAATTGTTGCGTCAAAAAAATCTCGCCATAGCGATTTAGATATTGTAAGGGAATTAAAAAAAATTAAGGCATTGTCCATACCAATCAATTCACTGGTTTAACACCTCCACGTGGGTATCGCAGACACAATAGATTCTCAATTGTTATGCGGCAGCCGGCTGCCGCTTGGGGATTGATGGGTTAAGACTTAAGTTAAGAGGCAACAGACAGACAGACAAGCAGGCAGACAGAAAGACGGACACACTTTCGCATTTACTTGTATTAACTGTTAGTAAGGATTACGTCCACGTCAAGAAATATATACCTCCCAAACAGATTTCCAGCTGGAAAGATCGTTTACTATTCGCGGTCTATATTATGTCTCTGCCTCTATGCTTTGTTGAGACTTCCTACTATCTCAGGGTAGTCTAACCACCTACAGACTTAACAAAGCAATAGAACAGAAATACTGACAGATTTTGAGGACAAACCGATGGAATTTTCCGAAGAAAACACACTTTTATGAACTTTTATTCGACTTCCTACAAAATTCCATAAAAGGTTCCATATTTGGTATTGCACAGATTTTGTCGCGGGCTTTGAGCGCGGCGACGGAATCAAGAAATTCCGTAACGAAAAAAACCTATATACGTGGGAGAGCCATGCTTCGGCACGAATGGGCCGGCTCGACCGGAGAAATACCACGTTCTCACAGAAAACCGGCGTGAAACAGCGATTGCGCTGTGTTTCGCCGAGTGAGTGAGTTTACCGGAGGCCCAATCCCCTACCCTATTTCCTTCTCTTCCCATCCCTACCCTCCCCTATTACCCTATTCCCTCTTAAAAGGCCGGCAACGCACCGGCAGCTCTTCTGATGCTGCGAGTGTCCATGGGCGACGGAAGTTGCTTTCCATCAGGTGACCCGTTTGCTCGTTTGCCCCCTTATTTCATAAAAAAAAAACCTAACACCACCCCACTCCGACCGGCACAGCTGTGCGGCGCTGCCGTGCATCGTTTAACGTGTTTGTGTGCGTGAGACTATAAAATTTGCATAAGTTGATAAAAATTGCTATGCATTATGCAATAGCTTTTACCGCGGCAATCCCCGAGTGCCACACGTATTTTTTTATGGTGACCAATGCAACGTCCAGTTTGTATCACACTTTCCGTGACGTGTGCTCTGTGACGTCACCAACTGTTTCTAGACCTCTACAGCCTGCGCACGAGTTGGCCAGTAATTGAATATAAATCGCATCGGCCACGCTCCGTGCTGCCGTGTCGTACCGCAATTATACGCTCCGATATCCATACCGTGCCGATACATCATACGGGTTGAAACCACCTCGTATGTGACGCTCTAACGCCTCTACTGATGGAAATAGTACATTACGCACCTAGGGCAGGAAAATAAGAAATGTCTCAGATCACATGTGATCTGAGGCTTTTCTTGGTGCGTATACTATTTTCCTCATCGACGGAGGCGGAAAACGGCAACATCGGTAAGCGAAGCGGGAAGAAAGTTGACGTTTTCCGCCCGGAGGCACAGAATATATATTAGTAGTACCAACCGGAGGTGAGAAAAAATATTTTCGTCCCTTCGACATAGGATACACGATCAGTCTGGCATCACTTCAGTCCATGAGTCAGATCCAGACTGACGGGAGATGATCGTGTAACAGTCAGATTGAAGGACTGCCCATTTTTTAGGGTTCCGTAGTCAACAAGGAACCCTTATAGTTTCGGTCTGTCCGTCCGTCTGTCTGTCCGCGGTTTTGCTCAGAGACTATAGGGCCTACAAATCCGTAATTCGGCATGATTGCAGATCCTAATGATGCCGACAAAATCTATACTTCCACTAATACTATAAAGCGGAAGAGGGGACCCCAAGTTTCAACAAATATGACTACATAAACTACAATCAAAACAAACTAAACTAACGCCATTGTTAAATAATATGGTTTTTCCTAAACGAGAAAGGTCTGTAAATCCAAATTTAAAATAAAGCTATAAAACGTACCTTTGCATTCACCTTGACATTTTTGGGCGGTTTCACAATCACTGGTTTAGCGACCACGGGAGCAACGGGTTCTGAAAGAAAAGACACTGCATTATTATTTTCATCATGTAAGGAACTAAGGGGGGATTTTATAAGGTATAGAATCTTATAAGGTGTGGTGACAATTTAGCCTCCTTGGTTGATGCGTGAATCGTAAATCACCATTGGCCATTTTACGATTCCCAACAGATGCGAGTCCCACTTTCCATTTATTGAAGAAATGTGAAAAGGGAATCATCCCCATTGCAAAAGAGAGTTTTCTTCTATCTTACACCTCGCTCGATGAAGATCTTACGATCGAGCGAGCTTCGGGACCTCCACTCATATTCCTCCACAATATATTAGGTTGGGGAAAAAGTTTCTTCGCATTTTATATAAAAATTCAAAAGGTTATTTTATAAAGTTTATTTACAATTGACTAAAGTATATAGGTGCCATTTTGTTCGATAACTTTTTGCCATCTTGTTGGTAGGGACATGATCCCATTGCTATAAAAATTTTGGGGCTTCTGATGGAAAAACTGCGACAAGTGGTTTTGGCAGTTCCCTTGTGATGTCAACCTGACATTGCCTAAGGAATTCTGCAAGGACCGAAAGAGGTGGAAATCTGAAGGTGCAAGGTCAGGACTATACGGCAGATGCATTAACACCTCCCAGCCAAACTCCCGTAATTTTTGCTGAGTGGCTAAAGATGTGTGAGGTCTAGCGTTATCATGGTGAAAAACCACACCCCTTCTGTTGATTAATTCCGGCCCCTTTCTCTCAACTTCTTGCTTTAATCTCATCAGTTGTTCGCAGTACAGTTCAGAATCGATGGTCCTGCCTGGCGGTAACAGCTCATAATATATTCCAATCCCACCACACACACAGCATCACCTTGTTGCGTGTTAACCCGGGTTTTGCCACAGTCTGTGAAGCCTGACCGGCCTTTGACCACGATCTTTTTCGCACGTTCTTGTCGTACGTGATTCATCACCAGTTATCAGCTTCTTCAAAAATGGTTTGGTTTCATTACGTCGTAATAAAGAATCATAAATGAGTACATGGTTCATTAGGTTTCTTTCAGTGAGCTCACGAGGCACCCAAATATCGAGCTTTTTTGTGTACCCAGCTTTTTTCAAATGCACCAAAACCGTTTTGTGGTCAATCCCCAGTTCTTCAGCTACATCGGAACTACTAATATGCCGATATTGCTCCACTTTTTCAAAAATGGCATCAGTTTTGTCCGTAACAGGGCGACCAGAGCGTCGTGCATCTTTGATATTCAAAATTTCCGGATTGAAAACGCTTAAACCGCGCTACTCTCACAGATACTGCATTAGGTCCATAAAAATCACAAATTTTTTTGGCGGCTTGTGTTGTGTTGCATTTTTACCTTGTTTGTAATAACATTTTAAAATGTATTGAATTTATTCATTAGAATCACTCATTTTAACAATAAGAAAAACAAATGAAAATCTCACATTTACCTAATTTGAATTTGGAATTGTCTTCTGTAAAATTAAAACTTTTTAATGATACCAAAATCAGCCAGATACAATTGGTATATGTAGCCCAAGTGATTTTATGACAAGTTCATACATACTATAATGCGAAAAGACTTTCCCCAACCTATCATACTATTGTATTATCAGGGAAGTTGATTCCAAGGCAGATGGCGGACCTACGTAATTCGGTTGCTTTTTGTCAAATCCATCCGACAGATCACAGCTAACACAACCAATAATTGACGACTACCTGCCGTCAACTGCCTATGAATCAATTTCTTCGATGGTACATTGTACACACTTACCAGGTGGTGGTGGCTGCACCCTGCCCTGTTGCTGCGGCTGCAGCGGCGACCGCTTCTCCTCCAGCGCAGGGGGCGCGGGGGGAGGCACACCGGTGCTTCCGCCTCGGACCTGCAGAACATAGACGCTGTTAGGCCTGGTTGGTTAAAGCACGTGTATTTTAATTTTTAACTAAAGAGGGGGGATGATGCAGTTGTTTAGATTTAGAATGTAATCTACAGGTCAGAGGTTTTAAGCTTTTTTTTTCATCTTGCGGGGGATGGGGGTCCCATCCGCAAGTATGTGGGTCTCTGCTGCGTCCGAAGATGGTGGTGCACGCAGCCCCTACCCATTAACCCTTCGATCGCGGATTCTTGGAAATGCTATTGTATTCTATTGTTGTCGCGACCACCGGTGCCCGTATGGGGCTTGATGAGTTAAAACTCGGCGGTACTCCACTTTGCGCCTTAGGCGGGCCGCGGGATCGCGTGAGAGAAGTCCTATTTCTGTCAAAATGCGTTTTTAGAACATGGCCATATCAAAAAGGTAACGCACGAGGATGCTCTGTAATTTTAAGTCATAACAATTAACATCGGTTGCTTTAAGGTAACGATTGGCGTGAACTGGCTGGCACTGATAGTGATTATGATTAGTGACACATTGTGCCAACCTTCCTACATTCTGCAGGCTTATCATAGTCACCATAGGAACGGTTTATTTCTACGGAAGAATAGACAAAATGAAAGATATGAGATAGACAAAGGAAATCCGCCATTTTGTCACTAAAATCTGTAAGTATGTCCATTCTTTCCCGTTTCTAATGTCAGCACTCAGCTGGCTTACAGCTCGAGTCTGGTTGACGGCTGCATTTCATTTCGCACTACGCGTATGAGCAAAATGGATAGACCATATTAGACGACTCCGCAATATTAATGACGTGTAAGTTGTAACGACAACTTTCACGACATTTCGGCGATTGCGGACCGACCGGGCCGATCGCCGGGATCCGGTTAGGCCAAAAAACTCGATCGGCGCAAGCGACGAGAGGTCTCCGTTGAGACAAAAACATTGTGATTAAGGCAGGCCATAGACGGACCGAAGAGCGTCAGTGGCCTAATGGGTTAGACCTTTGGTTCGCACTCGTAGGGGGTGCAGGTTCGATCCCGGGTGTAGGCGTGTGCCAATGAGACATTTTCTGATCTCAAGTACATAATACGGACATTTAAAAATCTTGTCCCAGGCACTACAGTATCTGAAGAGTGGTTACTTCGCTCTGAAAATACTGTATAAATCATCCACAACGGATGCAAAGGCCTAGTTTTAGACGGACTGCATGGCGATCTGCAGTTTCCATACTAAATTCATATCCGCAATACACGGACCGCTCGAGCAGTTCTTGAGCTGTCGGGGCAGTCGTTCAACGCGACCGCTGAGCAGTCAGTCCCGAGTCCCGACCGACCGCTCTAAAGCAGTTGGTCCCGAGTCCCGACTGCAACTTGCGGTCCGTCTATGGCCAGTCCGCACTGCTTTTCGCGGCTCGTAACAATAAAACGATTTGTTCCTCTGGCTGTGTTTTGTCCCTTGTGTGTTTAATATACATGTTTTCATTTTTTAACATGTGAGACACCACATTTGTCATTTTGTGTGTCGGTGTACATGCAGCTTAAATTGTACCCGTAAACATACAAAAATAAAATGCTATTCCTTTATTTTAAAAATTACTCTGGTCCATAAATTGAGAGACGTTTTGTATATTTTTTACACTCTCACCCCTTTTACCTACTCGGCAACTGTGGGTGCCCTAAAATGCAAACATTACTCTACATTTTTCGGCAGTCGGGGCTCTTATTGCAAGAGGATTGCACTATTATCTACCGCTTTATTTTTGTTTTCTGATCGAATTCTGGCGAAGCTCTTTAGTTTATTGAAACCTTCAAATGCTTACACTTTGAATTAGCAATTTAAATATTTTCGCTTAAGCCTATGTCCAAAAACCGCCCATGGAAACAACATGAGTAATAAGTGAACGCTCTTAATACATCGTAATTAATACGAAATTCGCTCAGCAGAACCGGTCCTGCGGCGGTCCGCGCGTTGAGAAATGCTTCAATTATTTTTAGGGTTCCGTAGCCAAATGGCAAAAAACGGAACCCTTATAGATTCGTCATGTCTGTCTGTCTGTCTGTCTGTCTGTCCGTATATCACAGCCACTTTTCTCCGAAACTATAAGAGCTATACTATTTAAATTTGGTAAGTAGATGTAGTCTGTGAACCGCATTAAGATTTGGATACAATAATGGAAAAAATATTAAAAATTTTAGGGGTCCCCATAGGTACAACTAAATCAAAAAAATTTTTTTTTCATCTAACCTATGCGTGTGGGGTATCTATGGATAAATCATATTGAGGTTTCTAATATCATTTTTTTCTAACCTGAATAGTTTGCGAGAGAGACTCTTCCAAAGTGGTAAAATGTGTGTCGTCGTCCCCCCCCCCCCCCCCTGTAACTTCTTAAGTGGGGGCATGATAAGTCTAAAAAAAATATATGATGTACTTTACTATAAAAACTACCAACGAAAATTGGTTTGAACGAAATCTAGCAAGTAGTTTTTTTTTTATACGTCATAAATGGTAAACTTAATTTAACTTTCATTAAATCAACTGAATATAAAAATAAATCAAAAATCTTTTAATTTCATAAAAATAAACCTTATTGCTGTTGCGGAACCCTTCATGTGCGAGTCCAACTCGCACTTGGCCGGTTTTTTCAAGTTATATGCACATTGTAAATTGTGATAATGACTACCACGCCCGGGTTCTGGCAAGGATACCACAGAATATAGATTTTGTATTGAACTGTACTTTAGTATTTAAGTGCAAATTGTAATGGGCGAGCGTGAGCTATTTTACTAGTAACTAGATATTGGTCGCAAGTCGCAACTTTGTTGCTTTATTTTTACACAGGGAAGAGTAAATTATTGCGATAAAAACTATCCTATGTCCTGCTGGCCGATTTTGTATCGTAAATTTGTGAGTTAATCACTGAGTTAGTAACGAAACGGAGGAGTGAGTAACGGAAAGTCTCACTTTTGTATGCAAGTGAATACAAAAGTGACACTTTACGTTACTCACTCCTCGTTTCGTTACTAACTCAGTAATTAACTCACAAATGTACGATACAGAATCGGCCAGCGGGGCATAATCCCATGTTCTGGGCGGCCTGACAAACAGTTGGCCAGACAAATAGACAGACAAACAGCGAAGTTTAAGTAATAAAATCCCGTTTTTACCCCTCGAGTACGAAACTCTTAAACATAATGGTGCAACAACCAGGAGCCTAAGTTCATCGCTCATATATCTTAGGTCTCCCCTTCAAACACCTTCAAAAATTAAACAACACTTGTTTGGTTTTAAAACCACTACACTTGTTTTACCAATTATTAACCCCATCACACAAACCAGCACTACCTACGTCGTACACGCATTTAGACCGAAGCTAAACAGTTTTTTCCTCGGATAACGGTATGACATCACCACTCACCAGCACTCGCCTGAAAAAGCTTCGCCCCGTATCTACTTTTTGTTAGCGTTTTTCTATGGATTACTATCGAGTGGGCGGGTTTTTGTTAGACTGTCTCTTTAGTTCAAAGTGTTTGGCGTAGTTGGGTGATGAAGCGGCAATGTACTCGATATTTAAAAGAGGCCCTAAGATATTAGCTCAAACTAAAAGAATGCAGATGCGTCGTAATAATTGCACTTTTTGGGTACGAACCCTAAAAACTGTATTGTAGATTATACTCGTAGTTGGCAGGAGCTATAATAATCTGCCATACCAGAGACTAGAGAGCTTAATATGATCTTGGAGCAGGCTCCTTGAGCAATCAACAGATAACCCCAAAATATAAGAGGTAGCCTCGGGAAGATATCTGACCACGAGTGGTATTGATCAGGACTGGGGCTGAAGTCTTTGTTGTCAGCTTAGGTGAGTATACTATCTCCACCATCTCATCTTATCTATACTAATATTATAAAGCGGAAGTTTGTTTGTTTGTTTGTTTGAACGCGCTAATCTCAGGAACTACTGGTCCGATTAGAAAAATTCTTTCAGTGTTAGATAGTCCATTTATCGGGGAAGGCTTTAGGCTATATTTTATCACGCTAAGACTAATAGGAGCGAAGAAATAGAGAAAAATGTGAAAAAAAACGGGGGAAATTATTTGAAAAGGCTTATCTCACGAACTACTAGAGCAATTTTTCTGTTATTTTACGTTAGATACGAAGTGGACTACGTGAAGGATCTTAGGGTATTTTTTGTAGACTGATTAGTCTGTGAAATATCTAATTTACGCGGGCGAAGCCGCGCGGAACGTCTAGTCCTCCCATATAGTTTCTAAGTTCTCAAAAACAACAAAACTTCGATAATGTTATTCAGGATTATGGCGCTAATCGGTACGGCTTAGTTGTATTTATATTGTGATCTAATTCAATATGCCTTAGCAAATCCCTATAATTGCTCATTTATCCCGCATGCTATTACTCAAGTATGAGGGAAAATGCGAAGAAATTGCATGACTGATAAGTGATAAGATTACAACTGTACGATAACAACACCTATTGACCAACTAGGTCTAGTGCCAGGCTGATGACACGCCATCAAAGAGTACTTAGGTAATATTATAATAGGTAACCTAACACTTGAGAGATCAGAGAAGAAACATAAGTCCAAAGATTCTTTATTTATGTTTAATCTTCTACAAAAAAAAAAAATCTATAAAAAAATTAATGAATTACTGGAAGACTACGGTCACGTGCGCTTTGATTTCACCGATCGCGACATGACATCGACATATTTTTTTTCGGCAGTTTATAACAAGACAAGACAATAATTATAACAAGATTAGATGATGCCTGCAACTTTGGTGTTAAACATCACAATCATGGGAAGTGTGTCATATTTTTGCGACAAAAACTATCTACTCTTCGTCCGTTTCCTGAAATTGAAGTATACCAAATTCCCTTAAAGGGTTCAGCGATTTAAGCATGAAGGTAACAAACAGATCTGCATAATTATTTTACATGGTTAATAGTTTATGGAATTACAATTTTCAAACCCTCCAAGTTCCAAGCCTTTGCATGGTTGATTGATGAATGATGACTTCTTATCAGATACCGCTCAAGGTTGACATAATAAGCTACGTAGCGAGAACTCTATGCATATTTTATCGTGTATTTACTTTAGTTTAACCTCTGTGTCACTTCATCGGTTCCTCTCACCTGCACGCTTGGCATGACTACCACAGTAAGGGTTTCTTGCTACGGAAAAATAGTGTCAGATTGACAAATATCTGTCAGTATTTCTGGTCTTTCGCATTTCTATGTGGTCACGCTAAACCTGCAGGTCAGTTACTGAACCAATAGTGGTAACATGTAGACCAATCCCAAAAGTGATAGATTTCATCAATTTGATAAAAGTTGCAGTTATTGCCTAGGAAATGGTTCTAACTTCTAAGGTCTCCTGGATGTTTTGACAGAGACTACGTATGAATGTCTCACAATATAGGAAGTGCTTAAAAATTAGGCTATAAATTATTCTTTCAATGTAGAGTTCCGGAGAACTTGCTTCCATTTTCTCTTCTTACGGAATATTCTTTCTTACCGTATTTTTACGTTAAAAAAAACACATCTTCTACATTGCTTGACGGGCTTAGGCTGTACGCTGTACCGTCACTCGGAAATTCAGGATCAATCATTAGGGTTCCGTACCCAAAGGGTAAAAACGGGACCCTATTACTGAGACTTCGATGTCTGTCCGTCTGTCCGTCTGTCTCCAGGCTGTAAACTCAAGAACGGTATTAGCTAGAGAGTTGAAATTTTTACAGATTATGTATTTCTGTTGCCGCTATAACAACAAATACTAAAAACAAAATAAATTAAATATTTAAGGGGGGCTCCCATACAACAAACGTGATTTTTCAAACATTTTTGCTCGGTATCAATGATGACAACAGGTAGGCACTTGAAATGTACAAAAAATACTCAGCTGTATTTATACTTTAATAATTAATAATAAAATTTAAATAAAAAAAATAATTAAGGGGGGCTCCTATACAAAAAACACATTTTTTTACTATTTTTCCTATATAATGGTACGGAACCCTTCGTGCGCGAGTCCAACTGGCACTTGGCTGATTTTTTATATCTACAGAGGATGGTATTGTTATATATAATAATTATATAGCTATTATAATATGATCCAGGGATCACGATCACGTGGTGTCTACGTCACCGTCAGCTGTTAGTACAATTACATTGTTTCGCGTAATCGTGACTCCGAAACGAGGCCTTGTCGTTATCACTTTCGTGCTAATGTGGAATCCCATTTTCCGTCCCTGTCGTTTATATTAAAACACTCGATGAAATTATAAAATTTGGGGATATTTGGCGACAGATCTCTACTTTTAAACTGTTCTCACTTCGTTTACGAATTACTGTTGGAAAAATGTAAACAGTAATCCTTATTGCCTCTTCGGCAGGATCACCCTGTGACTACGTATCTTACGACAAGTAATATATGATAACCTGATATTTCAGCAATGAGCAGGCTGATGATGATGAACTATGGCTAAGAACACTCTCGATCATGTCAGCTTTTAAACAAAAAAAACTAGATCAAAATCGGTCCACCCGTTTGGATGCTACGATGCCACAGACAGACAGACAGACAGAAAGACAGACAGACAGACCGAGAGACAGACACGTCAAACTTATAACACCCCTCTTTTTGGTCGGGGGTTAATAAAAGAGTACAATTCGTGTGTATAGGCTTGTCAATCAAAACCTCCTAGTGTGTGTGTTGTAGTGTGTGTAATGTTTTTTTTTTTTAAAACTATGAACTGTGCAAAATTTCAATCACCTACGTTTCCGCATTTTTCGTCAAAAGGAATCCAAAGTTTTTCGCTCGCGTATTAATATATAGATTATAATTGCGAAAGTGTGTGACACGTCAGTTTGAATAGGATAATTAAATGTTTTCACACTAGAGACAGCACAGCACAGACAATGAACGAAGTTTTGTTCGACGTCTGACAACTTTTGTCACCATTCTGTTAAGACGTGTGCAACATGTCGGGTTGTGGTCCAATTTACTGTATGTGCTAGTGGCGCCCTCTTTGCGTAATATTCCCTATTTACACGCGTAAGTACGATGACATAGAATCAAGTAATTCGAATGTACCAGAAGTAGTAAGCCAATTTCGGTATCGTATGCGGGGTAGTTACGAGCATAAAGTTAATATACCTAGCGGAATAGATAAACAATCCCGAGCCGTCAAACGAAACCAAAATTGAATTACATCTGTAGTGTACAAATCTGTTTACGTGTGCGTGAAAATGATGTTACTACATAAATTTTTTTAGAGCTCAAATTGTCAACGTGCCGATAAGTGCAGACTGAATGTCAAAACATATGAAAATAATCGGCCAAGTGCGAGTCGGACTCGCGCACGAAGGGTTCCGTACCGCTATAGAGCGAAAGTAGGCAAAAATTGTGTTTTTTGTATGAGAACCCCGCTTAAATATTTTTTTATTTTTATTTTATTATTAACTAGACGTTCCGCGCGGCTTCGCCCGCGTAAATTAGATATTTCGCAGACAAATCAGTATACAAAAAATAGCCTATGATCCTTCACGTGGTCTACTTCTTATTTGACCCAAATGACAGAAAAATTGCTCTAGTAGTTCGTGAGATAAGCCCTTTCAAATAAATTCCCCCGTTTTTTCCACATTTCCTTCTATTTCTTCGCTCCTATTAGTCTTATCGTGATAAAATATAGCCTATAGCCTTCCTCGATAAATGGGCTATCTAACACTGAAAGAATTTTTCAAATCGGACCAGTAGTTCCTGAGATTAGCGCGTTCAAACAAACAAACAAACAAACTAACAAACTCTTCCGCTTTATAATATTAGTATAGATTATTAAAGTACAAATAAAATAAAGGATTTAGTGAAAATTTCAAGTGCCTACCTGGTGCCTTTATTGACTACAAGCAAAAAAA
Organism: Cyaniris semiargus; assembly: GCA_905187585.1. Taxonomy (NCBI): domain Eukaryota; kingdom Metazoa; phylum Arthropoda; class Insecta; order Lepidoptera; family Lycaenidae; genus Cyaniris; species Cyaniris semiargus. The sequence continues at coordinate 11,848,963 of LR994567.1, forward strand.
AAACAAAAAAAAAATACGTTTGTTGTATGGGAGCCCCCCTTAAATATTAACTTTATTTTATTTTTAGTATTTGTTGTTATAGCGGCAACAGAAATACACAATCTGTGAAAATTTCAGAAGTCTAGCTATAGCGGTTTTTGAGATACAGCCTGGAGACAGACGGACAGACGGACAGACATCGAAGTCTCAGTAATAGGGTCCCGTTTTTACCATTTGGGTACGGAACCCTAAAAAGGGTTCTGCCACTTCAAATCACGCATCTCTTTCTACCACACAGTGTTATTGATAGTGACATCTCGCTTGCTCAGCTTTGTTTCTGTATTCCGCTAGGTATATTAACTTTATGGTTAAGAGCGAGGTTTGGCGGGTAGATCGTACAGGAAATCTCACATACCCGGCCGATGTCGATGAAAAAAGATAGTTTTGTCAAAACACAGTAACAAACGTGACAGTTATAACAAAAAGATTGTTACTGTTAATAGAACTTGGACACTCTCCAACTCGTCTCAGCTGATTAAGTATGATGAAATTGTAAACAATCATATAATTATATGTTACAACACCCAAAATTATATTAAACATTAAAAATAATATTATGTAGTTGTGTTTAAATAAACTTGAGATTGGTCTGTGATCGGAATACACACATATTAATAATCCGTATAATTTTGAGTTTAAAAAGATTCTGTTACCCGAGGTAAAAAGAAAATAATTAATAGTTTAAAAAATTAAAAAACACGCTTTTGGGGGTGCATTTCAAATAGCCTGTCCGCCATCTTGGGGAGGCCGCCATATTGGATATGTAATGACGTTTCTTAGCTTGTCATGTATTGTCATCAGAACTCAGAGCGTGTGCAAAATTTCATCCTAATCAAAGACCGGGAAGTGGGTCCAATTAAGATTCCAAGATTTTCTTACATACATAGTTACAAGTGAAGATAATATACGCGTATTAAAATAAAAATGTCAAATATTCTGACAGATTGGTATGTAATCTAAGTTTGGTATACAAACAACAAAAAAAAAAACATAAACTTGTAATTTTCGCCCCCATCCCCTAAAATGGGGGGGTGGAAGTTGACCTTCATAGAGTTGGTTTCCAATATAGAAGATAGTTCATATTCTCAGGATATGATGTCAATAATAGACTTATTAAACATACAAAGTTTCAATTGAATAGGTCTAATACTTAGACTTTCACCAATCTTATGAATTAGGACACAAAAGTTTACACGGGATAGACATTAACTAAAAACCTCTTAATTAAAAACAAAAAGAACTAAAAAGACTACCTAGCAAGTAGCAACTTACAAAAAGGACCGAAATCCCACCAAAAATATTTCACGTAAAATATTACCTCGACGACCACAAAAGGTTTACCCTGTGAAAAAGACATCAGATCTAATGTGGAGTCAAGCTTCTGAATATACACGGCCTAACTCTATCGACCCTAACTCCAACAAATTCTACATATCAGTAAGTATGTATGGCTTGGCTGTTTCGTTACTTACTTTAGATCAGAAACTAAATATTCGTCTCACCTCCACGACGGTAGCGAAACAGCGAAGCCATACATACTTTCTGATATGTAGAATTTGTTGGAGTTAGGGTCGATAGAGTTATGCCGTGTATATTCAGAAGCTTGGCTCCACATTAGATCTGATGTCTTTTTCACAGGGCAAACCTTTTGTGGTCGTCGAGGTAATATTTTACATGAAATGTTTTTGGTGGGATTTACAATATTTCACAATCTTACCCCCTATAAATTAATAGAAAATTAAAAAAAAAATTGAAATAACGGCCCCTTGAAATTTACAGAAACGTATAGGGTAACCTTCGAGAGTTAATAACGTTGTGTAAGGCCGTCTACACACTTGTCGTTTTAAACGCTCTATTTTTACACGCCATGATGATCGACAATGTCATGTCGGTTCGACGTCAATAAGACGGCAATCGAAACTGAAAATGATTCAAGAATATACCAGACTTCGATTAGTTCTACTTTAGTTTGCATCGAATAGGCTTCGAAAGTACTGGCCGATTTTGATGAATTTTGGTATAGAAGAATACCATGGGGAAGGACAGAGGATACTTTTTATCACGGCCATCTACACACTTGTCGTTAAGAACGCTCTATTTTTACACGCCATGATGATCGACAATGTCGATTCGACATCAATGAGACGGCAATCGAAACTGAAAATAATTCAAGAATATACCAGATTTCGATTAGGTCTACTTTAGTTTGCATCGAATAGGCTTCGAAAGTCCTGGGCTGATTTTGATGAATTTTGGCATTGAAGTAGAGTAAACCATGGGGAAGGACAGAGGATACTTTTCATCACGGGAAAATTACGATTAATACATTTACTTCAAGGCATCCTATAAACTCTGCTTGTACGAAAATGTTAAATTATCGTAAACAGAAAATTTCGTACGTCGCGGTATGTAGCCAGCCTTACCGATGTAGGAAGTGACATTTTAGGCCTATTTACATATACCGGTGGTGGCGACATTTCGATAATTTCGCGATACTTATGTATAATGAGTCCGGTATGGTAAGACTTGAAAAATCGCACAAAAAACTGTTCCCTGTCAATGTTACAAGTTCTATTAACAGAGTATTTATTTGGATCCCTTACAGGCCACAAATACGGGGAGGCCGATTGATCCGGTCGAACTGCTGGCCGACTTGACCACACTCACTTTGTTGTGACTTGTGAGTGAGTGATTGACTTTGTACATTCCCGTGGGAGCGCTCCAATTTACTCAGGTCGGTCTGCGATCAATCGTCGGCAGTCGACAGCAGCCGTCGACGGCCTTACACTGCACTATACCATTGAGGGAAGTATTTGGCGTGAAAAATGTCGGACGAAGCGACAAATCTGTCACCCGTGTGAGCTACACCTAGGGAATGTTATTATTCGACAAATTTTCTATTCGAATAATTCGAATATTTTACAAAAATGTTCGAATAATTCGAATATATTCGAATAATTCGAAAATTTTGAAAAATGCTGAAAACTCTGAATAAAAGTAACACGATTCGTACAACCTTTTTTGTTAATAGTATGAAGTAAATTATTCTAATTTTTACTTTAGTTTACATAGTTAATGTTCATTGTTAAACACTTTAAAAATTTACACAGCTGGGCAATAAAGGCAAGGCTGTAAAGTGTAAAGCGTTTTCGATCGCAGCACCTTTTACTTTTCTCATGTGATTATGCTTAGTCTTACTAGGCAGCAGTTGAGATTAAATGTTATTATTATATTCGCCGTTATGATATCTGTTCCTTAATACTAAGCCAGCTCACCCGTCTTTTTATATTTTCGAGCCACGTTGATGTAGGTGGCTTTGCCTGTGTCAACGTGGCTCGAAACTAGAAAAAGGCCGCTAGAAAATAAACACCACAACAAAGAAAAAAATTGCAACGAAGCTCTGGGGATGGGTGAAACAATCTTGGGGCTTGTGACTTTAGTAACTTGAAGTTTGGTAACGCCAATAACATGATATTAAGGAGCCACCGACCGAGACGGGGTTTCAGTTCTCGGCCGAGACCGAAAGCTTAGACCGAGAACGCACAAAGCGTGAAAAAAAGTTAAGTGTTGTTTCTTTTTAATACTATACGTTTTAATTATCACTCGAGGACTGCTGCGGTAAAGCTATTGAATTTTTTATCAACTTATCGAATCATAGATCAAATAACCACATATCGCGGGCTTCAAGCCAGAAGGGTGTATAAAAAAGTAGTTTTTTTTTAGTAGAAAATAGGTCTCTACAACTGAAAATTTGCATGTGTCTATGAAAGTACTACGTACTACGTAAAATGATCTTTTGTATTTTAACTATTCCAAAACTCCCAATATTGTACTTACATCTATTATCTTCTTTAAAAAAAACTTTTTTTTATACGCCATTGTGGCGTGGCTTGAAGCCCGCGTCAAAGCTATCACGTAGACAAAAAATTAGAGAAAGCTTGAAGGGCGTCAATGGATAAAGATCGTGAGCGACCATTACCACTGAAAGTCATGACTGGAAGGGGTTTATATCTTCAAAGCCATGACTGGAAGGGGTTTATACTATATTTGATCGAAGGGTTTATATCTTCATTTGCATATTTTTTGGCAAAATAACGACTAAAACATGGTCAACGGCGACGATGAATGGTCGTATACTCATTTGTTAGACTCAAACAGATTTATATATCATTAAAGATGTAGAATATTCATAAATAATATTGTTTTTCTAAAATAAACTTAATTATGTTCTTAATCCATATTATGTGTTAATAGCATTTAAAAGGAGAATAAAACATATTCTTATTATTCGAATTATTTGAAAAATAATGTGGCGAATATTCGAATAATAAAATCGTCGAATATTCGAATAAAACGAATATTCAAATAACATACCCTAGCTACGCCCGATAGGCAGAAATCCGAGCGTGTCGTGTGAAAGGGTGTGTAAGCCGCCTTAATATACTGAAAATATAACATTGGCTGGATCATTGAGGGAAGTATTTGGCGTGCAAAATGTTGAACGCAGCGACAAATCCGTCGCCCGTGTGAATAACGCATGATAGTCAAAAATCTGAGCGTGTCGTGTGAAAGGGTGTGTAAACCGCCTAAATATACTGAAATTATAACGTTGGCTGTGGTCCAGCATACGTCATTAATGTCAACGCCTGGGTGACGCTGCGCGACCTTGAGTGGAAACTTTACCCACGCACTCCTGGACACCTTGCCCAAACGGTATAAGCCGCCACGGTTATAACAGTGTGGTTAAATATTCCTGTATTTTAAGGCGTAATCCGCGTCGTAGTGATGGACACAAACGACATTCAAAGCTCGAGAATCGGGCGCCTGGGGTCTGAATTCTGATTCACAATACATACAATTACATACATATATATAGTTAATCAGGGTAAGTTCGGACTTCGAAGACAGGGTAAGTCCGGATAGTTCAAGTTAACGCTAAATTAAACTACAGTTACGATACGGTACTACAGTTTGCAGTTGCAGTGCAGTATGGCTTAAATTTTGCCCGTAGCGCCAGGCAAAAAAAAAACACTGACTAATTTAGTGATAAGTTGAATTATCCGGACTTACCCTGTGTCCGAACTTACCCTGATTAACCTTATATACATTATATACACAATAATTCATAACAGATTAGACCACATCCCTTGCGCGCCAACCAAAAAACGACGTCTAAATTGATTCAGTAACTAAATTTAGTCATGTGAAAAAGCATTTAGAAAGTTAGGATCCTAATTAGCGTACTAAATCGGAAGAAGTGTGGCTTCTGATTGGTGGAATAAGAAGCTTCTAATTAGTCTTCTTTTTAGGATCCTAATTAGGACGTCTAAATTTAGTAAGCCCTTAAGTCTTCACCGATAACCACGCATCAAGTAAATAAATCCGAGTCATACGTGAATTGTGAATAACCCCTGTACGATGTAATATTTAATATTAATAAAACAATTTCATACAAATGTAGGTCACGCATTAAAAGGCATTACTTTAATTAAACTATATGGCTACCGAGTCAAGGTCATATGTCACAACTCTGTAAAAATACGAGCATGGTACCACCATTCTAATTTCTAATATGGCGCCTCCACGTTCGCACAGATGGACAAAAGATATTATGCGATAACTAACATTCATATCCAATTATCCATACTTCCATACTAATATTATAAATGCGAGAGTTTGTCTGTCTGCCTGTCAGTTAGCTCTTCACGCCCGATTTTGCTGATACTTTTATCTCAGACAAATGTACGGTTCCCGCGCGATAAACGGAATCGCGGGCGTTATCTAGTTCGTTTATAATTGCGCATGATCGACGTGGATTATGCATAACGTATAGAGCAGCGGTTCTCAAACGTTTTGGCGACGGAACCCTTGTAAGAAGAGACATTATTGACGGACCCCCAAAAAAAATGTTTTGTCTTCGAATGAATTTTCTCCATCATCATCCATCCGTCTGATAACATTTCTAAAAACAATTCATGAATCGCTCGCGGAGCTCCTATGTGGCCTTTGCGGATCCCTAGGGCTCCGCGGCGCACACTTTGAGAATGGTTGGTCTAGTATGAAGATGGTATGATATTTTATATATGTTTGTATTGTGGTACAATAAAAGATCAAGACGCCGCAAGCAAATTCAGATGACCACTGTGATTACCATAAAAATACACTCAAAAGTTTGTTTACCTAACCCAAGATGGCGGGATGACAAATATGTTCCTTGATCCTGTGTTAACTTGGCGTGATGCTTGCCACATGACAATGCACTTTACAATGTTTACAAGAACGACTTGGCTACTTGCAGTGGTTCGTAGTGGGGCTGGTCAAGACTCTAAGAGTCAAGAATTAACGATTGCACTCAGAGAGGTTAGTAATAAATTAAATCTAATTTACTGACGCGTTTGAAAACTTAATAGTTTATTAAGTTAAAGTTAAGTACCTAATTAGTAATTACATGGATTATGGATATTAGCGACCTCTTAAGGTTACGCCGCGTTAAGGCGCTATATTGAAAAAAACTGTCCTTTTTGACGTAATACTATAGGACCCTCAGAAATGTTACAAATCTGGTAATGAGATATACATATCTTCATAGCCTTATCTAGGTTTGAGAAGAACTAGAAACACGATTAATGTATTTTGCCTCGATACATTTAATTTTCGAAATGACCTCTTAAAAATACGAAATTTGAAGATTATTTTTAAACGAAAATAGATGTATTGTAGGAAATTAGTCTAATTACTAGACACCTTTGCAACTCAAAATCGTATAGAAGCATTTCGCTTAAATGCTCATAGTTATTTTTTAAATAATTAAAATTACGTTTTGTCGCATGTTTTCCGAGCGAGCCGATAGCTTCTGGCCGCAGCGTATTCACGAATTTATAGTCATACAAATTAAGTATAAAATTGCCCTTGCGGTATAATTTATTTTCGATATATCGCCTTAAAGTAAAAAACCGTGTTGGATATGTTTTAGATTGCTTCGCTGCTTTTTATACAATAATAATACCATAAACAATATAATACGCAATGTGCTAGTCAAGATCAAATAGGTCACCTGGATCGATCTAGACGCGTCTGTGATTGAGCACTAAATGATACCTAATCTTCTCAATAGCCTCAATCTCAGCCGGATTTCGGATGTCTTTAATACTCTGCAGACCAGATATAATTTTATATTATTTCATAATTCATCGCTAATCGGCAATCGCAAATTCCTTACTAAAGTTTAAAATAAGATTTCAGTTGCTATTTAACCATTTTACATAATATAAGAGAATTTAATTTGATAATATTTGCGATGTGACTTTTGAAAAAGTCAGCAAAATGCCACCAAATGGAAAATGAAAACATATGACACCAAAAGGAAATAAATCAAAACTCTTTCAGTTGAGCAAAATGTACTACACAATACACATTATATTATGAGCGGTTGAGAAAAACGTCCATTATTTAATCAATATTCAAAACAGTCAAATGTATATTACTTGATCAAAACTTCTATTGAGCAAATGTCTTCCCTCAACATTGGGTCGCATGAAACACACGACTTCGGTATATTGAAGGAAGTTAATATACCCGCAATGCGTAACCCAGCATCTCTATTGAGTAGAGATAAGAGGCCTAAATTGCGGGCTAGCCTAAACTAAGTCCTTACTTCGCTAAGCACTAAACTAAGTGAAAAGTACTATGTAAGCACTAACAAGGATTTTAAGTACTATACTAAGTACTAGGTGGATGCGAACTCGCGACCCCTAGGTTGAGAGCGCATCTCGTCGCCTCTGCGCTGATGAAGCGGCGATGTTTGTTGCGAATTTCTTCTTTGTATAATTATTCGTTGTTATAAGAACTCTACAGGAACCAAGAAGCGTATACTTAATCTATATTCAAGGTTAAATAAGCACATTTTTGTGCTACGTGAATCTATTTTGTAAAATTTTAAATTATAAATACTAAAGTGTGCTGCTGTCTGTCTATCTGCCTGTCTGACATATCTTCTAAAATCTAAATGTATTCATCCATTCAGCACCAAACGTTATTGTTAGCAAAGATATCAACATCAGAATTCAGGAACAATATCATAAAAATTTCACTCAAAAATTGGCAAAAATTTTACTGCGTTTCTCGCAAAAATGTCCTGCATTTATGGCAATATTTTGCAACACAAATGGCAACACCGGTGACAGCTGACAGCGCTGACAGAGCACCACGTTGACAGTTAGGTTATGATCACATGTGATAGCTTATCTTGTGTCGTAATGATAAGTGATAAGATTCATATTTGTTTAAATCGAACAGCTTGAAATTCGCACAGTTTTGTCAGATTTCTAACCTACTCTTACAAGAAAGTTTCCTTAAAATAATAAGAAATTAGAAAAGTTAAAATAACAAAAAACATTTTTTGGGAGATATCTTTAATGAAGGATTGATTGGTTTTACAAAACATATTCTGTAATATTATTAAGAATAAGAATAAGAATGGATTTATTTTTAGCATCACACAATACATCATAATATAAGTCAGTGGTACATATCGACTATGATATTATTAAATTAATTTACTACAATGCTGTGTGACGCCAAAAATTGGCCCCAGCTCAGCAAACGCAGCAAGCAAGCCCGCTGCACTGATATTCTGCAGAGGCCAATGAGTGGCTTCACAACGCTACTAAACTAAACACAACATTTACAGAAAAAAAACAAATAATAATAGCGACAAGAACTGATACAACAAATTACAAATTATTACATATATTTTTTTTAAGAATAAGAATGGAATTATTATGATAAATATTAAGTATCCATACTTTCATACTAATATTATAAATGTGAAAGTGTGTCTGTCTGTCTGTCTGTCTGTCTGTCCGTCCGTCTGTCTGTCTGCCTGTTACGTCTTAACGCGCTCAGTCGATTTGGCTGAAATTTGGTATGGAGATACTTTGAGTCCCGGGAAAGGACATAGGATACTTTTTATCCTATGTCCTTTCCCGGGAGTTGTGCGTTGCGGCACAGAATATATTTTAGTAGTACCAAGTTGCGGGCGTCATCTAGTATAGTATAATTGAAAAAGTTTATATTTGAAAAACATTTTTTGGTGTCTTTTTATTTTAATATAATTTTGCACTAATGTGCAAAATTTTACAAAGTTTAACCTTTAACTGGTGACAAGCGGTCTCTCAGACCGCTCGTCACCAGTTACGTTACGCAAAATACATGTCACCAGTCAAAGGTTAAAGAGCCAGCCTAACGGAGGCTGTAGATTTGTAGATATTAAATAGTATTCCTAGAACAAATTGTTGAAATAATTGCTAACGACAATTATTATTATTATTATAGATAAACCATTATCATAAGTATTACAAGTTAAAATAATATTCAGGTAACAATTTAAACGTGAAAGTGTTACTATGGGAATATGGAATGCGGAATCCTGTGCGTAGCTAGGCCGGTTTACATTATTCCAATCCAGTGATCCAATCCAAGGCTGGATTGCTACTGGAATAATTTGAACTGGTACTGGAATGCACTGATTGCATTCCAGTGCTGGATCCATTACTATGGGAGTATGGACTTGCGGAATTCAATAGTTTAGATTGACTCTAAATTTTTAGAAGGTCATTGGTTTGATTTTCGCGGGTTACAAAAAAAATCTAAGTTTCGTTCAGACTGTGGGACAATGCAGGCTGATCACCTGATTGTCTGACCAAAAAGATGTTTCAGAACATCATTTTGGTTGCCCATTTAAAATCTAACAATCTTTACACAAGTACATAAAAATGAATTTTAAATTTTGTTAGTCTCGCTATAAAACTCGGAAAGAAAGGCGGAATCGATTTGGCTAATTTTAATATTGAAATATTCATATAAAGTCGCGGGAACGTTTATATTAGAAGGAAAATAATAGTCATTGTTCCCTAAGCAATTTTTTTTAATATTATATCAAGCTTATTTTTTGTGAGTAGCTTCATTTTCATAAGGCTTCTTACAGACGAACGGCACAATGATGAAGATTGAATACAGAAATACCTAGTTGAGGTTTAGCCGAATTCGGAAAAAGGCACTATTAGATAGGAAAAATTATTTAATACTTTTTAGTTCATATTATAAGGATGTTATTATTGTTTTTACTTTGGAAGTCGGTTTTAATTTGTTGTTAAAAATAATAATATCAAAGCGCACGGAAGTGCGCAGGCCGAGTTCCAGCAGGCCGCGCGCATGCCGTACACTATTTAATCGAACCGTTTCCACGCACTTTTGACCCCCCTGCAGCTCAGTGTCTATCGCGAGCGCAAACATAAAATTAAACCTACGTAATTATATACTAGTACTTGAGCAGTATACCAAATTTCATAGATATAGCTTCGGTAGATCCTGAGATATGTCCCTGTAAAAATAGCTAATTTTGGCACTCACTCACTCACTGACCGGTAATCAAAATCTCTAGGCCGTTATGAAATTTGGCACACAGGTTGTGTGTTATTATAACATGTAGATTAACAAAAAATTGAGAAATTCAAGAAATCGGTCAAGCGTGAGTTGGTTCATAAGCGAGGCCACTACCAATTGTCCTAGCGTTATGAAATTTGGCACACAGGTTGTGTGTTATAATAAACTAGACGTTCCGCGCGGCTTCGCCCGCGTAAATTAGATATTTCACAGACAAATCAGTCTACAAAAAATAGCCTATGATCCTTCACGTAGACCACTTCTTATCTGACCCAAATAACAGAAAAATTGCTCTAGTAGTTCGTGAGATAAGCCCTTTCAAATAATTTCCCCCATTTTTTCCACATTTTCTTCTATTTCTTCGCTTCTATTAGTCTTAGCGTGATAAAATATAGCTTATAGCCTTCTTCGATAAATGGGCTATCTAAGAGTGAAATAATTTTTCAAATCGGACCAGTAATTCCTGAGATTAGCGCGTTCAAATAAGCCCTTTCAAATAATTTCCCCCGGTTTTTCCACATTTTCCTCTATTTCTTCGCTCCTATTAGTCTTAGCATGATAAAATATAGCCTATAGCCTTCCTCGATATATGGACTATCTAACACTGAAAGAATTTTTCAAATCGGACCAGTAGTTCCTGAGATTAGCGCGTTCAAACAAACAAACTAACAAACTCTTCCGCTTTATAATATTAGTATAGATGGAGATTGCCAAAAATTGAGAAATTTAAGAAATCAGTCAAGCGTGAGTCGGCTTATCTACGAACTTTAGATAAAAATTCTTATGAGTTATTCCAGTGATACAACGAGAATACGGTAAGGAGGGTAGGAGGAGGAGAGGGGGGGGTATAAAATATTGTCATGCATAATGCACACTGTATAGCTTATTAAATAAATACTGTTTACTTAAAAATTTGGCTTCTATTGATAGTTTATAAAATACCACTAGCACCATCTATCGAAAGTATTGTTTATATCGGGTGTGGTACAAAAATAAAAAAATAATTATGATTTCTTGAAAAAAAGTATTGAAATCCCACCAAAAACATACCTGTTAAAATGGGGCCAAGTTCCTATCGGCTAATTTTTCGCCTAAAAAAAGAGTTGAAATCCAATCCAAAGCCAAGTTTAGATGCACTTCATCGATCGTAATCATCTTCAATCTTCATCAACAGCCTGATCCATAATACTTCTAAATTTGAACTTAGCAGGTTTTCGTGCTATACGTAACACTTTCAGATTAATTGTATAATTAGATAATATTTATATAATTAAATGATCCTGCTAAGTTCAAATTAGAAGTATTATGGATCAGGCTGTTGATGAAGATGATTCGATCGATGAAGTGCATCTAAACTTGGCATTGGATTGGATTTCAACTTTTTTTAGGCGAAAAACCGATAGGAACTTGGCCCCATTTTAACAGGTATATTTTTGGTGGGATATTTTAAGATAATGAATAAGCTTAAGTTTAATCGTAATAATAAATCATACCCAGGCTTTAAATTTACGTATTTTTACGCAAATCTTTACCAATATATTATAAAGCTGAAGAGTTTGTTCTAAGGGCTCCCACACAAAACTGCGAATTCGCATCGCAATGTTTTTCTTTATTATGAGTTTTGTCGCAGATTTTTGCGATGCAATGCGAATTCGCAGTTTTTTTTTTTAAATTAGGGAGCCCTAATTTAAAAATATTTTTGTGTTGGATGGACTATCCATATTTAGCGCAGAAGGCTATACATGTTTAACATGTATAACTATTCATGCTACGACCCACAGGAACGAAGAAAATGTGGAAAAAAATGAGGAAAATCATTCTTGTTTGTTATTATGTGTTGACGCGGACGAAGTCGACGGCAACAGCTATTTTAATTCTAAATAGCTATTTACCGAGACACCAACCACATCGAAGCTGAACCACACCACTGAACCGATTTTGGTATGGAGATACTTTGAGTCCCGGGAAAGATTAGGATACATTTTATCCTTGAAAAATGTACGGTTCCCACGCGATAAACGAGTTGCGGGCGTCAACTATTTGTATATCAAACATGTGGATTCTGGGTATCCACAACAAAGCGGGTGTTTTCACTGTTTACGTCTATCCCATCCCGCCGGCCGCCACTTCCCCTCACATACCCTCACGTATCGATCACGAACTTGGCCTACTTCCCGCGACCTTCAAGGTGACGCTTCCACCTGGGTACCCCTGGACCCTAACTATAAAGATAAGGATCAAATTATGAAACACAGAAGAGGCAAAATAATAATTGTGAACGGTTTGGAAATGGTTACTCTCCATTTCTGGGCAAATCCATCTTGGATTATAAATGCGGAAGTCTGACTGTAACCTCTTCAAGCTTAAACTGCTGATCCGATTTTGATGTTTGTATATGAAAATGCTTGCCCGAGTAAGGATGTTCTGTTCTGTTCTGGGTGGTGACATTAAAGATAATAAATTGAAGACGGAAGTGGATTTTTTTATGGACATTTTTTTATAGAATCCACATTTTTTTTATTCAAATCACTTTCCCTGTCCTAAAGCCGCTATTTATGCAAAAAAAAAAACGTAAGTTTTTAAATTGTTAGGTACCCACTACATCCACTTACGTCTTCAAATTGTAATCAAAAGCAGAGTTTTGCATAAAAATTAAAACCTTAATTGACATTAAAGTTATGGCATACACATAGGAATTAGGAACCCATATGACTTTTTGACCTTGTCTTAAAATCAAAAGTGCCTCTATCGAGCATGAAGGTCAAAAATAGTACTGCACTTTGCTGTGACCCCGGGATTTAAATGGCAAAAGGTCATCGATTTCAGAAACACGTCGCACGTCTATCAGAATGGGGGCCGGTTTTTTCTAATACGTAGAATAAGTTCTTACAAATAAATAAGATGTATTACTGCAATATTTTAACGCTAGAGGCAGCACAAGCTAAGACAGTAAACAAAAAGTTTTGTTCGACGTATGACAAAGTTTCTGTCAATATTCTGATACGCAAAGACGCCCGCAGCTCCGTTGCGCCAAAATTCGTTTATCGCACGGGAACCGTACATTTTCCCGGGATAAAAAGACGTATCCTATGTCCTTTCCCGGGACTCAAAGTATCTCCATACCGATTACCAAATTTCAGCAAATTCGGTTCAGCGGTTTAGGCGTGCAGACAGGCAGACAAGACACACATTCGCATTTAAAATATTGTATGGAAGTAGGGATTATGTGTGCAGCATGTCGGATTATTTTGTATTTACTCTACAAGCCACAACCTGGAATCGAACCAGTGACTCGGATATACGTACCAACATGATAATCAAATTCCTATCTGATACTCATAAGTCATAACATAATTTTCCGCGATCCCTCATAAATATTTATTTATTCAGAGTATGTTTCGTAATCCTAGCAATTGCCAACTTGCATAACGGTCAGCTGATATAAAAGTGAAATCAATGATGAGCCGTTTTGACCAGAACCTGGACCAGACCAGCTGGTACCTCTGGTTTCTGAGGATCGGAAATCCGAATACATTGAATCAGAGAAAATACATTAACTAACGCACACGTCCGCTTTTTCCGGACGGGACGAATTCCGCACGTAGGTACAGCTTGGCAAAGAGTGTGGATTAAATGAGGGCGCTTTTCTTCAAATATAGGCAACACTACGCTTCACTTTTGACACAATATATACTAGAGTTGACAAGTAATGTAGTGTTGTAATAAATAAAAACTCTTAGTTCCAGCTGTCACCGCGTCAGACTCTTCTTTGCCAAGCTATACGTTTCGAGTGCGTTCGCGAGTGAAGAAAAGCGAACGTTTGTGCTAGTCTCACGGATTTCCAAATCGAAATTTCACATTACGAAATCGAATAAGGAAAACGTGTGTATGCGGCAAGCCTTAACCAGGTCTTGACTTCTGTCGAAAAAACTCAGAAACTAGAACAGCTTAGGGTGAAGCCAAACGAGCGTAATTTGTGAGTTGTGAGTCGCAGAATTTCGGCTGGCAGAAATTCTGCTGCATTCAGTTTCATAGAAAATTCTTTCATTCACACGAGCGTAATTTTGTGAGTCATGATTAGTATGAAAAAATATTTACGCGACCGAAATTCTGCAACTCACGACTCACAAAATTACGTTCGTTTGGCTTCACAACAATAAGTTAATTTAAACGTGTTTACGAGCTAAACTACTATTTATAACCGAAATCCCAAAAGCTGGAGACAGCTATTAAACCACCCCTTAGGCTAAGATGCCTACCACACGTGCATGCTTGACCACAGTTTTGCTAGCGCATGCTTATCGCATGAAAAGACGGAAGACTGACTTAGGCGCCTACCACACGTGCATGCTTGACCACAGTTTTGCTGGTGCATGCTTCTCGCATGAAAAGACGTAAGACTGACTTATCTACCACACGGCACGCCGCACGGTTATGCATGCGCAACTCGCAAGCCACATTCTTGTCAAGATCGTCGGCGTATAAACAATGTTTCTCAATGAAGAGCTATTTCCTCTGCTTTTATTTTGCCAGTGTTTGCTAGTGAAAAAATTGATAATGAAAAACTGAAATCATTTTTTCATATGCGTATTTTTTTATTCGTGTCAGAATAATCTTTCGATATTCGATATATCGAGCGGACAGAGATTTTTATAATTCAATGAATTCAGATGCGAACTGACGATTATATTATGTACTAGCTGTGCCCCGCGGTGTTACCCGCGGTTTAAGTGATATATAATAAAAGACTATGAAAAGTACCAATAATAGGGTCAAAACGGGACGATACGGCTATTTCTCCAAACCGCAAAATTTAGTTGTCCGGACGTATAAAGTACCCGCAGAGTTACATAAATAGACTTCCGTATTTTTTTATAGTAATATAAGGTCTAACTGGGCCACTTAGGTTTTTTAGAAAAACTTAACTGTAGTTAAATATAATTAAAATAAATTTAAAGGTCGAAAAATTGATTCCCTGTCCTGTCCCCAGAATTCACCATAAATTCCCAAAAAAATACCACAAATACGATGAAATTCTAATTTAAAAGTAATTAAATCGTTAGAGCATGAACAAAATATTTATAAAAAAGTTGTAAATTAACATACATATCGTTATAAAATAGAAAAGGTGGCCTGGCTCACATAGTGATTCCCTATACGCTTCACTTGGAGGCTCGTACCTCCCTAGTTATAAGTAGCACGTGGTTGCGGGTGCGCAGGGGCGGGAGGTTCGGTAGCCCTCTAAAATCATGGAAGGAGGTCACACAATTCGTTGCTCCGTTTCCGAGTTACAAAGGAAAATATCTGATTCCCTCACCCTTGGTTCCTTACACAATTGATTCCCTATTCGCTAATTACAATGTCATTTCCAAAGTTAAGTTTGCTTAGACACGATGTAAACGACGATAATGAGTATGGTTTTTAGTTAGTCTATTTATTGTTTAACCTACATGCACAGTTTTTGTACACCTCAGGAAAAACTAACTTTTTATTGATTCCCTCTACATACATTTTGATGATTCCCTGGGTATTTTAAGTAGGGAATCAAAATCTTTTACATTATTTATCTAATTTTGTACATATCTGTTTATTTTTATTAAAATAAATTACATTCCCTCATATTCTGATACAAATAAATGATACCAATAAGTAAAATGTATAAAAAAAAAATTTCTTAAAGTCACTGACATATAAGTACTACGTACCTTAAAGTCAAAATATTTCTAATAAATTCATTTTCAATTCATTGTATTTGGTTTTAACGAACAAGTTTAGTTTGTAGTCAATTTTATACATGTTTATATTTAAATTGAACATGTATTTTTTTAGCTGAAAAAGCTTTTTTCTATAAGCTTTGTTGATTCCCTAGGTTAGAAAAATTTAAATCAAAATATCTTCTAAAATTGTGAAGTGAAAAAGGGCCCAAATAGATAATTATTTTTATAATTCACTTAAGAATAATATGTGATTATTGATTTTTAAAAATATGCAGAAATAAAAATGTACCAGGGAATCAACTAAATAATCCAAATCCGGAGAAATGCCCATACATGGTTCTATAATTGTTTAGTAGTGATGATGATAATGATGAATGTAATTTGCATAGTAGCATATGCTTTCCGTTCTTAAAACAACGTCGAAACTCCCGAACTTGTATCTATAAAGAGTCAGGAGTTCTCTCAGCACCTTCCGAACCATGGTATACCTTGGTGCAAAATCTTGCTTGTTGGTAGCATATGCTTAGAATACTGCTCACGAAACTGAAGTCACCACATGTTTTCATATAAAATTTGAGGAGTTCTCTAGATTTCTTATGGATCCTTTCATCAGGTCACCACTTTTATGAATATGGTACCAAATTGGGTTGAAAACCTATACACAAACGGCGGAGTAATCGTTGAACATAAAAAAACGAATATAACACCTCCTCCATTTTGAAAGTCGGTTAAAATTGTAGCCTATGTGTTATTCTGATGTGTAAGGTATATTATTGTAAAGTTTCATTAAAATCCGTTCAGTAGTTTTTGCGTGAAAGAGTAACAAACATCCATAAATCCATACATACATACATACATCCAAACTTTCGCCTTTATAATATTAGTAGAATGTACGTAAATTTGCCATTTTATAGCAGCGTGCGTGCATTTTAACACCACTTGACTGACCAAGAGCGGCTTGACCACTGAACGTCCAACCACACGCGCAGACAAATTTGTACACGAAGGCTTGCATGCCAGAATTTCAAGCAAGTTTAAAAACCGTCAAGCCAAACTTTGGGGCTTGCGCACTACCGTTTTACCAACTACACGCACAATGTTTAGTGTACAAGCCGGCATGCGCAAGTAAAACTGTGGTCAAGCATGCACGTGTGGTAACTGGTAGGCGCCTATAAAGAAAATTTTACCCGTTTAAAAAGAAAGCAACAGTCCAAAAAAATGCTTAACCATAGCTAGAGTTCTTATTTCAGTGCTGTTTCCCTCCGGACTATGAAGTAAAAAAAAAATCTTTGAATACTTGCACACTGCGAACCAAAACAGTGGACGACAGTAAAGCAGGCGAGAGCCGAGAGTTCGAAATTTGAATTTAAAAACCGTAAGGCCAGCATGTAATACACGGAAGAGATTTTATCGTAAATTATTATCAGTTTTTGTGTCGCGAACGACAAAGTTATATAATGCGAGAGTAAGGTGGCGAAAATATTTTTTCGGTAAGAGTATACACAAATACAGTAGCTAATTATCAAGTATCAACCTTGTCAATGGGTTTAGTAAAACAGGAGGCCTACTACGAAACCGAGACTTAAACAATCGAATGAGAATGCCGCGTCCTACTCTATCAACGTAATTTCTCGTTTGTTAGAGTGGGACGCGTCACGCGGCATTCCGATTCGTTCGATTGAGTATCAAACGGTTTCGTGGACCAGGACAAAAATAGAGTTTCTTAGTAATTTTTACTGAAAGTCATTAAAAATAATATTTAATCGTGTAAAAACATGAACATGCATTGTTAATTAATATGTATTTATTAACTATAGGTCTACAAGGATCTGATGGCAAAAAGTGAGAAAATAAATTGACTCTAGCAATACAGGGTAATTGGAATAAAACATTTTGATCCTTTTTTCCTTATAGCGGCTGATTCTGTGTGTTGAACATGCAAATATAAAAATGTATCCAATGATCAAAGATATTTTTTGAAAATCTGCCATCCGCCATCAGATCCTGGTAGACCTTAGATAGTAATTATTATATTTGTTATTTTCGCAAATGTTGAAGAGAGAGAGAGATAGCAAAATATTTCATCCACATTTAACCTTAACCACTTTAACCTACAATCAGGGGCGTCTTTCCCTTAGGTGCAGGGTGTGCGTTGCACACGGGCGCCGCGGTCCTAGGGGCGCGGCGCCGAGCGCCGCTCGTAACGGAGCCCCACTCGGCGCGCGCCCGTGGTGGCCGGCCGCCTCGCTTTAATAACCAACGTAAAAAGAACTCCAGTTTGAATACATTTTGTGTAGAATCTGCAGCTTTTCTTATATTTGTCGAAATTCAAATTACAGCAAAGCAAGGCGCGCCACGAGCGGCATTTTCATTTCTTTAAAATTTAAAGCAGTGGAAGGATTTAGATTTAGATCCAAAAAAAGCACATTGCTCTAATTTAGAGAACAAAATGTGCCATGCTGGCTCTTCGGATGTAGAGAAGTTAGAGCTTTTCAATGAAATCGAATTATTACCGATGTTTATTGATGATTCCACTACGCCTTTAGATATTTTAAATTCCCCAATCAATCCACAGCATTTAGGATTTACCTCACAATTCACATTGTCAGTCACAGTAGCACACAGCGAAAGATCATTTTCAAAACTAAAAATAATAAAAAACTTGAGAGGTGTCAAGGGACACCCGAATGGAATGAAGTTATAAAAAAACGCCATCTAGTTGACGCCCAGGAATACTAACGACACTTTTGTGGAATTGTAATAAAGTTTATTTAAACGTCCGGTAGATGTCGCTGTTTATTCTCAAAAACGCCATCTAGTGGACGCCTATCTACGGCGGTAATACTATGAACGCCCTCTGCCCCTACAGCGCAGGAACTAATGTGTCGTTACAACTTTTTCCGTCTAGCCCCCTTTCGCAACGCGCAATAAGGAACTTCGTTCCAAAACTATCTTCGCTCAACATTGTCGCAAAGTCGAATGACAAATTTATCGTTTAATAAGTATAGAACATGAAATTAAAATTGAAGTAAGCGATATAATTAGGGATTTTGCTAACGCAAAGGCTCAAAAAGTAACTTTTTTGTAAATTAATAATTTTGATTACGACCTATAAATCCTGCAACAAATAGTAATTAAATTATTATTAAAAAACACAAACGTTTTTCTTAATTGTCACTCTTTCCTTCCTTAAATTTATACCCGTGTATAGTACTTTATACATCGCTTTCAGTGAGCTTCCCTGTCAAATGTTCTCAAAATATGTTGTTGAACATTGTATGTTTGTTATGATGTCGTAATAAGAATGAAAAAAATCAATATTTGGACATTTCTGTGAAGTACATTTGTATAGACAATAATAATATTATGTTAACATGGGTACGTTTTGGGGTTTAGGCTTGTTAGGGCCAATCAAGAGTACAATATTATATTCAAAACCGAAAAAATTTTCAAATTTAATCTACAAATTTAACAATAGAGTTTGTTATCTTTGTACCTATGTGGTTACTTAATGTGCTGTTATAGTTCGTCCGGTGGCTTCAGGATAAATGATCCATACTAATATGGAGTACTCACCCTTAGGCGGCCAGACAAACTGTAGGTACTTGTACATACTTTGTAGTTTGTACCCATTTCATTTTGACCGCGCGCTTGCTAGGGGGCGCTAAGGTAATGTTTGCACACGGGCACCACATGGGCTAGAGACGGCCCTGCCTACAATGATGCAATTGTGCATCTAATTTGATCGATTTCAGAATAGAGTAATTAAAGTGGCTTTTTTGCTTAAAGGGTATGAGATTTGGCCACATCTATTTTTCATACCCAGAATAATTAATGGCAAAACAATATTTCCCAAGTCAGTTTGAATTTCATTAGGATCAAGTTGTTTAACTAACAAAAGAATCGATACTAGTACAATATAAATCATTATATTATACAGGGTGTAACAAAATTAAATAATACTTTAGGGTGTGTATGTGTTCCTTGTAGAGAGTTCACTGTGAAAGTAGCAGCGCTGAATAAAAAATAAAAAATTTCTACCCTTGGTTTCAATTTATTTTGGATGTAAACAATGTTCTATAGGCAGGTAATGTAACCAATTTAACCCTTCGATTGCGGATTCTTGGAAATGCTATTGTATTCTATTGTTGTCGCAATCACCGGTGCTCGTATGGGGCTTGATGAGTTAAATATTATCACATATTAACCACCAATTAAAGAAAAACAATAGTGCCACATAAATCTAGCCCAGTTACAATTTTTGTTTACAATAAAAATGAATTGCAACAGCTTATATTATATAATATAAAAAATTAATAATATTAACTGTGTCAATGGATAATTTAAAAAATAATATTTTATGGTCGGATTTTAAAAGCAAAACAAGCAATATTAGCAAATTTTTTATAACATTAAAAATTTCTTGAGCTTAACTATTTTAAATATCAAACAAAAATGTATGTTCCTTATGCCCTAGTGACACTATTATCCAATTTTAATAAAGATTAACATAGTTATTGTTTACTGCTCGGAGGTCACAGCTTAGGTTATCTACACCCAAAAAAGATACTGCCCGATTTTTATAATTAAGTGGTATGTACCTTTAATTTTCGTATACAGTGTTGAATACACTAAGTGTAGACTTAGGGTGAAGCCAAACGAGCGTAATTTTGTGAGTCATGAGTCGCAGAATTTTTGTTACGTAATTTATTTTTCATACAATCACAAAATTACGCTCGTGTGAATCAAACAGGACTTTTGTATGAAACTGAATGCAGCAAAATTTCTGCCAGCCGACATTCTGCGACTCACAACTCACAAATTACGCTCTTTTGGCTTTAAACCTTAATCCTTTGATCGCGGATTCTTGGAAATCTATTTATTTGAAAACTAAAATTTGTCTAATGGTTTGGACCATATAAATGCTAATGCATAGCTTTTGTTATACTAACAACTAAATCATAACTTCAGATCCGCAGGCACATACAAATTATTTATTATAGTTGTGTAAATGGATTATAGTTTAACCCGTCGATCGTGGAAAATGAGACACAATAGATATTTTATTGTGTCTCGATCACCGGTGAGCGTATGGGGCTTGATGAATTAACGATAATTGTAATAACAACAAGGACCTTTGGTACATTAGATTTTTCAAACATTTAAGTTTTTGTAATGTTGTAGTGTACCACTTAAATATTTAATTTATCTTAGTTTATGTCAATAAATTGCAATTGCACATTAAATACCAATAAAACCACATTTAAAAAACAATATGCATACCTAAGCATCTAAATAAATAGTCAATGCAACTGCTCATTCTAATTAGACAACTAAAATCTCAACATGTAATGGTGTTATTGTTTGTTGTTAATATGTTTTACAAAAGACAGTTCACAGCCCAAGGTCTTCTTATGTAAAAATTGTTTAATCAAACATCTATACAAACAGACAAGACTGTGTGAAACAGTAACCCAGTGGGTCACTGTTTCACATTCTAGTACAGGTGTAGTTTATATTGTGCAATCACTATTGATTATATTCCAAACTGCATTATTATGTCATTGTTTACGTTTTACAAAAACCAGGGGAGAGTGACAGCCGATGTAAACAAAACATTCCCTTACCTGCCAAGGGTTGACCTTCGGAATGGGAGCCTCCACAAACTTCTTGGGCTGCGTCTCGGTCTCCTGAGGCTGCTGCTGGGGCTGCTGCGGTTGCTGCTGCTCCGGCTGGACGGCGGGGGGTTCCGTCGCCGGCTGCGCGGCCTTGTGGGGCCGAGGAGGGGCTCGGCGCTCCCGCTCCCGTCGACTTTTGGGAGGTCTGCGCGCGTGCGAGATGACGGGCACGAAGCCCTCCTCCTCCTCCTCCTCGGGCCTGGGGGGCGCCTCTGCCGCCTCCTCCGTGGCCTCGATGTTCTCCTTGTTGCTGTCGCCCCCTCTGAAGTTCAGCACCGACGCGTACGAGGGCCCGGCGCCCTCGAGCGATACTCTCGCGGCCATGCCGCTTCTACTATCGTTATATAAGACCGGGCGCGCGCTCCGCGCCGACCTACGATCACGAGCGCGCCGCCATGCCCTCAACACGACGGCATGTTGCGGGTCGGACCCACGAAAGTAGAAATTTCCCGAATATTCGAAGGTCGATTATGAGACGTTAGTGTTGTGAAACTCGTCAATAATTTAGTAACACAAAATATGGACACAGTTCAAATTGCACACCAGACTGACCCTGGATCGACCGTATTTACATCGAAAAATTCACTTCCGTCGATTTGTTCCAACTTTTTTTATGACACTCAAAGCTCGCAGAACACAGTATCGATCGATTCCGTATATGAACCACTTTAAATATGACTTTTTAAGCCTGAAAATCACTAAAGAACCATATTTTGTTCACAATTCACACATGTGGTCGGACGCCCAAAAAGGGTATTTTCCGCAACACACACGGAACTCGCGGAAGGCTGTGACTTCTAATTTTACAGCCATGTTTTCCTCAACAGAGGGCATTAGTGTACCACTCATTAAATCACGTTCAGTATAAAACAATAAGTAAACTGGCATCCAAAACATCAGACAGTATAAATGTACACGTGTGATGAATTTTTTGACCACAAAATACTTTATTTATCATATAAGAAAAATACCTTTTGTGGAAAAATTAACACAATAGAATTTATTTTATAAATTATAATTTTGGTTATTTATGAACGCATGTATACGATATGTCAAACCCCTTTCTACAGATTATAATATTTATAACCTAAGAAATAGAACCAAAGTCATAATGTGATTTTATAATATAAATAATTATTAAACAATTATTACATTGAGGCAGTATATTTTAAATGAAATACATTTTTTTACAAAGCATATATGTACTTAAATTAATCTACGAATAATTTTAGGAATATAATAATATCGTCATTGGTGTTAAGGGCTATATACACGGTACAGAGTATTGGCGAGTGGGACAAGTGACAACACTGCACTGTCCCGTAGTTTATAATTTATATTCTCTTTGCACTGTCCCGTGTCCGGAAAGAATCCCCGAAGATCAAGTAATAATACCTCAATGCGAAGATCCCTCAGGGAAAGGAAAATTATAGTGTTTTTTTTTTCTTATTATGGCACTTCGGCTATTTAACCATGGCCAGTGTCGAGTATAAATATGGCGGGAAAACAATATTCTTTAATACAATTTTCAGCATCGTTTTTCTATTATCAGGTCGGTATTATATTGTCAGGTCTAAAGTCTAGTCAAAGTCTAAGTAAAAGTAAAAACAGTCAAGAAGTCACTAACGGCCGTTCCCAATATTCAATCTATCTCTGGTTTGACATACGACCGATCGCAGCTAACATTGAATTGATATAAAATATACGTCTCTAATGTATAATGAGAGCTATTCCTATCTCTAGTAGGGCAAAACCAGAGATAGATCAAATATTGGGAACGGCCGTAAGTCGGTCGATTCAGTAAAGTGGTAGACGCTTTACTGAAACTATCGATGGAGTTTTGGAGGGAACACAAAATAGCACGTTTCTGGATATTGCATCACTTTCCTACACTTGTGCACGATTACGAATATCTAATGGTTAATATCCTACCAATTTTACACATTAAAAACCCAGTTAAAATACAAATAAGTACAGAAAATAATACAAAAACACAACATCACTCTTTTAGATTCCCGGCAAAAACTCTATAAAGTGTTATAAGATTGACGTCTCTATCTGTGTGTATGTCTTCCCATAGCATCGTAGTTTGGGTAGACGGGCGGATGGTGAACCGATATTCTTGTCAAAGGTTTTCGTTTGATAGCAGCATAAAATGTAGATAGATTGATAGTGTTCCAAGCTATCTAGAGCTACTGGAAAATTTGGGATTTATCTACTTCATGAAAGGTTTTAAGCAACTTTGGAATTTCTTAATATAACATTATTATAATAATTAAAGCGAAATTAAACAAAATGTATTAAAATTAAAGATCTTGTAGGTATTTCATAAAATGGTAGCAGCTTACGTCCGCGTAGACGTATTTTCTGGATTTGTGGGATTGTACATTCCAAGGTATACTCTGCAGTTACTACAATAGTGATGTACTTCTTTACAAGAACGAAGGACATAAGGCAAGGGAGCGCATGCCCAACAACAGAGTAGACACAAAAGTAGAGCACATAGGTGCGTACTCATGATTGTTTTGGTGACTACAGTAGTTAATCCAATATACCCACACTCGGGGCATACTACATACATCGGCATGTACCCAAACCTGTATCTTCGAATAGGGTTTGGAATAGGATTGTCTATGTAAATATCGAAAGCAGTAGCGTAATTCGGAGGAGGAGTATGCATAACGAAAGACGGCGATGGAAAAAAGGTTCCCATAAGCCGTGGTCTCGGCAGCGATGCCTGTCTTAGAACGAACGAGTAAGAAGGCGGAGCGCCTCCTAAGGAATCAGGAGTTTTTAAGTCTCCAGTCTTCGAACCCTGGCTGTTCATTGGACTTCGACTGTGAGGATGCAGCTGCACATTAGGATTATTGTTAGCGATGATTTGAGCGGCTCTTCTTACTGAGTCCTCTTGTATTTTAGCTAAAGTTAGCGAATATAGCGTGTTAGGATATTTTGTTGTAGTTTCCGAGGATCGAACGAAATTGAGCGATGAAGGTTCTGCTTGGTTCACGTTCGCATTGAAACGTTCGGTATTGGTATTTTCTTGACTATTCTTACTGCTCAAATGCTTCTGTAAAGCTTCCGTGATTAAAGTTGTTAGGTCGTGAGATATATTATTACTTTCATTAGTCTCTTCATCATCGTTTTCCATCATGAATTCTTTTTTTTTTATTTATTTATTGGGAGCTGGAAACGAGTCCTTTGCTCCACATCATGAATTCTCTAAAATATTATTGCTATTTTGACATAGGCTTCAGCGATTTTTAATCAGTGTAAAACCAAAGACATAGCAACACTCAACTGACAATCCTTCAGGATTTTCAAAAGAAATGTCAGAACAAGCAACGTCACATCCGGTATCTTGTGATAAAGTGCGCGCACGATAACTTTGCGCGCGGCTGAAATCGGAACTAATGGGTCGTTTTTGTTTTTTTTACATCCACCAGACAGCGCGACAATAGACACTTCTAGATTTTCTATTGGTTCCCCACCTATCTGAAATTATCTGCAGGTTGGCATCAGTGACTACATATGGGTTGTGTACAAGGAACTTAGAGTCAAACGACTACTGAAAATCGCGCTCTAAAAAGTATGAAACAAGAATTATTGTCATCTGAAATGCCACTTCGGTGACTTAGATATGTACTTTAGAATTTATTCTAGGGAAAAATGGCATAAGTAAGTGGCATACGACCATGGCTATCCTTTGAACATCGCTATGAATTTTTTAATTAAATAGTTTGTAATTTCAGATGTCAATAACCCTGTTTCAGATTTTTTTGAGCGTGATTTTCAGTAATCGGGTTTTAGTTTTAGAACTTAACTTTTATTTACCTTATTTTGGGGTCAGTATTTTTTGAAAGTATTTGCGAAATCCAAAATTTTGAAAAAAATGTATATTATTACACAGAAAGACATAATAAAAACATTTTGTCGTCGATCTCAATCGGACGCCGCATGCATTTTTGTGGTTTTCTAAAATTATGAAGGTCATTTTTGCTTACCATATTTGCTAAAAGAGTTTTTTTGTTCATAGTTTCCTGCCATTCAGAGGGCGCCACATTTGACTACAAGTGACCTCAGTCCTCACATAGCGTTTAACCATTGGATAATAAAGATTTTTCAAACGAGACCTTATTTATCGAATTCTGATAAGTACTTTTGAAGAAATCGGGAAAAAGATGAACATACATAATTATAACATACATAATTCGGCAACTATTTGGTATTCGGCCTATTCGGC
Organism: Cyaniris semiargus; assembly: GCA_905187585.1. NCBI lineage: Eukaryota > Metazoa > Arthropoda > Insecta > Lepidoptera > Lycaenidae > Cyaniris > Cyaniris semiargus. The sequence goes on from LR994567.1 coordinate 11,875,083, forward strand.
TTCTTTTTTTGCTATTCGTTATTCGGCCGAATAATACGTACTATTCGGCCGAATACCGAATACCAAATCATGTAAAAAAACACGTTATATTACTCAAAATTGTGTATTTATTTCCAAATTACAACACTTTAGTAATTAAAATTGATCAGTGGTAAGTTGTGATGGATAAAAACAAGCTTTTTAGCATTTTTTGGTAGCAAACGATTACGCTTTTCATCGTAAATGTTACCAGCCTCAGAAAATAACCTCTCACTATACACGCTACTTCCAGGAGATAAACTTTGGCAAATTTCGAAAGGTTTGGGTATTGTTTTTCGTTTGCTAACCACCACTTGTAAGGATCGGCCTTCCGATCTAGGCGAACTATTTTTAATAAAAATCCGAATCGTGTGACGCAAATGACTTGTTTGAAAACGCAACGAGGAAAACAGGTTGCGACTTGTCTTAATCCAGCTACGAATACGAAAAGTATGTATTTCGTGCCGAATATTCGGCAGCCGAATATTCGGCGTCCGAATATTCGGCGCTTCGGCCGACAGCGTTGCCGAATATTCGGTATTCGGCCAATTCACTATTCGTGGCATCCCTAATACATACATACCGGTCAAAATCATAACCCTCCTTTTGCTTCGCCGTAGTCGGGTAGTGACGTCTAATTAAATGAAATTACCCATTCCGTGCCAAGTAGGTTGGTAAAATACAATACGATTGTTGATCGGCCATAGCAATACTATCGATGATATCGAACACATCGTTTTTTTTGGTAAGTAATGTAACCGGATTTGTCTAAAAATATCATGTGGCCACTCCACAGTGGTTTAGTACATCCAGGATCAGTTATTATTTATTAGCAATTTGTAACTGTTACTTCGTTTCCACCCAGTACCTATACAAACAAAATGTGTGGACACCCTACTTAGAAAAGGATGGAGCGTCAACAAATAACTTCAAGGACAAATTTTTTATCTTCACTTTTTCTTTAAGAGTTTGGCTTCCAGTTTGACTCTAAGTTCCTTGGTTGTGTATCTAAAAAATCTCAGTGTGCTGTCAAGTGTGACATAAATCAAAATATCTTAAACCTAGTTTCCGTTAGCATAATATTAACATAAAACTGTATGTATTTATATATTTCCATATATTACTATGTTTTTTTTGCTTCGTCCCTCTAGTTTAAATTTCACGAAGTACATACGCGGCGTATGATACGCCTAAGCGATCATTGGCCTAAGCGATTAGGCCAGTATACTGGTAACAGTTTAGGAACACGCTGACATAATATAATACTTGTCAAACTGAAAACTGACACCTGAAAGAGTTTTGGCGGGCATGTTACTTTGACACTTCCTCTACTTTTTATTGTTGGTGTGGTTTTTATTATTTTTTCCCAAATTGTGTTATTTGGGTTTTGATGTTCATTATTGGTAAAATATTAGCCATTAAATATCCGTTATCTTGCACAAGTGCAGGTAAGATGTTGTCAAAACCAAAATGTATAATTCCTGTGACATTTGGTGTGAATAACGATAAATAGGGCTATTTCTTCCGTGAGTTTTAACTAAAACATCGTTATAATTCCTTTACTATCCTATTCGTTGGAATATTATTGCGTCTTTTTCAAATTGAAATGTATAGGTCTACCAGAATCTGATGGCAAAAAGTGAGAAAATAAATTGACTCTAGCAATACCGGGGTAATTGGAATAAAACATTTTGTACCTTTTTTTTATTATAGCGGCTGATTCTGTATGTTAAACATGCAAATATAAAAATTTATCCAATGATCAAGAATATTTTATGAAAATCTGCTGTCAAAAATTGCCATCAGATTCTGGTAGACCTATATCACGTTTTACATTCTTTTGCCCAGTTTGTAGCAATTAATGATGGTATTACCGATAGTTGTCTACCCATACGCCATCTAGTTACTAAAATGAAAACTGTTTGACAATCAAATTAAAAAGATAAGAAAATGCCTCATTAAGAAGACGTCTGGGCTCTGGCCAAAATCGCCGCGTGGCCTGGTCACAGCTGATTTAGTTACTAAATTAGAACAAGTGGAATAAGAAGCCTCTAATTAGTCTTCTATTTAGGATCCTAGTTAGAACTTCTCACATTTAGTGAAATGGAATAAAGGTTCGCGCACACTTTGTCGGCGCGTGCCGGGGCGGGTCGGGGCGGGGCGCAGCGCAGCGCAAAATGCGCTATAGCACACTATTGCCGGGTCGGGTCGCATCGCATTGACGGATTTTAACGCTCACTGTGCCGGGGCGTGCCGGGGCAGGTCGGCGCGCAATGCATTACATCACATCCATCGCATCACATCCGCGCGCCGCTTGCTATAGCACACTGTGCCGGGGCGCAGCGGGTCTTGTCGGGCCGTGTCGCATCGACGTAAATCCGCCAAGCAAAAATCCGCACCGATGCGCCCCGGCACAGTGTGCGATACACGCATCCGCTTCCATACAAATTGTATGGAGGCGGATTTTTGCAATGCGCCCCGGCACGCTGAGCCCCGGCACGGCCCGTCTCAGTGTGCTCACTGCGCTTTACACTTGCATAGAGAATATATTTTTTAAGCTGGCAACTGTTGCTTAATAATGTCAGAAAGTACATGTCTTCCGGTCTTTTTATTCCTCCGTGGCATGGCGGATGGTCTATACCGCCGTAAATAGTGTTTATTTGGAGGAATAGCTTCGCTTATCAAGCGAAATGGTAAGTTATTGATTTACAAAAGTGTAATTTTCCCCCAAAAATAACGCAAGTGCAGAAAATTTCATAGTGCAAGTGTTTTTGTTGTACAAAATTATTGTGGTACGTGATCCACGTGTTTGGTTAAAAATGTTCGAAATCATTGAAATCAGATTTTAAATCGTAAGTTTTTAAATTCTTGAGTTTTAAATGGATCTAAAGCGATGTAATTTTGCCTATAAAACAATATTTTTGTTGTTTTATTGCGAGATATTCGTGGTTAAGTTTTTCCCTTTCCGTGTGATGGTTGCCGAAAAAAACCTTCCATCATGGTTCCATACTCTTGTGACAATTTATAAAGCCTATATTTTAAGAAAATCGTATTATTTCCCGAGTTTTGGCGTTTTTGGCTATTGTATACCTTCTACACCTGTCCGCATTTGGAGGTTATATTTTAGGTTATAATTGTTGAAAGTACGTTTAAATATTTTTCAAATTCTTAATTCTTATTGCAATATGTTAAACATTTTAGCATTTAAATCAGTTCAATCCCTTTCAGATTGGAAATTGTTTTGTTTTGACTATCTTTCAAGCATTTTGATACAGTATACAATCCCCTAACTCTTCCTGGCAGTGCTATATTTGGCCTCACCAGGTACATTTCTGGGGTATAGTGAACTTCTTTTAGGAAACACCATTATGTTTATAATGATGGTGTGTCGACATATAGAAAACATCCAAATAACAATGCAATGATTCGTTGATCATTGTTTACAGATTCAAAAGTGTCTATTGAATATAAAGGGCCTACTAGTATTACTAGTGAAATTAACAATACTTATAAGAATTTAATTTCATGTTTCATAAATAAACTTGCTTTTAAGTTTTTTGCACATGACTTTGGATAGCATTAATATTTGATGTTGAAAGGCATTTTATAAATTTGTTTTTTATAATTTCAGAGTCTATCAGTTGCCCGACCTCTTGTGTCGGTATACTCTGAGAAGAGTGAGAAGGTCGCCGATGCGTCCGTCCCACTCCCATTCGTGTTCAAGGCGCCCATCCGCCCGGACCTCGTCAACGATGTCCATGTTTCTATGTCCAAGAACTCGAGACAGCCCTACTGCGTGAGCAAGGAGGCTGGTAAGTGACACAATTATGTGGAAATCTTTTTCAGAAGACAGAAATTTTTACAGTGGCAAAGTAGTTTTTTTTCAAGTATTTTAAGTGTTTATAAACAATTGCACCAAATGTCCACACGCATGGTCTGTGTGTCAATGTGTGTTACTGCAAAACCGGTGCTACAGTACTGTAGTGCAGTACTGTAGTGGAATGGCGTTCTGGGTCCGCTCTGTGGCAGGCACGGGTGCAAGACTATTACTACAATTGATTTCAATCCATACTAATATTATAAATGCGAAAGTGTGTCTGTCTGTCCGTCTGTTTTAAACTGCTGAACCGATTGTGTTGAAAGGCATGGAGATACCTTGAGTCCCGGGAAAGGACATAGGATAGTTTTTATGTACGGTTTTGGCGCGATAGTCAAATTTTGGCGCAACAGAGTTGTGTGCGTCCTCTAGTAGTATACAGGGTGTAACAAAACTAAGTGATAAAAATTAACTGAGGTAATCCTTGGGTGTAGGTCTATCCAAAAATTAGCACTAAGCATTTGTGAGCCACACTATTTTAGAGAAAAACAAATTTAAAAATTAAAAAAAAAAAAATTGAGTTACAGCCCTATCTGTAGTTAACGTGGACTTTTATTCAAAATCAAACGCGTCGATTGGTCTAACGCGGGCGGCATGTGTATGCGCCGCGATCAATTAAAGCGTCGAAAAATTTGTCATGGCTTCCAAAGTGGGCGGAGCTAGCGCCCACTTTTGAAAAGCATGAATACTTTTTAATTTTAGTGGTTCCGCATACATTACTCAAGAAAAATAGGATATTTTTCTTGAGTAATGTATTTTATTTTAATGTATTTAACTCTTCAACTCCCAAGCGGCCACATACGGCCGCAAGAATAATAGATTTCCAAGAATCCGCGACCGAAGAATTAATTTTATGTCCTTTTTACCGTTATTATCTTAGATAAATGTTATGAACTAATTTTATTATTCAACAATAAATAATAAAACATATTTCGAGTAAAAATATTATTGAAATATTTTAATATGGAAATGTGAAATTAAATAAATTTGAAAATGTGTTAAACTTTTTAAACTGTAATGCTATAAAGTTATAACTTCTCTTTCAAAAATAAATTTTATTTTATTACTGATCCCTGAAACACCGGGCGGCGCGCATTGACCCTGTCAGCTAATACTTGATAGGGCCATCGCTCTCGCGTTCTGTAGTAGTATTAGGGTTGACAAAAAATTTTACGATAAGGTATTGGAATAAAAATGTATGGAAAAAAAAAATGTTTTTCAGCGCTGCTACTTTGACAGTGTACTCTATGTAAGGGACACAAACACACCCTAAAGTAATATCACTTAGTTTTGTTACACCCTGTATAGGTATATCAAGTATTTCTGTGTAAAAAAATATTGTCAGTTTGAGCATAGAATTTACTTAATTTTTTAACTGGTTAATTACAAATTGTTGATGTAAAATGTTGTATTTGTCAGGTCACCAAACCAGTGCCGAGTCATGGGGTACCGGCCGTGCCGTCGCTCGTATCCCCCGTGTCCGAGGTGGTGGTACTCACAGGTAACTTTCTTAATGAGTAAATTTTTCTTATGCTCTTAAAATAATAATTTTCAGCTTACTTGCTTTATTCCGTACATACAAAGAAAACATGATTTGATAGAAGATAAGCAATAACTTTAGACTACTGCAAGTAGGCTTTTAATTTGATTGAAATGAGTAATAATAACATTACATTAAATCCCCTAACTCTTCCTGGTAGTGCTATATGTGGCCTCTCCAGGTACATTTCTGGGGTATATTGAACTTCTTTTAGGAAACATCATTGTGCCCCTTGACAATGGTGTGTCGACATATAAGAAGACATTTTTAACCGACTTCCAAAAGGAGGAGGTTATTTGCTCAATCTTTATAGGCATCTACAAAGCTTGCTTTAATACTAGCGGATTGACAAGCATTTGGTCTCCTGGTGTTTTCTGTGGTTAGATAGTGTATTTGCATTAAACGGGCATTCACCCATCACACATTCCCACCACTACATCTCCTGTTTCACTAGGAGAGACATTAGTGAATCGCCGTTGCGCTTGCCAAATCCTCTGTTTTTAGTCAAATTTTCAGGGGTAGACAATAAACTATTTTATTGAATGATTGATGGACTTATCGATAAATTAAAAAGTCTTAGTTCATACATAATAAGATTTGCCACCATACTGCATTTTTAATTTATTGATAAGTCCATGAATCATTAAATAAAATAGTTTGTTTATCCCTGAAAATTTGACTAAAAACACAGAGTATTTTGCAAGCACAACGACGATATGGTACAGTAGCATCAATAGCTAACATAATATTTGTGTGTTGTCAGGTCTGGCCAGGGTGCGTTCGGTAACATGTGCCGTGGTGGACGTATGTTCGCCCCCACCAAGCCCTGGAGGCGTTGGCACCGTCGTGTGAACCTAAGACAGCGCCGCGCTGCTGCCGCCGCAGCCGTCGCCGCCGCCGGAGTACCAGCGCTCGTACAGGCTAGAGGTAATTAACTTAAAATGGGTCTCTCGATTCATTCTGACCTAAATTTAAGTTATAGGCAGGCACAACCTGACTTGGCAAAATTGCAGGGGACAATCGGCACACAATAGAAGTAGAAAAAAAAGTTTTGCATGGCCTATATTCTATTGTTACCAATTTCAATGCCACATTAATGGCGTTGTCAATGACAGAGGTGTATTATTTAAAAATAGTATTCTTTATCTAATTATCTTGCAATGAAATAAACCCTGCTGCCTTGCCACTGACACCTGTGTGTCTGTGGTCCACTCTAAACAGGGTAGAGAACTGTTCTGAAGATAAGCAGCTTCATAACTTGTGAATACTGTTGTACCGCAGAACTATATTAATAAGAATATAATAATCCCTATTTTGTGCTAATATTTTACATAATATCTTTACAATCAAAAACATATTATTGAGAGGAATGAGATTGTTGATGTTCATCATATTAATGTTGTTTTAATATCTGCCTATAAAATAATCCAAATATTTACCCATAGGCCATGTGATCGACAAGATTCCTGAGTTGCCGCTCGTGGTCTCCGACAAGGTGCAGGAAATTAACAAGACCAAGGAGGCCGTCATTTTCCTGAGACGCGTCAAGGCCTGGTCTGATGTCCTCAAAGTAAGTCTTTTAATGCTCAATTACGCAAAGCACACTTTGTAACTATTTTTATAAGCTAAGCGCATCTTGGATGTCTAAATATGTTTTAAAGTTAGGAAATAACTAAATAAGCAAGATGTGTTATGAACTTATGAGTTTCATGTGCTTCTCCACTCCACTCTTAATCTGTGTCTGAATTCTGCTCTAGCAATATGTCTGTCTCTATTCTATAACCATAATCTGCTAAAGTTTGTGTGTTATTCCATATGAGACGAGAGTAACATTTCATTCCAACAAACCAGTAGTTCATTACTTTCTGGATATAGAAAATGAAAGACAAGATACTCCGCGCCCGAGCTGCAACGAATTAGGAATGTTGCTGGGGAAATGCAATATATTTTAGCATGCTCTGCTCTCAGCCACTTTTCTCCCTGACCCCTGAGGACAAAGTATAATAATTACTGGAATCTGAAAGCTCATATTTTGTCCATGTTACATAAATATTATTCTAACTGGTCATTTATAATTCTAGGTATACAAGTCGCAGCGCCTGCGCGCCGGCAAGGGTAAAATGCGCAACCGTCGCCGCCTCCAGCGCAAGGGACCACTCATCGTCTATGGAAAGGACAAAGTGAGTATTGTCTAAAGCCTGATTATTGTTAGCACACTGACGACGCGAACTGTGAAATAGCTGCCGACATATTCGCTGTTTCACACATCAAATCGTGATGTTTTATGTTGTATTTCGCTCTATCGCTTTTTCGTGGTTCGCGTCATCAGTGTGCTCACAGTGTTACCCTTTCTCAATCCACGCGTTGTCGATTTTACGGATAGATTTTAAGTGAATGTAGGTTAAGACATTATCCCCTTACAGCCTTACTCCTTGCATTCTATATGTATGGAGTTACATTTGAAGGGGTATAGAATCATTCCCATAGGAAACATCACACTTTATATCTGAGGTTTGGTGTGTCGACTTGTGGAATACACTTCATGTTCATTAAGATATTACTACAATCCTTCTAAAGTCTGGTAGCAGAAAACGTTTATTTGTTCGCTTGTAAAAGACCCCTTTTACAAGCGCACAAATAAACATATTCTCCTACCGAAGAGCTAAAGACAAGTGTAGGAAACTACCAGTTAAGCTACCGGATTTTACAGTATTAAAATGTTATGAAAATAGTAACATGGAAGTTCTTAACAGTAACCACAATTCAATGTCCTACAGCAGTTGTTTCTTGAAAATAATTTGGATAGATTATTACAGAACACTGCCGGAGGTTTTTGGGATTATTTGTGCCTTTTCTTCTCATGGGTTAGTTTTGAACTGTCGGTAGGCATCATTGTAGACTCTACATTCAAAGTGTTTGTTAATTGTTAATACATGCTTTGAATAAAAATTATCGACTTGATTTGCCGTATCAAGGCTTCATTTTACCAACGCCTGTTAGTCTTAATGGCTTGTTAAAATGTCATATCTTCTTTTTCGTCAGTATGAATAATAAAAGCGTGTTAAAAACGAGAGGTAATGTGAATTGTGATATTAATTCGAGCATTTATCTTTAACAGACGTTGGTAAAATTAAACCTAAACATTTCTGATTACGTCTGTTAGTATAACAAACGCGTAACATTTCCAGGGTCTGACCAAGGCGTTCCGCAACATCCCCGGCGTTGAGATGCTCAGCGTCAACAAACTGAACCTGCTAAAGCTCGCGCCCGGTGGCCACGTCGGACGGTTCATCATCTGGACACAGTCCGCCTTCAACAGGCTCGGTGAGTGAAATCATTTTCATCTAAGGGCTTCCACACATAACTGCGAATTCGCATCGCAAATATCTTCGACAAAATTCATAATAAAAATGACATTACGATGCGATGCGAATTCAGGCCCCTTAGACAAAGTATCTTTCGTTAAAAACGATGACGAAATTCGTTATCAAAATGTATGCGGTTTGACATAAGTCATCGCTAAATGACATTTCGCTTGCGAAGACTAATGTCAAATCCCATACATTTTGATAACGAATTTCGTCATCGTTTTTAACGAAAGGGACTTTGGCTACGGCCTCTGTTTTGTGCGGGAGGCCTAAATATAAACTCATAAGCCACAACTGCAGGCGTAGCATGGTCACCATAGAAATGGTTTCTTTCTACGGAAGAATAGACAAAGTGACAGTTAGACAATGGAAATCCGCAATTTTGTCGATAAAATCTGTCAGTATGTCGATTCTGCCGTAGAAAGAAACCGTTTCTATAGTGACCATGCTACGCCTGCTGCTCATAGTTCAAGGACTGGTTGCAAAATTAAGCAATTAACAAAAAAAAAAATGTTAATAATGTTGCTTATAATGCTATGTAAATACCGCGATTACAAAATTAAGAAATATAATGGCGCGTCATTTTAGTTCCTTTTTTTAAATTAATTAAAATAGACTGCCATCTGAAAATGTCTATTTTTTGCCTTTTATAAAAGTAATAAATGACAAAGAAAATATAGCATTATAAACAATTAAATAAGTTTTACTACTTGATTATTATTTTCGATTTCTTGGTTCCTTTAGTTTGCCTTTGCGTACACAAGTTTATATGATTGTATAGAACTGCACCATCTAATATTTATGTATAAAATTCTAGACCCGCTATTCGGCTCATGGAAGACACCATCAAAGGAGAAGAAGAACTTCAACCTGCCCCAGCCCAAGATGGCCAACACCGACCTCAGCCGCCTGCTCAAATCTGAGGAGATCAGGAAGGTGCTGCGCGCGCCCAAGTATGTATTGCTTTTAATACTTTTAACTGACTTTGACAAAGAACCGCTGTTTTTTTTTTCTTTTGATACACTGAAACGCCTTGTGGCGGTACCCACAATTCGCCTAACATTCCTGCATCGCGCTATCGAAGTTTTCCAAGTGCGTCAGTATATATACGACAGCTGAAATGTATCACGTGGGCTTCGGCCTGACCGGGCATACTACCTCGCTCGGTCGGAAGATTTTCCTTTGTGGCCTCTACGCATATTCCCACATTTCCACATTCCCATAGCCTCATTGCAATACTACTATACTAAGGGCCTGTTTCACCACTTCCTGATAAGTGCCGGCTATCCACAACTTATCTGACAGATCCTCTATACAATATCTGTCAGATAAGTTGTGGATAGCCTATCTGGCACTTATCAGGAAGTGGTGAAAGAAGGCCCTAAAAGTATTTATTAATGTTTACACCAACCTCTACAGTCTACGTGATGATATTCTCTTATCAGAGCATTGGGTTATGAATACCATGATTACTTACACGTTGACACTTTCTGATGTCCACTCCCTAATCATTTAATTCCTCTTCACAAGTGCAAACCTAATGTTTCCTTTCTTTTACAGCAAGCGCGTGGTCCGTGCTACCCGCAAGCTCAACCCTCTCACCAACACACGCGCGATGCTCCGTCTCAACCCTTACGCTGCTGTGCTGAAGAGGAAAGCCATCCTCGACCAGGAGAAGACTAACAACAAGAGGGCTTTGGCTCTGGCAGAGAAGAGAGGCGTAAGTTTTATTTGGTTACTTTCTTTTATTTTTGTCGTAGTCGAAATTGTATTTTGATGTTTATGTTCTGGCATTGGCTCTGTCTGTCTCGACTAAGAAATCAAAATTTAAGATTAACATAGGTTCACATTTAACTTGAAAATCTGTTTCGAGCCTTTGCAGAATAAATATATGCAGGTACTTCTAAATATACAGTGTGAAACAAAAATAAGTGATAATACTTTAGGACATGTACATGTTCCTTCTTGTAGAGAGTTCACTGTGAAAGTAGCAGCGCTGAGAGACGAAATTTTTTTTTCACTTTTGTATGGGCAAGGGCCCCAGCGTCACGAGTTTCCCCATACAAAAGTGAAAGAAAAATTTCGTCTTTCTGCGCTGCTACTTTCACAGTGAACTCTCTACAAGAAACACGTACACACCCTAAAGTATTATCACTTATTTTTGTTACACCCTGTATACATAGCCAACTTTACTACTTAAAAAAAGATTTAAACAGTCACCATGTATAAAAGTTATTAAGCATGATGAAATTCTCTTTTCAGAGCATTGGGTTATGAAAAACCATGATTACTTACACGTTGACACTTTCTGATTTCTTTTGTCATCGTAAAAGCATTGTAAAGTGAAAAATAGATTTTTAACATTGCAATTTCTTTCAGATCAAACTGCCCGCCAGCGATCGCGCGGTAAAGGCCGAGAAACTTGTCGAGAAGAGAAGGAAAGCACTTAAATTGGCCGCTGCCAAGAAACCCAAGAAGCCAGTAGCCAAGAAAACCGCGCCTCCCCCCAAGAAAGTCAAGAAGGAGAAGCCGGCTAAGGCTGCAGCGCCTAAAAAGTGATCGACAAATATATATTCCATCTAAATATATTAGCGTTTTATTAAAATTTTATATTAAATCCCTTTTTTTCTAGAAGGTTGTATTACTTCTTTTAAAATAATTTTGATCTAAACTTAGAAAAAATTGCATCAATTCACACTGGATGGCGCAGAGTCGAAGCGTCGCGACGCATCATGTTTTTCGACTACAGCATATACTGTAGTCGAAAAACATGATGCGAAGATATATTCAATATTCATCTCTATTGTTTATGGCTCCCACACAAAACTGCGAATTCGCATCGCATCGCAAAAATCTGCAACAAAACTCGTACTAAGTGCGTACGCTAAGCCCTTAATAGTATGGGCAGCGCAGAGGCGTGCGACGGAGCGCGGACGCGGGCGACGGACTGTCACACGCGCGGCGGATGGCGGGCACACGGCGCGGGCGCACGCTTTTCACAGTCGACGTTGTTTCCGTTGACGTCTTTTTGCCAAATAATAAATAAGTAAATAATCCATGGTAATCTACTCGTACACGCTCGAGATAAAAATTATACTAGCAGCGCTAAATGAGATGGGCGCACGCGACGGGTGCCCGTTCGCGGATTCGTGGCCCGCGGCGGTCTTCTGACGCGTGCGCCCGCGCCCGCATCCGCCCGTGTTTTAGCGTTGGCCCTTAGAATAGAGAAGAATATGCTGTCGAAAAATATGACGTTTCGAGTGCTTCGACTCTGCCCTAGCGTGGATTGAGCCAAAGGTCAAAGGAAGATCTTCCGACTGACCGACAGTCTCGTGCAGAGGCGGCGTGAGGCGTAGGCGACGTGGGCGGCCGCCCACGGCCTCGCGGTCTAAGGTAGAAGCCACACGGGTGCGGTGCCGCGCCGCCGCGCACCGCACCGTGTGGCATATAATTGATTTTTATATGCAGGACGCCGCAGCGGCACCGCTCCGGCGCCGCGCCGCCGCCGCACTGCACCCGTGTGGCTTCTCCCAAAGGGGCCTCGCGCCCCTTGGAACAGGAGTCTTTTTTTAGGATTTACAAGTTTTGATTCTCAAATATACATAAATAAAAAGTTTTATAAATAAAAGTTTGTGTATCAAAAAATTCTTTCTCAACAAATCCGCCCTTTTGCGTCATCCATCAGCTGGGGGCCTCGCAAAATTAATTTTAGGGGGCCTCGCAAGATACATCTTGCCCAAATCAAATTTAGGTCTTGCCCCGCCACTGGTCTCGTGTCGAGGTATTTGTTGCCAAATTCCGAAAAAAAGTGCAATTTAACATTTTTATTATGAAAATAAGTCATAGTCATCAACAGTTACATGTCTATTATAACAATAAAATAATGCCATAGCATTAAGATGCATATTGAAAAATATACATTCTGAGTCATTTCATCTCAAGTAAACAATACAATTTCATCAACATACACAATATACATAACAAATTGATTATGACACAAGAAATACAAAAGCAAACATGCCTACATAATACTAATTTTATATAAATAATATATTTGAAATAGCAACATAAACATTCTTCAAAATCATACAAGTCCAGCCTTAGTCTTAACAATATTGGCGCAAAAAATCATAATTCATAATATTATACACAATAACTAAATTGTAAAACAACGTAAATACTAACGTTGATCTGCCCATTATTAAATATTCCATAGGAATAAACAGTCGAGAAAAGAACAAACCCCAAATTGCAACACTGGCTGAGGACCCTAGGCGTCCGATTGAGACAGAATTAGATTGCAGAGGACATTGTTTAACTGTCAATGTACGTACCGCCTAGAGCGCGTTAAGTCCATCTCGGGATCCAGTAGGACCACTATATCTTGACGAGGTGCGCGACGTTGCCTCTCTTCTCCGAGAGCAAGAAAGTGTTCAGGCTTTTGGGGGTTGCAGTTTTGTGACCTGGCCACCCTGTACTAACCATCTTTTTAATATATTTTCATATTCCAGACATCTTGTACGAGATGTGCGACGTTGCCGCTATTCTCCGGGAGCGAGAACCAGAGCGCTTGAGATCGAGATTGGGCAAACAGATAGCCTACCTTAGACATCTTCTATCTCTATCTTTATAATGTCCTCTTCTGGCTCGGGGTCTAATATGACATCGTGTACGAGATGTGCGACGTTGCCGATCTTCTCCTCGGGCGAGAGTTTGTTGAGTCGCTTGAGGTCGGGTAAGCAATCGGCGTGTACGCTCCGAACGTGCGCCTTCACGTCCAGGTACTTACGGAACTGCATATGGCATATTGGACAGTCCGCTATCACTTTCCGCAACCTGTGTTCCTGTGAGAAAAAAAAAATTGTACCATCGGGGAATTTGTTTATAGATAGATGGCGGACTTACGTCATTTGGTCGGCTTATGTCAATTCAATGTTAGCTGTGATCACAGACCTATAAAGAGTGGACTCGGCATATTGTTCTATACATACAATCAGTTATACAAATACCATGCATTTTGATGCGGAATAAGTAAACATCATGCTGTCATTCTCTAACTTACATCGTTTTCCATATGTAGAAAAAGATAGCAACACTTCAGTGTTTGCTGCTATGGCAACATTTTTCATTTAACGTGCCTTCAAAATACCTACCGTGGCCGGTCCGCCATTTTATGTTCCAGTTCTCCGAGGTACATAAAGTGTCGTATTATTAAATTAAAATCGAGGATAATTGGAAATTTCATGGATGTTTCTGTTTAATTATTGTGTGTAGTGATTTCGGACAAGAAAAGACTTAATGCCTAAGTGCAGTGTTGTTGGATGTGGCTCAAGAAAAAAGGAAAACCAGAAAAGTTTGTCCTTGCATCGGTATGTTTATATTTTTACTAAAACATTTGTTATTTTACTGATGACTTGACTTCCTATGTGCTGATTTAGTTAATAATTACACAATAAATAATATTTGTGATATAATAGAATATAACATGGCTTGATTTTCGATATTTATTTATTATAGAAATTAGTAGATTTGACGTTTAGTGATGTACTTTTTTATCGAATTTAACAAATTTATGGTGAAGAATCTGATCATATATTTGAAAGATTTTAACCTTAATCCGCCTCGTAATCTGTTTGACAACACATAATCATAACAAAATCAATGTCATTTCGATAGTTACTTTGTACATATTGTCCTGTTTTCATTCTAATAATAATTTTACTCATTATGTAAACATCAAACTTCTATAACCTAAATTAAAAGTGATACAGCAGTTTATTTAAAGCATCGTTGTACTATAGTGTTTGATGTTAATTATTATATTTTATTACTTTTCAGCCAAGTACCGGTCATAGTGAATCTGATTTATTGAAAGAAATAAAACAAGAAGACAATAATATTCCAGAGAAAACTCCTTTAGCAGAGAGGGTTTTAAATTTGGTAAGTATGTATTCCATAAATTTTATTGCACATTTCATAACCTCCCAGCTTCTCTTGTAGGAAAACAATTTGAATAATATGTCATATAAGTTTGAAAGAATGTATCAAATGAAGAACTTTTTACAAAGATAAATGTTGCATTTTTGTGTGGTTATTGATTTTAGAGCTAATGATAATATAATATTATTATCATACAAACTGCTTGGTTCAATATTTTTTTTGTATTTCCAGCTTCCGGTGGAATCTTCCAGTGGAATCACTTTGATTAAGGCTCAGCCAGTGCCTAGTACTTCTGGAGTTCCCCTTGTCAGCTAAGAGGTATGTACTCGTATATAACAACATTGACAACCTGACAATGTCAGCTCTCAAATAAGAATATGTATATAAAATATTAAAAATATAGGCCACACTCTTGACGCAGGTGCAAATAAATATCTGTACGCATCACGAAAATAAATAGCCTTATTAAATTTTAAACCCTTTAGCAGCTTCAAAATCAGGATAGTTCCCGAATAGGCCAATTAAGTTGTCAAACAAATAAAATATAGCAAATGGAATATTGTATTGTTTATTTATTTATAGGTGGGGCTTCATGTTACCCGTAACTTCACCACTTTGAATGCAGAATAAAAGTTCATAAAAATCTTGTTTACAGAAACGAACTCAAATCAAGAAGTTGGAGCAAAAGTGTGACAGTAAGGACACGGAATGAAAAAGTTCGCGAGCAAAAGAAAAAAATATCAAAAAAAAATTGTATTTTTTTTAAATTTATCTTTTATTTATCTCCACATAAAAACGGGTAAAACGGGACCCTATTACTGACTTCGATGTCTGCCCGTCTGTCTGTCTCCAGGCTGTATCTCATTAACCACTATAGCTAGACTTCTGAAGTGTTCACAGATTGTATTTATCTGTTCCCGCTATAACAAAAAATACTAAAAACAAAATAAGTATTTAAGGGAGCCCCAAAACAAACGTGATTTTTTTTTTGCTATTTTTTGCTTGATATCAATAATGGCAAAAGGTAGGCACTTAAAATGTTCACAAAGTACTCAGTTGTATACACACTTTAATAATTGATGGTAAAACTAAAATAAACTATAAAGCCTTCGTGCGCGAGTGCAACTCGCAGTTGACCGACTTTTTTAGCAATTTTTGCCCGATATTAATAATGGCAACTTAAATAATTAATAATAAACTTAAAATAAGTTAAATAATTTTATTAAAATTAAGGGGGGCTCGTATATAAAAAACTATATTCGCCTATATTTTTGTCTATTTATTATTGTACGGCAATCTTCGTGCGTGAGTCCAAGTCGCACTTGGTTTGACTATATTATTGTAATATGTGAGCAACTTCAAATGGTTTATTGCTCACCTACGAATAATAAAAACTAAGGAAATGTAACTCCCATACTTCAATAGTTTTGAATTTGGTTTTTTTCGCACACTAAAATATGACAATAGCTACGAAACACTAACACTCAAATTTACGAAAGAAAGCCGTTGACAATTATTATTGTCACTTCTATATTGTGTACCGAATACATGCATAAAGTATGCATGTATTCCTGTCACATTTTGTAGGTCACTCGCGGACACAATTTTTGACACAGTTACTCTTCCTTAGTTTTTATTATTCGTAGTTGCTCACATATAACAGGACGCTCACATAATATAACATCTTAGTTTATCGATATCCTCGACAAATATCAACCGAGTGTCCCATCACTAAAGACCGCCATGTTTAGTTCTTGGCAATATGGCGCCGGCCACGCTTTTTTTGTAGTTATGTCGCTTCCATCTGTTTCCTTTTTCATTGGCTGTGATCGGTGGGATGGGTTTGACATAAAGCGACCAAATTACTTAGGTCCGCCATCTGCCTAGGAATCAACTTCTCTGATAGTAAGTATACTATCACGGAATTTTATTCTGCAGATGGCGGACCTACGTAATTCGGTCGCGTTATGTCAAACCCTGACTGATCACAACAAACATTAAGTTGTCATAACCCTACCAAATGACGCAGTCCGACGTATGTATCAATTTCTTCGACGGTACAATATAAAAAAAAAAAAAACTAGACTATTCGAGGTATAAAACTCAAAAATAAGGAGAAACATGAAGCTCTACTCACACAATTCACTACATTCACAATATAACCTCAATAGTACACGCAAGCACGAATCTCGCGAGCCTCTGATTGGTTACAAACACAACTTTGCCGTGAAGTAATTTTGCAAGCAACTGACACTTTTATACACTAGTTGACTGGCTAGAGCCCAGTTTCTGATAATTTTTATCAGTAGTTCATCTATTCAACAGTAGTATTGGTATAAATAGCATTAGCATTAATAATTAACATTTAACTGCCCATTAGCAATAATTAAATTAATCGCACTTGCTAAAAAAATACGATTGCTAATATTATCGTGCGCAGCAATAGTCTGCGATCATGAAAAAAAATCACATCCGCGCTGTTACGCACCGCGGCGCTAACTGTTAATAAACTGCTATTTTTCACTCGATGCAAAATAATACGCGACGCGAGCGGTGCGATGCGAACCGATAATTCACGATGCCGCGTTTTTAGCAAATAGCAAAGCAATAATACGTAGCATGCTGTGACATCAAAATTAGCATGTTAATGAAATTAATAGAAAATAGCATTAATTTACATAACTATTCAACAGCATTGTTGAATAGTAATATTTTGACGATAGCCAATTGAAAATGCTAGTGAATAGATAAATTTTGATTAAAAGAAACCTCAGAAGCAAGGCATATGGCACTGACTATACTGTAGTTACTTATAAAGGCGAGACTGCACTAAAGCGACACTACGAAGCAGCGACGCGACACGTCACGACAAAATATTCTTTGCATCAAATCGTATGAGGTAAGCTGCACTGCGCGAGTCGCGACAATGACGTTCGTACGTACGCGACAGTTGTATGAAACGTGAAAAGTCGCGTTGCTGCCGCGTAGAGTCGCTTAGTGCAGTCTCGTCTTAAATAAAGACGTGAGTGGATAAAGCCGGTAACTATCAATTTGAAAAGTGTCGTTTTTTGCATAAATAGAGGCTTTAGGACCGGGAAAATTATATGAAATAAAAAAATTAGGATTTTATGTATAGCGTTATATATTAGCTAGATGATGGAGTAGGTAAGTTACAAGGTTAGTTAGAATTATAAGGAAACAAATTAATAATTGTTCTTATGTTGTAAACAGGGTTCCCAACCGTCCGGTTTTCGACCGGACTGTTAGGTTTTAGAAGAAATTGTTGGGGTCAGGTCACTAACTTCCGACCGGATGCAATTTGTCCGATCACATAAAAAATGTTACCGCGACATTGCTAATTCGCCGGCGACGCGGCGCGGCGGCGTAGTAGTTATAGACAGCATGCAGGCATGCATGTTGATGCATCTTTAATAAAACTTTCATTTGTACTTTTTTTTTTTGATTTGACTATTTTTGTGACTAGATGAACAAACTGTTCTACAGTTAGGTGGGTGCAAAAAGTTTTTAACTTTTTCCTATGGCGCAATAAACTGTTTTAATTATTTATTATTATTATTTAATTTGTTGTCCGGTTAATATGGCGGCTGGAAAAGTTGGCAACCCTGGTTGTAAAATGTTATATTATTATCATGCACTCGTGTCCTTAAATGTGGCATAAACGTACCTCCCACTTATGATCCCACATCTCCTTGTTACTGCTTAGTATCTTCTTGCATATCTGGCAGCGGTACTTGGAGCGGTAGTGCACGAGCTTCACGTGCTTGTTGTAAGCGCTCTGCGTGAGCGACTGTTTGGAGCACCCCTCGAACTCGCAACTTATCGGCTTCGTTTTCTCATGGAACTGGAATGACAATAAAAACTTTTTGATTCTTGTGCATTGAAAAATAATAACAGTTAAAAAAACAACTAAATACACGCTTTTTCTTTTAAAAAATTCAAAAAAATTTAACAAATTATTGCAATGTCATTGGTTCTTAAGGCTGCCTTCACATTAAGTCGCGAGTAGTGCGGCAGCCGCGCGACTTCTATACTAAAATGAGCCGCTCGTTTTAGTATAGAAGTCGCGCGGCTGCCGCACTACTCGCGACTTAATTTGAAAGCAGTCTAATACGTATGCAAAGTTTCGAATTAATTAGACTACTGGAGATATGTAAAGACGGTGCTCAAAGATTCCGTTACATATATATAGCCCAAGCTAATAAAAGCGTGTTAATATTAATAATTAAATGAGTCTGACAGCTCTGACTGACTGATGGCTAATTTAAAAGCGACAATCATTGTTTTAGCACTAGGAATAAGAACAAATTAGAAATACCAGTGGTCAGACTTAGCAAAGTCAGCAAATCTTTTAAAGGCCAGTGTATACGCCTGTACAATAGAATCCTAGAAAACGTTCAAAATCTCTCTATCCATAAATTTAAAAAAGTAGTAAAAGAACGTTTGTGTGCTAAAGCTTATTATAAAATCAATGATTTCATCGACGACAACACACCTTGTGAATAGGGTGGTTCTTACAGGCTACTAGAATATTTTTTATATTTTTTTAGGAAATTCCTATTGTAAATAGCTCTAAGTCTTAATATTGTTATATGATTTTTTTTTTAATTGTAATTTTCCATCTTTTTAGTAAAAGATGGCCCCGTGCGAGTTTCTAGCGCCGGTTCTTCTCGCCGGGTTAGTTCCCAAACCGGTGGTAGGCACCTAGAATCGACGTTCGGAATTTTTTTTTTGTAAAACAATTACTCTGAATAAAATTATTTTGATTTTGATTACGACATCTTTAAGGCGAGACCGCACTACGCGACAGCGATGCGACGCGACACGTCACGGCCAACGGTAAGCAGCGAGCCAGCGCTGCTACGTATACAAAACGCCAGTTATATGGAACGCGAAGTGTCGCGTTACTGCCGCGTAGTGTCGCTTTAGTGCGGTCTCACCTTTAAGAGAAGCTTTAGGCTCATTTGGGTGACATTTAGGGCCGCGCTACACCGGAATGGCAGCGGCGAGGCGAGCACTTTCAGTGTCATATGATTTTAAACTTTATCTTCATTACTGTAATACATAGTATCGCTTGAGAAGTCTACGACCGCCCGTGGCCGCTCGTGGCCGCTGGAGGCCGCCGGCGGCCGCGATTTCTCAAGCGATACCATGTATTACAATAATGGAGATAAAGTTTAAAATCATATGACACTGAAAGTGCTCGCCTCGCCGCTGCCATTCCGGTGTAGCGCGGCCCTTATACCTTCAGGAGATACAGCTGTGGAAATGAGTAGTGGGCCAAAACCCGTTAAAAATGACAATATACCTTGATATGTTCGACGAGCGATATCTTCCTATTGAACTTCTTCCCGCACTTGTCCCAGGTGAATGCGCACAGGTTGTGGACTTTGCGGGACTTGGCGAAGTTGCTGGATATTATATTATAGATACCTTAATGTGCTGGATATTATATCATACCTTGATATGTTCGACGAGCGATATCTTCCTATTGAACTTCTTCCCGCACTTGTCCCAGGTGAATGCGCACAGGTTGTGGACTTTGCGGGACTTGGCGAAGTTGCTGGATATTATATTATAGATACCTTAATGTGCTGGATATTATATCATACCTTGATATGTTCGACGAGCGATATCTTCCTATTGAACTTCTTCCCGCACTTGTCCCAGGTGAATGCGCACAGGTTGTGGACTTTGCGGGACTTGGCGAAGTTGCTGGATATTATATTATAGATACCTTAATGTGCTGGATATTATATCATACCTTGATATGTTCGACGAGCGATATCTTCCTATTGAACTTCTTCCCGCACTTGTCACAGGTGAAGCTGCACAGGTTGTGCACTTTGCGGTGCTTGGCGAAGTTGCTGGAGTCGCTGAAGGTCTTGCCGCACAGCTCGCACCGGTACACCGGCATACACGCGTGCGCGCGGATGTGGAGACGGAAACTGGACAAAGTATTAAGCAATCAAGTTAATGGCATGAAATCCATACTAATATTATAAGTTTCGAAGTGTATCTGAGTGTCTGTCTGTTACCTCTTCACCGATTTTGTTAAAATTTGGTATGGAGATACTTTGAGTCCTGGGAAGGGACATAGGATACTTTTCATCCCGGAAAAATGTACGGTTCTAGCGCGATAGACGAATTTTGGGGCAACGGAATTACGGTCGTCATCTAGTTCAATTCGAAGAAATTGTTCCTTGCTAGCAACTCTCAATTTGTCACAATTATTATTGGCAACAGTCTAACACAATAAAATAATTTAGCTCTAGCGTAGTAGTCACTATTATTATTATCGTTTATTCCCATGGTGCTTCCTCTTCAGTTCTTTGACTTTCGGTCACTGCAACTTTGTGCTGTCTCCCGCTTTATATGGGGAGGGAATCTGGAATTCTTCCTACTCCTCCTATTTTCTTCTGATTAATTCCGTTGCGGGTCCCAAGACAGCTTCAGCATGTCCCTCGGGCTCCCTGAGATCATATCAAAGGGTTTTCGTGGTTGGATACCGCTGTCGATCCTGGCGGCACAGGAGATGCAGTGGTGGGAATGTGTGGTGGGCCAAAGCCCGATAAAAAAAAATTGCAACTCTCAAAATATATAATAATAATACAGGATTTTTTCTTTTTGGAAAAATAAATATCTTGTTCTATTGCACCATTTGCTATTATTGCTTTGTTATAAACAATTTCTCTAAAGTGATAGTATACGATTAAGACAAGGAAAGGTTTGATTGGCAGCATTTTATTGTTTCTTCGATCTTCATACACAATCATAGAAAATATATTTTCTTTCATCAGAACATAAATTATTCGGTTGCTTTTTTGTTTACTTGTAATAAATTCGCGTAGCATGGAGTGTGTAATGCTAATGTCACGCATGTCTTCTTAGAACGCATATGTTATAGTATGCAGTGACGAATTAACCCTTAATCAAATTTAGCAATTGCCTAGACCCTAGGGCATTTCGTCTGAGGGGGCACCAGAAGAGTAAAGGTACAAAGACCGATTCTAGTTGACATACGGGTAGGGGGCACAGGCATGGATTGCTTAGTGCAGTGTTCCGCAAACTTTTTGTGTCATACAAGGCGCATCTAGAAAAATGAAAACTTTTGGAGGTACACCACAAATTAATTAGTGTGTACAGGGGTGCTCTGAGGTCCCATCCCTTCGTCGATCGTCTTAAAATGTTCCCTTTTTTGGTTCTTATAAACTAGGAATATACACGACGACATTTTTTCGAGGTCACCAGTGTGCCGCGGCACACCTTTTGCGGAACACTGGTTTATTTGGTTGTACAGTCAACGTGCAAAAGTCCAGTAGCACCGTAACGACCATATTCGTTTGCCGGTATAGTGCGTATTTATGTGTGCGTCGTGTTACCGTGCACACACTTAAATGTCGTACAGTATCAATACAACAAAGTTTAAGCGTGTAGTGGATGAGAGACAAAGATAACATATATTTTTGTCTTCTTCATTCATTCTTCTTCATTTATGCACTGCACTGTGTCAATAAATGCAAAAATGTCATTGGACACGTAAGACAGTTCATAGCTCCATCAGTAAATAGTTGGCCTCGCAAGGTTGAAATGGTCACGGTTCAAATCTCAGTTATCATAATAAAGTTATTTTAATGAAATGACTATTTTGAAAGCTTTTTTTTTAAGTGAGGATAATATTATTATATTTTGGTTACTTAGATAATTACTTATATTAAATTATAAATATATTATAATAAAACAACATTTACAAAAAATAAAATATATATTTGTTTCAATGACATAACAATTATTGAACAATTGAATTGATTGACGGACGACGGTAAAATATTTGATCCGCAGATCTATCAATATAATAATACCTATTATATCTATTGTGTTATCAATATTTCATGCTATTGAGGTTATAGTTTAATTATTCGTTTTCCGAGGAAAAGAGGATTAAAACTTAACCTCAACCTAAAAACCTACCAATTATTGGCCAGCACGTTCCTTTGTATAATGCCCAATTGAAACTTACAAAATATAAATATTATAACAATTGACACTAATTATTGCGACATAGAAATACATTTTTAATTTAATAATAAGTATTAATGATTATTAATATTTTGTGTAACCTCCATTATTTTCGATACAACTAAGAAGACGTCTGCGCATGGAAGCCACAATATTCTTACAAATATCTGTTCCACGTAAGTCCTCCCACAACTGCATGCAATGGGATTTGAGCAGCTCCGGACATCTTTCATCGCGTGCTCGCCATCTTTGCACCATTAAACCCCATATATTTTCAATCGGGTTTAAATCTGGGGATCGTGCTGGCCACGGAATAACCTTAATATTAGAATGATCACTGAACCAATTGCGAACTACGGAGGCTCGGTGAATTGGACAATTATCATGCACAAAACTTATTTCGCTATCACCATACACATTTCGCACAGTAGGCAACATAATGTCCTCTAACACTTCCACATAATTTGCACTGTTGGCTCGCGTAGGTATAAATTCAAGTTCACCCGGCCCTTGCGCACTAATCCATCCCCACATGTTCACACTTATTCTGCCAGATTCAGTGTTTGACACCACGTTATTTTCACACCAACGGGTGTTATCTTTACGCCATAAATGTAGTCTTCCTTTTTGAGAGGATTTAAAAGTCTTTTCATCGGAAAAAATTGTTGTTTCCCAATCAAAATCTAAATACTCTCGTGCAAAGCGTAACCGTTCGTCTTTATGCCTTTGAGTCAAAAACGGTTTTTTCGCCGGCTTTCGTCATGAAGTGCACGACGAACGGTGACCAATGACGTGTTAAATTCATCGGCAAAACGTCTTGTCGGTATGAAACCACACGTTTCATACTCCGCTGCCATATAACGCCGCTGAGTCTGGTTAATAAGGAAGTGGCCTTCCACTTCGTTTATGACTCTGCAAGCCACCTTCTTCCTCGAATCTTTTCACCCATCGACTCACAGTATTTCTCTAAAAAAAAAGAACAAATTGTAAAAGACGATTTTTACCAATGAAAAAATACACATCAAAATAATATAATTAATTTCTACTTACTGAGAAGCCAGTTTCGTTAGAAATTTGAGAAATATTCAGGCCATTCGAATATAGGGCCACAATATTAGCTCTTGCTTCGATAGTAATATTTGCTTGCATATTGGATAAATTGTAAATCGCAACAGTAAGAAGTAAGAACACAAACACTCGTAGCTGAGTTCACCAACCAACAACATTATTTTTAATATTTTGTTTTCTCCAAGCCTTTTTTTTTAATCTACCCTCATTCTTTGCTGTGACTAGAATGTTACATTTCTAACTAAAGTTACTGTGCTTTTAGTTAGAAACGTAATTTTTATATTCTACATAGTTGTATCAATACTAATAGTTCATAATAATTTATAAATATTTCTCAAAAAGTGTTTTACGCAACACTTGGGTCGGATTTGATCCTGCAATTTAGCTAGTAACTTAATAATTCTCAATAGACGCACTTGCTAAACCACTGGGCCACGGCAATGCTCGCGTGTTGACACGAAATTGACGATATGAATATACAGACAAACAAAGTGTATGTGTGTGTGAATTGTCTTTATGGAAAAAGGTCACAAGTAACGTTAAGTGTTGACGCTATCGCTGCGTTCGATTGCTACTGGACTTTTGAACGTAACTGTACAGCCACATATGAAGAAAGGGAGAATATACCACAGAATACATAATTAGTACCTTACGGTACAGAAGTCTCACTCCCGAGTTTAGGTATGATAAACGCGAGCGTCCGGTCACCGGACTAGTCTCGATAGGCCGGCACTCGCTCGACTTGTCGCACACGCAACGCACGCATCCGCGATACAAAAGTAATAGTACCCGGCCCCGCGCCGCTCGCTTGACAGCCCTGGCAGATTGAAGCGAGACGGCAGACAGTTATTGTACTATGAACGCTAAGCGCAATGCAAAAGGTTGAAATTAGGTTGTTTTACAGAATAGTAGGTAAATTTGCGCCGTTTGTATGGAAGTGAGACAGGCCTGAATATACTCACTCGCTACACTTCTCCCTCGTCTCTCCGCAGATCTGACACTTTAACCCCTGGGTGTCAGTCATGTGCGAGAAGGCGTCGTCGAGCAGGTGTTCAATGTAGTGGCGCTTACACTCGTTGTCCCGTGTGAACGGCCGGTTGCACATCTTGCACCACCGCAGCGGCTTGTGCTCGTCGTCGTCTCTGATGGTGTAGCGGTCTAAAAGTATCGCTGTAATGACAAATTAGGTTAATAAGTTGGTGTCTATAAAGGTTGAAACAAAACTTAGTGATAATACTGATGTTTGTGTCCTTTTTAGTCCGGGTTCCCTAGAATATTTTTTTTTAATTACTAACAAGCTAATTTTTCGTGTGTAGCTTCATTTTGATAAGACGAACAACAATTTCCTGTGCGAAAAATCTCGAAAGTGGTAGCTAACAGAGATAGGAAGGATTTAATATTTTGATTTGATGGTCCTAAAATCTGGATTGTTCTATTTGTAGCACAATGTTACTCTTAAATTATAATATAACTATTGACTTATCAATATACAAAAAATCAACTCGTTAGAGTTCCGTTTTAGGGTTCTGTAATCAACAAAACTTGGTTGACTACGGAACCCTGAGCCTTTTTGTAGGCTACAACGTCATTTCAAGAATGAAAAATACACGTTAGCAGATTTTCAGACCTACAAGATAAGTACACTTTCAACACAATCTGTCCAGCCGTTGGGGGAGTTTGTTAACGAACAAGTTTTTTTACATATAGGACTAGTTGATGGCCGTAACTCCGTTGCGCCGAAATTAGTTAACCGCGAGGGGACCGTACATTATTCCGGGATAAAAGTATTCTGTGCCCTTTCCCGGGAATCAAAGTATCTACATAACAAATTTCACCGTAATGGATTTAGCGGTTTAAGGGTGACAGACATACAGACAGACACTTTCCATTTGTAAGTACAGTAGGCGTATGTGTAATGCTGGCTTCTCACGGCTCGTAATATCACGAGCCGCGCCGCGCCAGCTCGAGCCACGTGTCGAGTGAAGGGGGTGGCTCGAGGTGGCGCGGACTGGCTAGAGCAGGCGTGTCCGATCCGATTGAAGTCGGCTCGTGATGCGCGCCGTGAGAACGGCTAGCACGGACTTGCCTGTTGGCTCGTAATCGCTCGTACAAATCGTTCGGCGTGGAGCGGCTCGTGATATTACGCGCCGTGAGAACGGCTAGCACGGACTCGCCTGTTGGCTCGAGCTCGCTCGTACAAATCGGCGCGGCGCGGCTCGTGATATTACGCGCCGTGAGAACGGCTAGCACGGACTCGCCTGTTGGCTCGAGCTCGCTCGTACAAATCGTTCGGCGCGGCGCGGCTCGTGATATCACGCGCCGTGAGAACGGCTAGCACGGACTCGCCTGTTGGCTCGAGCTCGCTCGTACAAATCGGCGCGGCGCGGCTCGTGATATTACGCGCCGTGAGAACGGCTAGCACGGACTCGTCTGTTGGCTCGAGCTCGCTCGTACAAATCGGCGCGGCGCGGCTCGTGATATTACGCGCCGTGAGAACGGCTAGCACGGACTCGCCTGTTGTCTCGTGCTCGCTCGTACAAATCGTCCGGCGCGGCGCGGCTCGTGATATTAAGCGCCGGGACAGCAGCATTACGTTTTACCTATCAGATCCCTCAGCATGGGCGAATGTGGTGCACAATCCTCTATGGCGAGCGGAGGCTTCCTCTGCAGCCTCCGCGCCGATGCCAGGTGCCGCTCCCAGTGACTGAAGAAATCGTGCGGCTGCACCTCATCGTCACACTGGGTGCACTGCATCTAGAAGATAAAGTTACACATGCTCTAGATTCTAGAATAACATTAATAGCCTGAGATCAAACAGATGCTCGTTTTTTGTTCTAAGTCCCGTCAATTGTTACGTAGTTTACATACTCTTTGAATCATAAAGTTAATTATACCTAGCGGAATAGAGAAACAAAGGCCTGAGCAAGAGAGATGTCACTATCAGTCACACTGCGTGGTAAAAAGAGACGTGTGATATGACAGCAGCACTCTTTTTTTGACGTCCAGTCGGCACGTGCCGCAACGTTGACAATTTAATCTCATAGAATTCATGTTCAATCATGCTTGTGTAAGTGTATAGGTACACATATTTTTACACACAGATGAAACCAATTTCGGTTTCGTTTGACAGCTCGAGATTGTGGCTCTATTCCGCTAGGTATGCTTGCTATATACTTTATGCTTTGAATATAGTCTTGACATTTAACAGCTACATATGACATAAAATACAAGTGATATGACGTCACAGTATGGCAGTATTTTCGTCGGTATTTAAAAGACGTATTTTTTAATCAACATTTTAATCTTGTTTTTCAAATATAAGTTTTTTTGCTGAGAAGGAATGACTAACCAATGATTGGCATGAAAAGAAAAATGAGGTCAAGTAGCCTATTGCTCAATAGCGGCGCGCTTTCATAATTCATGCTAGTAATGAGTACGTGTATCTGTACCGTAAACCCATAGTCTTTCGCTGACGTGATGCCCCGGAGCGGCACATAGTTCTTGTTGATGTGGTGTAAAACGTGTTGCGACAGTCTGGCCTTGGTGGGAAACTTGTCCATGCACTCCGGACACTGCAGCCACTGGTATTCATGCACGGTGAGATGCTTCAAGTATTTGATCAGGGTCCCGAACTGTTTCTCACATATCGTACACTCGTAGTTGTCACAATCCTCCGGGTAGAACCTTTTCCTGTATTTCTTTTGTCGGACACACATTTTTCTGTGTTCCTGGTATTCCACGTGGTGCCCATTGAATTTACACCGCTTGCATGCGTACATCCTGGAATTAAGCAAACTTTAAGACCCTGTACATTTAGGGAGCAGCTTGCAAGAGGGCGCTAGGCGAACTTTTTAAATAAACCTTTGATGATGACTTATTTATTTTATTTTTTATTTAACAATTTGTTGCACATACAGTTTTATATGAAAATATACACAGAAAGAAAGACGACACAACAGGTACTGCTAGTAAGCAAACATTGCAAACATTTTTTTTATTTTAACAATTTATATAAGCAATTTGAAAATTAAGTCTACCTAAAAATACCCTCAAAATAGTGCGCTAGCCTCGCGGCGCATTAAGAGAATATAGTTCTAACTTACCTCTTTTTCTTCCTCTTGATATCCATAAGGGACAAATCGTCATCGTCGCTATCTTCTTCCATATTCACACCACCTCTGACAACACCCAGATGAGGAGTCCAGGTTATGTATTCACCAGAATCCTCTCGATCATCGTCTACCTCGACATCCTCTTTATCAGTATTATCCTTCCCCTTCCCCCAATCGATCATGTCGTTTTCAAAAATCTCTTGCGGCTCCGCTTTCACTTCTAATGTAACAGATTTATCAGTGATTAGGTCGGTGAATTCTGCTATTACTAATTTTTCATCATCCGTGTCATCGTCTAATACTTCTTCTTTTATTTTAACGTTACTATTCTCTATTAAACTATCTTGCTCTACTTTTATCGTTTTACTTGGTCCAGGGTTATCAACTAGTTTGCTGTCGAGTGTTTCTTTATCAAGTACATTGTGATTGATACTAGTTTCGATAGGGATGTCTTTCTCATGCAAATCATTCTTTTTGCTGCTATTAATTCCTTGTTTATCCAAAACCTTTATTGTAGTGATGTTTTTGTTCTTTTCACCCTCTTCAGTATCATTATTGGTATTAACGTTTAATTCTTTTTGGTTTACTACACACTTACTTTGTGGGACACTATCCTCTTTGTTGTCTGATCGTTTTTCAACATTTGAATTTTGTAACTCCTTTTCTTCGGTATTAGAATTCACGACATCTTCTATGTGAGGTTCATGAGTGTGTATTGGTTTACTTGATGTATTATTTTCTTTTGTTTTGTTGTTGTCATCTGTTTTCTGTTTGACGATAACATTAGTTATCACATGGGTAGGGTCATTGCATGCTGCGTTTGAATGTATTATGGTTTTTTGAATTTGTAATTCAAAATCTAGCATTCCGTTACTTTTATCTGCTTCATTCCTCTTTTCTAAAATAATATTTTCTTTAACAGGTTTAATACAATTAGCAGTTGCATTTAGTTTATCATTATCATTTTTTATCAACTTATCATCATTATTTGTAAGACTAATTCTACTACTATCACAATTTTCTTTTTTACTGCTGTTACATGCGGTAGGCTTATTTTTATTTGAATGTATGTCTGAACCATTCTGAGTACCTGCAATATTAAATTCTTCTCCCTTTTCCAAAGCAGCATCTTCAGTATTTTCTTTTTTTATTTCCAAGACTTTATCACAGCCTTCGGTTTTATTAATTTCATCATCAAACGGCTGTAAACTTTTATCTTTTAAACTGTTTGCAGTATTTGGGTTATTTTTATTGGAATTGTTATTTGAATTACCCTCATTATTTGGTTCATTAAATTTATTTCCTTCTGATAGATCTCCTTCAAAATCTTCTAATTTTATTTTGAGCACTTCACTGTCTTTATTGTTCAACAAAATCATTTCATTTATTTCCATTTCAGTATTAATAAAATCCTCAATATCTTCTTCAACTTTTATTTCTGAGACATCCGTAGTATTAACTTCGTTTTCGTGACTGCTATTTCTTGTTTTTCGCACTCTCTTACGCGGAGATTCTTCCTGACCGGCCTTTCTTTTCAAGATAGATTTATTACCTAAAAAAATTGAAAATATTAATGTATATGCTATAAAAATACGATATTTTAATTGAATATGACTTATGAATAAAAATATTTATGTAGAAATATAAAAAAAGACAAAAATTTAACAAAGTTGCTCTTCCCTGGACCCGGATACATAGAAAAAGCCAGCAACTTGGTGAAAGTTACCTTTCTTGGAAATATGTTAATTAATAACAAGAGTAGATAACTGCTGTCAGCATGTTTGTTTAATAAATTACCTAACAAGTACATATTTCCTTAATGGTAAAAATTTTACACATGCACCTACTGCCACTTTGTTTCATCAAACGATCTTTAGAAACAGAAATTACCTTGTATTGTCACTGGCATGTCATAGGTGTGGGACAACGGTGGTGGCACAACAATTTTATCCGTCTCAAGAGTTTGCACATTGTACCCCGAATCTTGAAGGCATTTCAGTGGCACTGGCACCTGAAATATAGTAAAAGGGTTTGTTCTGATGTTCAGATTAACGTTATATTATGTATGTACCATCGAGGAAATTGATTCCTAGGCAGTTGACGGACCTAAGTAATTTGGTCGGTTTTATCAAACCCATCCGACCGATCACTGCTAACATTGAATTGACATAAGCCAACCAAATGACGTAGGTCCGTCAACTGCCCATGAATAAATTTCTTTGATAGTAGAAAGTCGACCAAATCATCATGCCATTATATTTATTTATTAGATTGTATCTACATGACATTAAGGTTAATTTTAGTCTCACGCTGAACCCTCGACGACCATCGTCTCCGACATGGAAAATGGAAGATCAGCTCACAGCACTACATGTAACTTCATAAACACTTAAATACAATTCCATACAGCTTAAAATTGATAGCATATCCCCTATATTTGCTTGCCTTGTTTACATTAATATCTAAATTTTAAATAATTATGTTGCAGTGAATGCACATTCAGAAAAGAGATTACATAGACCTATGCTAAGGCCAATGTCACATTTTTGGGAGAAATCAATAGCTTAACATAGCTTTACAAACTATTATCAATTTGTCCCCTTACCTTCATGGCGGGTTGGTCTCTACAAGGGTGTTTACTCAGGAGATGTAAATTGTATGCCGTGTCGTTATAGAAGAATGTATTACTGCTATTGCAAATCATACACTTAAGTAGCACTATATAATTGTTGGTGTGCTTCACCAGGTGCAGCATCTCCATACACTCTCTCTTTAGGATTTCATCGCATAGCCTACACTTGTAGTTCTCCTGGGAGAAGCTCTGATGCAGATTCATCACCGTTTTCGTGCTGAACGTCTTCGTACAAAATCCGCAGGGCACCAATCTCTTCACGGCGGGACAGTCACTTATGCCGTCGAAATGCGACATGCAACAGTTAATGCATTTCCTGATCGGCGTCCAGGACGCGGGCAGGTCTGACCGCACGGTGTGGGACAGCAACCTGTGCCGCTGCAGTTCCTCGGGTGTGTCGAACCTCAGGAAGCACAAGTAGCACTTGTAGTTTACTAGCTTCTTGACCTTGGGCTCGGTGTTGGGGCATACGTCCAGATGGAGGCGATACTCGTGGCACATGGCGAATTGGACCCCACACTGGCAGTGGTACATCAGGCTGGTTGTGTTGAAGTTCCGATACTTGTCTCCGGGCAGCATGCCACACCTCCAGCATGGGGCATTCACTATTCTCACCGCCGGCAGAGATTTATCCATTTTATTTGATATTTTCAAGGCTACGTAGGACTCCCCATTGGTCGCTTCGAACTCGAATCTCAGCTTCCACTTTTCACGCTCGTGTACGTTTCTGATGTGTTCCAAAAAAGAATTCAGATGCCACCAGGCCCAACCGCAATCTTTACACTTGTACAGCAGGGGGGCCCCTCGGTTTAGAGGATCCTTCAGAAACCAGTTATTCCATACCTCGAGAACCTGAAAACAAATAAATTTTCATATAAGAGTGTTGCATTTATTTTTTCTTTACGTTTATAACAACGTGTTTTGAAACACTAGCCAGTGGAGACGTGTGAAAGCTTTTAACCATCCAAAGCACAGATAATTATTATATTTATTCTGAAGACATCAGTGTATTAAATAAATAAATAAATACTATTACTTCAGTGCGTTCATAATATTATGAGAATAAAACCTAATTTAACGATTTCTTTTCAAACCTCCTTACTTTTTGAAGAGCCATCTGTATGTGACTACTGTCTGGCACTGTTGGTATGTTCTCATAATTTTTCATCAAGATGTATATGTAATTATCGGCAACATTTCCATACTTGGAGAGGATCTGCATTGTTGACTTAATATTATGAGTCTCAAGAACAAAATGTTGATATAGAGATGGATTAGTTGATTTGTTCTGTTCAGTAGATTGTGAATTTGTTAGGTTATTTTTGTTTCTATATGTATTCGGTTTAGGACTTGGTGATATAGATTTTTGGCAAAGTCTATCTTTACTCTTTGGGAGTTCAGGGTTCTGACTTCCTAAAGATTTCTGGATCAAAAGTGATTGTTGAGGTCGTTTTTCATTTGTTTGAATCTTGTTTATATTCTGGTTATTCTGTTTCGTTGTATTTGTTGTTCCATGGTTTTGCGATGTTGATCCCTGTGGGTTCTTGTCGTGGCTCTGACTGGATGTACTCGGTTGCTCATCAAACTCTTCGACTTCAATTTTGATATCAAATTGTACAGGTGTCTCTTGACTCACTTGAGTAGTTTTCTTTTTGCTAGTTATCTTACTCAAAATATCCTCCACCGCTTTCTGAAATCAGAGAAAAGTATAAAGTTGGTGCTGCATACATACTAATATTATAAATGTAACTAAAGTATGACGCTCTGTCTGTTATATCTTCTTGCTTAACCTCTCGAATACCGGGATGTCAAATTATATTGAGCCATCAATGCCCGAGTTCTATGGCGCCATTTAAATTTTTCTAAAAAATTTTTTCTAGTTTTACAAAATTGCGCCAATCAGCAACGAATTTGGTACATACTTTTTGTAGCCAACTTCATACTTTTAAAAATAACGCATCTTACAAAAGAAATTAAATCTTATACGCATTAAAATAAGTTAAAAAACTGCATGAGGTCGAGTGCAGTCAGGTGGCTCGATATTGAGCTGGTGGTACACAGAGGTATTTTTACAAGTGGCTCGTTATGGTGTCGGTGGGGTTCAAGAGGTTAAATGATTTTTAGATTTGCTAAGGGCATAAAAAAATTGTCTTTAAAAATTTACGGTTGCCGCGCGACAGCAAGGTTGCAGGCAATGACTATACTTAAAAAATATGTAAAGCGGGGATATGCAGGTGTACCTTTTATATGTAGTGTAATTTTAATAAAAAAATAAAAGTGTAATTTTTTGGTGCCTTGTAATCAAGATTGCTTTAAATAAAAAAGTATTATTTATTGATTTTTATTTTGTGGGCACTGTGGGTCAATTCCAACAAGAAAAAGAAAATTTTATTTTTTTTACTTTCTCAAGTACAAAGTTTTGATTTTGTAGTTACCTTCAATAGTGAAAACTTGCCAAAATAATGTTTGCATATTTAAAAGATAGGCATGTCAGATTACAAAGAGTGTTAGTTAAGCCGGCCCCTAGACAATCAATTGTATTGTCAATATCACACTTTAACCCATCAATCCCCAAGTGGCACCCGGCTGCCGCATAACAATTGAAAATCTATTGTGTCTGCGTTTCCCACGATCAAGGTATTAATTTTATTGAACAGTTTATTTGACAATTAGATTGAAGGCGCGCGATATTCAATATGAACCCTAGACAGTCAATAATATTATGCTTAGCCAGGGCCTGGTTACTTGGGGTCTGGTGTTATGAAATAGTACTTACTTTTTACTAAAAACTACAAGGCCCTACTGCTATAAGCACTCCGTGTATTGTAATTTTCAAGTTGATTTTACCAAGTTCCATTTTAATTTTAATAAGATTTAAATAATAATGGTCCAGGTAACAGTAGGCTACTATACATTATATTTCATGGCCTATTTTTTTTAGATATAATTATTACAATTTTTACAACTACTAAATCAACCAGAATTAATGGGAAAACTCTTATCGATAACATCCATCATCATCATCAACATAATATAAAAATGCAAAAGTGCATCTGTTCTCTTTAATAGAGCAACTGAACCGATATTAAAAATGTATAGGAGTAGGTTAGTTGTTAGGTACCCTGAAAAAAGTACGGTTCCGGCGGAATAAACGAATTTAGGCGTAATGAGCGGACAACTTCTAGTACTAAGTAAAAACGACACAAGTGAGTGTCCAAAAGTAGGTAGAAGCAAACAGGATAGAAGTCTAAAAATAAAAAAGTAGACTACCCACGACTTTTTATTTTTCATTGTCAAGCTTATTTTGAATATACCTAACATTACTTAGACATAAAATAACTGCCATTTCAACGACACTTTTCATTAATTTTTTAAGTTGTAATAAAATTTTGAACATCGTAAGTAACAAAATGGTGGAACTACCTGCATTTCCTCGATATCCTCGTCATCGTCGTCGGATATCTCTTCAACTTCCCACACTTTCGGTATATGAACATCCTTCCTTCTGCTCATTTTGGCTTATAATTCACAAATATATTCACAATAGCACACATTACAAAGTTTAACTAGGTACCTACATCAAGTTTTTAAATTAACACGAGGAGAGAAATTTCGAAACGCCATTCATTACGATTTAGAATACAGCTTAATGATGTGGTACTCTTTAATCAAGTTAAATAATATTGCATTCTCAGTCGCACTCATTCCCGTGTTTGTAAATTTGTTTATTCTCTCTTTCTGTTCTTTACCTATTCAATTTAGGCGGATATTCATTTTCTTTGTGGGGTAGTTCAGATATGTTCAGTTGACGTTCAGATGACGTTTAGTAGGACCAATGTCAAATAACAATAAAGTTCATCTTCTTCCTCTTACGAAAGGGCTTATACATAAGTATTGAGCCCATGGAAAACATAGAGGAATTGAAAAGTTATCGAAGTCATATTTAGTCATCCAAAATAGAGGATTTTATGTTATGGTTATTACTTCTTATTACATTTTATTTTAGGTGTATTGTGTAGAACAGAGATGCCCATACTTTTTGCTGTGAAGATCGACTTGAGAAAAAGTTAAGGGTTTAAGATCGACAGATTTATTTTTATGTAATTTTTTTTTATTAAGTATCTATTAGTAATAATAATACGTCTTTATATTTATATTATCATTTATTTTTATGTTGTATTAATAAGTAAACGTCACATAAATAAATGAATTGAAACAAAAACGATCGGAATGCTCAGTAGGTAATTTATAAATTTCGAAAATAAAATCTTGCAGGTACTAACTTGTTTAACCTCTAAGATCGACCGTGGAACCTCTCGCGATCGACTGTTTGGGCACCACTGGTGTAGAAGAATGCAGCGTGACCGGTGACCTTCGCGGGCTTCGGCAATAAAACTCGGTCTCCGTCTCGGCCAACTTTCCCCCTATTAATGACCCTAGAAGAAGAGGAGGAACTATAAAAAAGAAAAAAATATATAACCTAATTTCTCAACTTTTCAATTTTTCCTGTTTCCAGTATTTTTTTCTATTATTAATAATATGGAATTCTGAATCGTCGTCTCGAACACATCAAAATGAGTATAATTACTAGACGTTACAACGGTAGTGTGTTTTATTACAATGCTCAAATATTATGGCGATGCCATTCTACATCTCCGGATACTTGGAAGAAAGGTGAAGAGGAAGAGGAGTTTAGAGTTCTTGATATTTTGAAAAAAAGGGAGAGACAACAAAGGAAAAAATTTCAGAGGAACGATGTTCAGCCAGATAGATCAGAGCGGATGGCCACAAATCAGGTATGTTGTGTGGTTACCACCCAAATAAACAAATATAAACCCAAATAACGCCTCCGTGGTCCAGTGATTAAGAGCGTGGCTCTTGACTCGGAGGTCGTGGGTTCGATTCCCGCGTTGGAAACATGTTATTTCCAAGTTTGATTAGGACAATACAGGCTGATCACCTGATTGTCTGACAAGTAAGATGATCCATGCGTCGGATGGGCATGTAAAAAGTCGGTCCCGCGCCTGATCTCTCGCCAGTCGTTTCGGTCTTCCGTCCCACTGGGCTATGAGAGTAAAGGAATAGAGAGTGCTCTTGTGTACTGCGCACACACTTGGGCACAATGAAACCGGCAACCGTCACTGAAACCAGTGTGGGAGTTATTATTATTATAAACAAATATTTTTGTATTCCTAGTTCTATTAACCCTTCGATCGCGGATTCTTGGAAATGCTATTGTATTCTATTGTTGTCGCGACCACCGGTGCCCGTATGGGGCTTGATGAGTTAAAAGCAATCGAGAATGATGTTAATAGCTTAAGAAAGTAAAACTAACTTTTATTACTAATACATTATATTAATTTCTTCCATTGTTGTTGAATGTTTTGATACTTTTCTAAGTAATTTAAAGTTATGTTGCTAACCCGATATTACTTCATATACATATAATAATGGAAGATTAACCAAAGGTACTTCAACATAAAATATAATTACAATATAATTACAATTACAACATAAAATATAATTTAGAGGTTTAAAGATACAATTACACAAAGTCAACAGATGTTTTTTTTTCTTTCAGGATTGGGGCAATGTTTGGCCTGGACCCAGATCTTTTCATCCATCTTCTGTGCCGCTGCCCGTTAGACAGGGCTATGTCCCAAAAGGCCAGGCACCACCGGGTAAGAAAGCTAATGCGGAACTCATGAAAGTTCCAAATTTTCTCCACCTCACTCCCCCTGTAATCAAAAGGCAATGTGAGGCAATAAAACAGTTCTGTACCGAATGGCCCAAGCTGCTCAACAGCGAGGAGGCTATAGAGAAGCACTACCCACAGGAAATCATCACCTCCGACTACTGCCACGCCAGCCCGACAATACGCAACCCTCTATCCCGTATTGTTACTCTACGCATAAAATTGTCTAACCTCAACTTAGACAAACACGCAAAAGACAAGTTCTTGAGGTTGGTCGGTGATAAATACGATGAAAAGACAGATTTAGTCACCATAACAGCAGACAGATGTCCTGTACGGAAACAGAATTTGGATTACGTAAACTATTTGCTGACTGCGTGTTATCATGAAGCTTGGACCGTTGAAGATTGGGAGAAAGATAAAAGTTTGGATGATATGGAGTATTACAACTTTGATACTCAACCTTCAAAAAAGAACTTAGTTGATTGGCATTTAAGAAGTAACGGGGAAGAAAAATCGCTATCAAGAGATGAGTATGTTGCATTTGATGTTTCATCCATACCAAATGCAGATGAATATAAAAATGCAGTATCCAGTTTATTTAATGATGCAGAAAGTGATGAGACTGTGAAAAAATATGGGTCAGCTGTACGGAAACTACTTGGACTACCTGAGGAAAAAATTGTTTAACACATTTTATTTTATTTAATAAAAACTGTAAATTAGTTGTACTTTTTGTTATTTTTTTGACAATATAATATACCATATTATTTTTTATTCGTTGGCACATGGTGGTTGGTGGGGCCCTATGTATGTTAATCAAATGTGCATTTTTTGCTACCAAAATATAATCTCATTTTAGTCTTGATGTCGGCGCTGATGGTCCGAGATGTAAGAAATTCTAGAATTTTGTAGTGGTCAGCGTGACACTAAAATCTTGTCTCTGCGGACTGTTGAGCTTGAGTGTGTTGATTTCAAGGCTGAGTTACTTTACTGTACGTACACACGTATACAGGTAATATTCATGTTGTGTTATTGGCATTGTAAATTGAATTTAAGCAATAAAACTTGTAACTCATAAAATACAGCCAACAATGTTATGAGGTAAAAAAATGGCCGTGTTATTTCTTGTTCTATTTGTTTCAACCGAAATTTTAAATATAAACTGTATTCAGGACGCAAGGGATGACGGTAATATTATTTTTAATCTGCAAAATATTATTTTTTATAAAACATAATACCTATTATAACCTTCCACTTTTTGGCAAGTCGGTTAATATTAGGTGCTTGGAATTCGGATAAAGAGTTTCTGCAAAGAGAATATTATATTCTGACTTGCTTCTGTACCTACTATTTAGGGATGAATACTCATAGTTTTATGCCTATACTTCATACTATACAGGGTGTCACAAAACTAAGTGATTATACTTTAGGGTGTGTATGAGTCCCGTGTATATAGTTCACTGTGAAAGTAGCACTGTTGAAAGAGTAAATTTTCTTTTTAATTTTGTATGAGGAAACTCGTGACGCTGGGGCACTTGCCCATACAAATCCCAAAAAAATTTTTGCTCTTTCAGCGCTGCTACTTTTACAGTGAACTTCTTATGGGGAACACATACACACCCTAAAGTATTATCACTATGTTTTGTTACACCTGTATAGCCATGTCCTTGCATCTCTATTTTCAGAGCCTATATTCAGTGCAAATAAACTTTTCTATATAATTATTTTAGTAGGTCTGAAATTCAGCCTTGTTCTGACAGGACTCAGGAGTCTTCTGTCTTGTAGCCTGTTAGGACCCGGTGATATTGTTAGATCACTGTCATGTTAGAGAAGTTCTAAAATCTATAACTTGTTATTATTTTTTTTTTTAGTAACTAAGTTCTAAAATCTAACTTGTTATTATTTTTAGTAACTAAAAGAGAAAACTTCGTATTCTGGCCCGATGGTGTGGTACCATTTTTTATCCAAACACGCCACTTCGGTAAGTACAAAATAATAATTATCAGACTAGATGACGCCCGCAACTCCGTTGCGCCAATATTTATTTAATAATTTTTCCGAGATAAAAAGTATCCTAGTACTTATGTCCTTTCCCGGGACTCAAAGTATCTCCATACATATCATCCAAATTTCAGCAAAATCGGTTCAGCAGTTTGGGCGTGAAGAGGTAACAGACAGACACACTTTCGCATTTAAGTATAATATTAGTATGGATATTATGATACACAAGCCACTTATTTATTAAGAACCTTCAGATTGTGCCCGCAACTTAGTTCACACCGAAATTCGTTAAATTCCACAGGAACACTAGGTCTGTTTTTCGCGACTAAACTTCTATGATGTAATCGCTTCAGAGGGTCGCTTCGCACTGCATCACGAATCATGATGCATCAACGCAACGCAATGCGAAGATGCGAAGACGTAGCTAAACATAATTACCTAAAACTAATTTCCGACAATGTGGGTTTTGACCGCTTTACTTTAGCTCTAACAAATTCTACAATTGAACCCATTGAGTTATAAGTACTACGAACGTAGTACTTATAACTCGATGACTGAACCGTTTAAAATTTAAATCCTATTGCTCAGACAAAGACCAGCAGCTAGCGATCACGTCAGCTCTAGCCAAGTTCAGCTTCAAGACCTGTCTTCAGTTCAAGCCAGTGTTCGAGGAGCCCAAGATTGAAAGGCATGTGCTCGTCCTGGAGAACCCGCATGGAATCAAGAAATGCGTTATCAACACAAAGGGTCACGCGGTGGACGAGCCCCATGTAAGTGACATGTACCCAATGATAATAATGTGGAATGAATATAAGTAAACATTGTAACGCTAATCGTTACGAGGCTTTGCGATTAAATGAGCCATTCAAAAAGCTTCAGTGTCAACTTTGTCAAGACAAGTGAATAAAGTTTAGTTTACCATTAAAATGCATCGCATTGTCACGTCCTATTCAAAAGTTCACTGACCCTAAATATAAGCAACTTTGAAAAGGTTTTGTGTTTACAAAGGTCATGTTAAAGTTAGTACCTACTTGTATCTACCTACAATGTAAAAAGTATTCTCTGTTGTACTTATATACCTACCTACGTCATTTTAATTTTTTGTCCGTTAGCGGTTAGGTAATATATTTTTTTAATTGCGCGGCTAGCCGCCTATACTTTAATATTTAGATCAAATTGAGACGTAAGGGAATATTTTCAGCGTCTGACCATCGGCTTTGACTGCTTGGCCTCGCCTCGTATCGACATGATGATAATGCGAGCGCTCGGCTTCCCTTTTGAGCACAACCGAGCCAGCAGGGACATCTACATTGATGTGCTGCTAGAAAACGTCGACCAGGGTAAGTGATGGTGACTGGTGACAGAGAAATGGGCAGTCTGCATCTGTCCATGGCCGAAGGAGTGAAACTGCTAGGTACTCCTTCGGCCAGGGTCGGAAACCAAACACGAAAAACCGTTTGGCATGATCTCAAGGTGCTTATTATACAAATCAGACAAACCAACGTTGCATTGTCGTATTTAATATTAAATACACAGAAATACTCGAAGGAAATACCTCATTCTCCTAATAATACAATTTGTCCTATTGACATCATACTTTATACTCTTATCATAGAAGATAAACGCTTGCATTAATTAAATAATAACACAATAATGGCTCCTATGTAGTTATTGTGATATTTCGTGCCTTATCAACATTTATATCAGATAAATTAAATATGTGATAATTCAAATAATATAGTTTCGTAAACAGTTCATTATAAAGTTTATCCAGTGCTCCGACGGACGGGAAAGTATAAGATGGCGCCTGCTCAGGAATACAAGTTGTATGAAAATATATTCATAGAGACCAACTTGCAGTCGGCCGACTACGATGGAGTGGTCCTCATCTTGTACCCAGAGGAAATGAACGTAGCACTCCCGAGGGACATCGGCAGCTACATAGATAAAATCAACAAACTAGACAAGAACATACACAAGGTGCCTACCGTCTGGAACTGCGATTATGTGGCCGGCCAACGCCTGGTGCTGTCGCCGACTGGGAAAATAACGCCCTACCATGACGTGAAAGTTGTCAAAGAAGCGGCCAAAAAGGGCATGACTCGAGCAATGGAGGCCGGGATGAAGAGACCTCTCATCGTAATAAAACATGTCGTCGAATTCCCCGACGGGCAGCTCGTCAGCATTCTCGGAACGCTGGAGGCTCTGTACGTTCCGCTTCAAATGAGGGAGAGGCAGGATTCCAAAAACTTTATAAGAATCGGTTTCTACGCCGAAGACAAACGCACCGAGGGCTTCGAGAGAATCGTGAGAAACGCTATAGCACTCGAGAGATCTAGAATTGTCACTAGGGATATCGCCGGGGGTGACCCCGAAAGAATGTCACCGATTAATATAGTCGAATACCTGAAAACCTCTTTCGAGGAAAACACTAATGTAACGATAAAAGTGATCGATGACGAGGAGGAGTTGGCCGAAAATTATCCTCTCCTTGCCGCTGTTAATAGAGCCGCCACACGCGTGGAAAGACATAAAGCACGAATTGTAGAGTTGGAGTACAATTCCTCCGATCCTAACAGAGTTACCGAAACGGTCATGCTAGTTGGTAAAGGTGTGACCTACGACACGGGCGGTGCCGACATCAAAATTCAAGGAAAAATGGCGGGAATGTCGCGTGATAAATGCGGGGCAGCCGCCGTTGCTGGATTTTTGAAAGCGTGTGCCATTTTAAAACCACCGCACTTGAAGGTGGTTGGAGTATTGTGTCTATGCCGTAACTCGTGCGGCGCGAACTCCTATGTATCCGACGAGCTCCTGGTCTCCAAGAGCGGGAAGACCGTGAGAGTCACCAACACCGACGCCGAGGGTCGACTGGCGATGGCGGACGCTCTGTACCATGTAACCGAAAAGGCCGGCTCGGTACTGAACCCGCACATTTACACGATCGCCACCCTGACGGGGCACGCGGCCGCATGCTACGGAAGCTACACGGCAGCGATGGACAATCACTCCGCGAGAGCTACCAACCACGGGAGCCGCTTGCAACTGAGTGGCGCCAGCGTGGGGGAAGGTTTTGACGTGTCCACCGTCAGATCCGAGGACCTCGCGGTGAACGTCGGAAAATGCAAGGGAGACGACCTAGTCCAATACGACACTTCAGCAAAATGTCGTAACCATCAGCTGGCAGCTGGGTTTCTGATTAAAGTGGGTGGACTCGAGGAGAAGAACATTAAGTACACGCATTTGGACATCGCCGGCTCTGCTGGCATGCCTCCTGACGAGCCCACAGCAGTTCCTGTACTCTCTTTGTGTCACCTGCATAAGGTTTTGCTTTAGACGTCTTTCAGCATACGTTATCCACTGTATTTAAAATTTATAACTATTTAATAAAAGTTAACGACTATCATGTGCATTCTTAGTTCTTACCACAGGTTCTTACATTATAGATAACACACCCAGTAACACTGAATTATTAAATTTGGAATAGATAAGATAGGTATTACGTGCCAAAGACCATTAGTACATAATCCATGATTGTAACGGTAATTATAGGTCTACCAGAATCTGATGGCAAAAAGTGAGAAAAGAAATTGACTCTAGCAATACCGGAGTAATTGGAATAAAACATTTTGATCCTTTTTTTTCCTTATAGCGGCTGATTCTGTGTGTGAAACATGCAAATATAAAAATTTATCCAATAATCAAGGATATTTTTTGAAAATCTGCCATCCAAATTTGCCGATCCTGGTAAACATATTATAGTAGCTGTAATTACAGGTTACTTTTAATTTCACTATCACATAAAAATAGAAGCAGCAAAAGTGGGTAAAGTTTATCAATCACTGGCCAGTGACCACTCACCTGAGCTTAACTATTCTTTTAATCCCTCAATCTATTTGCTATAATGTACTCGGCGAAACATGGCGGTAGCGGTCATTGACTCCCTGTCAAAAACTTGTCATTTTCTATACAAAGCCACGATTGACAACATCTGACACTTCATTGTCAATCGCGGTTTATATAGAAAATGACAAGTTTTTGACAGGGCGAGTCAATGACCGCTACCGCCATGTTTCGCCGAGTACAGTATAATAGCATCATATCCTTTAAGCGTTCTGAAAAATCCAGGCGTGCAAATAAACAAAGTGATATTGTAAGTATAAGGTGAAAAGACAAGCATAATGTTTATGTTTTAGGCGCCATAGAATTGTACGCGAAGGAACAAAAACTACCCATTGAGTTGCGAGCGCTGCCGTATGATGTAAACAGTGTGATGCACTTCGATGACAGAGAGTACAGCAAAAATGGACATAGAACTTTTATATTTAAGGTTATTAACTAATAAGAAGTAAAAACATCCATACTAATATTATAATTGCGACATTGTGTCTGTCTGTCTGTCTGTTACCTCTTCACACCTAAACCGCTGAACCGATTTTGCTGAAATTTGGTATGGGGATACTTTTTTTAATATTCAACTTTATACAGCTTACTAAATTAATTTAAAATATCTTAAGATTATTTACTACTTTGTGACTGTAAAATCAAATAATTATTATAGCTTGCATAAATTTCCAGAATCCAAATACACGACAAAATCGTGCTGGCTTGTCACCTACAGATCTTCAGAAAATAAACATCATATACGGACCAGAATGTAAAACTCGTGACCGTCTAGCTAAACTGAAGATCTGCTCTAATTATCCAGAAAACAAAAGAAGAAAGCGAGAGGCAGATTCTGAGAATAACGCTGCATTAGAATTAGAAAACAAAAACGACTCGATAGATGCTAATAAAAACCAAACTCATATAGAAGTAGAGAAAAACGTTACGAACCTTCTCTTACCATCGAATAATTTAAATATCCCGGGTCCGTCAAATAAACACGTGAAAGATGCCAGTTCTGAAGATGTAAACATAGCGAGGACGTCGGATACGAATAAGCTATTAGTTGAATTAGTGCGAAAAATCAAACAAGTTCGTAAACTCTCAATAGCATTAGCTAAGAGAAATAAAACAAAAAGTGGATCAGCTCGCACCAAAGATACAGACGAAGATATGACATTGGCAGTTGTAAATTTACTATACACACTATCAGAAAATACTACATCAACTGATGAGGAAAGTACCTCGGGATTGAAAGTAGCTCGATCTGGTGTGAGTGATGAATGTAATGGTGAACATTATTCGACAAAAATTCGGCCATGCGATACAAAAGACAAAATTGATGATTGTGAAACAAAAGAAAGTTATGCTACTACAAAAGTTGAATGCAATGATAAACAGTTTCATTCAACCAAAATTAGGCCACCACATGTTTACACCCAACTTAGAAATGTGTTATTTTCAACTCGATATCCTAAGTATCGGAGATATGTGGATAATGAAGAGGTCTCGTCTATTCGACATAAAAGAGAAGCCAATGGAACAGATAAAGTTGTTTCTGGAGAAGTGACAACGATTCCGCATAATGTAACTAAACTAGAAAACACAACTCTCAAGATAGACAAAGACGCAAGAAGAAGTTATTTTTTGAATAGGTAATTCTTGCAGTTTTTCAATCGGTGTCCTATATATTAGAAAATAATGGATTAAACTTTATGTTTTCAATTGAGTTTTAATGTGTATAGTGTTGTGTGATTCCTATGTATACGTGTATAGGTGTATAGTATGTTTTCGTTAATTAGTAATCTGTGTGTAAAATTATATCTAATGAATATAGAGAGTGGTCTACGCATCTCAACATTACTGCTGTGAAAATAATATTTTAATGGCCATAACTCATTACTATGACAAAAATTTACAGAATTCTAGTCTATTATTGACACTTGTATTGTAACGCCTCGCAACGTTGCAATGTGAATTGACCATGGCTGCCTTCTAAAACGAGCCGCGCGGCTCGTTTTAGTATAGAAGTCGCGCGGCTGCCGCACTACTCGCGACTTAGTCGGCAAAATTGATTGGCGTATGTTTGGAGTAATAATATCTTTATAATAAGCGGAATGCATTTGAAAATCATTATTAGGACTTAGTCTTTTTAATTTCAAACTTCTATTTTCTTTAAAAAATTATCTGTAGGTAGTAAAAGAGTAGTCATATCTTCTAATAGTTATAGAGATATTAATCAAGAAGTAAATATAAAAAAAATGTAAATGCCCGGTGTATTATTTTTTTCTATGCATCTTAGCAACATCTTAGATTTAAGCGGGGACTGCTCAAAATATTTATAATTATAAGAAAAACAATTTGCTATTTACCAATTTTAAACTACTTAAAACGACACAATCAACGACTTGGGTGACTATTAATATATTGCAGAGGTATTTTTGATACTGAAAATGGGAATATCAAAGTCGACAACTATGCCGCTATAACACTACCACAATTTGGTGGATTTTCAAGAGAAGTCGTCAAGAAAGAAAGGGAAGATGTTGAAATGAAAATAATTAGAAATAAAGAAATAACAGAAGACGAAGTTATGCCAAGAGAAAAGAGCAAATCCGAACTAT
This sequence comes from Cyaniris semiargus, assembly GCA_905187585.1. Taxonomy (NCBI): domain Eukaryota; kingdom Metazoa; phylum Arthropoda; class Insecta; order Lepidoptera; family Lycaenidae; genus Cyaniris; species Cyaniris semiargus. The sequence goes on from LR994567.1 coordinate 11,919,883, forward strand.
ATGCTGTTGATAATATCCACCTAACATCAGTTAAAACTCCTTATGAGTTTGGGTAAGATTTTAAAGATTTTAGTTCTGCTTTCTGAAATTATTTTTTTTTGAGCCTAGACTTTTACGTTGTGCTTGGTTTAGTATGTTTTTAATTTTTAAATATGGGTAAATAAATAAATCCCTGTTATTTTCTTTCCTAGAACGACGAGGAAGGTAGAAAAATTTATTGTACCACAAACTGTACAACTATCTCAAGGAAACAAGGATTTTTATGGGGAACGTATATGGCCAGAGGGAATCGTCTACTTCACTATTGAAAACAACCCAAAATGTAAATATTTATAGGTCTACCAGAATCTGATGGCAATTTATGACAGCAGATTTTTAAAAAATATCCTTGATCATTGGATAAATTTTTATATTTGCATGTTTAACACACAGAATCAGCCGCTATAAGAAAAAAAAAACGGATCAAAATGTTTTATTCCAATTACCCCCGTATTGCTAGTCATTTTATTTTCTCACTTTTTGCCATCAGATTCTGGTAGACCTATAACCACTGACATTCTTGTTTTTCTTTTCTTAAAAAAGAAAAATATTTTATAGTTAGTAGATGTGGAACTTCAAAGTTTAATGATTTTTTAAGATGACATAAACCAAGTGCGACAAAAATTAGAAGAGGTGAACAAAATTTTACAAACCTACACATGCGTAGAACTCCAAGAGGTCAAGGAAGATAAAAAGAAGTCGGATTATATTGTTTTGGACACCAGCGCAGATTTCGTCGTTGGAAGAGTTGGAGGCGAACAGGTAAATAATATTTTTTGTTTTTAAGACGACAGATTAATACAGTGCGGGCATTTCTCTCATCGCTCCTAGACTAGGAATGTCAATAACCGCTGGTGCCATCTTATTATGTCTGATAAGCGCAAAAATTCTTGTAAAGATCACTTTTGATGCATATAATATTATTATTTTAATATTTTTTTATATTTAACTCACAAGGTTCTAGTTACAACGAGATTATTTTAATTGATTTAATTTTAATGTGTCTATTTATATTAATTTCCCACGCTTCTTCAAAAATATTCGCAGAAAGGGAAAGTAAAATCAGATGAGGCGAGAGAGAAAGAGATAGATGAAGACTACTTCATCATTTTGTACTGACATCACCTTTGACGTATTGTCAGGGTAGCCAACTTTAAATTTTACCCCTATTGTAGGCAAAACGAAACTGTTTATATATATCATAATCAATGTTATGGTTAGACCAAAAACATGAACTTACCCTTTTCTTTTGTAATATAATTATTATAATATCATGGGCGAACTAAAAGGCAATATCATAAACACCAGAAATTATTGGCTTAGCTTTAGTCTAGTATTTCTTATAAAATGGAAGTTAATAATATTTATAGTGATTTAAGTCTAAATATTTTGTTCAATTGTATTGTCTTATTATCCCAAAAAATTTAAGGAATACAAAACATAAATAATACCGTTATTGTTTAATATTAAGTAAACAGATAATATGTAATGCAGCGGTGAAAAGTATATTATTATAAAAAATAAATAATTATACTAAATATTTTTCAAACGCGTACTTATTTTGATATTTTCTACGACGATTTATTATTTCATAAAAGTAAATAATTTTAAAACACCACTGGACAGATAAAATTTCTATATATGGCAATCTTTTCCAGAAACGTCTATTGAACTTGCTTGTGATTGGCTAGTTCGTTTCTCGAACTTTCTTATTGGCTTCTGGGGACCTATATAAGCCAGCGCGGCGATTTGAATCGTTTCGAATGGTGTACAAAGTGTTTCCTTTTGATGTTAGATAATATTTAGTGTGACTAAGAATAAGTGATGTTTTATTTTTATTTTAATTAGTAAATAGTGTTAAAATGGTGACTATTGGCATCGATCTAGGAACGACTAACACGTGTGTGGCTGTGTGGAGAAATAATAGTGTGGAAGTGATTCCGAATGAAGCTGGAAACAGACTAACGCCATCTTATGTGGCATTTACGAAGACTGAACGTCTAATAGGCGAGAGCGCCAAAAATCAAGCCTCCAACAACACCGCCAATACAATATTTGGAGTAAAACGATTTTTAGGCCGACAGTTCGACGATATTGTGTTGCAAAAAGACATAAAAAGATATCCATTTAAAATTATAAACTGCAACGGTAAACCAAAGATAGTTATTAAACATAAAGGAAACAAAAAAACGTATTCCCCCGAAGAAATATGTGCAATGATAATCTACCGGATGAAAGAGATGGCGGAGTCATATTTGGGTGTCAAAGTGAAAAAAGCCGTGCTCACAGTTCCCGCATACTTCGGTGACGCCCAGCGGCAGGCGATCAAGCTAGCCGGTTCCATAGCCGGTTTGGAAGTTATAAGAATCATTAACGAACCGACATCGGCTGCAGTCGCTTATGGCTTAAACCGGCGTCTCACTGGAAAACGAAATATCCTTGTGTACGACTTGGGTGGAGGTACATTCAACGTATCGGTGCTATCCATAGGAAATAGTTGCCTGTACGAGGTGAGAGCCGTTGCTGGAAATTTAGGATTGGGAGGAGAGGATTTCGACAATCGCTTGGTTGCTCATTCCCTTGAAGATATACGTAAACGTTACGGAATTGATATAGAGAGTCCAAAAAACTTGCTGCGCCTGAAATCAGCGGCTGAAACTACGAAACGATCTCTAACGTCGGCTCGGGATGCGATTCTGCAAATTGAATCGTTCTGTAATGGCAACGATTACTACTGTCGCGTATCTCGAACTTTGTTCGAGAAATTATGTTCAGATTTATTTGAAGATACCCTGAAACTTGTAGGAGATGTTCTATTCGAGGCGAGGATGTTGAAACATAACATTCACGATGTAGTTTTAGTCGGTGGTAGTACAAGGATCCCCAAAATTCGAAAGATGCTTACAGAATACTTTGATGGAAAACATCTGATGGTCCTTAACAATCCAGACGAAGCGATCGCTACCGGAGCTGCAGTTCAAGCCGCTATTCTAACGGGGCTATGTAATGATAACTTAAAAAGACTGCTACTCATTGATGTGCTACCTCTGTCTTTAGGTGTAGAAACTGCAAGAGGCCTAATGTTTAAGGTAGTGGAAAGAAATACTCCAATACCTTGTCGTCAGATCAAAGAAATCACTACTCTAGAGGATTTTCAAACTACAATGACGATAGAAGTTTTCGAAGGTGAAAGAACTTTGACCAAAGACAATCGTCTCCTAGGCGTTTTTGAATTGAATAAAATACCACCAGTGCCGAGGGGAATAGCAAAGATTGACATTATATTTGAAATCGATTCGGACAGTATATTAACAGTTTCTGCTAGAGACCGAAGCACGGGTAATAGTGAGAGTATAACCATTAAAAACGTGAACAAATTATCCAAGGACGAAGTGCAAACAATGATAGACGATGCGAAAAAGTTTCGTGAAGAGGACGATGAAAACAAAAGTCGGTTAGAAGTTAGGAATCAGCTGGAAACATACATTTATGATGTAAAGACGACTGTAACAGAAAATTTGGACAAACTCAGCGGTGAAGAATGCGCTCACATGATCGGCGAATGTGTCAATGCTCTTACGTGGATTGAGGAAAATCCAGATTGCTTGAGAGAGGAATATGAAAGAAAAATTTCTGAACTTTTAATACGATGGTCATCCTTTTTGAGAAAAATTAGGGGTCACGTTGTAAAACGACAACGGAGCCAGCTGTACAGTTATGATGGCGAAGATCACGGAACTACAGCTGTAGAGGAAATTCATGAAGAGAAGTGATAGTACTGAATCGTAAGTAGGTAATAACTAATAGCATTAGATGCTTCATGCATAGGTAGTATTAGATGCTTCATACAATGTTTCATCCATAAACTTAGTCATGTCATCATTATACTTTATCCAGAATGGTAAGTATTCAAATATCTAAATATCATCATCTTCATATTTTTCTTTTTTGTACAAATGCGTTGCTTAATATGTTTTTTCTTTGCTTATTTTTCATCATTTTTCATAATAATAATAATTGATGTGTGTTTGTTGTGATACTTTAGTTCGATGACCACTTTTTCAGCGTTCGCTAATCGCAGAAGCTTGGAGTATCTTTTTGTGGACTCTTTACTCACTTTCAAAAGGAGGAGGCTATAATCATGCACATTTCTCTTGGATATTTTACACTTTTTTATACTTTACTCTCCTGAAAATCCTGTTACCTCTTATAATCTTCACTATTCAATCTAGTAAAATGTGTTGATCTGAAATGTTCTTTTAATTTACCTTCCTTGATGAACCTTTTTATAAGTTTTGTTAGGTACTTGTTACGGTTTCAAAATTGCATCAGATAAAGAAATATGAATTTATAAATGGAGCTCTTTTTTAACCGATGTTCGTAAGAACATCTTAAAAAGTTAAAAACTTAACAAACACAAAAAACAGTTAAAAACTTTAAAGCAACAACAGTTGCTTTAAAGTTTTTAACGGCACACCGCATTATATCAAAAGAGTAATTAAAAAATGCCATTAACACCGGTATCAGTGACGGTGGTCAGTTTCGGAACTGATCACCGAGCCTTCGAGTGCTTTTATAGTGCCCAAGTGTGTGCAGACAGATAACCAACACGACTGGCGATCGAATCATATCATTATTAATGTCATTCTTTTATTTGCAAATATTTTGGTGTCATAGTTATAGTTTCCTGTTATTCCATACCACCAAAAATAGGATTTTGCTTAGTTTGCGCCTGAGAAAGGCTGATCCATTTATCTCATTTATCTCATTAGCCGCGTACTGACCAAGCGAGCAGTCTCGCGAGGCTCGGGCCGCGGCACGCTTGGGCGCGGCGAGGCAGCGCGTACGTTGGCCTTGGGCGAGGCACGTTTTGAACGACCGAGGATTGGTCTCACGAGGCAGCCTCGTGAGGCTGCTCGCTCAATCAGTACGAGGCTATTTACCACAATGGTGGTTTCCAGAAGTTCGGAGTACTGGAGCTATTCGAAGGTGGTCAGCACCGCCAGCACGCGGCGATGGTGGTGATGGGCATGCTGGGGTTCTACTTCGAGCTGGCCAGGCACGACCGGGACAAGTACGTGCTGGTGCACATGCGCCATATCAGACCAGGTATTTGGGAATTTGGCTAACCACACATTCCCACCAGTCACCACTGCAACTCCTGTGACCTAGGACCAACTGTAGTAGGCAACCGCAAAACCCTTTTGATATGATGATTTTAGGTCAACTTTCACTATCATAATTAAATATGATTATAGCAATTTTGTCTCTCAGAGAAAATCTTCACTTGAGTTGAAGAATTCAAAAGCTTATGATACGCCTGCCTCTGCCTCTGACCTTCACGTTAATTCTCATATTGAGAGAAGTACCTTACCTTCACGCCTCTATATCTTACGTTCCAGACAAACTGCACCACTTCGAGAAACTGCATGCGGACGCGACGCTCGCGGTTCCGTACGACTACCGCAGCGCGACGCACCCGCCCTGGCAGTACTGGCGGAGGCTGGGCAAGTCCGGCATATCATCCGTCGCCACGTATAAAGACAAAGTAAGACACAGGAGTAACTGCACGCGGACGCGACGCTCGCGATGCCGTACGACTACCGCAGCGCGACGCACCCGCCCTGGGAGTACTGGCGGCGGCTGGGCAAGTCCGGCATATCATCCGTCGCCACGTATAAAGACAAAGTAAGACACAGGAGTAACTGCACGCTCGCGGTGCCGTACGACTACCGCAGCGCGACGCACCCGCCCTGGCAGTACTGGCGGAGGCTGGGCAAGTCCGGCATATCATCCGTCGCCACGTATAAAGACAAAGTAAGACACAGGAGTAACTGCACGCTCGCGGTGCCGTACGACTACCGCAGCGCGACGCACCCGCCCTGGCAGTACTGGCGGAGGCTGGGCAAGTCCGGCATATCATCCGTCGCCACGTATAAAGACAAAGTAAGACACAGGAGTAACTGCACGCTCGCGGTGCCGTACGACTACCGCAGCGCGACGCACCCGCCCTGGCAGTACTGGCGGAGGCTGGGCAAGTCCGGCATATCATCCGTCGCCACGTATAAAGACAAAGTAAGACACAGGAGTAACTGCACGCTCGCGGTGCCGTACGACTACCGCAGCTCGACGTACCCGCCCTGGCAGTACTGGCGGAGGCTGGGCAAGTCCGGCATATCATCCGTCGCCACGCTTAAAGACAAAGTAAGGAATAGAAGTAACGGTACAGCAGGCCAATTTACGATTTCCGTTCAACTCGGATTCGTATAATTTACCGTGCGGTCATTGGTCAATGCTTAGCGCGAGCGTTTATTGGATGTTGCGCGATGAAGCTTGCGAATCCAAATCGAATTGCGTACAGGACCCAGGATTTACTAACATTTGGGGCGCTCCTGTAGATTCACAGCATGCACATTGCCATATAAGGAATGATGAACGCTCAACGATCTTTGCCGGAAGCGACGGCGAACGACAAAAATCGGATAATGTCGGTAGAAAATGAAACCTACAGCCTAGGTCATAAATTGGTATTTTGTTTGAATTTTCGTCGGTCGCGTTCGCTTGCGGCAAAGCTCGGAAAGCCATCTATAAAAAGCTACATTGAGAATGTTTTCGGAAAAGTTACATAGTCATTCCAAAGTATGTAGCAAATTAAAGTTAGTAAAGTATTTAAAACGTATTTTAGTATTTTAGGATCAGTATGTATTTAAAAAAATAACCAGTACAGATATTAGGTATAGCAAACCCGATTTTACCTTAGGATCCCGATGGCATAATAATGAAGTCGCTCGGGCAGAACTCACGTCTTCTCTCCAAGATAGACCTCGTGAAGATAAACAGCGTCTACGGCACGGCGTGTTTCGAAAACCCAAGTGATAATTAAATTCTGTTTTATTAGAGATGATCAGTTTTTTTCTTGCTGCTTTTGCCGCGAAAGTGCCAAACTTTGGAACAGGTAGCCCAACACCGCAAGCGGCATGTCTGTCTATGCAATGTGGCTCTTCTTGTGTATTAAATAAAGTTTTGTTATTAAATTAAGTAAAATAACCCTTACTTCTAAGGGTCATGTGTGCGTTAACGCTTAGGAGTTAAGGGCCTTCCCCTACGGAGATTCCGTAATTTACCATATTTAGAGCCTTATAAACTCATAATTTGAAAGCTACAAAGTTATAATAAAAATACAGCAATAATCTTCAGTATATCAACATTCCTTTGCCCGTTTTAAATTTTCTATTTTTGTTTATTATACTCATGATATTAGCTTCCAAAGTAATACCAATTTATTAAAATTGAAGCATACTTTAAGCATCTTGTTGTAATAGGAACTCCTTAGTTAGTAATCTAAAATATTACCTATGAAGTGTGATGTCAGTCATAGAATAATGTCTTCTTATTAAAATTTTCTTATGCACAACACGTTTTTCCTTCAACCCGTATTTCCTTATACACAACACGTTATCAGCACGAAGCTGTAGGTTTAATAATAGATTAGTAGATTAAAGGGAATGTGTTGAAATGGCAAGCTCTAGTGGAGATGGTGCAATCAGAAGATCCTCAGGTACTACTTTACCTAGTATATGCATTCAATTGTGTGGCCGCGAGGGCTACACGGCATGGAAGTTTAAAATGAGGAATTACCTTGTGCACGAGGACCTGTGGGAGACAATAATAGGGTATCCGGAAGGAGATACAACTCCCGAAACAACTAAAAAACGTTGTGATCAGAAGGCGTTGGCAAAAATATGCCTTAGTTTAGATGGTCCGGCCATCACACATGTCCGAACTTGCCAAAGTGCAAAAGAGGCTTGGGATTCCCTCAAAAACGCATATGAAGACCGCGGAATGGGACGGAGACTTGCCCTAGAACGAAGATTATACAGAATGAGTCTCTCTGATTACGATAATATGGAAACATATATTAATGGTATAATGAGTACTGTACAAGACCTGAATGATATTGGCAAAAAGATTGAAGATGCTTCAGTTGCAGCTATATTATTAGGCGGACTCACAGAAAAGTATAATCCGATGATTATGGGTCTCGAAAATAGCAACATCGAGATAACCACTGTTTTGGTTAAAACTAAACTTTTAAACGAAATGTCACGCAGTGAAGAGCCAGAAGCTGCTTTAAAGGCAAGTAAATTTCGAAAGGCATTTACGAAAAGGAAGCCTAATATAGTATGCTATGACTGCAAAGAGCCTGGACATAAGAGACCAGAGTGTCCACTTCGTAAGAAAAAAGAAAAAGGCAAAGAAAATACTGCTCTTACGGCCCTGGCTGTCTCTGAAAACAAGAAAGATGTTTGGTTTATTGACTCTGGTGCGTCAACACATTTAACTTCGAGGTTGGACTGGCTATCTGACGTAAAAAACGTGAATTTCGGTAAAGTTACTGTTGCTAATGGAGATGAGATCCAATGTCAAGCTATTGGTAATGTTAATATTAATACTAAATCCAATGTGATAAATAGTATAAATGATGTCACATATATACCTAAGTTAAGTGTTAACTTGCTTTCTGTTAAAAAGATAGTAGATAAAGGTTTTACTGTTTTGTTTGATAACAATGGGTGTAACTTTTTTAATGCTAAAACTTTTTCTTACACAGGCAAATCTCTTTTACATGGTTCAGTTTGTGATGGTTTGTACAAATTAGACTGTACAGTTAATAAACCTCATAATGCCTATGATGTGCACTCTGACTCGACTTCTAAATTTCTATTATGGCATAGAAGGCTAGGTCATTTGTGTCGTATAGGTATGAACCAGTTGAAGAATAGCAACGTCGGTATCGACTATACTATTGTCGATAAGACAAGCTGTATTGCTTGTGTAGAAGGTAAGCAAGCCCGTAAATCTTTTAAGCAAGTTCCTTACGAAAAAGGTACAAAGATTTTGGAGTTGGTTCACTCGGACATTTGTGGACCCATGAGTGCAACATCATTTCAAGGTAATAAATACGTATTATTATTCATTGATGATTATTCTCGTATGATTTTTGCTTACTTTATCTCTTCGAAGACTGAGGTTAGGGATAAGTTCTGCTCGTTTCAATCGCTGGTTGAAAGGCAGACAGGTGCTCAAATTAAAGTTTTAAGAACTGATAATGGGACAGAATATGTAAATAAAGACTTTCTGGAACATTTAACGGCAAAGGGTATAATTCATCAGACAACTGTGCCATATAGTCCACAGCAAAATGGCGTTGCAGAACGCACAAATAGGTCTATTGTGGAAAAAGCACGTTCAATGTTGGCTGAGAGTTCACTTCCGAAATCTTATTGGGAAGACGCGTTTAATGTAGCTGTTTATCTTAAGAATAGAAGCCCTCACAGAGCTTTGAGTTGTGGCACGCCTTATCAAAGGTGGTTTAATACTAAGCCTGACTTGAGTCATTTGAAGGTTTTCGGTTGTAGAGCACTTGTAAATATTCCATCCTGTCATAGAAGTAAGTTAGATAGTAAAGCTAGTGAACATATATTTGTAGGATATTCAAATGATCCTCATTCCTATTTTCTGCGTGACGCTGCGAATCCTAGAAGATTAGTAAAGTCTAGAGATGTAGTATTTTTTGAAGATTGCTTCACTGGGTTGAAGACTAATAAATCTGTAGATTTTTCGCCTGTACATAGTTTAGACAGGAGTTTTAAAGGGGTGATTGTACCAGATATAGAACTTGAAAGTTCTACTGCTATGAATTATAATGATATGCCTGTGTATAGTGAAACTGATGTAGCTGAACCAGAAGCAATTGATGTTAATACTCCTGATGTTCCAGCTACTATTCACGAGGATGTACTTGTCCATAATGAATCAGATGTATCAGAATCAGAAGCAGTTGTTGCTGTTGTTCCTGAGGACGGACCAGCACAGATAGACAGGCGTTACCCGGAACGTGTACGTAAGAAAACTAAGTTTTTTGGTTTTGACTTCATGTCTTGGTTAACTAACTCAGTTGATAGTATATCGGACGAACCTAAGAGCTATCAAGAAGCTATTGATTCTGTAGATAGCTGCAAATGGCGTTCCGCTATGGAGGATGAATTTAAATCTCTACAGTTACGTAAAACATGGACTTTGGTCGATAGACCTGAAAAGAAAATAGTTCCATGTAAATGGGTATTTAAACTCAAAAAGGATGCCTATGGCAATGTAAAGAAATACAAGGCTCGTCTTGTCGCAAAAGGTTACGCACAACAAGCGGGGATTGATTATAACGAAACGTTTGCCCCGGTTGTACGGAATTCTTCCTTTCGTACCCTTTTGGCTTTGGCGGCGGAGATGGACCTGAGCATGCAACATCTCGATGTGGATACTGCATTTCTTTACGGAGATCTTGAAGAGGAGGTTTATATGGAACAGCCTCAAGGTTTCATTGAAAAAGGAGAAAATAACAAAGTTTGTCTTTTAAAGAAGTCACTTTATGGTCTGAAGCAAGCGCCAAGGGCTTGGAACAAAAAATTAAAGGACACCTTAGTTTCTTTGAACTTTATACAAACTCCTTCGGAGCCGTGTGTGTTCACCAAAAAGTTTGCTAATGAGGTTGTCATACTGGCCGTATACGTTGATGACATTATAGTTCTGTACAAAGACAAGAGTCATTTTGACATTGTCAAATCGGACTTGGATAAATATTTTTCCCTTAAAAGTCTAGGTGAATTGAATTTTTACCTCGGCTTAAATATCTCTAAGAAAAATGGTGTTATTCGTGTAAATCAAAAGACAATGATTAATTCGTTGCTAGAGAAGTATAACTTGTGTGAAGGTAAAGTCGCTAGTACTCCTTTAGCTGTAGAAAAGTTGAGTTTGAACGAAACGGAACCATTTGAAGATTGTCGGTCGTATCAAGCATTAATAGGTTCTCTAATGTACATTGCTATAAATACACGACCAGACATATCGTATGCTATGAGCTATCTAAGCCAATTTAATGCGAATCCAGGAAAGTCACACTGGGAAGCCAGTAAAAGAGTTTTAAAGTATCTGAAAGGTACAATAGACTACGGCATTACATACAGAAAAACTGGTGAGTATTTGTCTGGATTTGTAGATGCAGACTGGGCGAATGATCCTAACGATCGTCGTTCTTATACAGGATGTGTATTTATATTAGGTGGTGGTCCTGTATCCTGGGAGGCAAAGAAGCAACCTACGGTTGCGTTGTCTTCTACAGAAGCGGAATACATGGCTTTGTGCTCTGCTGCTAAAGAAGCTGTGTTTCTTAGACGCTTTATTTATGAGGTAAGTGGAAGGATAGATACTGTTTCTCTTTTTGGTGACAGTCAGAGTGCACAAAAGTTAGCACATAATCCAATCCACCACGGACGGAGTAAGCACATTGATACGAAATTCCATTTCGTAAGAGAGAAAGTTGCCGAAAATATTATTTCTTTAAATTTTATTCCGTCAGAAAATCTTATAGCAGATGTCTTTACGAAAGTTTTAAGGCGTACATCGCATTTAAGATGTGTTAAAGGTTTAGGGTTGATAACCTAGAATTTTATAGATGTTTTAATTTTTCTAGGGTTGTCAATTTAAACTTTTAGTTTATTTTTCTATGAATGTTACTTATTTTAATGTAATATGTTTAGATTATGGGGGCATGTTGTAATAGGAACTCCTTAGTTAGTAATCTAAAATATTACCTATGAAGTGTGATGTCAGTCATAGAATAATGTCTTCTTATTAAAATTTTCTTATGCACAACACGTTTTTCCTTCAACCCGTATTTCCTTATACACAACACATCTCCCTAGTATTTACAAATTACGTTTATTTGAAACACACGACAATAGATAGACAATTTCATTAACTACGTATTCCCCGTTTCAATTTCTTTTAGATCAATTTTGAACTAAGTTAAAAAAATAGGATTTTTGTGCGATCTCGGCAACGCGTCAAATGTATGGTCAAGGTCGTTTGCTCGGGGGATGGCCTTAAAGGGCCGGGTGCCATCGAAATTCTCATACAACGTAATACCAAAATCATTTTCTCATACGAAAATATTTAACATGTTTGAGTTATTTTTCAGCTTAAAATAGTAATTACCTAGGTTCCTGCACAAAAATCAACTACAAAATATTTAAACACAAAAAAATATTTTTTGTGTTTAAATATTTTGTAGTTAACTTTTGTATGAGAAAATGGTTTTGGTATTACGTTGTTTTTTTTTTATGAAATAAGGGGACAAACGAGCAAACGGGTCACCTGATGGAAAGCAACTTCCGTCGCCCATGGACACTCGCAGCATCAGAAGAGCTGCAGGTGCGTTGCCGGCCTTTTAAGAGGGAATAGGGTAATAGGGGAGGGTAGGGATGGGAAGAGAAGGGAATAGGGGAGGGTAGGGATGGGAAGAGAAGGGAATAAGGGAGGGAAAGGAAGGGAATAGGGTAGGGGATTGGGCCTCCGGTAAACTCACTCACTCGGCGAAACACAGCGCAAGCGCTGTTTCACGCCGGTTTTCTGTGAGAACGTGGTATTTCTCCGGTCGAGCCGGCCCATTCGTGCCGAAGCATTGCTCTCCCACGTATAAAACGTTGTATGAGAATTTCGATGGCACCCGGCCTCTTAAGGTTGAATTTGTTATGTTCAGTTTTGGTCTGTGGTTTTGGTAATTCGCTTCGATGCGCTTCGACTCTGCGCTAGTACAAATTGACCCGAGGGGCTGAGACCATAAAGTTAATACCTATACCTCCGCTAGGTATATTAACTTTATGCCCGAGACGCAAATCGCAAAGACATTACATAAAAGGTACTATTATAAAAAAAGCTTTACAATAGTTTTAAGTACTCACTTGATTAGTAAATTTTACCCTACAATCTCTGGACTTGAGCAAATACTGGAATGAGCTTTCACGAACACATCGCTTCTGCTTACCACGTCGTATGTGTCGATGTTTTGAGCATACTTTTTCTTGAGTAACAAACACTTTTCTCTGTATATTATAACGCTGACGGCTGAAAAAAGGAAAAACATTTAAAGGGGAACATAAAATACACTATTTTCATAACGAAGGAAAGTGCAAGTATACCTTCTTAATTCTTTCCGTGAAAACTATATTGTTTCAACCAACGTTTCAACTTACCCGGTCTTTCTACGATCGGCGCTGTAATTTTCAATCTTAAAGATTTGCGCTCCTCATTCCAACGGAAAAATATTTTTTTTATAACGGCTAGAGCCAAAGCAATCATGAAAATAGTGAGCCCAAATAATATCGTGTAAAAAGCCATTAAAATAGAACCAAAATTAGGACGTAAATATCGTGTAAATATAATAAGCAAATCAATTTACAAACACAAATTGACAAAATATGAGCTGTCGTGGGGGCTGACTTTTTTTTTAATGCCTAAAATATTTTTATTTATACTAGGAAGTAGGTAAATCCAATTCTATATCTCTAATTACAATTCTAAAGATGGGAATAAAAAGCCATGATTATAAAACAATTTTATTCTACGACTGTAACAAGTTGAAACACTGTAGTGCCTGGAACGATATTAGGCTATACCCCTCCATGCCTTCCACTATCATTTTGTTCAGTACCTCACTGATCTGAGTGAGGACACATTTCTTTTTAAAACTACCCTCGCTTACGTCACTCTTGCTCAAATTCCACCTCCTCCTCCAAATCTCCGTTATCGTGCTACGCTTTAGGCTCTTTTCCTCTTCCTAAAATATAAGAAATATTAATCATGTTACGTTCGGTTCCACCCGCGTAAATAGAGCATTTCATGGGAACCGTACATTTTCCGCAAAGATATATTTTTCCCCGTGATCACTGATCTACCTTATATCCGTGCCCATAAAAATCGGTTCAGTGGTTCGCGAGATTAGGGGACATTCAAACAAACAATCTTCAACTTTAATTAAGTAACTATAGATTCGTTAAAACACATGGAAATTTCACCAACGTCACGCAAATAGACTCCTAGGCTTAAACGTATATTCGTGTCTACTGTCTAGACTTCTAGAGTCTATAATCTTTACGATATGTTACTTAACCACCTTCAAAATTCACTCACTTGTAAAGGCTGCGTGCTGGCCTGGCTTGAAGCAGTCGCATTGTATCTCTTCAAGAGCACTTCTAGAGTGTGCAGTATGTAGCACAAGTTCTCCGTTTTCACCAGATCCAGCTCCAGGAAATCCTTTCTCTGTAGCCGAAGGTGTACCTCTTGCAGGATTGGCAGCATCTTCTCTATCGTGAACTTGGTTACGTTCAGCGACCGGTTTAAGAGAAGCAGACGATTGATCTGGTCTTCCTTTTTTAACTGGAAACAATTTTATTGTAACAACTACACTCTCTGGTAGGTACTATAAACTCTGGAACGAACTGTCACCAGCAGTACTTCCGGACCAATACGACTTGCAAACATTCAATAATAGACCGCATTCCCTCTTAAAAGGCCGGCACCACACCTGCAGCTCTTCTAATGTTGAAAGTGTTTATGGGCGACAGTAGTTGCTTTTAAACAGGTGACCGAGTTTGCTCGTTTGTCCCCATTTTCTAAAAAAAAAACTAGACTCCCAACATAGATCTTACTGTGAGCATACGTGGAAGTCGCACGTATCAATTCGGGCATTGACCCTTTGAAAAGGAGAACAAACTGCTAAAGGTGAATGGCCGAATTCATCTCTGTCCTCCAAAATCAGGATTTTGGTGCAATTTGGCACAAATTGGCCTTACATTTTCCGGAATAAAAAGTATCCTATATCTCAAAGTATCTCCACACCAATTTTTCAACAAAATTGGTTCAACGGTTTGGGTGTGAAGAGGTAACAGACAGACAGACACACTTTCGCATTTATAATATTAGGATGGATTCGTACATTAAATCTATTCTTCTGTAACATAAATCTTAACAGGAATAAACAGACGAACAGTTAAGGCGAGGCCAGTTCGAAAAGACTGATTTTTAAGCTTCCAGTCTGAAGAAATTATGTGGAATTCTCTTACACCAAAATTGATGTAGACTCAAAACGGAGCAAAGTAACAAAATAACCGAACAGAATATTGAAAAATGGCATGGTAATTCTGTAAAAAAATCTTGAATATCACCATAAAAATACACTTCAAATTCGAACATCTCGTAATTTTTAATGACAATGATATGATTTATTTTACAAAAAGGATAGGTTTTTTATAGTTCTAACAAAATAACCGAATAGTTTTTTTAATAAATGATTCGGTCAATAAAAAAATAAAATGTATAATTTTCTCCTATTTCGCCCTATCAAGAACGCGGCGAGCGTCGTAACCGCCACTGTACAAGGCGCGCTGATATGAATGTTATTTTAATGTCCTTTACGTCGATATTCGTACTGACAGACATCGACCTGCTAATTTTAGGAACATCCTTGCCTTAACAAGATCAATATTAATTACCAAATCTTCTGTACGATCTTCTTCGTATATATCGTTAACAAGTTCTTGCGCCTTCTCGAGGATTTTATCTACAAACTGGGGGTAGTTCTCATCGTCGTGTAGCCTGTCTACAAGTTCTCCTAAAACCTGGAACATAGTAATAATGAATTACTTAAATGAGAAATACGTGTGGCACTCGGGGACTGCCGCGGTAAAGCTATTGCATAGCATTTTTTATCAACTTAATATGCAATTATTTCGCATACGTCTAGTGGCACGCACACAAACACCGTGCCGAAGTCTGCCGAACTGAAACGACGTTAGAAGAAGCACGGCAACGCGCTGTGCGGTGTGCCGGTCGGAGTGGGGGGTGATAACTGATAGGTTTATTTGCGTTAGGGAATTTCTTGATTCGGTTGCCGCGCTGGCACAGAATATATATTGGCGCTGGCAATAAAAGCTGTATACAAAGTGCTTAAAAGAAACGAAAACCTCTATCTGGTAAACCCCCCAGCTGTGAACAGGCAGTCTGTAGCATACTGTGATCGTGACGTCCGGTGTCCAAACGAGGGGACCGATTTTGATCTAAGTAGATCGAGAGTATTCTGAGCAAAAGTTCATCAGCTGGTTGATTTTTTCGAAGTAATAAAGTTTTTTTTTTAAAATTTCTTAATGATTTATCTTTATTATCGTAATCGCTAATTGGGTTATAGTTTTTGAAACTCATTGTTCCGCACCGCTTCACAGTCAATAGCAAGGGCAATTATTCACGATAATATTACAGTAATTGTATAATGCCGTTCGTTTCGCCTTGCCCGTTATGAGGATATTTCATAATGTTGCCCACACAATGAACATTTGCGCAGTTGAATCATTGTCGAGCAGAATTGAGTGGACCGCTTTATGTGAGATGAGATCATTGTTATTTAAATAATGTTAAATTAAGCAATTTAAAAACGTATCCCAATTTGCTGAAAGTTTTAAATCTTTGTGTCCTCTTCAGGCACAAACGCCTGAATGGATATGATAAGGGTTCAGCAAAGGACGTAGGATAGTCTTTACGGCGGAAAAATGGACGGTTCCCGCGCAATAGACTAAATTTCCGCAAAGTTGCGGGTGTTGTAGTAATTTCAAAACAAAGGCTGTGATAATAAGACCAATTTCTCCACGAATCGCTATTATGTTATGATTTTCGTCAACAGTATTATTGTAATAAAAAGTGCTTTATATTTTGCACTAGATGACGCCCGCAACTTCGTTGCGCCAAAATTTGTTTATCGCGCGGGTACCGTACATTTTCCGGGATAAAAGTATCCTATGTCCTTCCCGGGACTCAAAGTATCCCCATACCAAATTTCAGCAAAATCGGTTCAGCGGTTTAGGCGTGAAGAGGTAACAGACAGACACACTTTCGCATTTATAATATTAGTATGGAAGTATGGATGTCTGCATATTTCGGCCATTTAAGTACAGATTTGGTTGCATATTTCGGTACTTTGCCAGTGCATAAAATGTCTAGTAGGTAATAAACTCGAGACTGCTTGCTTCACTTTCGTTACAACGTGCTCAGCTCAGCTGTTTAGGCAAAATGCGGCCATTTTAAGGTAATTTCGGCCACATGAGTGCATATTTCGGGAGTTTGACAGTGCATATAATGCAATATTAGTAATAAACTCCAGACTGCTTGGTTCACTTTCGCATAACGCGCTTGGCTTAAATTTCTTGCGAGTGCGAAACTGCATATTAAACATCTCCATCCAAGGATCACCATGTGTGAGTTTTGTTTGTTGTTATTTTATCGAAATATAAAAAAATATTGATGTTGAAGATTTTTATTAGTAGCCTAAGTTTAAATCGACATGCTTATCCTTGCAAAATTTTGTTAAAACCCAAAGATACTGAAATTGAAAAAAATCACGCAATAAAGGTAATTAAAAAAATCTTTGCTAATTTTCTGAAACTAGGAAGATAAAGACGGTCTCGGTCTTTGTAGTCAACTCATTGAATCTACTTATCTTTACTTATATCAGGGGTTCCCAAACTTATTTTGTCTACCGCCCACTTTGAGAACAAATTATGTTTTAGCGCCCCCATTGTTTCAATTTAAAATGCATCCAGATGAAATAAATCACCCCCCAAGCCTCTACACAACGCTCCCATTTTTTTTCTGGGTCCCACACCGCCCCGCTTTAGACCTTCAGCGCCCACAAGGGGGCGTTATCGCCCACTTTGGGAAAGACTGATTTATATCAATAAAAAATCGATTGAGTAAAACCACTTTTTTTACTTTTTCAGGGAAAAAAGTAGTATACGCCGTGTTAATTATAACAGCCAACGGTTATCCCGTAAACGATGAAGATATAGATAACAGCAAAGGCAGGACAGATGAAAACGATCTAAGCCTCGCCGCATACATCCAAAGCTTCAAAGACGTTATGTTGGACTATGTCAAGTCACAATACCAGAACCTTACCACAAACGAAATGGAAGCAATCAAGCAGGCTCTAGAAGATTTCCTCCATGCCTTCGCTAAGGACCTCAAAGAAGTAGTCGAAAAGACGCATGACAATACAGAAATAGAAGAAATCAACGATGGCATACCCGACGCTACGTTCGATGACGTTAAAAATAACATCAAAAATCAACTACCTAATATGAGTGATGGGGACGCTAGTTTAATAGTGTACAAGTTAAGACGAAATCTAATGATAACACGACACAAAATAGATAAAATTGTAAAAGATTCAGAGATAGCGATGATAGAGAATGATAGTTAATGCATATAAAAATTAAAGTGTTTATAATATAAACAGTAAAAATTAGAAAAAGTAAACTAAAAAATATAGTTAAGAATATTGTGAGTATTTCAAGTGCCTAGCTGTTTTACCATTATTGATTAGGAGCAAAAAAGGCCAAAAAAATCAGAATCACATTAAAAAATATTTTTAGTGTTTAAATATTTTGTAGTAAATTTTTGCGCAGGAACCTAGGTAATTACTATTTTAAGCTGAAAAATAACTCAAACATGTTAAATATTTTCGTATGAGAAAATGATTTTGGTATTACGTATGTATGAGAATTTCAATGACACCCGGCCCCTTAACTGTTATAATTAAATATCATCGAATTCAACATCGGTTGCCCAAGTTTAAAGTTGACGAATTTTAATTACCTGTTTCAATTTTGACACAAGCCATATATTCGGTCAAATTCTCAATTTCATTACAAATAAGTAATTAATAATAATAATAGTAATTAATGATAATCGTCTCTGAGTGTCTCTGTAAACTGTTAGTGTTATTTTTAAAATTAAAGTGATAAACCTTTGGTAGTGTCCTCTTTTATTGACGACATTTTAGTAAAAAATATAACCAACTTACCCGCGAAACTTCTTCTGCTATATCCAAAGATCTTTCGATCAGTGGATACTCCACCAAATAGTTCAATAAACAATAACCGGACTCGTTGATTCTAGCGCCTGACAGTTGTGATCCTAGATGGTAGAAAAATTAGGAATACATAGATGAACATGAAAAATCCAGACTAATATTATAATTTATAAAATTTATAACTAATGTGTAAGTGTGTCTGTCTGTCTGAGTAAAAAGTATGGGTAAACAAATTTTAAACCAACGGAGTGGTAGGCTATCATCTAGTGACATACAGGGTGCAATTAAACCTTCCTGCCAAATTTTGATATATTGATCCTTGTTAAAAATAAATATACACGTATTTTTTTCTTTTATAATCACTCAGTACTAAAATGTTGAGAATTATTAGCTTCCGAAAGTTATCCTAAAAAACAGTACAATTAATGGACACCCCTGCGCGCGCGCCTTCCCCCCGCATCATCCCCGCTCATACCCACCGCCGCGAGTCACCGTTCTGCAACGATTTTAAATGGGATAGAATAATATCTCATTAAAAAAAATAACACCCATTTTTTTTTAAATGGACTCTCCTAATGATACCTAAGCCCTGGAAAAATTTGGCAGGAAGGTTTTCCCAATTGAGAAAAATGTATTAAGGTAGTAAGTACTGTCAATACAATTTAAATGAATTCTTTAATATTTTTACCTTGAGAACTTCGTCCACTATCACTAAGTCTATCCTGCCTATTCAAATAATTTTTGACTCTGCTCAATTCCTCAAGAATTTTAAATGTGACTATTTCTTCTGGATCTTCTGCGTCTGACCTTTGTTCGATTTCATTTGGACTATCCAATACTAAATTTCTGCTAGGACACTGCGTTTCGTAGCCTGAACTTAGCTGTCTACACTTACAATTATTATTTGCAGCTCCATCACTCTTCGCATTATTATCATTCCCTTTAGCTTTATCTTTTCCCGTACTGTCTTTTAACAAATCGGTTTTGTGCTGAATGTCTGAATCAGTAGATGAAAATATGAATTGATTATCCGACAAACTAAAATGGTTCTCAACGTTAACAGCTGCAATATCACATTCAACATACTGAATCCTATTTTGATATTCCGGTAAACATTCTCTAGGTTGACTGCAGCCAACAAGTAAGTTACTATTCAATTCTAATTCGTTAAGTAGCGAGGTATTTGAAAATTTCAATGTATTCTTAACATTCTGGAACTTATTTTGATTTTCCAGTGGTCGTTCTTCAGGTTTGTTGCTGCTAAGAAGTGAGTTACTATTTATTTCTAGATCATTGAGAAGTGAGGTACTTGAAAATGTCAATTCATTGTTAACATTCTGGAGTTTATAGTGACTTTCTAGTGGTCGTTCTTTAGGAGAAGTTCTAAGAAGTGAGTTACTGTTTATTTCTAGATCATTAAGAAGCGAGGTACTTAAAAATGTCGATTCATTGTTAACATTCTGGAGTTTATGTTGATTTTCTAGTGGTCGTTCTTTAGGTTTGTTGCCGTTAGGAGAAGTATTACTATTTATTTCTAGATCATTAAAAAGCGAGGTACTCGAAAACGTCGATTTATTGTTATGTTGATTTTCAATTGGTAGTTCTTTAGGTTTGTTGCCGTTAGGAGAAGTGTCACTATTTATTTCTAGACCATGGAGAGGCGAAGTACTCGAGAATGTAGTATTATTGAAATTTTCATTATCACTCTCGCCTGTATTACGTGTTACTTTATATTTTTGATTATTACTTTCATTAACATCCGTACACAGAAATCCATACTCATCTGACGATATTGTTACGCTACTTTTTGATATTTTTATTTTTTTAGTCTTACTATCAACGACTCCGTTAGTACGTAGAGTATCTAAACGACTGATTGTTGTGTTACATTCTTCGTCATTATTATAACTGTTATAAAAAGTGTCTTCCGTTCTTGAAATGTTATTGATATTAGTAAATACGTTATCACCATTTCTAACGTTAGATACATGTTCAAACTTTTCGTTATTTTTTTTATCACCAACATTAATATTACTATAGCGATTTTGGATCAATTTTTTTGGTACGACGATATCAATATCCTGACTTTGACTTATATGGTTATAATTATCAGTGTATCCATGTACAGTATATAGTTCTGTATTTTGAGCGTCAATCCTGTAAGTATCTTTGTCTCCGAATGAACAAAAAGTGTTTTCATTATACACAGTAGGAGCCTTGGTTAAGGACGTTTGTGAATTGGATTCTTGCGTTGACTGAGCATGAGCATTCTTCGGAGTGGACGTGCTGATAAAAATCTAAAATCAAAAATATTTTAAACTAGATGATGCCCGCAACCCTGTTGCGTCAAAATTCGTTTATCGCGTGAGAATCGTACATTTTTCAGGGATAAAAACTATCCTATGTCTTTTTCTGAGAATTTCATCAAAATCGGTTCAGCGGTTTAAGCTTGAAGAGGTAACAGGTAACAGAAAGATACCTGTTACCTCTTTCGCATTTATCATATTAGTATGGATACTTGCTTTAGCAGACATATTTAGTCCTGTAATAATAATATATTAATAGCCTGTGGTAATATTTATTTTCCTACCAAAACTATTACTTATTACAACTACTTTGTTTGTTCTATAGTTATAATTTTGAGTTACCTTATTATCATTTATTTTATCTATATCCTTGAATATATCTAATACTTCTTTTATAGACGTCGTTCTCACAAGTTCTTGACGATGATTTTCTTTAATGGTATTAACATCTACCAATAAAGACATACTCTCTATTTGAATTCTATTTATGCCTTCCACAGGCCCAAAGCTTTCGTTCATATGACTTGAATTAGCTTGTGTAACAAAATTATTATCTAATTTAAGGAAATCTTTATCACTAATATTGTTTTCGGGTAAAATGGCTTCAGTTTCAATGTCCAGATTGTTTACATCATTGATTTCATTATCGCAATTTCCAAAATCACTCTCAGATATCGATACATCTTCAAATATATCTTCTCGATATTCCAATTTATTCTTCACATCATTAACATATTCTTCTAAAGAACGACCTAGTGGCTTACTTTTAATGATGGCGAACGCAACGGCGACCATACATTTTTGTAATAAATGTTTCTCTGTAAAAAGATTGTATTTACTAAAAGAGGGAAAGTGTTTTAATTTACTCATGTATACAAGGTGTAACAAAACTAAGTGATAACACTTTAGGATGTGTATGTGTGCTGAAAGAGCAAATTTTTTTGTCATTTGTATAGACCAGCGCCCCAGCGTTATGATTTTTTCCATACAGAAGTAAAAATAAAATTACTCTTTCAGCGCTGCTACTTTTACAGTGAACTCTACTCAAGGGATAGGTACACGACGTACACTTAGCAAAAAGACACGAAGCTACCTATTGCGAGATTGTTTGGTGGAAACCTAATAATTATGTAATATAAATTACCTACATATTTTCTGTGTAATATATATAAAGTAATATTACTCACCATAGTTTTGATTCATATTATGTACATCATAAAATACTAATTATTTTTGGCTATTTTAATATTGATAGTAGTAATTAAAAAGTCATTCTTTTTTATTTTTACCGCCGCCAACCGCCAACATAGGCGCCAAAATAGGGGCCAAGTTTTTTTTTTTTGGCTTTTGGCACTGACACCGGGGGTGTACTTTGCCACATACAAAGGTATAATAATACGTTTTATATACTATATCGTCATGTCTAAACTCTAAAGTCTAGTCAAAGTCTAAGTAAAAGTCAATACAGTCAAGAAGTCAAGTCGGTCGATTCAGTAAAGTGGTAGACGTGGTTACTGAAACTTTCGATGGAGTTTTGGAGGGAACACAAAATAGCACGTTTCTGGATATTGCATCACTTTCCTACACTTGTGCACTATAAAGAATATCTAATGGTGAATATCCTACCAATATTACACATTAAAAACCCAATTAACACAATTTTAGGAAAATAATACAAAAACACGGCTTGACTCAGGCACCAAGTTGAACTTGAGTGATGAGTTGATGACTCGTAAGTTTTTTTTTTTTGGGTTTTTGGTACTTTTTGGCACTGACACGAGCGTGTACTTTGCAACAACAAGTGACTTGTTGTTGCAGAGTACACGCTCTCACATGCTCATACATTGTTGCAAGTGTACCTGGACTAGGGATTGGGTAAGGTAGGGGAAAAGGAAGAAAAGAAAAAGACTTTTCAACACATTTTTGGTGAGTATGATAGTACCACTACACCATTTAAAGTTTAAGTAAAGCGCTCTACCACTTTTCTAGATCCATTGACTTGAGTTATAACCTGCTTTGACGAATTACTTCTGTCTGGAAAACCTAAAAATGTAGTGTACAAGAATCTTGTTATCCCGCCTTTTACTTGACATATCTATATTTATGTCGTAGCAAAAGAAAAAAAAGACTGACAGCTGACCATCAGCTGACTGCTCACTGTAGGGATGTCGAAAATGAAAGAAAATATCGATGTATCGATACATCGATATTTAAAAAAATATCAATATCGGTCTCGATATATCGCGAAAAAAATATCGATATATCGATATATCGGTCAAATTTTTCGACCATTTTTTTTATTAATTTAGTTCAGCTTAGCTCAGTTATAAAAACAGTTTTTTTTTATTCCAATTATTACTTTATTCTCAATCAAATTAAAAGAAATAAGGAATAAGTCAATTATACCAGTATTTGTCCGGAATTGAAATTAAAAAACTTTATTGATTCTTGATTTGAAGCATGGAAATATATGTTCTTCGTATGTCTATACTTCCGTGATTTGAAGAAACGCACTGACGACTGATAGTGACAGTGCTCAGTGACAGGGCAGTTAGTTACGCACTCACTACCACAGATTAGATTAATGGAATTCTGCACAACAATAACCTTTTTTTCAATATTTTACGTTTTAGCGAATTTAGTTAGATCGTGATGAGATAGTTGACGATGGATAAAAAAAATAAAAAGAATTTCGATATTTGTTTTTTTGTATCGATGTATCGATATATCGAATCAAAAAATATCGGTTAAAAATATCGATATATCGAACACAAAATATCGATATTTCGATATATCGATATTTTTTTCTACAAGCCTAGCTCACTGCACTGACTGCTGACGAATCTTGTC
Source organism: Cyaniris semiargus (assembly GCA_905187585.1). NCBI lineage: Eukaryota > Metazoa > Arthropoda > Insecta > Lepidoptera > Lycaenidae > Cyaniris > Cyaniris semiargus. The sequence continues at coordinate 11,943,832 of LR994567.1, forward strand.
ACATCTTTTTCACTTCGCGCGATGTCTGGTGAATTTAAAAAATATTTTTGAGATATTTATAAATTATAGTCAACATAATCTTACATAAAAAACAACTCATCGATTAAAAAACGTAACAGAGAATTCCAAAGTAATAATTTATACATTTTAGTGACTTAAGAATCTCCGCCAACCAGTGGTGAAATAAGTTACTTTTTGATACTGCCTAATAAAGTTTTGTATTTTACAGAGTTATGAGTGCTACAGAATTAAAATTAGACAAAATGGAATACGACACAACATTGGCAAAAGTAAGAATTAATAATAAATTATTTAGACGAATTTGCTTTCCTATGGATAAGTGAATTTGTTAGGATGATAGCTAATATTATAACTATGTTTTTTATCCAACTTTAAGATAACAAATTGACTTTTGACCCCTTAGACAAAGTATGATAGTGATGAAACAAGGTACATTAAAAATATCTCAATACCAAACTACTTATACTATACCCATAGGCATAGATAATACAATATTATCTATACTTCTATACTAATATTATAAAGCGGAAGAGTTTGTTAGTTTGTTTGTTTGTTTGTTTGAACGCGCTAATCTCAGGAACTACTGGTCCAATTTGAAAAATTCTTTCAGTGTTAGATAGTCCATTTATCGAGGAAGGCTATAGGCTATATTTTATCACGCTAAGACTAATAGCAGCAAAGAAATAGAGGAAAATGTGGAAAAAACGGGGGTAAATTATTTGAAAGGGCTTATTTGAACGCGCTAATCTCAGGAACTACTGGTCCGATTTGAAAAATTCTTTCAGTGTTAGATAGCCTATTTATCGAGAAAGGCTATAGGCTATATTTTATCACGCTAAGACTAATAGGAGCGAAGAAATAGAAGCAAATGTGGAAAAAACGGGGGAAATTATTTGAAAGGGCTTATCTCACGAACTACTAGAGCAATTTTTCTGTCATTTGGGTCAGATAAGAAGTAGACCACGTGAAGGATCATAGGCTATTTTTTGTAGACTGATTTGTCTGTGAAATATCTAATTTACGCGGGCGAAGCCGCGCGGAACGTCTAGTAATATAATATAGAGATCTATACCATCCAGGTTAAGCTGTTTTAGAAGAGTTAATAGACCGACCAACACATAGTTTGTTGCATTTTAGAATTAGTACTAACTAATTTAAGTATAAAGTTCATAATTTATGTGTCATTAAAATTTTGCACATCGCCAATATTTAGCTTTTTATATAAATTTCATGCTTACGGTTGCTTGGAAGTAATTGCTGCATAGCAATAAAATTGCCTTTTGTGTTTATATTTAGTGATATAGCTTTAAGTTTTTGTGTGTTTATAACAACAGCAAAACACCACCTTTGTAATATTTTAACTGCTTTTCTAAAAAAATTTTTTTTTTAGGATTTCTTAGACCATCATTCAAAGTTTGCTGGCTTTAATTGTGAAAATCATAAAACAGTTACAAATAAAATTGGCAAAGAAATATGCTTAGGTAAACGAAAAAAAGAAAATTCTGAATTTAATTTAGAAGATGAAAAGGTCACAAAAAAGAAATTATATAAATTATCACAGCTGATGGAAAAGAACATAGAACTCTTCTGTCAGTTGGAATATTTGATACGAGGAAAGCAACCGGATGAATTAAAAGCTTTTGATTTGAAACTCATTGTGCAAAATCTTCTGTTTTGTTCTTCTGAAAAATATCAGTATCCAAATGATGGTGAGTAATAACCAAAATAATATACATGTCGCAGCCAATTGGTTTAAATAGCCATTCAAATCAAACAGCTAGCCCTTTGACTGAACAATGCCATTCAAACACACGTCTAGCTTTTTAATTGAATATTTAAGTCGCTCAAAACGTTCAACACTACTGCTGCTGATTCAAAAACCGCCGTTTGATTGAATTAGTTCAGCGCTCACCACCACGGCTCTAGGTGCGTTTTGTTTACAATATAGCGTCAACGAACGGGTGTTTTGTGGTTGTATTATGATATTTTTCGTAAATATACGTTACAAGTATTATTAACTAGCTGTCCCGGCAAATTAAGTTTTGCCATATTAAGTATAAACACAGTAAATAATATGATTCAGACAGACAGACAGACGGACAGATGGACGGACGGACTGACAGACGGACAGACAGACAGGCAGGCAGACAGAGAGATAATTTTATACACCAGGATGTTAAATGTAGTGTTGAACGTTGCAGTCAACAAGTCGGCTAAACCATGTATAGCCGTGTGATTGAATGGCGTTGTTCAGTCAAAGAGCTAGCTGTTTGATTGAATGGCTTTTTAACCAGTCGACTGCAACGTACATACTATTTTAGTTTTATACATATTATATTATTTTAGTCGCCTTCCAATTACCTAAACAATGTTTTGGTACTTGGTAGATATTTGCTAAAGAAAATACCATGTCATTTATATTATTATGGAGCATATTTTAATTTTATAATGTTTATACTAATAAAAAGTAACAAAAAATAGTTGCAATAAAAATAGATATAGGTTTCTTTTTTTTTGGAGATAATGTTTACAAAAAATATATGATATATGATAAAAATAATAAAATATATGATAAAAATGTTTGCCAAGGGACATGATGTGCAGTAGAAAAATCGATTTGTTCCTTTATTGTTGTTAATATAAAAGACAATGCTGTTTGAAATAATGTAGGTACATATTTTTTTCTCTTATTTTTTCCTTCATTAAAAATTTTATACTTAATGTGATATTTCTGCAGGGAGATCTGACACAGTTTCAATGAGGAATAATAGTCCCTTGGTAACGCTGACCATCTTTGCCCGGAGTATTATTAACACAGATAGCAGAATAAATATAATATCAGAAACGGAAAGTGCAATCATATGCTGGCTCTTTGTGGATTTATGTCGACAAGCTGGGTAAAATATTTTAATACTAGATAGATAACATATTATAATGCTAGATACTAGAACTTCGTTGCGCCAAAATTCGTTTATCGTGCAGGAACTTGGTGACTCGTAGTGACTAGTGAGGCTTCAGACCTCCGTGAGTAATATTATGTGCTCTGTGCTTAAGACTACCCACCCTGGCCCCTCTTAAAATGTTCAGAATATTATCTTTAAGTACCTACACAGGTATAAACTATAATCTTATTTTATTCTAAAATCAACGACTATGCTTAAAACAATATTAAGCGAAGAGTGTAATCATGCGAAAGACGAAAAAATTAATACACATGATATCTTACTACCACGCTTTTACTACCATGTTTATTTTTACAATAATATTATAATTTATAACCCAATGCTTAGCTTAGGGTCAATTTATACTAGCGCAGAGTCGAAGCGCATCGAAGCCAACGATATTAAACTTAATATGGTTGATCGAAGCGAATTACCAAAACTGAACATAACAAATTCAACCTTAACTCTAAAGCGTTAAGGTACACATTACTTCTGAGAATTTAGAAAGCTGTGACGCTGATTGGTCTCGCAGAAGTAATGTGTGCGTTACCCTCTGGAGTTAAGGTTGAAATTCCTATGTTCGGTTTTTGGGAATTCGCTTCGATGCGCTTCGACTCTGCGCTAGTATAAATTGACCATTAGGTTGGTACTACTAATATAATATATTCTGTGCCTTAGGTACAATAGTAATAATTAATACAAGTTGCATACTGTCTACAAAACGAATTATGTTTATACTTTTAATAAATATAAAAATAAATAGGATATTTGATTCTATAATGTTTTATTTTTAGGTTTGGGGATCAAATATGTCTCATTTTTGAAGAACATGTAGTAAAAGATTGGATGGAATGTCATTTTGGTATTGATGTTAAAGCCGCTCAAGGTAGACTTTGTAATACTGCGTTTTTTTTTTGCTTTATGTTATACTTAACTTATAAATTATAATAATATATATAACGAGATAAATTTTCTCAACACTTTTCAGGGAATTGCATCGTCGTAGTCACGGGTAAAGCCGATATTGACTCCGCAGTCGACACACTGGTTGATGCTCCACACAGGGTATTATTACACTATTATTAGATAATAGAGATGTGCTGACTAGTCGCCGAATAGTCGGTAAAGCCGACTATCCGGCCACTTTCGTAGTCGGCGACTAGTCGGCGAATAGTCGGCAAAAAGCGCCGACTATCCGGCTTTTTACTGTTTTCATTTTTGCTATTATTGAATTACATGAAAGAAAAACTTTGACTACATAATTATAATGTGTTCATATCACAGTTAATCAGTCTTACACATTTTAAAATGAAATGAAGTGTTTCTGAAATTACTTGATAGTAAAAAAAATATTTTTTTAATATATTTATTTAACAACAAATTAATTATGTATTAATATATCAAGATTGTTGCAAGCATGTACATGAAAATATTTCCTGAAAACCATCAACTGTATCATAAAAACAAAAAAAAGTAACGTACGCGAAGTGAACATAACACGATCCGCCACGTTCGCAGGCGGCGTGCGTAAAAAAGCGTTACGTATACTTCCGAAACCAAGATCGGCTTGGCCGACTAGTCGGCCGATTAGTCGGCTACTTTGCAGCCGACTAATCGGCTAGTCCGCTAGTCGGCCACAGTCATGATCGGCACATCTCTAATTATTATTATTAAGATATAGGGACACATCATGTACATGTAACTTCACCATAAGTGAATATAAATAAGGTCTTTAGGGGCTACCTTTAAATGACGCCATTTTTCAGAGTCCATGGGGTGTGAGGCGAGTGCTGGTTCAAGAGAATGCGCTGGAAAGATTCAGAACGGCGCTGAGGGGCAAAGCGAGAGTCTGCCCCGGGGAGATCGACCCGGCCCTGTCCCAGAGGAGCACCAGCGCCTTCGCCATCTGCGAAAAGACGTTCCTCGTCGAATACGCCGGGGAGGACTCGGAGGAGGGAATCATCGTCGAAGCATATCGGACGGTTAAAGAGTTGATATTGTTGCTTGGAAAGCAACGTCCGTACCTGCTGTCCGTCTGGTGCGACTCCACCTCGGAGAGCAACGAGATAGCTCACAACGTCGACGCCAATATAGTGTGGGTTAACACCTACGGCGTGTTCGATGGACCCCCCCAGGTCTGCCAGACGATCCTACGCACGGAACCTCTGACAGTACGCATTACGGTATCTGATGATTTCATGCGAGTCCGGAGTGCTTGGGAAAAGTTGTCCATATTTGAACGAGCTGCACGACTAAGAGACTCGCTCCACGCACACAAAATAGATACCCACGATAGTTTTTACTACGCGAGTAAAAATTTTACTTGCGCTGGAATGGAAAAGGCAGCGGGCACATTATTTTTATCTGAAGGTTTATATACTTGTTATACCGCTTCTCACCTACTAACATACATGGTGAAGGGAGGTTCCATTGCTTTTAGTAGTGAGATTATGGGCGATAAAGATGTATCTGGTTTGTATGAGACATTGAAAAATTGTGGTGCACCAGTGGAGGAAATTGACTTGCCTGAGGGAGGTGACCTCACAGCATTCATGTCACTAGACTACACTGAGAAAGTAATATGGACGAGTTATGGCACGACATTCGCCAATTGATTTCAAAAGATTTTAAAATTTCCGTCGGCGGCGTCATCAAATTCAGTCTTCCGAACATCGTGACTTCTGTCTCTGACCCACCGAATTGTTTTTAGTCTGTAAGCCTTTTCAAAATCCAAAATAAAATAATTTCAAAATGTAAAAAAAAGTTTAGTACCTAAGTTTTGTTTTCATCTATGATAAATAAACTGAAACGGAGTATACTTTATATTTTATAAGTGTTTAGTTAATTTTTTATATGACATTTTGTATCTTTATAATAATTGCTTGTTATAATACTTAATATATTTTTTTATAAATGTTTATATGTTGTTAGAACGTCTTTTTTAAATATACATAATATTTTTAATAAAGTATGGTATTTCTTTTATTCAACGAAAGGAACATACAGCATACTTGAGCTTCCTTTTATTTAATGGCAGCCATAGACGGACCGCATCTTGCAGTCAAGGCCGAGTGCGAGATGCGGTTGCCACACGGCGATCCGCAATTTCCATACTAAATTCATGTCCGCAATACCCGGACCGCTCGAGCAGTTCTTGGGCGGTCGGTGCAAACAACGCGACCGCTCTAGAGCAGTCGGTCGCGATTGCAACTTGCGAGTTGCGGTCCGTCTATGGCCAGTCTAAACACATACTACAGCTAAGTACTCACATACGGTTTTGTTCGATCGAGCAATCACGTAGAGTAAGGGCCAACGCTAAAACTCGCGCGGGCGCACGCTCGCGTGTGTATAATGAAAAATAGTATTTGCAGCGCAGGCGCGTGCGACGGAGCGCGGACGCGGGCGACGGACTGTCACACGCGCGGCGGAGGGCGGGCGCACGCCGCGCGCACACGGCGCGGGCGCACGCTTTTCGCAGTCGACGTTGTTTCCGTTGACGTCTTTTTGCCAAATAATAAATTAGTAAATAATCCATGGCAATCTACTGGACACAACTGTACACGATCGAAATAAAAATTATATTAGCAGCGCTAAATGAGATGGCGCACGCGACGGGTCCCGCTCGCGGATTCGTGTCCAGCGGCAGTCTTCCAACGCGTGCGCCCGCGCCCGCGTCCGCCCGTGTTTTAGCGTTGGCCCTAAAAACTACGGCTCGGGCTTTCGTCCACACATTCAGCATTGCTCGATAGTTTTACTCATGAGCCGGCTCGATGCGAGCCTTCGAGCTGTGAGTTTTGCGGTCCACACAGTAATTATTTAATTTGGAGTAAACAAAAAAAAAGAGGACGATTTGGAGTAAAACTATCGAGCAAAACCGTATGTGAGTACTTAGCATTAGAAGAACTAACGTCGAAGGAATGGGGCATTTTGGGGCATTTTCTTTCTTTTTTAATTTGTCAAGCGGTTTTCATCATGGTCGCTAGTTGGCGTACGAGTAGACAACTATCGGTGATACCAACATTGATTGCCACAAGGTGTAAAAGGGAAAAAAAAAAAATTATATTCTACCTACCTACTAGATGACGCCCGCAACTTCGTTGCGCCAAAACCCGTTTGTTGCGCGGTAACCCGTATCCATAAATTTTTTCGGGACAAAAGTATCCTATGTCCTTTCCCAGGACTCAAAGTATCTCCGTGCCAAATTTCAGCAAAATCGGTTCAGCGGTTTGGGCGTGAAGCGGCAACATGTCTGTTACCGCGACAGACGGACAGACAGACACACTTTCGCATTTATAATATTAGTATGGATTTAAATTTAGAAAAAACGCTTATAAACTGGTGTTATCTTGTTATCGGTCGCGGTAACTTGCCGTGAGGATGGGAAGGCCACCTTAAGGCTGAAGTCTCGAAACCAGCGGGCAGCGGGGCGGGAGCGATGCGGCGCGACAATGTATAGATTTATATGCATAAGCCGTCAAGTACGCCACGCGCCGCTCGGTTTTCGGGGCCTGTCCATATAATCTATACATTGTCAAGCGCCGCTCCCGCCCCGCTGCCCGCTGGTTTCGAGACTTCAGCCTTACATTGACATGTGGTCTGTGGAAACCATAACGCACCGGCTGAAACACCATCATAGGTTACGAAATAAAAACGACAATAAAAAAATAACATCTTTAATTAGCCATCCTCTTTATATACAACATTCCTTAACAAAATAAAACATAATTTTGGACTAGAAAATAATAATTCCTGATTGCTACAATAGGTCCGAAACAAAACATACTCATATCCTATTACCTATAGGTAAGATGTAATACAATATGAATTGAAAAAAAATATATACTTATTACAAAAAAAAAAAAAAACAAACTTTACTCTGACATTTCCAATTTTAAGTAAATATTTATAATTTATCGCAATATCGTACCACAAAAGTTTTACATAATAAAATATACATGACATTAAATGCCTTTTCCAATATAAAATAAAAATAAAGCACCCTTATGTAGAGATAATCTAGTATTATCATAAAATACTATTTACCTCAGAGCCCTAATATACTTAAAAGTAAATCCACTAATATGTATTTAATAATGAATTCGTCTCAAAACATCGCGTTTAAATGCATGGCCAAGGCAGCAACGAAAGTTATAATATGTCACGTTCGCACATGTATAATTTGAACTGCGTGCGACAAAGCGAAGCGACGTTTTGCTTCGGTCAAAAGAATTTGTAACAACTAACAATAATAACTATTGATTTCGCCACCAAGTCGACAGCGGATAGGCCGGTGGCGCTGTAGTGTCGTAAGCGAGTCTTCATGTAACGCGATACGATATCGCCGATCATATCGGATCCAAGGACCATATTATTAATGTTTTCTTGATTTTTAATTCAATTCTATCCATTCAGATATCGTGTCGACCACGTCTGCCCATTGAACAATATCGTTTCGCGTCACTTGAATCATCTCTTACGAATCGTTTAGTTATTCAACCTGGTTTCTGGTATTTTTCAAAGGTAAAATAACTTTAAACGAACAAAGCTATATAAAAGCTAAACCATTCAACATGAAATGATATTTATTATATTAAATTATAATATACAATCAGTATGACACAGTTTCGAGACCTTTAAATTAAAACTACCAAAAATGGAGCGTAGTTTTTTTTTGGTTAAATTACATTCAGACATGCCGTCATATGCCGTTGCATACTCCCCGCTTACTGATAAAAGCAGTTACACAAAAAAACTACTTTACTGAGTACAGACGTATCTATTGTGTAAATATTTATATCAGAAAAGGTATTCAAGTGCATGTGTATTTGAAATGAATTTAAAGATATATTTACATAAATTACTTGTCTTGTCTGTGTGACTACATGTCTCAACCCTTTTAGGACTCGCCTTTTTCTTTTCACCATAAAAACATAATGCAACTTATCTTATAACGTAACTCGAAGTAAACACAAAATATCCCCTTAATAATAAAGATAATATTTATGCAGCATTCAACTATTCAAGATCGGCTATCTTTGTCTGTCGTGTTATTTCCAACGTGCCAGACAAAATCAGACAATGTATAGTTACATGCTGTAAAGTGGTTATTTCTATACCTCGCTTACATCGACCAGATTAATGTAACTTTAATAAAAATATGGCATTACCAAATTGCACGAAAAATCCAATGACACGTAAAAGAGATCATAGATATACTTAAAACTAATCCGAAATGCGACCAAACTATAGAGTTGACATTTGACAGACTTCAACATAAGAGCGTTTTTCCATTATCGGTAACGATATCGAATCGGATAGTATAAAAACGCTGAAGTTCATGTTTGATTGTACATGAACTTCAGCGTTAATAAGGTTAAAGGTTAAAAAATTAGGTTAAAATAGGAGACGTTCTTGAACTAAGGCTGCCTTCACATTAAGTCGCGAGTAGTGCGGCAGCAGCGCGACTTAATGTGAAGGCGGTCTTAGTTAAAACCTATCACCTTATATGGAAAACCTTTTTATAGTGATACAAGAACAAAATATATGTACACCTTGGCAAAAATAGCAGAGGCCAAATAGAATTTTTTATCACACAATTAAAAAACCTTCTTCAATCAAATATAAAATGTAAGAGGATGATATACTTAATGTGTACAAACATTTGTTGGAAGTACGAGGCAAGATACCAGTTTACTGGGATTTACAAAATTTGGTTCAACGCCTACTCTTTCTTTTATTAAAATTGGTACTCTCCTTCTACTCTCTCTGCATAATAAAGCTAAAACATTTTTTATAGCGCCACTAGACACTTCCCCTTACTAATAAAAAATTCACAAATAATAAGCTATGTAACAATATTTTATATTATAGCGTTTATTGTATAAATATTTTTATTTGTAAGGAGGTCTCTAACTAAAATATAGATCGGCAAGATTAAAATAATGTAAATATAGAATATAAAGAACTTATCATATAAATTAATATTAAGTGTACATCTTTACAAATTATAATTTACGTTTTTTAAATTATATCTATCCTCAAGAGAAGTGACGCAGAAAACTACCAATTCAAAAAGTGGTCAAATTTTTTTATTAACTGTGTTATTGTGAAAAAGTTGGTTCGCCATTAACCGGTTAATTGGTTCCATTTTTTATGAGAAAATAAGTCCTTGAGGTACATTTATTGGTATGAAGTATGTTACTATTCAAAACCAAAATCACCATTATAAAACAATTATTATTAAAGAACATATTTTCCACCATTTTACACACCATCTATAATACTATTTTAACGCTATACGTCCAAAACCAGATTTATCGCTACGAATGATTTAAAACCTATCTCAATAAAATTTTGTACTGAAAACCGGCCAATTCTATCTAACCATTCCACCATAGACAAACCTTTTTGGAAGACAAAATATTTTATTGCATGACGCCATTATAGTTTTTTTTTTTTGTAAAATGTTTAACCTAATAATAGATTATAATATGTATTGATTTTTTTATAAACATAAATATTTTCCTTTTTGATCTTAATATACCTAAGCACACCAATTCTACTAATTAATGCAGCATATATGTTGTCGGTGTAATATTTCATGAGAATAGGGAATATTACGCTAAGGTCGGAATAGAGGGCGCTACTAGCACATGCAGTTGATTGATCAAACGTCAAACGTTGTCAAACGTGGAACAAAACTTTTTGTTTACTAACTATACTGGTGTCGCCTCTAGCGTAAAAACATTTTAGCAATATATCCTGTTATTTATATGCTCATATTAAATACATGAAAAATAATAAATCTATGGTGGAAGTAACCGCTATCCTACCATCACATACTAGAATCATCACAGATTTTTCACCATCACTAGTTGCGGCTGCCGTTACATCATTTTATTTATTTATTTATCGGGTTATCCCAATTACAATAATAAATTTTGTTACCAATTTTGAGTCCATGACGTTTTTAAGCAAGCCTAATATAAAAGGCTAGATTTGTATGCGTCCGCGTGACTTAGCGGCCCCGCCGCTACACTACGAGACTGCATAGATAGCGGCCGGGACGTCGGACGCGCGGACACATAAATCGAGCCATAGCCCCATAAAGTTAATATAGGTACTTAGCGGAATAGAGGAACAATTCCGAGCTGTCAAACGAAATCAAAATTGATTTACATCTGTGTGTACAAATATGTTTACGTGTGCGTGTAAATGATGTTCCTACAAACATTTTTCTGAGAGCTCAAATTGTCGCCGTGCCGATAAGCGCGGACTGACTGTCAAACAGATGAAAAAAAAAAAGACTTCTGCCACCTCAAATCACGCATCTCTTTCTACCACGCAGTGTTACTGATAGTGACATCTCGCTTGCTCAGCTCTTTGTTTCTCTATTCCGCTAGGTATATTAACTTTATGCATAGACCGCGCACAACTTATAATAACCAATAACATGTCACCGTCTGATTCTATTACTGATCTGCCAATAATATTTAAATATCACCGTCAGCGCACTTCCTTCAAGAAGCAGTTTTCAAAAATCGAACACCGAGCATTTTTAATTTCAAAATTGTGCACGGACTATATATATATATTTTTTTTTTTTTCAAAATTTGTAACGACACCGCCGGCACTTCTACAAAACCTCGCCCATCACCAATAATTTCAATTTTCCAATTACACTATCTACATAAATAATTCTATTCTAATATCTTATCTTCTATTGGTAGCCTTGAAATGTGACGCCAGTGTTGCCAGATTCATTATTTTACCACAGACAAATTTTGCTTTTTTAGCCCAGCTATCTACCTAATGGCTGAATACCAAATAATTCTATAATTATGCGCCAAAAACAAGTCGTATCAATGCCATATAGAGCCACATTGTGCCAGAACATATTAATATAGACCAATAATGATCTTTTGGCGCGTGGCAAATACTCGAACAAATACAGCAGTGTTGTCACTTGATACACAATTGCTACGAACGAATTTGTGACGCTCACGCGGCACGCTCTATAGCAGGGGTCACCAAATGGCGGACCGCGGTCCGCATCCGGACCGCCGACCCATTGTGTGCGGACTAAGCATTTTCGTAGATGAACTTCGTTAAAAATAAATTTCGGTCTCGACTTACTGACGAACATCTCCAGGGACCAGGATTTCATGTCAATAGCTTTCACCAATTTCACTCCAAACAAGCAACAAAAATTGTCACTTTTCTCATTGATATGAAATTAAAATACACCTGTGTAATTTCCGTAATTACTTTTTTTAGGACCGCGAAGGTAATTTCATTTCTTAAAACGGACCCCGAGCGTAACTAATTGGTGACCCCTGCCCTATAGCTTTGACATTGTGTAATTGTAGTGTCACAAACTTACTGTTGGTCTACATAATATAATTTAAGGTAGATATATAGTATGCAGCCATAACATTTAAGGTAACATAAAACTTTATTCCCCATAAAAGTTACAGTGATATGCTATTTCGAATGTTTAGACCCAGTTTCATCAAGCAATGTTAAATAAATAATGGCTTGTTAAATCAGTTAACGGCCTGTTAGAGGTATCGAGCATTCCACCATGCGCAAATGTCATGTCAAATCACCTAACACGGTGTTAATATTTAATTCCTGCTGTGAAGGTCCGTTAAATATTTAACAGGCCGTTTTATTAGTCAAAACAACAACTGTCAAAGACAATATCCAATATCAATAAAAGAATCTGATTTGACTTTTGAGTGTTTCCGCCATGTTTCCGCCACATCCTTACATATTATTTATTATTTTTCATAGTGATGAATAATTATTTATTTTCATTTTGTCAAAAATTCAGCCCTCGGATTTTCCTTGACATTGCAAATACACTAACTTGTATCAAAATTACCAAACCGAATTATGTAAATAAAAGTTTGTATTATGATTCATGTTTTTAGCTTAGACAGATAATAATTATTAACCTGGTAAATTAAAAAGAACTATTGTAGCGTAACAAATGTATGCGATCAGTGATATTTTAATTTGGTCGCATTATCTACCAGATGACGTATTATACGAATAAGGAAGAAAATGACACATTGCAGCAAACATGTCGTATTAAACTTGTACATTGCAATTTTGTCGCCTTATAACAAGAACGAACGAATTGATAGTTGTTCACTCGTTGTTCACTTAACATTGCATTTACTAATCCGCTGTTAAATTTTTACCGTGGGACATAAGTATTTTGACAGTCTGTTTAATTTTCTAAGGTCCGTTAAGTAATGCCTTGTTAGGATTTAACAAACAGAGGTTGGTGAAATTGGGTCTTAACATTATATGTTAACCTAATGTATTTTATAGCTAAAAATATGGGTAGCAATTTTAATCCTATGAAAGTTAGGTCATCAAACGTCAAAAGTAGCCAGAGTTTAAAAATCACAGACAACATTAACATTTCTTAAATAAAAGAAAGTCATTGAATTTGAAAAGACTACATTTCAAAAATCGAAACTGTTTTTTTTTTAAATTATAGAAATAAAACGTAGGACATGATAAAATTACAAGATTAAAAAAAACCACAAAAATTGTGACAAACTTCAGCTACTTTTTGACTAGTATACCGATGTATACTTACAATATTATAAAATGGTTGTTTACAACGTGTTTTGTTATTATCTTGAGCCTTCAGCGTGAGATGTTCAGTTGTTTGGTTTGCCAGCTTTCGTTTTTTCATCAATTATATGTGACATGGTCATGTGCCGCCTGAAAAAAGTTATTTGCCATTACATAACTAACAAGATGATGCCCGCAACTCTTTTGTGCTAACATTCGTTTTTCTCGCGGGAACCGTACATTTTTCCGGGATAAAAAGTATCCCGTGTCCTTTCCCGGGACCCCATACCAAATGTCAGCAAAATCGGTTCAGCGGTTTGGGTGTAAGAGGATCCCGCGAGATAAACGAATTTTGGCGCAAAGGAATTGCGCACGTCATTAAGTAACAGTAATATTTTATTGTCTATGCCAAACTCAATACACAGATTAATAAAAAAAATACCTCAGTCCTCTTTCGCCGCGAAACGTCAAACTGCAGAGCGTACAGCTCCAAGACTCTTGGCTGCTCGACTTTTCCTGTTCAGACTGGACTTTTTCACATAGTGTCGCCTTGCTTTTGTCTATGGTCTTCAAGTTTTGTTTGGGACTGGGTTTGTCCGCTTTCTTCGTTACTTTCTTTTCTGGGGACGGCGTCTTGAACTTGGGTTTTAAATCTGCAAGAAAAATTTGCTTGTTAAAATAACATTAAACATATAACCTCTTTATTCTGAGCTATGCAGTATTGATCCTAAAAGAAACTACTATGAGAGGGTCCTTACCACGTCATCTTATAATAAATAATAGGCCAAGTGCGAGTCGGACTCGCGCACGAAGGGTTCCGTACCGTTATAGAGCAAAAATAGGCCAAAAATTGTTTTTTTTATGGGAGCCCCCCTTAAATTTTTATTTTATTAAATATTATAACACACCAGACCACTTGAAAATAAAAATACTAGAAAAGAGACGGCTGCGGCGCGTTTGGCATGACAGTGGCCATCCAGCAGACAAAAAAACCTATAACAAAGCCACAAAAGAACTAAGAGGTGAAATAGACAAATATATTAACAACTCCACAGAATCCTACTTAGAATCGTTAACACCAACCATATCGACCAATTATTCCCTCTGGAAGGCGTGCAAATCTCTGAAAGGACCAACACTACCCAAACCTCCAATCAGGACTGACAACAATCAGTGGGCAAGAACAACTGAGGAAAAAGTAGAATTATTTGCCAACCACCTATCGACAATATTCACCCCCAATGACCCCGAACAACAAACTGACGACAGTGAAATAAGAGATGTTCTACAACAAGACCTCCAATTAGATCTACCAATGAAACCTACATCTCCTAAAGAAGTACTTAAATACATAAAAAATGTCGAAAACAACAAATCTCCGGGTTTCGACCTAATTGTAATTGTATTCGACCTAAAGCCATTGTGTATATAACTATGCTCTTTAACCACTGACCTCCATTATACAAGTACGCTGGACCTATGATACCCACTTTTTTTTGTGCCTATTTGAAGCGGAATCAGCGCCCCCGGCTCTCACCGGGGGCGCTGATTCCGCTTCAAATAGGCACAAAAAATATTGTCATTTCAAAGTGTATCATTAGTCCAGCGTACTTGTATAATGGAGGTCAGTGTCTTTAACGGTGTCCTGAGAACCAATTATTTCCCTAGCATATGGAAAGTATCTTCTGGGATACTTTCCATATTCTAATGATACCAAAACCTGGCAAACCACCGAACGATCGGAACTCTTATAGACCAATAAGTCTTTTGCCTATAATGTCAAAAATATTTGAAAAGATCCTACTTACAAGACTTGAATGACACCTCTGTCATATCCACCACCACCAATTTGGATTCAGACGGGAACATGCTACTATAGAGCAAATCCATAGAGTATGCGAAGTCATCAGAACATCCTTGGAGAGAAAGGAATATTACTCAGCAGCCTTCCTAGACATACAGTAGGCCTTTGATAAAGTGCGGCACGAGGGGCTACTGTACAAAATAAAAACCAAACTACCACATATATACTACCTGTTACTTAAGTCTTACCTGACCCCACGGCTCTTCCAAGTTAGAGATGGAGACTGCACGTCATATCTATCCATGAGATTAATGCAGGCGTCCCTCAAGGATCAGTCCTCGGGCCATATCTGTACTTGATAAACACCTATGACTTACCTCAGATTCCCGATGTCACCGTGGCAACGTTTGCCGATGATTCAGCCATATTAGCTACAAATAAAGATAGAGACGAAGCATCTAATACATTACATAAAAGTCTCAACAAGGTAGAAAATTGGTTAAAAAATGGAGAATTAAAGCAAGCGCTCAAAAATCAGTGCACATCACATTTACTCTTAGAAGAGAAAATTGTCCACCAGCCACCAACAACTACCACATAGCGACACCGTCAAGTATCTCGGTATGCACATTGACCGTCGATTGACCTGGAGAAACCACATACAAGCCAAAAGAAACGAATTAAATACAAGGTTCCGAGATCTACATGCTTAGGAGAAATAGCAAGCTATCACTTGAGAATAAAATTATTGTCTACAAAGCTATCTTAAAACCCATATGGATGTATGGAGTCGTATGGAGTCCAACTCTGGGGATCAGCCTGTGACTCTAATATCAAAATCATACAAAGAGCTGAAGACTCAATACTTAAACAAATAACAAATGCACCCTGGTTCATTAAAAATGAAGAGGTCCAGAAAGAAGAGGGAAATCGAATCCGCTGTCAATAACTACAAAAACCGACTCCTAAAACATCCAAACCAACTGGCTGTTCAGCTAACTGTCCACGAGTCATTTAGACGCCTAAAACGACGTCAAATACTAGAACTGGAGCTGCCATAGGGACCAGATTCCTAAAGAGTAGTCTGCGCTGGGAAACTTACTCTCCATGCCATAAGCCACACAACACATCTGCTCATAGTTCGAGGAGTGATTGCAAGATGAAGTAATTAAGAAAAAAAGTATTATTATTAATTATTAAAGTACACATAATATATTTAAGGCCTTTGTGAAAATTTCAAGTACCTGTTGCCGTTATTAATATCGAGCAGAAAAGGCCAGAAAAACACGTTTGTTGTATGCGAGCCCCCCTTAAATATTAATATTATTTTGCTTTTAGTTTTGTTGTTATAGCGGTAACAGATATACACAATCTGTGAAAATTTCAGAAGTCTAACTATAGCGGTTCATGAGATACAGCCTGGCGACAGACAGACAGACAGACAGAAGGACAGACAACGAAGTCTTAGTAATAGCCAATAGGGTCCCGTATTACCCTTTGGGTACGAAACCCTAAAAACGAAATCATGTTACCACTAGCGCAATGTAGCTGAGACGCCATCTATTATGAATTATTGGAATTAACATAACTTACGCGTAAACACTAAACACCGGGCCGAAGTCTGCCGAAACGAAACGTTAGACGAATGTTAGCTGTGTTTCGTTACGGAATTTCTTGATTCGGTCGCCGCGCTCAAAGCCCGCGATAAAAGCTATACAATAGTTTAAAAATACCCACCACAAGGCTTGATAACAACATACGGCACACCCATGACCGTGTGGGCGGGGGACGGCGGAGCCCTGTCGCTCCGCGTCCTCTCCTCAAGGTCGGCGACGTTTGTCAGCGGCAGCGCCTCGTCGCTCGACCCGTCCGAATCCCGCTTCTGCTTCTGCTGTTTCTTCACTCGTTTCCTAAACCTGAATAGACACATCGTTACAATGAAGAAGCTTGTTGTTGTGGCAGAATTTGAGTAAATCTTCTTGTTAAAGCTGATCGCACATTAGGGATGATGACAAGGTCAAAGATTAGCAGATTTTTTAAATAAAATAAAGATATAACGGTAAAAAATAAGCACTTATAAAATTTCAGCTTTTTATCTTATGGATTTTTTTTTGTTATGCACCTTCAAAGTTGGATAATACAGTATTTTTTTTTTAAGTTTCTTAATATTTGTATACCATTCGATAACTTGTGTAATTTAAAGCAACTTTTGTTATGAAACCACTTTCATAAACGCAATAATTAATATAGCTTTCGAACAAAGTTCTCCCGCGATGCCTACAAGCTACTCTATGGTGACGTCATAATCGAGTAGCAGTTTGTATGGAGCATTTCGGGCAGGTCTATTTTTTGAGATGTTCCAATTGTTATATCTTGGAGAGTTTTTTTAGCTAACACAGTAATTCTTTCACCAATGATTCTATTTCGAAAAGGTCCTTTAATTACCATCAAGAAAAAAAAAGTAGTCATCATGCCTTTTGTCAGCAATGTACGCACGCACCTTACGCGCCGTACGCGCCGCATAGTTCACACTTCACGAAACGTGTACGATACGGATGAATGTGCGAGGTTTCACATCATTAATTCGTACCACGAATTCTAAAATGCGGCGCGTTCGGCACGCGTGCTGATAAAATATGTGCGATCACCTTAATACAACAATCGTCAAGTCCATCGTTTATTGAATAGGATATATTACTGCAATATTTTCACGCTAGAGGCAGCACCAGCACAGACAGTCAACAAAAAGTCTTGTTCAGTATTTGACCGTGTCTCTGTCAATATCCGACATGACGTGTGCAACATGTTGGATTTTGGTCAGATTATTGACTGTATTTACTGGTAGCGTAGCGTCCTCTACTCCGACCTATGCGTAATATTTCCTATTACATAATATGCCTGGTATTTGAGGTTTTTTTATTGTTGATGTAGTAATAAAATGCCCTATTGAAATAAACTTCTATGAGAAAACTCAGAAACCAGACAGTAACAATGCTACTTTCAATATACAAAAAATTGTAATTATGAAAAATTACAAATGTACAAGCATACCTCTTCCTTGGTCGTTTATATACAATCGTGGGTTTTATTTTGGCCTCCTCATTGTTGTTGTTGTTGACAAACTTCTCGCAGGCCTCGCTGCCACGCTGCAGAGCCTCTAGCTCCGTGCTGCTTGACAAGGAACTCTTGTCGCAGGCAAAGAGGTCAGTTTCATTGCTCAACTCATTGCTGTCAATTTGATCACTGAAATATGTAATTGTTGACCGTTAAAACCATTTTTGTAAACAGAAAAAGAGTAACACTTATGAAAATAAGTATATGACACTATCCTGTTTAGTATGTTAACCCGTCGATTGTGGAAAAACGAGACACAATAGCTTATCCATTGTTATCGTGGCCACATGTGGCCGCTTGGGGCTTGATAAATTAATAATAATGAAAAGAACTATAGAGTACAAGATTTTGCCCATAACTCTATCGCATGGAACCATAATTTTTTTTGAGATAAAACTATCCTATATCCTTTCCCAGGCCTTTCAGTTTTCTATAAAAAAATATTTTAAGTTTAGCATTTTTAGGGTTCCGTACCCAAAGGGTAAAAACGGGACCCTATTACTAAGACTTTGTTGTCCGTCCATCTGTCGGTCAGTCTGTCTGTGTGTCTGTTTGTCTGTCTGTTGCCAGGCTGTATCTTAAAAACCGCTATAGCTAGACTTCTGAAATTTTTACAGATTGTGTTACATATCTGTTGCCGCTATAACAACAAATACTAAAGACAAAATCTAAATATATATAACTCAAAGGTGACTGACTGACTGACATAGTGATCTATCAACGCACAGCCCAAACCACTGGACGGATCAGATAGATGTTATGACGTAGGCATCCGCTAAGAAAGAATTTTGATCAATTCTACCCCCAAGGGGACAGAATAGGGGATGAATGTTTGTATATAATAATACTTCTTAACGCGAGCGAAGCCGCGGGGAAAAACTAGTAATATTAATATTTAAGGGGGGCTCCCATACAACAAACGTGAAACAAACAAATTTTAAACTGATCGGGCTGAGACTTTGCATGTATAAAGCAACTATAACGTAGGCATCCCCTAAGAAAGGATTTTGATAAATTTCACCCCTATGGGGATAAAATAGGGGATGAAAGATTGTATATAATAATACTTCTTATCGCGAGTGAAGCCGCGGGGAAAAACTAGTAATATTAATATTTAAAGGGGGCTCCCATACAACAAACGTGATTTTTTTGGCCTTTTTTGCTCGATATCAATAATGGCAACAGGTAGGCACTTGAAATTTTCACAAAGGCCTTAAATATATTATGTGTACTTTAATAATGAATAATAATATTTAAATAAAATAAAAATTTAAGGGGGGTTCCCATACAAAAAACACAATTTTGGCCTATTTTTGCTCTATAACGGTACGGAACCCTTCGTGCGCAAGTCCGACTCGCACTTGGCCAATTATTAAGAGGTGGCAGACAGATAGACACCCTTTCACAATACAATATCATTTTATAATAAGAATATTGTGATAGTGGAAATTTTACATTCTTATCTGAAAAATAAATCTGCCACAGGATACAAAAATTGAATAATGAAGATGATATAAAAATCAAGGCTGCTTATATTATACCTCATTTGCATGCATTAAAAATACATTTGTATAATGCCAAATGCTGCAATATAAACAATTTTTTACATAGCCTTGGAATCTCTTAAGACTAAACACAATTTCTGATAAGAAAGATTGTGTATACCGAATAAAGGAAGATTCTTAATACACAAATAAGAAAATTTGTTTATAAACAGCATTCTTGAGAAATCTATTACTTTGATAGAATAAATATTTCACATTTTGAGGAAATGAATAAAAATATTCACAATGAAACACATTACATTCATAAAATGTTTCAAGTAATTTTCTGATAAATAAGAAAATTTTCTTATTAGACAAGGATGAAACATTATAACTAAGCACAGTGTGGACCTATTTAATATAAAAGGTTTGAGGACCTATTTGAAACTAATGGATTACAAAAATCCCTAATGGCAATCATTTACCTGAAGTTAGAGCCTTCACTTATCGCCCCAGCTTCGAGTTTCTTAATTTGAAACGTGATGTTTATCCTCTTGTATATTTCCTCTGCGATGTGGCGACATTTTTCATACTTGGAGCTCAACCCCTCATCAGTTTTATTCCACTGGGGCTGTTTCTGTACTGTTGACATTTTCTCCACAATTACTAGCTTTTTAAAACGATTTCATAATACATTTGCATCGTCTAAATTATCCGACCTCTTGCACTTATTATTGACATCAATGTTATGAAATAACAAACCAGCGCAGTGTTACAATGGCGGGATTCGTAAAACAGATTCTTCATCCGTATCACGGGTTTTACACGTTTATTGTGTGTACGAACCACTCCGACAATATTCTACCGATGAACTCCATTTAATTCCTATTCAAAGCACCGAAAATCACTTTATATCGAACAAAGAAACATCCATCAACATTTTATGGCACTAATGTTTTTATGATGGCTTTAGCAGTGCCTGTATCAGTAAATAGAACTACGACTAGATTTAATCCTAAGACTTAATGCTTAGAAGCAAAAATATAACAATTTAAATACAATAATTAAAACACAACACTAATAAAACTAAAAACAAAACTACAACAATTAACGCCTTTCGGCAATTTTTTGACATATAAATCTAGTGTTGCTTGACATTAATTGATAATTATTTTTATGAAAAATTATGGCATTGGCTGTTGGCAATAGACTTAGTACTTTGTACTCTGTAGTCTGTAGTTGTACTCTGTCTGTAGTAACTATAGGTCTACCAGAATCTGATGGCAATTTTTGACATCAGATTTTCAAAAAATATCCTTGTTCATTGGATAATTTTTTATATAAATTGCATGTTTAACGCACAGAATCAGCCGCTATAAGAAAAAAAAAGGATCAATTTATTTTCTCACTTTTTGCCATCAGATTCTGGTAGACCTATAATAGACTAGCTAAAGTGCGCGCACGATAATTTTGCGCGCGGTTGAAATCGGAACTAATGAGGCATTTTCTTATTTTTTTAATTTGATTGTCAAACAGTTTTCTTTTTAGTAACTAGATGGCGTATGGGTAGACAACTATCGGTAATACCATCATTTACAAAACTGGGCAAAAGAATGGACAACTTGATGCATTTAAATTTGAAAAAGACGCAATAATATTCCAATGAATAGGATAATAAAGTTATTATAACGATGTTTTAGTTAAAACTCACGTAAGAAATAGCCCTATTTACCGTTATTCACACCAAAGTCCAAATGTTACAGGAATTATAAATTTTGGTTTTGAAAACATCTTACCTGCACTTGTGCACAATAACGACAATTTAATGGCTAATATTTTATCAGTAATGAACATCAAAAACCCAAATAACACAATTTGGGAAAAAATAATAAACCACACCAACAATAAAAAGTAGAAGAAGTGTCAAAGTAACATGCCCGCCAAAACTATTTCAGTTGTCAGTTTTCAGTTTGACAAGGTATTATAATATGTCAGAGTATTACTAAACTGTTACCAGTATACTGGCCTAATCGCTTAGGCCAATGATCGCTTAGGCGTATGTTCTTCGTGAAATTTAAACTAGAGGGACGAAGCAAAAAAACATAGTAATATATGGAAATATAAAAATACATACAGTTTTATGTTAATATTAAGCTAATGGAAACTAGGTTAAAGATATTTTGATTTATGTCACACTTGAGAGGACACTGAGATTTTTTAGAAACACAACCCATATGTAGTCAGTGATGCCAACCTGCAGATAATTTCAGATCGATGGGGAACCAATAGAAAATCTAGAAGTGTCTATCGTCGCGCCGCGCGCCGTCTGGTGGAGATCAAAAAAAAGAAAACAACCCATTGTCAGGCCGCCACGTTTACATGATAATCGATACGCCTATTCCTATACATAATTTAAATAAGTAAATAAAGATATTAAAGTAAAACTACCAATGTTATTTAAAAAAATATCATTGGGATTACCCATTTTTTTAATGAATCCCTACGCTGGCACGCCACCTGTCGCGCGCAGAGTTATCGTGCGTGCACTCTATAAACGTGATTCATGATTGTCATCGTCGTATTTTGAAAAATGAAATAAAAAAAATACTTGACATTTGACAAATGACAATTGACACGTGAATGACACTGACATATCATTACGAATTACGAGGGAATTTTACGGCGATTTTGTCTACAATTAAAAGAACTAAAGTAATCTGTGGATTTTGTTTTGGGATGTTTTCTTGCAAAGTTTTGTGTTAATTCCAATTACTGTATTCCTTTTTTCGATAATGAATTTTAATTTGTTTCTATGAATTCCAAATGCTTTTACAAAAACAACGTAGTACTAACACAATGTTTTAGTAACAGCAGTTGACTTCAAAATGTACGCTGCTGTTAGTAAAAAGAAAAACATTGTAGCTAAAATAGCTACAAAAAGTAGTCCCTGTGCGTTTTGTGGACGAGAAGTCGATGATGAGGCAAAATATGGAAAACTGTATGAAATTGGGGACATATACTGCCACTATTTTTGTGCGGTGAGTAAAGATATTCAAGAAGTAACGACCTCTTTTATTGTGATTACAATTTTGTACTTAGAGTAGATTGATGAGTGATAAGATCTTAAAACCTGTCTCTGACTTAAGCATTGATACTTATATTATAAATGCGAAAGCACATTCTGTCTATCACCTCTTCACATTCAAGAAACTAAACTTATTTTTATAAAATATACTATGAAGATACTTTGAGTCTTGGAAAGAGGCATAGGATAGTTTTCAGACTGATAAAATGTATGGTCCTTACATGATAAACAAATTTTGGCATCATGAAGTTGCAGAAGAAGCATTAAGATGTTAATATATTTTTATTATAATTTAACCCTTGATCAGGCCCCATGTGCACTGGCATTAAAAATATTTTTAAATATGGTGTGGTTCACTAGTAGATAATGTTATATTTGACACATTTTCATATACAATGTGTGCATAAAACTATAATGCTACTTAGCCTTAGCATTATTCATGTTTTTTTTTTAATGAGTAAAGCCACAAAGCCTTATTTTGTTAGTCATGATTAGTGTGAAAAATAATTAACATGACAGAAATTCAGTAACTAATAACTTACAAAACTTAGGTTTGTGTGTTTTACATGTTGATGGACTAGTAAGTTATGATAAGGAATGGTAGGTAAAGAGCTTGAAACTGAGTTGTTTCTAAAACAATTTCAAATTGATATTATTTGTATTTCAGAACACTGGTTTAGAAAACATGAACTCATTTTCAATCTCAATGATCACCAGGTGGCAAGCTCGTTCAGCAGAGAGAATGCCATTAGAGGCGGATCACTTAGAAAAAATTAAAATTCAAAGAACGTAAAGACATTGTGAACCTCTCTTCTAAACGGATAATAGAAGTAGCCTGCATAGAGTTAAGTCAACTAATTATTGTAAGCATATACAGGCCTCCATCAGGGTTATATAACTCCTTTGAACAAAGCATGGAACAAATATTATCAAATATATGTGCATCTAACAAAAAAGTTATTGTTTGTGGTGACTTTAATATTAATTTATTAGACTTGAACTCTACTACAGTTAGATTCACATCTCCATTTAAATCATATAAAGTAAATGACTTGTTTTATGAGCCAACAAGAATCTGTGACACAACGGCAACTTGTATTGATAATATTTTTACAAATGTTACTCCATGTAAAAAAGAAATATTAAATAAGCTTAGCTCTGATCACTGTGGGCAACTAGCCTCATTTAATATACATTGCGATAGTTACCTAGAGGAAAAGCGTGTGTTTATTCCTGTGAATACAAAACATATTGAGAAGTTTAGAAATAACTTAAGTTCAAGTATTCAATTATTGGATGGGCCAAATAGTTCAGATGAAGCATTTAACAAATTATTTAAGATGATTGTAGGCATCATGTAGACTTTCAGAAAATATTTTAAAAAATTTATTCTGAATTAAAAAAAAATGTTTTGATTAAAACATTTTAGCTGCTGTCCTGCTGTCTGATACAAAAAGGCCAAGATAATGATGGTCTTTTCGGATTCCTCTATGTGGACATTCTAGCAGAAATTGCCAGGAGTAAGAAACATGTAAGTAGTTAGTGATATTTTGTATACTTTTTAATTTACTTAATTATTTAGGTACAGAAATGACATTAGGTTTATAATAATCTCCCCTATTTAATTTTAAATAATACTGCATTTTCTTATGTATTCTAAATTCTAGATAAGACTTAAAGTTGCAATAACATTGTAAAACATTTTTTAGATTAAACTGTTGTCTATAATTTGTTGGTAGGCATTATGTAGGACATATCTGGGAGTGACAGTTTGTAACTTGAAAATAAGTATATTTTTTTATCAATTTTTCAGAAATGTTCCTTCTGTGGCTGCGATGGAGCAAATCTGGGGTGTACGGTCAGCCAGTGTAAGAAGCAGTTCCATCTACCATGCGGCAGGGAGCGGCAGGCAGTGTCTGTGTTCTATGGAAACTACAAGTATGTTGAAATCTAAATATCAGTACAACTGTCTTCTTTGTTGTTAAGGATTTTCGTTTGAATATTTACTTAGTGTAATCCAATTTAACCCACTTTAATCTAAAGGTAAACAGAATCTTAAAATTTTAATAAATTATTGTCTCATTCATTAATTGATTACATATTTGAATATTTATTTAATAGCATTTTAATGCTAAGCTTTGTTTTATTGAGCTAAAAAAAAAAATACTTTATTAAATCAGTTTAAAATAATTATTTCAGGAGTTACTGTGCAAAACATGCTCCAAAACAGAAAATATCAGATACAGTTATGGAAAAAGTGAAACAGAGAATGGCTAAGAAAAGACTGCAAAATCTTACCAAGGCGCCCAGTAGAACTGCTAAAGATAGTAGCATGAATGAAGGTAAAACTGTTATTTAATTTTTATTGAACTAGATTTACCGCGCCAAGGTCATCGCGCGGTAATCGTACATTTTTTAACACGCTTTTATTAGCTTGTACTGTATGTATGTAACGGAATCTTTGAGCATGATTTTTACCTATCTCCAGTAGTCTAATTACCACAGAAATAAATCAAGATAGAACGGCTAAGCGGGCGGATTACGCGTGTTTCAATCTTGCACAAGGGTGCAAGCTTCGTTGAACGTTCATTCAGTCAGCGCGCACGTCTCGACTTGATTACACCGGAGCGGTTGTGCAAAAATGCCTCATTGTGCAGTGTCTAATTGTAAAAACAGAAGTACGAAAGTGAATCGGTCAAAAGGAGGTATTTCTTTCCACGGGTAAGTTATTTGTTCTAACTAAAAGCAAAGCAAAAATTGACACGAGCGATTCCTTAGCAACGTACGCGCGTCATCGTTCTATCTTGATTTATTTCTGTGCTAATTACTTTTATGTATAAAGTAGCCAGTACACAATGGCCCACTATGGCCCACTGCAGGCCATTGCGCGCCACGCCAGTAAACCGTACGCTATCATACACCATTCGTCTACACTCTACACAATGGCTATGGCTTGTAGTGGGCCGGCATGGTCCATTGTTTTTACCAATGTCAAAGTGCTATCGGAAGTCATGCCGTCATTTGTAAATCGTCACTGAAACCAGCCGAAACTACAGATATTGCCAACTGCGACACTTTCCCCTATGGGAAAGCAAATGCGACAAGATTGTTGTATGTCTGTTTTAAAACTAAAGCAGACACAATAGCTTATCTATTGTTATCGCGGCCGCATGTGGCTGCTTGGGAGTTGAAGCATTAATTTGTTATTTTTTGTAGATGACGTCACGGAGCTGGCATGTGTGATCTGCTACGAGGCGGTGAAGGGCTGCCCCAGCGTTGACACCTTCTGGCCTCCATGCTGCGGACGCGACGCCTGGTTTCACAGAAGTTGTTTAGAGGTATTAAACTATTAACTATAAGCCCACTCGCGCCAGTCTGGCCAATTCTAATGTGATGACCCAATTTTTGGCTTTGGGAAGTTTTGAAATCTCTTAAGCTTCTTACAGGCGGACAAGTCGACGGCTGCAGTTGTATTTGCCGTTGACAAGTGCTATTTGTCTGTAAGAAGCCTTAGTGTTTAACCCTTCGATCGCGGATTCTTGGAAATGCTATTGTATTCTATTGTTGTCGCGTCCACCGGTGCCCGTATGGGGCTTGATGAGTTAAACACACTAGGCCGAAAAAACGCGGCCGAAGTTCGGCATGATTACGCCTGCAATGTGTTTTAAATTACCGATGAGTGATGACACACCATGCCGAAATTACGTCGCGTTATATTGTATAATGACATCATGCCGAACTTCGGCCGCGTATTTTCGGCCTAGTGTGTTTAGACACTAAGGCCTAAAATTCTGACAAATACCATTTTGCCAGATTTTAAGACATGTTCATACCCGACTGCCAGTATGTATGTATGCATGTATAATTGTAAAATGTATGCATGTATAAATGCACTTCTGCAGTCTGAGCAGCTTGATGGATTTTAGCTAGAGGTGTTGTTAGATTGACACTGTGTCTTGCTAATCCATTGTGTTTATTTTCAGAGGATGTGTTTGAGTGCCGGCGTTCACTATCTCAAGTGTCCCCTGTGTAACGACAAGGACAGGTTCGGGGAGGCGGTGCTGCAGCAGGGATACTATATACCTGATAGGTACAGTACTACAGTTAGGGCCGCGCCACACCGGAATGGCAGCGGCGAGGCGAGCACTTTCAGTGTCATAATATGATTTTAAACTTTATCTTCATTATTTTTCATCATGATCGCAGACTATTGCTACGCACGATAATATTAGCAATCGTATTTTTTAGCAAGTACGATTAATTTGGGCATTTAACAATTATTTATTATTGCTTAAATGCTATTTTTACCAACACTACTTATGACCCTTTTCTGTCTCACTAAAGTATTTTCAAATTTGATCTTAATCGGTTCAGTCGCTTAAACGTGAAGAATTAACAAATGGACACGCTTTCGCATTGATAATATTAGTAATTATAAAGTGTCGCTAAGCCTAGTTCCGCTGACGCGTAGTGAGGATTGCTCGTACAACACATTATAAATTATACAATGGTAATTGGGTATGTGAGTCTCATCTAAAAGGTGGTTCATCCATACTATAATATTATGAATGCGAAAGTGTGTCTGTCTGTTTGTCCGTTCGTCTGTCTGTCTGTCTGCCTGTCTGTCTGTCAGTTACCTCTTCACGTCCAAACCGCTTAACCCATTTTGCTGAAATTTGGCATGGAGATACTTTGTGTCCTGGAAAAGGACATAGGATAGTTTTTATCCCGGAAAAATGACCCCACTATTGTATCGACTAACAAAAGCATTTTGAAGAATAATTCTTGCAAGATTCTTTAAGTTACTGAATGATAATTGGTTTTACAATAATCTACAGGGACGCGGCTTGGGAGTTGGAACAGAACGCGTTCTCGGAGATCTACAACACAACATACAGCTGCGGGCTACAAGACTGTGTGTGTCCCAACGGCAGGAACCATGACGCTGAGGTTGGGTACGTAAATTTTTATTGGCTATTGGTTAAAAAGCCACATTTTTATAGTCGCTATTCATCTGTTTACGCACGAGTAGTTTATAATCTTTTTTCCACACACACACACAGTACACAATAGCAATATTTTAGTTGGCACATTCCTGTATGATAACTCATCGTATCTTCCAATCACAATCAGTGAACAAATATATTGCAATCCATTTTTCACTAAATTCTTGGCATTACCAATAATATGTATAAACCTTATATTATGTATTTTGCTTGAATTAAACGTCCTTTCATATAACATGTGTCATTTACAGACCCTGGGACATCAACCTGTGTGTGCTGTGCGGGAGCGCGGGGGCGCACGCTCGGTGCCGCGGCGCGGAAGAGGGCGAGGCGAAGCCCTACGTGTGTCCAACGTGCACCCCGAGCGCCACGTCAGCTCCCGACTTGATACAGGCACTGCATGAACGTAAGTTGACTACGACTAGATTTTTATGCAAATGGAAAGTTAAAAAATATTGGTGTGATAAAATGTATGGTGGATCCTTTTCTGGGACTAAAGGAATGTCAAAAATTTTTTATCAAACTCTTCATTAGTTTGAAGTTTAATCATCATTATGCTGGCTTCTCATGGCGCGTAATATCATCCTATGAACACGGTAACTTCAAAGGCGCGGCGCGGCGCGGCTCGTGATATTACGCGCCGTGAGAACGGGTAGCGCAGACTCGCCTGTTGTCTCGTGCTCGCTCGTACAAATCGGCGCGGCGCGGCGCGGCTCGTGATATTACGCGCCGTGAGAAGCCAGCATTAAATGTCCCTGAGTTCGGCAGTTAATGTCATAATCTTGTGACTTGTCTGTTATCATTAACCCATCAATCCCCAAGCGGCACCCGGCTCCCGCATAACAATTGAAAATCTATTGTGTCTGCGATTCCCACGATCGAGGTATTAAATGTGTCTACAACATCATGGTGCGTTTTCACCAAGAAAAATATAAGCAATAGAATCGCTTTATTTGCCTGACCTCGCTTAGTGTAGCGGTTCTACTGGATCTTTGGATTGGACACGACTGGCGAGACATCAGGCGAAGGACCGACTTTTTAACCGACTTCCAAAAAGGAGGAGGTTATATGTTCGGCTGTGGATATTTTTTTTTTATTTATTTTTTTATTTTTTTTTTTGTATGTTCAACGATTACTCCGCCGTTTGTGAACCGATTTTCAAAATTTTTGTTTTGTTCTATTAGGTTTCCCTCCAATTTGGTCCCATTTTCACAAAAGTGGTGATCTGATGATGGGATCCATGAGTAATCGAGGGAACTCCTCAAAATTTATATGAAAACATATGGTGATTTTGGTTTTATGAGAAGTATCCTAAGCATATGCTACCAAAACGCAAGATTTTGCACCAAGGTATACTATGGTTCCGAAGATACTAAGAGAACTCCGGATTCCTTATAGATACAAGTTTCGGGGTTTAGGCGCTGTTTTAAGAACTGAACGCATATGCTACTATGCAAATTACATTCATCATCATCATCATCATCATCATCATTACCACGTCAGGGTCATCAGTGTCACATGGTTGTACATGGATACAATATGCCCCCACAACACCATAATTATATCATCATGTTATGTCCTTATAATAATTGGTACTTTTCATAGCGATTTCAATAAAAATATAATGTTGTTTAAAAATAAATGATTCAAGTTCTAAGCGACTTATGTACCACAAAATTGAACATAACAAAATCAACCTTAACTCCAGAGCGTAAGGCACACATTTAACATTACTTTTGAGATTCGAAAGAAAAAAGAGAAGTAAGTTGCTTCGATAGGTACTACTACACTAGTTTAACTATTAACCCATCAAGCCCAAGCGGCACCCGGCTGCCGCATAACAATTAAAAATCTATTGTGTCTGCGATTCCCACGATCGAGGTAATAAATTGAATTACGATGTAGATTGTTTTCCTATGTAAATAGGAAAACAATCTACATCGTAATAAGATACACAATCGCATTGAGTGTGACTCTTAACAAATTGTGATAAGATACGTAGAATATACCTACGCGATGGTTTACTAGGTAACTAAAAAGAGTGAAATTATTATTTTTAACAAAAAATTAAAACCGACTTCCAAGGTAAAAACAATAATAAAATCCTTATAATATGAACTAAAAAGTATTAAATAATGTATCCTATCTAATAGTGCCTTTTTCCGAATTCGGCGAAACCTCAACTATTTCTGTACTCAATCTTCATAATTTTGAAGTCGGTGCCAGTTCCAAAAGTTTCAAATACCTATTCTGTCAGAGAACTGAAGATTCAGCTATATCTGGTACCGACTTCAAAATGATGAAGATTGACTACAGAAATAGTTGAGGTTTAGCCGAATTCTGAAAAAGGCACTATTAGATAGGAAACATTATTTAACTCATCAAGCCCCATACGATCACCGGTGATTGCGAAAACAATAGAATACAATAACATTTCCAAGAATCCGCGATTGAAGGGTTAATACTTTTTAGTTCATATTATAAGGATTTTATTACATGCCCATCCGACGCATGCATCATCTTACTTGTCAGACAATGAGGTCATTAGCCAGTATTCCTGTTATAATAACAACACCAACAACCAACAACAGCTTCAAAATGTTTAATTTAATATGATTTGTGTACAGTGGCGCTGCAGGAGCAGTCGGCGGCGGAGTCGGAGCGCGTGGTGCGGCCGCTGATGCCGAGCCGCATGTCGCTGCGACGGACTAAAGGCAGGCCGTGAGTACACTGACTAGTATTGAGGGTGTTTGAAGTCCTATTTGCCACCAGGTGCCGCTATGTAGCCTTAGGGTCTATCGTGTCAAATAGCCTTAGAGCCAGTCCACACGGCGCGTTGCGTCAGCGTTGCGTCGACGCAGCGCTGCCGTTGGGTTGTTTTACATACAAATAACGAAAGTGTTCACACGGCGCGCTGCGTCGACGCAACGCGCCGTGTGAACTGGCTCTTAGGGTCTATCGTGTCAAATAGCCTTAGAGCCAGTCCACACGGCGCGTTGCGTCAGCGTTGCGTCGACGCAGCGCTGCCGTTGGGTTGTTTTACATACAAATAACGAAAGTGTTCACACGGCGCGCTGCGTCGACGCAACGCGCCGTGTGAACTGGCTCTTAGGGTCTATCGTGTCAAATATTATCGTGACACATGACAGCTATATCGTGACATGTGGAAGCTATTTCGTGACATATGGCAGCTGTTTGACACAACAATTGACACGATAGACCCTACGGCTAAAAAAGTATCCTAAAGTATGTCCTGTCCCGGGACGCAAAGTATCTCTACTTATATGTAATTGATTGTACTGTCGGTTCTTGATGGAAATTCATTTTAAAAACAAATAAAATACAATATTACTTGCACTTTTTCCACTATATTCATTAATTACTACAATTTTTAATTAAACATGACCGGTTTCATCTCTACTTATATCAAATTTCATCAAAATCGGTTAAGCGGTTTAAGCTTGAAAAAGTAACAGACAGACACACTTTCGCATTTATTATATTGATATGGATGTATAAATAATATAATTAGTCAATAATATGCTTAATCGCCAGTGTTGTTAGCGAAGTTAGATGTCAAAAATGTATAGAATTTGACATAACGCATCGCTGAGTGTCATGGCGCTTGCTATGCGTTGTAACCTGTGGTTGTAACTTGTACCCCTCCCCTAAACCCCCCAAAAATCAATCATCATTTTAATTTTTTATTAATATTTCAGATCAACTAGTTTCAACAATTCAAATAATGGTGAAGTTAAAAAAGAAGGTATGTTATACAATTAATTATTTTCTATAATAAGTAGATTGTTATTCAATAGTCATTTTGACTACAGTTTACAGAAGGCACATAACTTTGTATTGACTGTAGAGCCATAGAGAATTTCAACCTAATTTTGTCCACAGAAGGATATTTGTGGATTGTAGAAGTTAGACTAAAAGATTCTGTAAACAAATTTAAAAATAATCAAAGGTGAAACCCATTAACATGAGTGAAAGATAATAATAATATAATAATAATATATTATTATATTATTATTAATATTATCTTTGTATTCAAATTTATTTACAAATTCAAATTATGTATATCAAAGATATGTTTTAACACCTCCATCGTGGGTATCGCAGACACAATTGATTTTCAATTGTTATGCGGCAGCCGGCTGCCGCTTGGGGATTGATGGGTTAAAATGATTTTAGAATTCGTTGTATAAAATGACGTGAAACCTCACACATTCGTCCGCACCGTACGCGCCGCATTTCATGTTCGGTGCGTACGGTGCTGACAAATGTGCGATCAGCTTTATACTCGTCTCATATCATATTTTAACCTAAATGATTTCTTTTTCAGTAAGCAACACAGAAATGAGCCGCCTAGAACTGAATTTGAAGACGCCAAAACGGTGCCTCCCAGAGCCCGAAGTTGTGAAGACAAAGAACATACTACTTTCACCGATCAAGCAGCTCGGCCTATACGATCGTATATCTAAGCTTGAAATTGACACTCTCAACGCTGACGACGTGGTCGAGAGGATACGGGAGAAGCTAAAAGTGCCGAAGCCTTTAGCCGTCAAGAAGAAGATTGTCATGTGAGTCACATTATTCTATAGTGCTGTAGCCTAGGAGCCAGCCCACACGGCGCGTTGCATCAGCGTTGCGTCGACGCAGCGCTGCCGTTGCATTGTTTTACATACAAATAACCAAGGTGTTCACACGGCGCGCTGCGTCGTCGCCACGCACACATGACGGACAGCAGTCCCCGAGACGAAGCGGGAGGGGGTGTTGACGTTAAGACTGCTTCGTAATAACGCTGCGATGACGCAGCGCCCGTGTGGCCGGCTATGCGTCAAACGGCAGCGCTGCGTCGACGCAACGCGCCGTGTTGACTGGCTCTTACCCCCGAAACTTATTACCTATACCGCAGCACGATCGTGCACTAGTATAGGTGTCAGGAGTGGGAAAAGCCGTTGAGATCGAATTAGTTCCAAATTGAGCCGCAAAACGATCGTGCGCTAATATATGTCGGAAGTAGCATAAGCTTTGAGATCGTGCTGATTCGATTCTGGATTCGATTCTGATTCTATCGGGAGTAAGGCAGCTACCTGATTCATAAACAGACTAGCTGACGCCCACAATTCGTTTATCGCACGGGAACCGTAGATTTTTCCGCGATAAAAAGTATCCTATGTTCTTTCCCAGGCTCAAATATCTCCAAACCAAATTTCAGCAAAATTGGTTTGGAGATATTACACTACAATTTAATATATTTTCTGTTCAATTTCAGGGCTATATTAGAAGACTTAATGAATACTACTTACAAGGATAAATTAAAAATGAAAGAACCACTGAGGGAATGGATATCACCAAAAAAATGCTTAGATATAATACAAGAGGTATGTAAAAATAAATATTAGTAGATTATAATTAAATTAAACAAAAAAAAAATACAAAATCATTTGAAAATACACACCATAATCTTTCTATGATTCAGAAACCAAAACACAAAAAGTAAAAAAAAATGCTCGTGCAGATAATGCCATAGCTTGATAGAAATCAAGAATTTTCATTTTTCACAGAACAAGATTCTCTTATCGTTTTAACAAAAACCTTTTTTTTTTCAATAATTTTCAGGAAGTCAAAAAAGTGGAGGGTGACACTAAGAATAAGGATCCCCAAACAGAATCCATCGCGGACATAAGTCCAGATTCAGAAACAAAAATTAATGAAAGTGTCCTGGACTCGCCGAAATTGAAAACAGTAGAAATAGAAAGAGATTCGTCGATGGAGATATCCAAAGACAATGATACAGTTAATATTGACGTCGTCACTAGAGAAGAGTCTAAAACGATGTCGACTAGCCCTTTAAAGATAAGCTTTCTCAAACTAAGTCCTAATAACAAAGACAGGTCTAACAAATTAAATGTAGACATTGATATAGAGAGTTTCAAAATGCAGTACCTTAGCGAAACCAGTCAAATCAACAGTCGCAAGAGAAAATTAAGCGATGCGGATACAAAAATTGACTCACAATCTCAAAAGGAAGCCAAAAGAAGGAAACACAAGGAAAAGAAACGAAAACGTGACAACGAAGAGAAAAGAATAAAGATAAAATTACTATTTCAAAAGAAGAGCTGTGTAAAAGAGGAAGCGCCAAAAAAAGATAAGTCTCTAAAGGAAAGATCGAAGTTGAATGAAAA
This sequence comes from Cyaniris semiargus, assembly GCA_905187585.1. Lineage (NCBI taxonomy): Eukaryota > Metazoa > Arthropoda > Insecta > Lepidoptera > Lycaenidae > Cyaniris > Cyaniris semiargus. Next base: position 11,978,075 of record LR994567.1, read on the forward strand.
GAAAAATAAGGATAAAATCAAGATAAAACTGAAATTTAAAGAGCAGAACTACAAAAACGGTGGAACGAGCAAGGAAGAAAAAAAGATGGAAAAATTTAAAACAAATAAAAATGTTGAGGAAAACGTAAAGATTAAACTTAAATTCGATAAAGATAGTATTGAAGTAAAAAATAGAGAAGCTAGTTCAAAGAAAAGCAAGAAATTGAAGAAATATAAATCTAAGGTAGATAAAGATAAAAGGAAGGAGAAGAAACTAAACCATGAGAGAAAAGAGGAAAAGGTAGAGACCTTGAAGGAAAGTCCGAAAGTTTTTAAGCAATATCAGCTAAATTACTTTGAAAATAATAACAGAACACCTATAGTCAAACCGCTGAACGAAGTCATGTTAAAAAGAAAGTATGTAAAGAAAGAAAAAGGCTCGGACAATCTCAAACAGATGTCATTAGATAATTTCTTTTCGTTGAACGTTTCTCCGAAAGATGGTAAAATGTAGAAATATATTGCAGCCTAATTGAGTACACTATACAAGTAGTTTAGTAAAAAGACAAAAATAATGACGAACCGATGCAAGAAACAAATTTATTGAGTCAGAGCCAGTAGAGTATGTAGAAGACTATGTATATCTGGGCCATATTATTTCTTTCAATTCATGTTCTGATAAAGAAATTGAACGGAGAATAAAGATTACTTGGAACAAATACTGGTCAATGAAGGAATTGTTCAAAGGAAAAATACCAATGAAACTAAAAGCCAAAGCCATGAACATCTGCCTAACACCTTGCTTAACATATGGAAGTCAAACCTGGTCATTGAAAAAATCACATATAAACAGAATAAAGTCCTGTCAAAAATCAAATCAAATCATATATGTAATTGATTGTACTGTCGGTTCTTGATGGAAATTCATTTTAAACACAAATAAAACACAATATTACTTGCACTTTTTCCACTATATTCATTAATTACTACAATTTTTAATTAAATACGACCGGTTTCGAAATAAATCATCATCAGGTGTAGTTAACGTCGGTAGTTAAAAACTACCGACGTTAACTACACCTGATGATATATAATATTGTGTTTTATTTGTGTTCAAATCAAATCAATCAAATCAAATCAAAATAATTTTATTCAGAGTATTTTTTTTACAAAATTCTTTCCGAACGTCGATACTAAGGTGCCTACCACCGGTTCGGGAACTAACCCGGCGAGAAGAACCGGCGTAAGAAACTCGCACGGGGCCATCTTTTACTAAAAAGATGGAAAAAAAAAATACAATTTAAAACATATAACAATATTATGAATTAGAGCTATTTACAATATATAGAAAATATAAAAAATATTCTAGTAGCCTGTAAGAACCTCCCTATTCCCAAGGTGTGTTGTCGTCGATGAAATCATTGATTTTATAATAAGCTTTAGTACACAAACGTTCTTTTACTACTTTTTAAATTTATAGATAGAGAGATTTTGAATGTTTTCTGGGATTCTATTGTACAGGCGTATAAAAGATTTGCTGACTTTGCTAAGTCTGATCACTGGTATTTCTAATTTGTTCTTATTCCTAGTGTTAAACAATGATTGTCGCTTTCTTTTTGAAATTATTTAAGTGCTTTCTTACATACAGTACGTTATCTGAGACGTATTGAGATGCGACGGTCAGAATATTTATTTCCTTAATTTTTTCTCTTAAGGATAAAGAGGTATTGAAAGAAGCTTTATTTTTATTATTCGTAGCCCTATGGGTATAAAACTTAAAGATAAGATTAAGAGCACAATCATTAGGAAAAAAACAAAGGCCAGAGACGCTGTTAAACAAATACTATCCATGAAAATATGGAAATGGGCAGGCCACATTCAAAGAACGACAGATGAGAGATGGACACAGACTGTGACAAACTGGAGCCCTATATACAAAACCAGAAGGCGTGGTAGGCCAGCCAAAAGGTGGAAAGGTGACATTATAGAAGTAGCTGGAGTCCTATGGACGATACTAGCTCGAGACAGGAAAAAAATTGCAAAATTTGGAGGAGGCTTTTACCGCCATAGGCGGTCCTTATATAGATTAAAAATATATATTATATTAGAATAAAAAAAGTAAATAAATGAAAAAAACTTGTATTAAGGGATAATAAAAACTAAAGAAGCTAAAATGAAGGATAATGAAATTGGCACTATATAATATTGAAAATGCGGAAGTGTCTGTCTGTCTGGTACCACTTCACGCCCAAGCTGCTGGATCGATTTTGCTGAAATTTAGTATAAAGATACTTTGAGTCCCGAAAAAGGACATAGGATACTTTTAATCCCGAAAAAAATTACGGTTCCCGCGCGATAAACGAATTTTGGTGCAACGGAGTTGCGGGCGTCATCTAATTGGCAATATTTGAAATGTATGTACCCCCGTAGTGGCTAAACTTCTGGACCGATTTTAACAAATGAAGTATCAATAGATTAATAATAATGCCGGGTCACATAAGTATTTTTTTTCGAAAAGTTGTGTTTTAAAGTGTAGATGATAGTTTTTGCCACTTATTTACAAAATATTGTGCTAAGCCTGTCACCTTAAACAATTTCTCATATCATTGTTTTCCACAATGAGACAGATGGTGATTAACATAAGTGTATTCTTTGTTACATTTGAAGACGTGAGTGGAAGAACACGATGAGTAACAGTACTAAAAATTACGTTTTTTTTTCATAAATTGAGGCTTTTGGACCGGAAAAATTATTTGAAACAAAAAAACTTCATTTTATGTGTAGCCAGATATACTAGCCAGACGATAAAGCAGATATTAAGTTACAAGATTTGTTCAAATTAATAAGGGAAAAAATTAGTAAATGTCCGTATGTTACAAAATGTTAGTTATCTTGTTCTTCAACTCACGTTTCATCTCATTCATTTTGATTTAAATGTTTACAAAGCTCTACAAGATGTAACAAAACTTAGTGATAATACTTTATCACAGTAGTCGTAAGTAACAACGCTGACAGCAATTTTTTGTGATTTATATGGGCAAGCGCCCAGCGTCATGAATTTAACCATACAGAAGTAAAAAAGTTACTCTTTAGCGCTGCTGCTTTCATAGTGAACTCTATACAGGGTGAAATTAAACCTTCCTGCCAAATTTTTTCCAGGGCTTATGTATCACTAGAAGAGTCCATTTAACCAAAAAAAATTGGGTGTTATTTTTTTTTCAATGGCATATTTTATCCTATTTAAAATCGTTGCAGAACGGTCACTCGCGGCGCGGGGGAATGAGAGGGGGTAACGCGGGGGGAGGCGCGCGCGCGGGGTCACATGACGCGCGGGCGACGCGTCGTGTCCGTGTCCATTAATTGTAGTGTTTTTTAGGATAACTTTCAGAAGCTATTTCTCAACATTTTAGTACTGAGTGATTATAAAAGAAAAAATACGTGTATTTTTATTTTTAACAAGGATCAATATATCAAAATTTGGCAGGAAGGTTTAATTGCACCCTGTATAGGGTAGTATTAAATTTATATATAAAGGTGAAACCGCACTAGTCCGACACGACACGACGCGACACTTCACTTCCACAGAACTAAAATTGCTCATTTTATTGTGCATCAAATTGCACAATAAAATGAGCAATTTTATTGTGCAATATCATGTATTGTGCAATATTAATGACCGCCTAGGGTTGATATCAAACGCGCCCGCCTTTCAATCTTATTGTCAAATAAATTGTTCAATAATATTGTTCAACGATATTGCACAATAAAATTGATCGTCTAGGGGCCCACTTACACAAGTGCGGTTTCGCCTTAAAGGTGAGACCACACTTCTCAAAATTTGTCGGCAGCGATGCGGCGCGGCGGCGCGACATTTCACGTTTCATAGAACGTTTTGTATCGTGTCGCGTTGCTGCTGCGTTGTTTCGCGTTATTGTTGCCTCGCTTTAATTTTAAAGACACCTTTGTATGCTGGCCAACACTCATTTTTTTAACTTTTACTTTTTTCTGTAATTGTTTAGTTATGTCCGGTTTCTAAGGTTTGTTGACTGAAGTCTATCTATTCAAAAAGGTTGTTGATTGGTTTAGTTTACGTAACGTCAAAACGTTAGCCAATCAGTAGCTCTAGCTGCTGCTGCTCTAGTGATGTTATAAACTTCTGTCAGAAAACACTCGGAAACAAGCGTTAGCCAAGTAAGCAACATTTTTATATTATTTTATTGGTTAACTATGTTATGTTAAAGGAATCACGTATGCATGTTCTTAAAGCAATTTTTTATAAGTTCGTAGTTATCTTATTACTGTATTATAATTGGCTATTTAAAATAAATTATATTGTATCGAATGGTTTCGTTCCTTAATCTTATTCCACCCATTACTTCAGGCATTAATTTTATTTTGCAAAAGGTCACTACTTTCCGAAAAATAAATTCACAAAGTCGAGGGACATAGCAAAAACGGGGGGTACACTTTGTATTGAAAATTTGAAAATACCTTTCCAGTTTCCAGTTCATTGAACTACCCAAAGACCCAGGGCCGTCTCTAGCCCATGTGGCGCCCGTGTGCAAACATAACCCTAGCGCCCCCTAGCAAGCGCATGGTCAAAATAAAATGGGTACAAAGTACAAGTACCTACAGTTTGTCCAGCCGCTTAAGGGTGAGGACTCCATATTAGTATGGATCATATTTTATCCTGAAGCCACTGGACGAACTATAACAGCACATCAAGTTACAAACAAACTATTGTTTGTAGATTAAATTTGAATTTTTTTTTTTTGGTTTTAAATACCTACCATGATGTGCTCTTGACTGGCCCTAACAAGCCTAAACCCCAAAACGTATGCAATGTTCGATAACATTTGAGAACATTTGACAGGAAAGCTCACTGAAAGCGAGGGACCACATACATGGGTATAAAGTATTTTAAGGAAGGAAATAGTGACAATTATTAAGAAAAACATAACACAAGTTTGTGTTTTTTTAATAATAATTTAACTAGCTAAAAGCCGAGCTTTGTGAGGGCTCGCGTTGTCACACCTTGACTGACTGATGATAACACATCTATATGTACATAAAAAGCCATTACTGACTAATGATAACACATCTACATAAAAATAAAAATTACTATGTTTAAGCACAAATCAAAAGGCGTGATAGTTTTTCCGTAAAGTGTACCACAAAATATTCAGGTTGTGGGATATACTAGGGCTCGCTTCGCTCGCCCTGATAACTATTTATTACAGAATTTACAGGTCATAATCAACATTATTTGATTACCAAAAAAGTAACTTTTCGAGCCTTTGCGTTAGCAAAATCCCTAATTATATCGCTAACTTCAATTTTAATTTCATGTTCTATACTTATTAACGACTAGCTCTGCCCCGCGGTATTACCCGCGGTTTAAGTGATATATAATAAAAGACTATGAAAAGTACCAATAATAGGGTCAAAACGGGACGATACATGGTTCTATAATGGTTTATGGTAGTGATGATGATGAATGTAATTTGCATAGTAGCATATGCTTTCCGTTCTTAAAACAACGTCGAAACTCCCAAACTTGTATCTATAAAGAGTCAGGAGTTCTCTCAGCACCTTCCGAACCATGGTATACCTTGGTGCAAAATCTTGCTTGTTGGTAGCATATGCTTAGAATACTGCTCACGAAACCGAAGTCACCACATGTTTTCATATAAATTTTGAGGAGTTCCTTCGATTTCTTATGGATCCCTTCATCAGATCACCACTTTTATGAATAGGGTACCAAATTGGGATGATAACCTATACACCAAACGAAAAATTTTGAAAATCGGTTCACAAACGGCGGAGTAATCGTTGAACATAAAAAAAAAAATAACACCTCCTCCATTTTGAAAGTCGGTTAAAATTGTAGCCTATGTGTTATTCTGATGTATAAGCTATATTATTGTAAAGTTTCATTAAAATCCGTTCAGTAGTTTTTACGTGAAAGAGTGACAAACATCCATACATCCATACATACATACATACATACATCCAAACTTTCGCCTTTATAATATTAGTTGGATAAAGTCTATACCGACTTTGCATATAATCTTCATTTATGTGTTTTAAGGTTCATTTCACGTTGAAAAATAAAGTTTATATTTATATTGCAAAAGCCGAGCCGCTCGTGCCGCGCCTTGCTTTGCTGTAATTCGACCAATATAAGGAGAGCGCTAGATGCTACTCAAAATGTATGCAAACTGGACTTCTTTTTACAATGGTCATTAAAGCGCGGCAGCCGGCCAACGCGGGCGCGCGCCGATTGGGGCTCCGTTGCGACTTGCGAGCGGCGCTCGGCGCCCCTAGGACCGCGGCGCCCGTGTGCAACGCACACCCTGCACCTAAGGGAAAGACGCCCCTGCAAAGACATATAGGCTATAGCATGTCAATGGAACTACCCCAAACTGTATCCCCCTTACTAATAAACGTTGTATAAGCTTTGAATAGTTATACAGTGTTTTGTTCCTGTCACACAAGTAACATTTTTAATTGGATTGAAGAAGACAAAACACTGTATAACTATTCAAAGCTTATACAGCGTTTACATGTATACATACAGTATAGGTACATATTTTTTTTAGATTTTATTTCGGAATCAGCGCCATCTATCGTAAACTTATTACAACAATTTTCCTCGGTGTTGCACGCTACAAAACCCTATACATCATCAAGGCAAATTTGCCTTGATGATGTATAGGGTTAAGAATGTTGTACAACATGTGTAAGGCAAATTTGCCTTGATGATGTATAGGGTTAAGAATGTTGTACACATATCTTATTCTATGAATATTTGCCGAATAACATCCATTTTTAGGGTTCCGTAGCCAAATGGCAAAAAACGGACCCCTTTTAGATTCGTCATGTCTGTTTGTCTGTCTGTCTGTCCGTATGTCACAGCTACTTTTCTCCGAAACTATAAGAGCTATACTATTGAAATTTGGTAAGTAGATGTAGTCTGTGAACCACATTAGGATTTTGATACAATAATGGAAAAATTATTAAAAATTTTAGGGGTCCCCATAGGTACAACTAAACCAAAAAAATTTTTTTTTTCATCTAACCTATATGTGTGGGGTATCTATGGATAGGTCTTCAAAAATCATATTGAGGTTTCTAATATCATTTTTTTCTAACCTGAATAGTTTGCGAGAGAGACTCTTTCAAAGTGGTAAAATGTGTGTCCCCCCCCCTCTAACTTCTAAACTTCATGATAAGTCTAAAAAAAAATATATGATGTACTTTACTATAAAAACTACCAACGAAAATTGGTTTGAACGAAATCTAGCAAGTAGTTTTTTTTTATACGTCATAAATAGTAAACTTAATTTAACTTTCATTAAATCAACTGAAATATAAAAATAAATCAAAAACCTTTTAATTTCATAAAAATAAACCTTATTGCTGCTGCGGAACCCTTCATGGGCAGTCCAACTCGCACTTGGACGGTTTTTTATTAGTTATAACTATTTAGTACTACATTACACTATTTGTTTGTGCGGTACTTCATTATACACAATACTATACAAGTCATCGATTTGAAGCCACATTGTCACTATCAAACTTCTAATGGACATTGGATAAAGTCAAAATACAATTTAACATTAAGATGTCAACTTTTTTGTCTAAGTCAACTTTTATGTGTAGACTGTAGAACAACAACGTCCAAGTCAACGATTGATGACAGACCAAATGTGTAATGTACCAAAATTTTTTGGTACAGTTGGCAACACTAAACACTTTGTAGTTTGTTTACAAATTTTACAAAGCGAAACGCTTGTCAGTTGATTACATTTCTGAATTAGGTATTGAAGTACCGTAGTGATATCTTTTTATATTAATACTGTGTTAGTTGTTTAGTTTAGTCATTTGTTACGTTGAGCTTTCTTGATTTTATGAAAAATCAAAAGTTATATTTTATCAACTTTCTTTGTTTGAAGTTTCGCGACGTTGCCACTCTTCTGTGTGAAAACTGTGAACTAAACTAAAAGGGACCTAAGTTTACTTTAGTTAATAGAGTCAAAGATAAAGAAATTATTTGTTAAAATAACAAATCTGAGCTAAAAGTTATGATACAGTGTCTTGAAATGTGTTTATTTGAACAATATTCTTCATCTGACGCAATAGTAACGGTTTGGCAACAGCGCGCGGAATCCGTTTGAAATCAACTTTCCTGATGTATTAGAAAACTCTTCAAATCTTTTGTGGATTCACCTTAAATTAATATATGAGGTAAGTTTCTTTATTATTATTACAATAATCCAGTTGATTTTGTCATTAAAATGTTATAAATTATCAAAAACGTAAATAACGCTTGGCTATTTAAATTTCCCGCGCAATGACGTCAGGTGACGAAAATTCGTCCTCCATCTTTTTCTCGAATTTTGACATTAGATCATATTGAAAAGTGGTTGTAGTTTCATTCCTAGAACGAAAGATACAAAATCCATCCTCATAAGGAGGTCTTTTATCCCAAAACCACCACGGAAGCATCCGGGTAAGTTTGTTTTACTGTATTTATATAAAAGTTGCGTATAAATTATAAGATTTTAATGATAAAATCGACTTTATTCGGAGGCGTCTCATAACCTCTTTCCGAATACCTTTGTGAACACTTTTTTGGGTCAACCAGTGTCTTCTTTGTGGCGAAACTGCTTGTAATTTGCATAACAGTAGATCCTGCGAATTATCGACAAATTCTTTAGAAGTTTAAGAAAATATCTTCTCCACATATAGTTGTGCTCAATAGTTTTCGAAGTTTAGGTACTTAGTAGAACATGTTGAAACAGGCCTCTATTGCACCATAAGTTAAAATTAGCTTGGTTAACCATAAAATTATAGTTAAAGTTTAAACTATTCGTACCTCTATTTTATAAAACATAAATTACATTTGATAATGCGAGGAGTCTACTAGTTTACTACTACTAAAAAGCTACATTACCCTCATAATTTTATAAATAATGTTACTAGTTCTTCAGAGGTTTGGCTATACCCTCATTGTACCCTCGTCATTTTGAAAACCCCGAATCAAAAGTCAAATATCTTTTAAAGTGCTCTTGTACCTATTTGGCAAGAACGGCAAGTATTGTGACACAAAAAAATAGGGTGAATATGATAACAATGTAGGTTATTTGATATCAGTACTTGATAGAGGCCCTTTTAATTCTACAAAAATACAGTGTTAAATATAACTCTTATGACGATTTATTTATTCACTGTGATCAGTAGACAGTAGCCAGTTCTGGATATAGGAAACTAAGCTTAGGAGGCCCATACACCTACAACAACATTTAACAATTTTTTATTCTACAATTTATTCTACAATAAGATTAAAGGCGTAGCAATGTTCAATATTAGGCTGAGTTTCCACCGGAGATAAGCTAAGCTGCGTTGCGAGGAATGTGTTTTACAAGAACCAATACAATAGTTGCGCTGAACGTGGTCAGGCAAATGAAGAGTGTCTATTTGTTCTTAAAAACACATTCCTCGCAACGCAGCTTAGCTCAGCTCCGGTGGAAAACGCAGCCTTAACCCTAAACCATCAATAATATTGCACAATTCATAACATTGGGCAGTAAAATTGATTGTCTAGACTTAAGGGGCTGCCTTAGCCATTTTTATTGCTACTATCTATAGCTGTAGCTAAGAAAATACTCTTCACACCATATTTATGTAATGGCCAAGTCTGAAATGTTAATTAACTTTTTTTGTAACAGTAATGTATGGTTGTACTTCTATGTAAAGAATTAAAGCTGATAGTTTCCTCTATTAAAGCTTTAAATAAGAGAAACCGTTAGCATTTATAATTATGTAATACTGTATTATATTTAAAATTGAATTTAATTTTTTTTCACATACAATTAAAGTAAATAAATCATATGACAAATAACAATGCATAGTACAACTTTTTGTCCTTATATGGCAATAGAGTTGCAAAGCACCAAACCGACTTTGTCACCAATTGGACATAAAGGCCCCTTTTCACTACGGGCCCTTACCATGTTTGCGAAGCGGTCTACATATAGAATCAATGTCAATCATGGCCACTTGGCGGAATTTTCACTGGAGTTTCATGTTGCACGAAATATGTTTTTAGATCCAATAGAACTTGAACACTTTGCAAGGTCAGGCAATTGCAGCCATTCTATTGGCTCTCAAAAATACATTCTTCGTAAAGGTGTCCATACACGGGACAATTTGTCGTTTCGATCGATCATCAAGAAAATCGTCCAATCGATCTGTGATCGACTTGTACCATTGAGGAAATTGATTCTTAGGCAGTTGACAGACCAACGTTATTTGGTCGAATCATGTATCTGTCGGCTGGGTTTGACATAACGTGACCAAACTACGTAGGTCCCCCATCTTCCTAGAAATCAACTTCTCTGATAATACAATGACTTGTATTGGGGCAACATGGAAAGTTTACACAAAAGGTACATATTGTGATGAGTACAGTGTTTTTTGGGCTGCCCATCTTATGAATCATGATCAGTCCCCATGCAACAACTTCCATATACGGCGCGTGACGTCATCATCACGCAACCTTGTGTGCTGGCGCGATATGAGACGGAAAATATTAAGTCGCGACAAACTTCAAATTCCGTTAGGTTTGTAGATGTCGGGATGTCGTTCTTGCAGTTTATGTGTTAACTGTTAGCCAATCGATGTTAATATTTCATGTTTGACCGCACTTTAGAGAAGAGAACTTTAGTTTTTTTTCTCATTAGAAAAAATATGGCACTCTGGGACTGCCGCGGTAAAGCTATTGCATGCACACAAACGCGCGCTGGAGTCGGCCGAACTGAAACGATGTTCGACGCGATGCACGGCAACGCAGCACCGACTGCTGTGCCGATCGGGTGTTAGGTTTATTTTCGTTACGGAATTTCTTGATTCGGTCGCCGCGCTCAATGGCGACCTAAAAAGCTATGCAATAGCAGTCAATACTCAATAGCTTAAAAATCTCAAGCACATATTTTCAAGTAAATAATAGAAAACAAGTTTCGGATTGGCGACATAAGTTCGCAGTACCATTATTGCGCTTATAGAAATCGATAAAGTTCTCTCGCACGTGCTAGTGCAAGATTTCTTTGTTCGTTTTATCTGAAACGTGCTCTCTAATGCGATTAATGTTAAACGCGTGATATACGCTCCGTAGTTCACTATTAACCCGTTTAAAGTCGTCACACACATTACCTATGGCACGAATAGGCCGGCCGGATTAATATCACGGCAGCACAGAAAACTGGCGAGAATAATGTTCAACATTTTAATGACCCTGAAATGGAAATTCACAATAATGTGATAGATCAGAAGAGTCTTTAGGAACGTGTGGGCGTTGATCCGCAGACCGCACCACACTTGAGGGCCAGGCCACAACGCTGCATTGCGACGCAAAAAACTACATCGTTGATCCGCAGACCGCACTACTTGAGGGCCAGGCCACAACGCTGCGTTGCGGCGCAAAAAACTACATTGCTTTTCAATGGTTGTTTTGCGATACGACGCCGCAACGCAGTGTTGTGGCCTGGCCCTGAGTCCACCGTCTACGACGCTCGTCGAGTAGCCGAGGATAGGAACAGCTGGCGTAGCACCATTAGAAGGAAGGTCATAGAAGAGGGAGGACACGACCCTCAGACATGAGGAACACGACTGGAGGAGAAGGCCGTTGAGGCGAGACAGTCGTTTCCTATTTCATAAAATAATCTAATAAATAAATAATAACTTTGATGAACAGGAAATAAAATATCATGACCTAGAAACGGTGATATCCTGAGTATTTCAAAAACGGACGAGAGACGAAAATGGTACCGACTCATAACAAAATACATTATGTCAAAAATGCTCCAAATAATATACTCAATGTTCCGTTTCTGGTGACCCGCTTCTTACCTCGACATACCAATGTAACGTCTTCTAGGATATTTTAAATGAGAGGAATTCAAATATGTACGTTGAAAACATGCGTACGAGCAGACGAAAACAGATAGACAATGATAAATATGTAGTCCACCTGATAATTCTTATCAGAGGCCCCAAACCGGTTTAAGGAAGCATGCCGTGATCAGCAGATGAGGTGGTGATACAATATTCCGTATAGATCCAAGTTAATATAAAAGTAAACAACTAATAGTACTATTAAATTCGGTCATTTGATTTGGCGATAATCTTTATAAATTTCGATTGTTATTGAAGGGCAATATTCGTCTATGATTATTGATTGCTTATGATGAGCCATGATAGACGTCGATTGCTTATAAATCTTGGTAGCAATCATAGTTGTTGGTCTTTGCCCAACGTGAAGGGAAACGTAAAAAAAAAGAATGTGACGTAACCAGAAGTTTCAAATTTAGAAGCCTCTTGGCAGTGTTGCCAATCAGGTGGATAAAATTACGCTATAAAGCATTAAAGAGTAAAGACATATCAAGTTACCCACTTGGTATTAAATACGACGCGACTGTATTAACGATATTTGACCAGCTGCTATGGAATGATTGGACTTTGCTCCCGGAAACGATTGGCTGTAGCGTTTGACGGTTTGACCCAATTTCGGCGATAAAAATAAATTCATGTTACATGAGGCATATGGATATGGGTAAGATGGTCAAATAACCAATTGACAGAATAATGTGAAATCTATTCTTATTGGTATTATTTTTTTTATCGAAATAAACTCGGTTTTTAAATTATTGGAAAATTGTCAGTAGGGAATATTGCACAAAGGTCGGAGCAGAGGGCGCTACTAGAACATACTGTAAATAATTCGACATGTTCCAAACGTCATATCAGAATATTGACAGTTACGTTGTCAAACGTCGAACAAAACTTTACCCGTCTGTGCTGGTGCTGCCTCTAGCGTGAAAACATTGCAGTAATATATCCTATTACATCGACGCAGTCACGTATTTAGTTTGGCGAAATTATCTTCATGATTAATGTACAAAAACGCTGACATGTGAAGGTTGGTAGGTCTTCCCGTGCAAAAAAAGGTTGCTCATGTTACCTCATAGAACATGTACGGCGACGAATCAAACGACTTCCACATTTGGATCTTATTGCCAAGTAGTAAGGTCGAAAAGTGGTAGACTCTAATGTTATGTAGATGAATCATTAGATATTGATCAATATGTTGGCAACTTTGGCCTTGAAATTGGCCGAGAGGCCACTGTTGCTTCCTAGTGTATATGAATTAGCACTATGACAGAATTAATTATTCAGGATATTTATTTCCAAAATGTTTGGTTTAGGTCATTCAAAATGCGAGATAATATTTAAGAAAGCTTTGGTCTTTAAATCTCTAACATGCTTTCAGACTGCTCTCTAGAAAAACGTGCTAGGTTAAATTCAATATATGCAGGGTTTAATATAACGGTATTTCTCTTTTATTTACAACAAAGTGTAAATTTCCAATAACAAAACATCTTTATTTATGAATGCGGTTCTGTCCATCTGTGCCCGACGGCCATGCTTCGTCTCACGTATGCCAGGGCCTTAGGCCGTGTCCTTTTTCGAACCATCTATAATCAATTCTCAACTCACGCGATGATTTTCAAACGAAATTTCCTTTTAGTTATGGTAATAAGAGCCTGCTGTCAAAAATATCAAAGCACGCTAGCCCCGCCTACACACCCCGCTATCCTCCAATCGTGATATAAATGATTCTATGAATCGTGCCCCCGAGCATTGTGCTTTGCGCTGCAGCTAATAGTGAACAATATCGCGTAACAACGGTTCCCGGATTATAGCACGAAAGTAAAGGTCGTAAGTCCCAAAACTGTTTTTGATAATTACTTAAAAATTAAATACAATACTAATATTTCCTTGAGCCATTATTTTATAAAGTGTGTGATTGTAGTAGTGCAAGTTATTTAATGATAGTACTTAACTCAATAAGTGTAACAGATATTTGTTGAAAAGCCCAGAAAGATTCATAATTTCGAAAAATATAACTATCGATTCAAATAAGTGAATCGTGTTTTCGGTTAGGTAAATATCAGATAAATATACAATGATTAAATAAATCTCAATTTCATTTAAGTCAATCGTCTTCCGGGATCGTAACACTTATTAGAAAACACAGCAAAATTTGGCAGTCCGCTTTTACGATGAAAAGGTATAAAAGTTTCTTTATGTCGACAGGGACAAAAGTATACCAAAGAAATATTTTAACACAACACGCTATCAGCAAGTTTGTTGCGCCGAAATATTAGTGTAGCTCGCGAAAACTATATTTTTTTTGGGGCCAAAGCTGTCAAACTTTCCTGGGCCTCTTAAGTACATAATGTCATATCAAATTCATCAAAATTTGTTCAGTTATTACTTTCGCATTTAATATGAGAATAGACTGCGCACGGAATACATTTCTAAACCGACGGAATACACCCCTAAACTTTAATTACGTGACCCAGTTTACTATTAGGAGGAATGTTTTAATGTAGGTTACGTTATCTACCCTGACGTAGACTGGCTCAGCTGTAATCTTGACATTTCATGGACAAATACTCAAATACTACATACTTTCCGCTTACTGACATAATCGTTACCTGTTAGAGTTTCAGATTGCTAAAGGGTCACTCTATAATCTAGGGAATCGTATTTTTTTCCAAAATAAAAACTACCTTGTGTCCTTTCCCGTGTCTCAAAGTATCACCATAGTCCATACTCCATAGTCCATACCCATCTTACTCGATTCAGCCGCACGAAGAGGTAATAGACAGACACAATTTCGCGTTTATAATATTGGCAAGGATACATTTGATTTTGAGGTTACATTTGATGACGACCTCTGTGGCTCAATTGGTTGAGTGTGTGGTAGCTCAAGCCGAGGGTCGCGGGTTCGAATCCCGCCGACGGAACAAAAAGTTTTCAATGTTCCCGGGTCTGGATGTGTATTAAATATGTATACGATATAATAAAAATCTTAAATATATGTATAGTATAAAAGTATTAAATTATTTCCGTTGTCTGGTACCTGTAACACAGGTCCTTCAGGTACTTAGCACGGGGCCAGACTGACGTGGTGTGAAGCGTCCATAGATATTATTATTATTATTATATTATTTATGCAGGTGATAACCTTCCCTGAATTACATCTGATATTCTGTAAACATACGGACTGAAGTGTATCATGGTCATACTCCGTAATGGCGGATAGCATTGAAACAAGGATGCGATACGCGACGATTTGCAAAGTGGCGCGTTTTCCTATTGGAGTTGGTCGTAATCATCATCACCACACACCATAAAATAAAGTAACATTTCCCCAACCACAACCAATTGCTATGTCATTTTACCTACGCAAACAGGGGGTTATCGGTTAAAGGTTAAATGTTTCCTAACTTCTGAAATGCTCTTTGTAAAGTTTTCTCACCGCTAAAACCTTTAAAGGGCCGCAAATACGAAGAGATCTGACTAGACTCGTTTTCAGCAGTTCCATGTGTGCCCAAAAGTTCGTCAGGTCGACCTGCGATCAGTTAGACTGGCTAGATCATTTCACGTATATAACTGGAGACTTAAGAAGGCTTGCGTATAGTTAAGAAACTACGTAGCGATTTTCAGTAATTTCAAACTTTGGGCAGCACGTTTTCAAACCATAGCCTCGTGTAATCAGCTTAAGGTGTAGTGATGAGCAAAATCGGTCTTGCAGCCTCAGTCTTGGTCTTGCAAAAAAGCAATGCCGAGACCAAGACTATCCTAAAACCAAATCCAAGACCGAGATCAGGCAGATTTGACCAAGTCCAAGACCAATATTGTACTAGAAATACCAAAACCAAGACTGTCTGAGTCTTGTTTTGCTCATCAATATTAAGGTGACGCCGCGTTAAAGTAAAAAACCGTGTTGGATATGCTGTAGATTGCTTGTTGTTATGAGAGGCCGCGGCCGGCCCGGCCTCTCATAGAAAACAAGTAATGGAACAGCAAGAAATGGAAAGAGCGTAAGCGACAAAACGCAAATTAAAGTGTATGCTTGAACCAATCTATGTACAAATTTTGGAAGCTTAAATCACTCTTCTGTTGGCAAAATTAGAATCCCTTTTTTACAGAGGTCTTTTTGATTATTCTGTGTTATAAAAGTTGACCAATCGTGTTATGCTATGGGTAATTCAAAGACAAAGACATGATGAATACTGACAATGAACTTTAATTTCTTAGCTTTAGTCATTGCTGAGAAAAATCGATATCACTACAGCCAAATTATCAAGGCGTCGCCTTAATATTTAGTTTCGACTCATTGAGTTGTGTTTCGACTTGACCTATTTGGGTGTTGTTTTTCGATGCCGAACTGCGCATATTTTGTGTTTACGTCACTTTCGTGTTTACCATCTGCGCCAGGAGTTTGTACGTCGCAAAATTATTGGAAATTTAGAAACTTTTTCCAGAATTATCCATTTTTTAGGGTTCCGTACCCAAAGGGTAAAAACGGGACCCTATTACTGAGACTTCGATGTCTGTCCGTCTGTCTCCAGGCTGTAACTCAAGAACTGCTATAGCTAGCTGTTAGACTTCTGAAATTTTCAGATTTCTGTTGCCGCTATAACAACAAATACTAATAACAAACATCGGCCAAGTGCGAGTTGTACTCGCGCACGAAGGGTTCCGTACCACTACAGAGCAAAATAGGCAAAAAATTGAATTTTTTGTATGGGAGCCCCCCTCAATTATTTAATTTATTTAAATTTTATAATTAATTATTAAAGTACAAATACAATTTAGTATTTTGAGAACATTTCAATTGTTTATGTGTTGCCGTTATTGATTAAGAGCAAAAAATAGCAAAAAAAAAATCACGTTTGTTGTATGGTAGCCCCCCTTAAATATTTAATTTATTTTATTTTTAGTATTTGTTGTTATAGCGGCAACACATATACACAATCTGTGAAAATTTCAGAAGTCTAGTTATAGCGGTTCTTGAGTTACAGCCTGGTGACAGACAGACGGACAGACATCGAAGTCTTAGTAATAGGGTCCCGTTTTTACCCTTTGGGTACGGAACCCTAAAAACAAAATAAAATAAATATTTAAGGGGGGCTCCCTTACAACAAACGTGATTCTTTTTGCCTTTTTTGCTCGTAAGCAATAATGGTATCAGCTAGGAACTCGAATTACTCACAATATTCTTAGATAATTTTGTACTTTAATAATTAATAATAAAATTAAAATAAAATAAATATTTAAGGGCCCCCCAAAAACACATTTTTTGCCAACTTTCGCTCAATAATGGTACGGAACCGTTCGTGCGCGAGTCCAACTCGCACTTGGCCGATTTTAATTTTTATAGATGTGAAAGAGACAGATGGATTTAATCGCTTAATACGCACCAGGCAAAAATATGAGCAAAAAGGATCAAGCTCAGAAAAAAAATATGAAATAACGGCTTTCAAAATTAAAATTTCAAATCTGGTGAAGGCACTTTGTGTTAGCAAATGTTATTCTCTCATCTGTTTGCTGAAGTCGCTCTTTCAGGAGAATCCTATGTTATTGGCGTATCTGTTGAGCAATAGAAATCGCTCTTAAAAGGATGCAAGCATTTGTTCCAAGATCAACAAAGGTTGCAGAGTTTAGGGTTCCGTAGTCAACAAGGAACCCTTATAGTTTCGGTCTGTCCGTCCGTCTGTCTGTCTGTCTTGTCTGTCCGCCTGTCTGTCCGCGGTTTAGCTAAGAGACTATATAAGGCCTACAATGCTGTAATTCGGCATGAATGTACATCTCAATGATGCCGACAAAATGGTATATAAAATCTTTAAAAAAAATATTTTTTTTACGGTACCTCAACTACACATCAATGCGGGGGTGATTTTTTTTTCGTGTCCACCCCACCGTGTGTGGTGTCGTTGGATAGGTTTTTAAAAATATTATGAGTATTCCAAGATCATTTTCCGATTTAGGGATCCATTTGTGAAATATGAAGTTTTAAAGTGGAAAAAATCGTTAAGAGTCCAGTGTCCCCCCCTTCTACCAGCTAAACGGTTGCTTCTGGAAATGTGAAAAAATTCACGGGAGTAGGAAATATGCTGAATTTAAAAGGAAAACTATCACGGCTAAGAAGACTTCATAAGTTATTGAGTAATAGTCGATCAACTAAAAAAAATGTATTCGTAGAAGTACAAAGGAACTTTTCGTTCAAAATCCTTTGAACGAAAAGTTCATTGTGTTCAGGTGCATTCAGTGACCTGGACACAAAAATTATAAAAAACTAGCGGTACTACGGAACCCTATATTGCGCGTGGCACGACACGCACTTGGCCGGTTTTTTCTTCCTAATAACTATTATGTGATACTTTAAAGTGGCCAAGTAGGTAATGAACGGTGAAGAGTCAAGGTCGGTCGTCAAGGTTTCCGAAAATATTGTAGGTCGTGAAAAGTTTACGTAATTTGTAAAAACAACGAGTACGTTGGAACAGTGCCATACTGGTCTTCTGAAGGTTCAAAACCATCTGGATTAAGAAAATACCGCTACTGCGTTGCGCCAAAATTCGTTTATCGCGCGGGAACCGTAAAGTTTTTCGGGTCCTTTCCCGGGACTCTTCTTCATACCAAAATTTCAGCAAAATTGGTCCAGTGGCTTAGGCGTGAAGACTGAAGAGGTAACAGACAGACATACACTTTCACATTTATAATAATTAATATGTATTAGTATGCTGTATGGATAATGGATATTTTGCTAAACACATTCCTAGTTGCCGCTGCCAATTAAAACCTGTCGCCTAGAATATGTGAGCATATTTTAAGACTGATAGCATCTCTGAGCTTTTTCAATTCTATTTAAAAACGACACACATCTTGGCATTCCGCAATCGGTTACTAAAGAATCAAGTTCAAACGTTTAAAATAACCACTCGCCTTGGCCGCGATAGGTGTCGCTGTGCCGCCCAGAACCTTCTACGATCATTGTCTTATCAAACCCTTTACCAAGTAAAAGGAAAAAGTTGTGACCATGCCCTATTTGACCGAGTTTCTAGTGAAGACGGATCTAGAAGAATAAGTCTCTAAATCATTTGTAAAAATTATTTCAATTGATTCCAGTCTGTTCTTATAAGCTCTTTTTCAGAGCCTTAAACCTCAAACTCGTTCCCTTTGTAGAGTCAACTTGATGCAAACTTTGCGCTTGCAAGAGTTACCTTTGCTCGAGTCGCTTGTTACTAATTTATTTCTTTGCTCAAATTAAATCTAATAAAAGCCATTGATACCTCACAAACAAGATTTTTGTTATTTTCTTTGCTGTAAATATATTGGCACCATTAAATTTGAAAACATAAGTGCTATCCTTGTATGTAGTCTTATTGTAGAGTTTATAAACGCTATATTCCAGCGGCACGTTGAAATAGAGTTTGTATCACCTTTTTATTTTTAGATTAAAATATGCGATGTAAACAACTTTTTGTTGAGGTAAATATTTAGAAAAACTCTCATAATATTATTAACACTAAGGTGACTAGGGACTAGATGTCACAGTGTTTTATAAACATTCAAATTTTGAGGTACACTATGAATATTAATTATGGAATGGGACAATAAACCAACATATTTACACTTAGCATGATGCTGTTTTCACTAACACAGGTTGGTCAGGTTATGAAGATAAACAAGTTTTGACATATAAGCGTGACCTAAGTTATTAGACACTCTGGTGAAATCGTGAAGGAGATGCCCTTATTGACTATAGAAGAGACGCCTTACGACCGCACTCGGAGACATTTAATGATGATTAAACTTCAATTTAATAAAGATTTTGATTTTTTATGAAATAAGGGGGCAAACGAGCAAACGGTTCACCTGATGGAAAGCAACTTCCGTCGCCCATGGACACTCGCAGCATCAGAAGAGCTGCAAGTGCGTTGCCGACCTTTTAAGAGGGAATAGGGTAATAGGGAAGGGTAGGGAAGGGAATAGGGGAGGGTAGGGATGGGAATAGGGTAGGGGATGGGCCTGCGGTAAACTCACTCACTCGGCGAAACACAGCGCAAGCGCTGTTTCACGCCGGTTTTCTGTGAGAACGTGGTATTTCTCCGGTCGAGCCGGCCCATTCGTGCCGAAGCATGGCTCTCCCACGTATTACGTCACCCTCAAAGACGAATATTATTAAGTAAATAATATTCGTCTCTGAGGGTGGCAGTTGGTGAAAACGGGCATTACCGTTCGCAGTTATCGTTTGAAAAAAATATACGCGTTGAGAGCTTCCTCCGGTTTTTTCATCGGTTAAAAATATTTGCTGACTGAGAGCTGAGTAATTATTTTTCACGTGCGAATGCCAAGCTTACGCGTTCATACGCGACGGTATCATAGTTGGTTTTTGTCGCTATATGTATAACGCATCGTTTGTTCTCAGTGAAAGTTGATAATGTAGTTACGTGTGCGTTAGAAATTACTGCTTTACGTGAAAACTGTTAAAGATTTCTTCAGTCTCCTCCCACTGACATGATTAGGCGAGATATTTTGCCAAAGAACGATATTCTTTTGGGGCATAATATGTCGCTTTCTTTTCGACTCTTTTGCATAAATGTTTTTGAGAAGCAATAGAATCGCTTCATTTGCCTGACCTCGCAAAGGGCCTAGAGAGCTATTGTCTTGCCACTCTACTAGGTATTTGTAATCACTAATCAATCACAAAGCGCAGTGATCTATTGGACATTAAAGCACATTCCTCCCAAGTAGCTCCGGTGGAAACGCAGCTTAATGCCAACAGCAGCTGAATTGATGACGAAAACGTTTGCGAAATAGACCTACTCATGGTTAAATTTCTATTTGCACAGATGATCGTCACTAAGGCCCAGTTATTCGAGTGTTTGCTTTGTAAATAGGAAATGAGCTCTAGTATGACGTAACATATCAAAATAATCGACCAAACTTGATAACGATTTTTTAAAGGAAAATTTTGTAACTTCGTCATCAAAAGAGACAGATGTTATATCTGCTAGGTTTCTGACGTTTCTGTAAGTTACGGCATCCGCCGACATTCCGCTTGAGGTGTTTCCTCTGAACGCCAGGTGCAGACAAAATGTGGAGCTTTAGGTGAATGAGAGTTTGTTGTAAATTGTACATTTTGTTTTTAAAAATAGAAAATATTTATTAAGGCAAAGATGTATTAGGTTAGGTTAGTAGTTAGCAAGTAAAATCCGATTTACCTAGTACGATTGGGTAATCGTTGGCCCTCCACCTTTATTGGCAACTTCTTTCCCCAAAATCTGACAATATATTTTCTTTTCATTAGCATTGCTGATGATGATCATGTTAAGTCTGCTAATGGTAGGTACATTAATAATTTTCTGTTGTCTCATAATGGTAATTCTTTGCTCAAAGTCAAAGGTGGGCAACGCACGTCTAACGGTCAAAGTGCTGATAATGATGAAGCATGCGATTAAATAACAAAAACACCGATAACAGCCGAACAACACACCCTTATCACTTATCAGTCAACCTCGGTGCAAAAACAGCGATGATATTTACTCGTTTTTGCGGGTTTTCTCGAATAATCCTCGCTTAGGGCTGCAATTTTATTGGATACTAGATGTTCCGCGCGGCTTCGCCCGCGTAATTTAGGAATTTCACGGAAAGCGTACATTTTTCCGCAAAAATAGCTTATGTCCCTTCACGTGGTCTATTCTTTATGTGTGCCAAAAAACTTTAAAATTGCTCCAGTAGTTCTTAGATAATTTTCATATAATTTTCCCCGTTTTTTCCACATTTTCCTCTGTTTTTTCGCTCCAAATGATTTTAGCAATAATATATAGCCTATAACCTTCCTCGATAAATGGGCTATCTAACACTAAAATATTTTTTTCAAATCGGACCAGTAGTTCCTGAGATTAGCGCGTTCAAACAAACAAACAAACAAACAAAATCTTCCGCTTTATAATATTAGTATAGATAAATTGAAAACACTATCTTTGGTGGATACGCATCCTTAGCGTAACCACAGCAAAAAAAATGCGAAACTGACAGATTTTCTCCTGACGCTTGGTCTATTCTACCGTTAAAATAAACTTTCTATGGTGGCCATGCTAATTTATCAATTCCATTTTCTTCTGAATAGCCTTGGAAGGCTGTTCTTACTGAATGACTTTAGAAACACTCGCTCAGTGTAGCGTTTAATCATTTTAACCTACGGCAAAATATTATGTAGGCATAGTAGCTTTGCTTCGTCCATAGAGGCCTCATTATAAATTGACCTTGACTGTTTTTGTGGCAGAGTATGTCGGAGACTCGTAAAAAATTATCGCGATTTACATCGGACTTATGTCAGCAAAAAATACTTGTATAATTTGCTCTTTTTAAGAACCGCCTATAAATTTAGACTTGTCATTTTCCTGGATGTATAACACAGGGAGTTTTAAAAGATTTTCTGATTGGTAAACAATAAGTACATGAACTTATTCCTCATCAATAAAAATATATGTTACTTGTTTGGTGAATTTACCAACATTTGAGACAAAAAGTAACATTATTTTGAGTCAGTCGAATTGACAAACCTCCTTTTTGGTTGGTTAACACTTAACGGACTTGGTTAAACAATAAACAGCAACATCGAATAGCACGAGCGTGGTGTAAATAGTTTTAACAACTGGCGCGGCACAGTCCTGTTACTGAATGGTTAGGACTTTACGCATTAGACAGGGTTGAGCGGTTCTATAAAGTTATTCGCGTTTGATAAACGTGATTGCGAAACTGTTCAACATGCCTAAAAGACGTCGATTATAGGATATCATAGACGAATATAACAAATTTTTATTATTACTGTTTTAGGTCGTCTATGGGCTTTCGCTTTTATTTCGCATTTTTTGTTCTCTCTATCATTAGGATATTATATGTTTTTTGTAATGGAGCCTGAGTGAGGAAATAAGGAGCTTAAAATCTTTATCTTGTCTAATCTTATCTTTATCTTCATCATCAATAAGCTTCACGTTGTTAGATCACCATGCTTCTGATACGCTTAAAGTGGAAGCCATTTTATAGGATTACTATTTACTAGTGACGTCACCCTAAGCTTGCGAGTTGCGCTGTCGGCTGTGCGCTCAAGGGTTAAATATAAACCTATTAGAATAAAAGACGAACAGGTCTACCAGTTTTTTACCACTAGACAGGATTAATAATAAAGAAACACGTTTGCGGCGGGCTCGTCTCAGTGTTTATTTTGTGCCTGCCGTGATAAACAGAATCTAGATTTTTCCGTGAATTTATCAAAATACGCAACACTAAACATCGCTATCTGAATACACTGGTTGAATATCTTGTATCTAGTATGTACGTGTATCTAATGTCACAATTTTACAGGTAATTTTTTTGACGACTCATACATTATATCCCTGCGAAGAAACCCAATCGCTTGCTGCGACGAACTTTCGAGAGTTCTTATAAAAATAGTATCAAGGGTGCAAACCCGGTGTATACTAGTGGGTTCAGGGATTGACCGAGGCGTTGTATTGTTTTAACCGACTCCGCAAGGAGGAGGATATTGTTCAATTCTAGAGTCGCTCTGTCTCGCTCTGTGAGTAGAGTGCACTAGGCCTACAGGTGTGCTCAACCATACCTGTACGTATCTGACTCGTCACGAGAGCGAAGGTGGCTGGGCAATTGTTTTTCAACAAGACATTGGACCCGGTAACCTTTGGTTCCCTACCCTGAGCTCTAGCTCTACTAATTTCCTCTTAATCCGACTTTACAAGTCACCCCTATAAGCTACCTACTACCAGGCTCCCATAGCCCCCAGACGATCTCGTCTGTACCTCCTATACACCTATACGCTACCTTCTACGAGATTTCCAGCCCGCAAACTCACCTCTTTAAACCTCCTACCTATACCGTTTACCAGGCTCCCATAGCCTCCCGAACGTTCTACCCCCAACCTGTCAACCGCCCGCGGCCCCGGCTGCAGGCTGTTGATTGCTCTCTTGTGGTCAGGTACTAGGCCTCCGCGCCCGGTCGCTCAGACCGTCGGGTCGACGAGCCGTGGGGGAATCGGCGCGGGCAACACTCAACGGACACACCGCTTGCTCCAGCGCAAGCTTAGGTGAGTACATTCTAAGTTTTGTTTTGAATTGTATTGGGGCTTGATGAGTAATTATTATTATTATTATTATTAAGAAGGAGAGGCAAAGATTATGTAGCGCCCTGCCCATCCTTGGTAAGCAAGAAAAATACCACCCCATGTCAAATTCTATCAAGAAACTCAGCTCCGTTGGAAACGGACCTTGCGCTAAGCATCAACTGGCCAGTTTCTTGGTTAGCAGACATTTAACATGGGCAAACAATTTTTCCTGCTTGCCAAGGTATAGTAAGCAAAATAATATCCAGCATTATTTATTACTAGACGTTCCACGCGGCCTCGCCTGCATAAATGAGAAATTTTACGGAAACCGTACATTTTCCTTTTCGTCATGGTCTACTCTACATCTGTGCCAAAAAACTAAAAAAATCATATAGTTCGCGAGATAAGCGCCTTCAAATAATTTTCCCGGTTTTTTTCCACATTTTCCTATGTTTCTTCGTTTCTATTAGTCTTAGAGTAATAATTTATAGTGTATAGCCTTCCTCGATAAATGAGCCATCTAAAAACGAAAGAATTTTTCTAATCGGACCAGTAGTTTCTGAGATTAGCGCGTTCAAACAAACAAACTCTTCCACTTTATAATATTAGTATAGATTACTTACAGTATTACTGCTAATATAAAAAAGAGCTAAAGAAATTGTAATTTATATTCAAAAAAATAATTGCGTAGATTGTTTTTATCTCAGAGATAACTTAAGGTCGACTTAAGTTAATCACATTAGGCTTCAGCCTTAAATCTTATGGCTTAAGGTTTAAGCGCGACCTCTGCAGGCGGTGGGCGGCTTAGCGAGGTTGTATTAGTCATGATCACGGTCGTGACATTAAAATTGGAAAATATACATAGATAGAAACTGACGTCATACATGAACAAGCCTCTTGAAATATAATGATAAAGTTAAAACGGCGTATGGAGGCACAAAACTTCTTAATAAACGTCAAAATTTGTATGAATATTAAAGTCAGTTAGATTTGATGTTAGTTTGACCAGACATTTTTTATGAAAATTGTCCTATGTCCTTTTCTGGGACTTGAGTACTTACCTCTATACAAATTACATCAAAATTGGTTTAGCAGTTAGTCTGTAGAGGCAAAAGACAAACACTATCGCATTTATAAAATAGTAGATGTTCAATACAAACTTTGCCTCAGCAAGGAGGACAGTCAAACATAATATTATTGTCTGTCTCTACTTAAGGGTCTTCCCCTACGGAGATTCCGTAATTTACCGTATTTAGAGCCTTATAAACTCATAATTTGAAAGCTACAAAGTTATAATAAAAATACAGCAATAATCTTCAGTATATCAACATTTCTTTCCCCGTTATAAATTTTCTATTTTTGTTTATTATACTCATGATATTAGCTTCCAAAGTAATACCAATTTATTAAAATTAAAGCATACTTTCAGCATCTCCCTAGTATTTACAAATTACGTTTATTTGAAACACACGACAATAAATAGACAATTTCATTAACTACATATTCCCCGTTTTAAATTTTTTAGACCAATTTTGAACTAAGGTAAGTAAAAAAAAATAGGATTTTTGTGCGATCTCGGCAACGCGTCAAATGTATGGTCAAGGTCGTTTGCTCGGGGGATGGCCTTAATGTCAAATACAGAAAGAGATAGAGAGTGATTTTACTGAGTTGAATATAGTGAATTAAACTGAGTTGAATATTGAAGTCAATTTGGCTACCAATCCAAATATCAAAGCGAAGGGTTGTATAGCCAGATAACGATGTTTTTTTGAATTAAAATAGCAAAAACGTATCACGGGCGTCGACCCGTGTTTGTGAACACATTCTTATCCGAATTACATTATTTGTTATTAAATATCTACATTTAATGACGATGTGGTATAATTTTGCGATCCGCCCCGTATTCGCTATTGTACGATATACTAATATTATAAGACGTGTCTGTCCGTCTGCTTAAACCGCTGAACCAATTTGGTATGAAAAGGTCCCGGGAAATGACTATCGGGAACCCAACATAAATATTTTTTTCTGTGATTAAAAATATGTTCGATTGTAGGTAGCCAGTAGGCTAAAATTTTTTTCAAGAAAAAAAAAATTAACCTATTTTTGCAGTTTTACCTATTTTTGCAGTTTTTTGCGTCAATGAGGTGTGAAAATTTTGCATTAAGACGCTGACAACTGCCAATGACCTTGATCTCGCATCACTCTCGCACCACTGTCGATTTTCATGCCAGAGAGACAGAGATGTGAAGTGTTCACTCGGTAGCGTGGGTACATTTTTCGTTTGTTAGAGGAAAAAAATTAATATTATGGGAAATCTAGATGTCAGAACCGAAAATTAAAACTGGCAATCTTTGGATTTTTGTAAAAGGTATCAAATAAACAAATTTTTAAAGCATAGATTGTATTATTACTTTAGTTAGAACTGTTTAAAGTTCCTGAAAGATGTGACTTTGGTATTTTTTTTCATCCAGTAGGAGTACATTATTTTATTATTTAAATTAGACAAGCTTTTCGAAATATAATCAAAAACCACATATATTTTTTTTGTGCCAATCAATGAAATACATACGTCTAGAAAACTGCACAAAGATGTCGAATTGGCAGATGTCTTCGCCTTAATACTACACCTATGTACATGTAGTAACTAGCAAGTAATAAAAACTTTATGATACTGTCAGAATAAATTTGAGATGTTTCGGATGCAAACAACAAAAGAAACTGCGCAAAAATGTTATAATAATAATATGTTGATAAGAATCATGTTAAAGTGTTGAATAAAAATATCATCTTTATGTCTGTAGTTACTTGTCCAACGTAAACGTAAACGTTGTAACCGTACATTTTGCCAGTATATTCTATAATAATATAATAATATATTCTATAATAATATACTGGCAAAATGGACGGTTACCGCGCGACGAACGTAACCTTAGTAATGAAGTTCGATACTAACAAATTAAAAGTTTCTCGAAAAATAAAAATTAAAAAGTCATTAGAGCCATTATAAATAGCATTAAACAACAATTAAAAAACAAAATAACATTTAATTATCTGCTTTCAATAAGTACATGTTTGACACCGCAAATAGAATTAATAGGTTCATTTAGAGTTCGTCAACCGTTTAATCTTTGGCCACAGATGGTTAAATAGGCTAATTATTGTTTTCACTAAAACAATCAATACAGAACCCTATGTCTGTCGTATTGCAGTTACTTTTTCCAAAAAATGTTTAACTGCGTCACTTAACTTTGTTTACGATCAGTGGTGACGTCGCGTTGGACTGTTTTAAATACGCATGACTATTAAAAATGTGGTTGAAATTAGTCCATGGCCGTTCGCGGTGGTCTATTACTATTTTGATGGTATTATAACGTATTTTGTAATAGGATTTCGGCTCTTAATTGGTATCTGTCGTAGTAAGTTTTATGCTAACAGGACACAGTAGTGTTGTGTTTAATTTTATGTATTTCTATTTTGTACTGAAATGTGAAACTTTAATACTGCTGGATATTTTGTGAGGTAAAGAGAAAAGTACAGACTTAGGCTGCCTTCACATTAAGTCGCGAGTAGTGCGGCAGCCGCGCGACTTAATGTGAAGGCAGTCTTAGAGTGAGGTTGGTAAGAAGTGCTAGATCAATGAAGCCCAGCTGCTTTACTCCCGAGAGAATCAGAATCGAATCAGCTCGATCTAAAAGCTTTTGCTACTTCCGGCTGAATTGGAACTAATTCGATCTCAACGGCTTTCCCACTCCTGAAAGCTATACTAGCGCACGATCGTGCTGCGGCTCAATTTGGAATTAACCAGACTCGTAAATCAAAATCGTATCAGTTTCGGGGGTAAGACTGCAGTTTCTAGACTACAGAGTCTACTCTAACGCCCTAGCCCAAGTGTTCACCGACAGTGCCGGTTTTGGCACTACCAGCGCCCTGGGCGAGATTTTTTCGGCGCCCAGAGTGCTGGTAGTGCTGAAAACCACCGAGTACACTGTTTCTAACGTATCTAAAATTTCAGGTGCCGATTCACCCTCCGTTCGCAAGCCCGATCATGTTGAGAGCGGGCGCGAGGCACCCGGATGCTGGCGCGTCCACCTCGCGCGGCCCCGACTACCACTCGCTGTACACCACGCTCAACGAGTACCTGCAGCTCGAGACCAAGTTCCAGCCGCGACTGTGCCTGCCGGCTGAGTCTGATGTGAGTAGATCGATCTTGAATACATTTTTTGAACGTCGAATCTACAATGATGATTCTACTAGCCCGACGAGAGGAAACGGTAGAGTACACGAGTCATACGTCATGACAGCCGTAAAGGTTATCACATAAAGACAACACTGTTAGCAGAACCTAAAGGCTTCTTACAGACGAACGGCACTGTCGTCGATTGCCATCGACGCGTGCCGTTCGTCTATGAGGCCGTGTTCACACCAAACCGACTGTGAGCCGCCGAATGTGAGCGAAGTTACGCAGTTTATTGTATTTCCATACATATTCACTTTTTCGTTCACACCTAACCGACAATACGCCATCACGCTAGGCGTAGGCGCGGACATTCGATACCGTATATTTTCACGTTCACACTGGGGCTCACAGTGAGCCTGCTCACATTCGGCGGCGTATAGTCAGTTTGGTCTGAACACGCGCTAAAAAGCCTTAGTGATGATTTATATTTTATATTGATACAGTAGCGAGGACCAGCATGCATGGTCGCTATAGAAAGGGTTTCTTTTCTTTCTACAGCGGAATAGACAAAGTGGCGGATCGGTGAGATCGGCAATGGAAATATTCTGTCACTTTGTCACTAGGTTCTATAATAATTGTATCTCTACCATTACCAAGACTAAGCTAGCAGATTTTGAAACATCAGCTCGATCCAGTGATACTGGCGTCCGCTACTGTACTAATGTAAAACATCATAAAGATACACTGGTAAAATGTATGCAATGCATACCATTGCAATTAAAATGTTTAAATGATTATTTCATAATAAATGAAACATTTTAATTGATTTTAAACTGAAATTCGTTTGTACTGTAATGTTGTTGACAATCCTTCTCAGTTTCCGTCCACGCTAAATCATAATTTTAAATAACATTTAAATGTTATTATCAGCTATAAAAATAAATTGCTGGCATCTAAACTTAAATCATAGGGCTGTGATCATAAAATATTTTACTTGAAATTATTATTCTGGAATAAAATAACAGGTAAACAGGAATAGGTGCCTTTTTCCGAATTCGGCTAAACCTCAACTATTTCTGTACTCAATCTTCATCATTTTGAATTCGGTACCAGATATAGCTGAATCTTCAGTTCTCTGACAGAATAGGTATTTGAAACTTTTGGAACTGGCACCGACTTCAAAATTATGAAGATTGAGTACAGAAATAGTTGAGGTTTAGCCGAATTCGGAAAAAGGCACTATTAGATAGGAAACATTATTTAATACTTTTTAGTTCATATTATAAGGATTTTATTATTGTTTTTACCTTGGAAGTCGGTTTTAATTTTTTGTTAAAAATAATAATTTCACTCTTTTTAGTTACCTAGTAAACCATCGCGTATATTCTACGTATCTTACAATTTGTTAAGAGTCACACTCAATGCGATTGTGTTTCTTATTCCTATTACGATGTTGATTGTTTTCCTATGTAAGTATTTTCATACTAAGGGTTCAATTTATTACCTCGATCGTGGGAATCGCAGACAATAGATTTTTAATTGTTATGCGGCAGCCGGGTGCCGCTTGGGCTTGATAGGTTAATAGTTAAACTAGTGTAGTACCTATCGAAGCAACTTCTCTTTTTTCTTTCGAATCTCAAAAGTAATGTCAAATGTGTGCCTTACGCTCTGGAGTTAAGGTTGACTTTGTTATGTTCAATTTTGTGGTACATAAGTCGCTTAGAACTTGAATAATTTATTTTGAAACAAAATTATATTTTTATTAAAATCGCTATGAAAAGTACCAATTATTATAAGGACATAACGTGATGATAAAATTATGGTGTTGTGGGGGCATATTGTATCCATGTACAACCATGTGACACTGGTGACCCTGACGTGGTAATGATGATGATGATGATGAATGTAATTTGCATAGTAGCATATGCTTTCAGTTCTTAAAACAGCGCCTAAACCCCCAAACTTGTATCTATAAGGAATCCGGAGTTCTCTTAGTATCTTCGGAACCATAGTATACCTTGGTGCAAAATCTTGCGTTTTGGTAGCATATGCTTAGGATACTTCTCATAAAACCAAAATCGCCATATGTTTCCATATAAATTTTGAGGAGTTCCCTCGATTACTAATGGATCCCATCATCAGATCACCACTTTTGTGAAAATGGGACCAAATTGGAGGAAAACCTAATAGAACAAAACAAAAATTTTGAAAATCGGTTCAAGCGGCGGAGTAATCGTTGAACATACAAAAAAAACATATATCCACAGCCGAACATATAACCTCCTCCTTTTTGGAAGTCGGTTAAAAAGTAAAGCCACCTGAATATTTTAAATTACGCTAATCACTTTATTATATTTTAAATGTGATGTCACAAAACTCAGGACCTCTCCTTGTCACACTTCGTCGACATACTTTATGGATGGCCCCAAATGTACGGCGACTTGCCAACCTTCTTTAGAACCTGTTAGTTAAACAATTGGCAACCCTAAATGCTCAGTTTGACCTCAACAATAGCGATTTGCATATTACGAAGGCCCCGTGTTGTAACGTGGAAATACGTGATTGGCCGGCGCTGTGAAAGTCAACATCATCAAGCCCAGCACACCATAACCGTAGGGTTATGTAAGAGTGCATCTGTAACCTAATATGTAAATGAGACTGATTAAACATAACATATGTTGTCCATGTGTGTTAGGTAAACTTCGATTTTCATGTTGGCTTATTTTGTCACCGAATGAAGTCCAACAATCTATACTAATATTATAAAGCGGAAGAGTTTGTTTGTTTGTTTGTTTGTTTGAACGCGCTAATCTCAGGAACTACTGGTCCGATTTGAAAAATTCTTTCAGTGTTAGATAGCCCATTTATCGAGGAAGGCTATAGGCTATATTTTATCACGCTAAGACTAATAAGAGCGAAGAAATAGAGGAAAATGTGGAAAAAACGGGGGAAATTATTTGAAAGGGCTTATCTCACGAACTACTGGAGCAATTTTTCTGTTATTTGCCATAGATAAGAAGTAAACCACGTGAAGGATCATAGGCTATTTTTTGTGGACTAATTTGTCCGTGAAATATCTAAATTACGCTGGCGAAGCCGCGCGGAACGTCTAGTAAAGTATATTTTGTAAATTCTGTCGCTATAAAAATAGTCTACATTCCCATGGTTTGCCTTATCTCTGTGCCAAATGTTATAAATATCAATCATTTGTTTCAAAGCCTTATTATTGTAAAAATGCCAATTTTTTGTCTGTCTTTGGCCTAGTTTTGATGGAACTGGCCACTGTCACCATAACCTGTGTGGAAGGCATAATTACTTTTATAGAATGTTATTGTTATGTGTTAAATTCGTTGTTTTAATGTTAACTGATAATTGATAAATAATCTTTATATTTAGAACGGTGAAGTGACAATAGGTGCTCGTGATGGTGCTGCTCACGTTCTCCGCTGCCTCAAGGTGTGGTTCGACCTGCCCACCGATGTGCTCATCAGCGCTATCAACTTGTTTGATAGGTAAGTGCAAAGACATGGTTAACTTGAATTATAATAAGCTTTAAGCTTAGATGGTATTAGCACAGAGCGTCCGTAGCCCAATGGGTAGACCTTTGGTTCGCACTCGTAGAGGGTGCAGGTTCGATCCCGGGTGGAGGCTTGTACCAATGAGACATTTTCTGATCTCAAGTACATAATACGGACACTCATACGGTGAAGGAAAACATCGTGAGGAAACCCGCACATAGTTGGTCCCAGATGTATTGACTAGTTCTTTCCTCTGGACTAGGCCGACTATGTTGCGAGAATGTCGTATGTGCTTGGGCAACCATACGGTCATTTAAACTCGCAATCACTGTCTGTGAGGTTGTCAGACAGTGATTGTTAGTCAGGTTCCTGTCCTTACTTTGAAATCCCTCTTATAACCAACTCACTCTGTCCACCAGGTTCCTGACCAAGATGAAGGTGCGTCCGTGCCACGTGCCGTGCATCACCGTGTCTTGCATGAACATCGCCATCGACGAGTACGCCGAACTCAACAAGCAGCCCCGGAACGTGTCCATTGAGGAGCTCGGTATGTATCTTCTTTATCTATGTTTAGGCGAGTTGTAGTTGACCGCAATCAAGCGTCATTTCACATTTTCGATGCCTAACTTTGCTGTCGTAATTCGAATGCGAGTTATTGTGTATGATATTGTTTATAAAAGAAGATAGAACTATGTAATTTAAAATAAGATTAATACTCTTCTTGAGAACACTTTTCTAGTAGCTTATTTTAATTGCCTACCAAACCACATCTTGTAAATTTATTTCTTAAGACCTCAACGCTTTTTGTTAAACATATACCATCGAAGAAATTGATTCCGATGCAGTTGACGGACCTAAGTCATTTGGTCGACTTATGTCAATTCAATGTTAGCTGTGATCGGTTGGATGGGTTTGACATAACGCGACCAAATTACTCAGGTCCTCCCATCTACCTAGGAACCAAATTCCCTGATATTACCTCTATTAGTTAAGGTGTATCTACAATAACTCGTTATTTCAGTGTCGGTGTCGCAGTCAGCGTGCACGGCGGGCGACGTCGCTCGCATGTCGCGCGTCATCAGCGACAAGCTGTCGCTCGCCGGTCGCGGCTCCGTCACCGCGCTGCACTGGGCGCGTTTGCTGCGCGCGCTCGTCGTCGGCGCGGCCGAGCAGCTGGCGTTGCCGCTGTCGCTGCCCGAACCCCAACTGCTCCAGCTGCTAGAGATCGCCGCGTGCGATGCTGCCTGCGTCAGCGCTAGGACGTCGGAACTAGCGTTGGTGCTGGTGTGCCATCAGCTTGGTGAGTTTATAACTTCATATGAGCACTATATGTTGCCTGTACCTATGTTAGTATGGTTCGTTCATGTCGTTCCTCGATAAAAGATAGCCTAAGTCCTTCCTCAGGTTTCGGGAGTGTCTTACAACTAAATTTCACACAAATCGATTTAAAAGATGCATTTTTATTTGCTTCAAGCATAAAGAATAAAGATAAAGTATACTGTATACCAGAAGTGTTTAAATTTCGATGACTATGCCACAGAATACACTTTAAGAAGTTTTGTTTTAATGATATTTGTAATTACAGAGATCCAGCTGGTGGAATGGAGCCGCGTGGCTGCGGAGGGCGGGCCGCCGGTGCCCGAGGAGGCCTACTGTATCTACGAGTTTGCCGCACACCTCCAGGCGCACTGCAATGTGAGTACACACTACACACATTGTAATACATCATCGAAATACTCTTATCCATTAGACCTCTCAATATGACTTTAGTTACTGTCATCATCACGTCGTAGCTAGTGCAATTTAAATTGTATGACCGACTCAAGTTTTTTTTCAAGTGTACAAATGCCTTAAATGCCCACTTACGCGCGATTTGTACGTCATTTTTAATTGGTATGTCTAATGATACATTTAAATTTGGACGATTCGGACGTCACTCATTTAGACGCGAAACTAAAAGTATATTTACTCAGATGCTTTGTGTAATTTTTTGCTAAACACGTGCAGTTCAAAACGTAAAAGCTATTAAGAAAATGTGTTCCTTCAATTTCACACTGCATTACAAAACAATAGTAATTAACTGTAATAGGTTACGCTTGTAATTTCGGATCTATGACGAATGTTATGACGTCAAATCTGCCGTTGTTAATCGTCTATTACATCTAGTTACCAAACGTAGTTACGTCAATTAAATAATTACGTCTTGCAGGACGTAGTTTTTATTAGGGTTCCGTACCCAAAGGGTAAAAACGGGACCCTATTACTAAGACTTCGATGTCTGTCCGTCTGTATGTCATCAGGCTGTATCTCAAGAATAATAATATCTGTTGCCGCCATAACGACACATACTATAAATAAAATAAAAATAATACTTAAGGGGGGCTCCCATACAAGAAACGTGATTTTTTTGGCCTTTTTTGCTCGTAATCAATAATGGTAACAGTTAGGCACTTGAAATTTTCACAAAATCCTTAATTATATTTGTACTTTAATAATTAATAATAAAATTAAAATAAAGTAAATATTTAAGGGGGGGCTCCCATACAAAAAACACAATTTTTTGTCTACTTTTCACTCTATACCGGTACGGAACCCTTCGTGCGCGAGTCCGACTCGCACTTGGCCGATTTTTACGTAGTTTGTGGGTTCAACAAGTATAACTAATCTCAAGAAACAAGGCCTATGTTTAAATAATTACCAATATTGAAAATTCAATCGATTTAGCGGCCTCTTTTTTTAGTTTCGAGTTGTAAGATACATAATTTATAGTGAATAAATGTTACTTCATTTTGATTTTTATGCCGGAATTAGTTTATTACGCAAGAGAAGCATATTCTCAGGTTTCAAAACTATAATTTTAAACCGGAAAAAGTTTCCGCGGTTTCCTGGGACTCAACATTTTTTCTGACCTAATTTTATCCAAATCGATTCAGCGGTTGAAACGTGAAGAGGTTATATGCAAACTTTCCCATTGTCATATTAGTATATGCCGTTAACTTTAATGATTCTTTCAAATAAAAAATAGAGCCTATAGGTCTGTTTTTAATTGTGTTCTAAATAAAGAAAATAAAAAAAGACATTCTCCTAAACATTAACTGTTTGTTCCAGATGACGGACGCGTCGCTGACGGCGACTCGTGCGCGCGTGCGTCGCGCGGTCGCGCGGTACGAGGCGCACGGTGCGGCGCCGCAGCGGCAGCGACTAGTGTGGCGGCTGTCTGAGCGGACCCTCAAGGTAAATAAGGCTAGATATGTGCATTAGGGTCAGATCACACAAAAACAAAAGAAGCGACGAAAGCCAAACAAAATTGAAATGTCAAATTCTGTGATGCAGCTTTGATACTTTAATTTTGTATCAATTGTTTAGTGTTGCGTTGTGTAATGTGTTGCATCTCCTTACACAATACACATGACAAATAGCGTGACGTGATACTTAAATTTTATTTCGCTATTATGCTTTGTCGCATTGCTTCCTGCCGGCCTAAGATGCGCAAACGAGAAAATTTTGTCTACATGTTTTCTCGATGTTAACTGGGTTTATCTCTTCATTTCTATTGACCCTAACATGACATACTTTTTTTCTCGTGTCTGTCGTCAAAATTAGAGATAATTGTGTTTTTTTTTCTTAATCTGTGCTATTTTTGTCTACGAACCCTAACAAGACAACACATTTTTATCGAGTTTTGTCAAGATTTTGACAAATGAGAAAAGTAGTTTGTCGATATATACCTATTATCTGTGAAGCTAGTCTACGAACGAGAAATTTTTCTCTCGACGTACGCATGTTAGGGAAAAAGAGATATCTATCGATATCGACAATATCACTACGCTCGAGAGTGAGATATCCACGAGATATCTCGTAGGCGTATGCTAGGACGGCTGACGCCATATATTGAAAGTATCTTTTACAAAGTGCCAATTTCTCATGCGATCTTATCTAACACAATTCCTTTGTTTCAGGTGCTACGTCCGACCGATCGGCTCACGTCCCTCCTGCCAACCATCGAGGAGCAACACTTCGCCGTCGACGCCACGCCCACTAGAAACAGGTTAGCTACGACCCTGACACTCAAATGGCCTTCACGTTGAACCATGATGGATAGACATAATTGCGTTGCGAAAACAATGGAAGAAGCTGTCTCAATTTAGTTTTCTAGAAAGTTTGCACTAAATGTCCACACGCGTTGTCTTGGTGTCAGCGTGTGTCACTGCGAAACCGGTGCGACAGTACTGTAGTGGGATGGCGTTCCGGGTCCGCTCTGTGGCGGACACGGGTGCAAGACTAGTACTACAAATTATTATTTTATCTGAAATATATTATTATCGTATATTCAACAAAAGTTGTAAATTACTTATTAATAAGTAAAAATTAAGACCAGAGTAGACAAAACTAAGGAGTACCTCGACTTCAAACAAACGGGCGTAACTACGCGAGTTGGGCGCGAGTGTCACTTTCGACATGTTTCACAATGCTTAGTAACGCATTAGAACGGCGCGCGCCGGCCGATATGCCACATACTACGTCAAACGTATAAGTTTCGGGATCTCTTCTGAGTCGGCCTACTCGTTAATTCTGTTAACTCTGTTAAGACTAACTCCATTCTCAAATACTTGTCAAAAATTTCGAATTTTGGGTCTGTCCCATAGAAGAACTTGATAACAATTTAGCAAGCTTTTGATTGTAATTTGTCTCCAAAAATGTAACGCGTAGCAACGTAGTAGGTAATAAATCTAAACATTGTATTAAATGTAGCCATATATTTCCAGATCCGGTAGCGAGAGTAGCGAGAGCGAAGAGACCTCGGACTGGCCGCGCAGCCCCGTGCTGCCCGTATACTGTGACAACTGAAAGCGGCGCTAGTGCTTACCGTCGTAACGGACACACACCACTCACGCTGCCGCGGGACGAGAGAGAAAGAGATAGACCCGAGACAGCGATATTTTATTTTTAAATTTACATTTTACACAACGGACGAAGGAACTGCCCGTGGCGCCGTGAGCCGGTACCCTCGTTATCGTCATCATGTCATATTCTAGCACAATTGTCGTAGAGAATTTGTACACTTATTGCATCGATTTTTTTATAAACTGTAGCTCAATTTTATATCTAGTGATCCCACTTTTGAAAATTCAAAACTCCGTGATCCGATAGTGAATCTAGCGCCTGTGGTGCAATAATGTTGATGTGGTTCGATCTTGTCACATTT